>JADRCH010000004.1:21717986-21758902 GCA_019843965.1 Rhynchomys soricoides | reverse complement strand
AGAGGATTGGGGTCACCTTCTCTGAGGAGATAGGGAGGGATGGGGGAAGGATTATGGCAGAGGGTGATCAAGAGGGGGGCAGTGACTGGGATGTAAAGTGAGTAAGTAAAATAAATTAAAAAAAAAAAAAGATAGAAAGAGGTTAAATCAGTGCAAGAACTCAAGTATAAAGAAAGGCTCTCCTTAGAATGTGAAAGCTTCCTCAAAGCTGGAAAGTGGATGGAGGTGTGTCTCTCTCCTGTTTACAATTTTCCTTTGCTCCATTTCTCTAACATCTAGAAGCACAAACAATATTCCTAGGTAAATGTAATGTCCTTTAAAAATTGATATTTTAAGAAATTCACATTTGAAATGCCAATAGGAAAAGACCTCACCTCATGAGTTCCCTTTAAGAATAAAAAGCTCAAAGTTGAATTGCTAATGTTCCAAACATGCTTCCATTTCTTCATTTGCATTATAAAACGTGAACGTAATGAACCTCCAGTGGTGTGAATGCCTTAGAAGCTAGGTTGCCAATTAACATCTTTTTGGGTTGCAGAGATAACCAAGCATAGAAAAAGTTAAACAAATTTGATTTTAATGTAATTACGATGGAGACTAATTTAATCAGATATTTATCAGAGTTCCCAATGGATTCTCTTCAGCAGCCTCGTTTCATAACGTTTTCCTAAACATTCACCACAGCCAGTCTTTCTGCACAAATAAGCAAAGAAGACTGTTGCCAAGCTGTGGAACTT
The DNA here is from genome assembly GCA_019843965.1 of Rhynchomys soricoides. Taxonomy (NCBI): domain Eukaryota; kingdom Metazoa; phylum Chordata; class Mammalia; order Rodentia; family Muridae; genus Rhynchomys; species Rhynchomys soricoides. The sequence continues at coordinate 21,758,165 of JADRCH010000004.1, read as the reverse complement.
CATGTCTCTCGCATAGGCTCTTCCTCTGCAAGCATGAAAAGCCCTTGGCTGGTCATGATTTGATCCGAGTTAAATGCCCTGGCTGCTGATGCCACGCTGACTGGCTCTTTTGAGATCACATCACAGTAATAGCTGGTGTGCTCATTCAAAAAAATAAAAATAAAAACAAAAACAAAAACAAAAAAAAAACCAACCCCCCCCCCAAAAATCCAAAAAAAAAAAAACCAAAACAAAACAAACAAACAAAAAAAAACCCTGTAATAATCCTAGAGATATTAGGGAAATAGAAATGTAGAGGCAGGTGTGCCGGAGAGCTTCAGAGAAATAGGTCATTAGGCTGAGCCATGCTGTGGTGTGAACAGGGGACAGCTTTGCCTCCATCTATCCTCTCTCTCACCCTTCCAGCTGAACAGAATAATTTCCTTCCCCACTTTGAAATATGAGCATGTTTACATCATAAAAACCTGTGATCATTTTGTTACTCGACATCGACATCTCTTGTTCGTTAGCATTCTTTTATCTTTCTTAAAACAAATCTATTCTTGTATAAAAAAATTTACTTTTTATGTACTTTTATTGGATATGTTATGTATTTACATTTCAAATGTTATCCCCTTTCCTGGTTTCCCCTCCAGAACCCCTCTCTCTCATCCCCCCTTCCCCCGCTTCTATGAAGATGTTCCCCCTCCCACCCACCCACCCACTCCCATCTCACTGCCCTGGCATTCCCCTACACTGGGGAATGGAGCCTTCACAGGACCAAGGACTTCTCCTCCTATTGATGCCAGACAATGCCATTCTCTGCTACATATGCAGCTGGAGCCATGGGTCCCTCCATGTGTACTATTTGGTTGATGTTTCAGTCCCTGGGAGCCCTGGGGGGGGGGGGTCTGGTTGGTTGATATTGTTGTTCTTCCTATGGGGCTGCAAACCCCTTCAGCTCCTTCAGTCCTTTCTCTAACTCCTCCATTGGTGACCCCGTGCTCAGTCCAATGGTTGACTGCAAGCATCTGCCTCCATATTTGTCAGGCTCTGGCATAGCCTCTCAGGAGACAGCTGTATCAGGCTCCTGTCAGCAAGCACTACTTGGCATCTTCAATAGTTTCAGGGTTTGGTGTCTGTACATGGGATGGATCCCCAGGTGGGGCAGTCTCTGGATGGCCTTTCCTTCCGTCTCTGCTCCACAGTTTGTCCCGGTTTGTTAGCATTCTTAGAAGGTAAACACATCTGTAATGACATGAAAGAAAAACCTAATACTTTGGCCAATTTATGTCAGGGTGCTGTTTTCCACCCAGAGAGAGACCATAGGAATTTCAGAAAGTAGCCATATATCTGCATTTGAATATCTTCAAGCAGAGCTCCATCTGCACTGGATCCAGGGTCTTGTGCAATACATTCTTCTCATAAATCCACTTTCCGAAAAGATTTCTAAATCCATTATGGAGCATCCACCTTGCTTTTATACAGCATCAAGGTTTCAAAGGGAAACATGGCAATTGCTGCTGGAGTTCTGTGCTAGAATCCACAAGGATCTTGCACTAGCTTGTGGGGTTGTAGAAGGGACAGCTCTGACTTCTCATTCCTTTGTCCTGTGGTGTAACAGACAGATGAAGGTGGTACCTTGCCTTTGCCTTTCTGAAAACAAGCTGAGGGAGGGAAAATGGGAAGGAAGATGGTGAATCCTGTCATTCTCCCTGATAACATTTTAGAAGGAGGAAAATGTGAATTTACCTTGGAGATGACTGCAAAGTGATTGTTCAGTTAAAGGGGTATGTGTGGCTGGGTGGGTAGGCGTTCTTATTTAAAAAGTTCCCGAGTCCCTAAACGTATCAGTGTGTATGTACTCCTGAGAATGTGTGTGTGTGTGTGTGTGTGTATGAGAAAGAGTGAGAGAGAGAGTGACAGACACACAGACACAGACACACAGACATATACACAGTCACACAGATAATCACACAGACACAGATACACACACACACACACACACACAGAGACAAACAGGTACAGAGTTTGAGGAAGCAGTATGCTTTATGACCAGTTTTCATGCTATCTAGAGAAAGAGAAGAGAGGTGATATTATAAAAACAGACTTTAATATCGTAGTCTCTGGCTTAAAAGATGCCTGAAAAGTATTTGTTTCTACATGGGGCTTTTATTTATACTTGTAGAGCTATCTGTCTGCTACACAATAGTTCCCTGAAAGCCCAACACTAATTATGTTAAGCAACAATTAAAATCTATTTTCTCTTTTTTCCCAGGCCCTACCTTTCTTGGGGGAAAAAATCCTTTCTGACTCCCTCTATTCCTTATCCCCACTTTCCTGGGGCCTAGCAGCTGTGTTTAACATGATGAGTATAAATATGATTCAACAGATGCTGAAGAGATCTATGTTCGTAATAATAAAAATCAAGCAATGCTGGATTTCTGTTCCCAAGTATATACAGAATATAAATCTCTTCAAAGTGGGTATGTGTTTTTCCTGCCAATGATAATATAAATACTTTAGGTCTCATTACTGCTCAGAAAGGTTCTTTCTTCCCTTCCAGAAGTGACAATGTGTTTATTATGAAAGTTTAATGGATGTGAATCCTCTGTCCTTTCATAAAGCAAACAACCGAGTCAACAAATATGGAGAGTCATTGACAAACGGAAGTTGTTTGTATGGAAGGAGAGCTAGACTGGGGGGGGGGCGATTGGAAATTGGCTTTCAAGCAACTCCCCTTACTGTTGATGAGTTATAATGCATGCCTGGATAATTCTCTTTTTATTGACTTACAGGAGAGCCAGATATTCTTTTAGGGCCATCTCAATCCTCCAATTCATTGCCATATTAGAGGAAAGAGAAAGACACTTTAATGAATCCCCACTATTCATTAAACATTGGATTAGCCATGCGGTCACTCTGGCATATCTTTCAGTAAAAAGTAGATTGGGTAGCGTAAGCAGTGTGCTGTTCCAGTGCCTGGTGTCTTAGTTTGTTACAGGTGCTATAACAAAATGTTATAGATTATAATAAAATTCTATAAAAATGTTTTAGGTTAGGCAATTTATAAATAAAAGAGATTCGTTTCTCACAGACTTGAAGTCTGAGAAGATCTACGTTAAGTAATTCGCATGTTAATGAAAGAGGAGATCTGGGTCTCTTCTTCATAGATGATGCCTCTTTCTATGTCTTCAACATGACAGAAGCGGGCAAAAATCTCCTTTGTACCTCTTGTATGAGGCTGTTAATTCTACTCACAAAGTTCTGCCACAAAATGAATCATCTCCTAAAAGTGTTTACCTCTTAATAATTCCACATTGGTGATTAAGCTTGAAATATGAGTCGGGGTGGGGGGGTGAACACCTTCAGAAAGTAGCCTAGGGCTTCAGAAAGTTGCCCAATTACCTTGCAAAAGGCCAAAGTATGGGGTTTCTAATCTACCTTCCTCTGTTCATTGGAGAGGTGACTGTGCAATTGATTTTCAAAGAATGAAATGTTGGTTGTCACAGGGTATTACCTACAAGTTGTGTTCAGCCATATTTGAATTTATCGCAGTATTGCCTTGAGAAGCCCACAATTTAGAGAAAATATTCCAATGTTGTATGTTACTGTCCTGTCATTCCTAAAAGAGAGTAACCATGTTCATGAATTGTGCAATTTTAACTCATTACTCTGAAAATTGTCTGAAAATGTTGAATAATATAAAGTTCTTCAAAAACATTAATGGATTTGGCATGCTTGGTAATTATAAGGTGTGGCCATCTACCTAATTATATTTAGGTTTGACAATTATACTTTAAGAAATCTAATATGCATTCTAATGATCTCCAAGTGTGCATTTCCTTTAGCCTTTGCATCTTCCAAATGCATAAAAGATGCTGTTGTTTAACTAAGGGAATTTACAGCAGCAGCGTACAGTAATGAATGTGAGAGATATGTTGAGGAAACTCTCATCTTGCATACAAATCAGAAAGAGTCAGATTTATGAAATATGCTCACATCTGGAAAGTACACATGCCAAGCATTTCCTATCAAATATTTCTCAGTCCAGATGTTCAGTGGCTACAACATTCTTCTCTTCCTGCACTCATTTTCTTCTAGGAATAAGCAGGTCCTAGGCTGTCACGGGATCCAGGAGAGTCTCAGATACTCTTGTGATTCTTGTTAGGGTCAAACGTGTTATTAGGATTTATTCTACTTCAAAAAAACCAAACTATATCACCTATACTTTATAACTTTCTAAACAATATTTTAGTAAAATGTGCACATAACATGTTTACAAATCCACACAGAATTCATATTCACGAATTCACAAAATAAATTTCTTCTGAGGCTGAAAGAAAAATGATTTGTGGAGTTTATCAAGCTTGCTTACTTGAAGTGATACAATGTAGCGACTCTTGTGTTTTACTTTGTTTAGGTTTTTCTCACTTATGCCCCTTACTGAGATTACTTCTAAATTTCCAGTTCAGATATTGTTCTCTCTCACAGCACTTTCATGGAATCCTAGTATCCTTAGCATCTTGCTGCAATTTAAAGTCATTTTTCCCATACTTATCTTCGTCATTAGAACTCAGTGTCTTGGGGGTGAGGTTTGGACTTGTCAGTCACTCAATACTCATGTACAGAGAATTTAATGAAGTGTTTCCTACATAGCATTGGGTTGTATATTGTTGTCACCATTTCTTTTAATTTGAGGAATTAAACCCATTTTAAATATAGATAATGTGGCAAAAGATTTTCATAACTGTCATCCATGCTTATCCCTGTCCTGAAATCTGTGTCTCCATCTTCCTAATTACAACGACAGCTTATCATTTTGTTTTTAAGTCATGCATTCTGTCATCATGAGAACAAAGTGTTTACTAAATGCATGGTACAGAGGGTTAGGATACTCTGCTGTACAAAGCTGGGCTGCTCATCATTTTTCCTGAGATGAGGCAAAAGGGAAGGTCATCACAGCAAACGGGTTAGTGGAAACCAGCTCTATTGTTCTGTTTCTCTCAAAAGCTTGTGTACAGGACAGGAAGGAAAACCTTCAGGAATGTACAAACTCTAGCCAGTATATATTTGACTCCTATTTGTTTATTTTGAGCTACAAAGTGAAGCTAATGCCTCATGAATGGGCTGAGCCAGAGCTCCCTTCTCATTCTTACACATTTCAAGAACAATACACCCATCTTTCCATGCAGGAGGACATATCTTCCCTCCCTATGGAATGTCTAGACTTCTTCTACCTGACCACCAAATCACTATGAATTCTACCAGCTCTCTCAAATACATCCTATTTCTGGAAGATGCAACAGAGGGAATAATCATCTGTGGTCTTGAGACTAGGTCCTGAGAATAGCTTGCAAAGAAGCATTTGTAACCAACTACATTTTGCAGGAAACTTGTTCAGGCTGAAGCTCTCTAGGCATGGCATAATACATAGAAATAAATATTTGTAAGAGTAGAGGTTATTTCTGGTTGTCAACTTGACTATATCTGAAGTGAATTACAATCCAGAATTAGAGGGCTCACCTGTGATCTAGATCTTGAGTCTGGAAGACACAAGTTTCAGGTGTAGTGGTACACACACCTCTAATCTGGGCCACACCTGCTGCTGGAGTGCTACATAAGGACATTGGAAGGAGGAAGATTCAATCTTCTTCTCCTGCAAGCCTTGTGGGATTGAGCGACTGCTAGATCCTCGGGTTTTCATTTACAGCTACTACTGGCCATTGTTGGGGAATTTGACTACAGACTGTAAGTCATTAACAAATTCCCTTACTCTATAGGGACTACCTATAAGTTCTGTGACTCTAGAGAACTCTGACTAATGCAGTAAGTAAATACACTTTGCAGTAAACTCATTAGGAAAGCTATCTTTCTAAGCATGGCATAATACATGAAAATAAATATTATGTACTCAATGGTTCCCAGCAATTCTCTCAGAAATCAAATTTCATTAAAATCCACCATAATCATTACTATTAAAGATACTAGCTAAAATCTAGATGACAGGGGGTGAATAAATTTTGAAAGGCTTTTACTGAGTAGAGTATTCAATTGATTGTACTTTAAAATTGGCATATATTAAAGCTTGAGGGATAGCTCAGTGATTAAGGGATCACAGTGTTCCCGCAGTGGACCCAACTCCTGCTCTCAGCACTTAGATCAGTCCAGAGCCAAGGGGCTCAATGCCTTCTGGCCTCTGCAGACACTGTACTTTCATGCACATAAACACAGATACACACATATGCACGTAATTAAAATGTAAAATTAAAATCAAAATGGACAGAAACATGGTCCGGGAAAATGATCCACTTGGTAAAGCATTTACTTTGCAATCATGAGGACCTGAATTCAGATCTCCAAACTCAGGCAAAGCTGGCCATGGTAGCAAATGGCTATAAGCCAAGTGTTTCTATGGCAAGAATCAGGTGGAAACAGAATTTCTAGATGCTTTCAGGCTAGCTGGTTTAGTATGGACAGTGGAGGATAAAGAGACCCTGTCTCAAACAAGCTGGGAGGTGAGAATCAACACTTAACGTTTTCCTCTGACTATACACATGTCATGACACGTGCATACCTCCACTCACACACATGAATGTGTAAACATATGTTATATCACATACAAAAAGAAAAAACAAACTATTGTCATGTGTTAGTTCTGAGTTCTGAATTACAATGGACTCCACAAGCCTTCTGTCAAATACACACATAGAAAATAACTTTAGTAAGCCAGCTGATGAGTGTAGTGAGTTTAGTGTCCTGTATTTAGTCTACTGTGAGTCTTCTGCAGAATTCCTGGACTTCGAGAACAGGAGATGTCTTAAAGCTGCTTAGCTTCATGAGATCAAGGAAAGTGTGAGTTCAGCTCCTGAGGTAAATTTAGAACACCGCTGACTCTGTTTTTCTTCTTTCTTTTCCCTGCTAAGTGGTGCTTCTCACTTCTAGAGCTGCCTAGGATCCTTTGATGACAGGTAGCTTTCACTGTAGGACTCTACACTTCCTTACTGCTGTTCTGCAAATAGCTAACCTTTCACTCTTTGCTTTGCAACATTGTGTAGTCAGGTTGGTCCACTTTCCTCACTTCCCTGCCATCAGTGCCCTTAGCTTAAAGGTTTGCACACTTTCTTCTACATTCCTTTCATATAAGAGTGAAGCCTCAGGAAAGAGCCCAGAAAAAATGAATGTGCTGTATCTCTCCACTCTATCCCTGAATCCCTGAATCCCTGAATCCCTTTCATGACATTTTCTACATCATTTGTAGGTGTTTACTATATTGACACACAGATTCTGTTTTTATTTTCTTATAGATACTATATAATATAATCCTGATATTTACCTGTGGGATAGTCTAACTTAATGATGAGAAAATCGAAGCAGAGAAGATCAATGTATCAGAGCTACCACAGCCCTACATAGTAAAAGTTATATTAAATCCCAAGTTGCTTGACAATTGAAATGGGAACACAGTGTTATCTGTACTGGGGACACATGTTTAGGAGATTGGAGTCTAGGTAGAACTGTAACACATTTTTGCCTTCTTTTCTTTTCAATACTGTGTATATCCTCAAGAGATCAGTGTTAAAATCACTACAACTTTCATTAACCCTGGACAACTAAACGACAGAGCACCTCAAAGGCCATTCAGACTCCTCCAAACTTTCCTCTACTTATGGCTCAGTAGAAAAATCTTATACTTATAAGTGACACACTAGTCTCTCTTTGTGTGCGTAATGCTTTTTCTGATCCAATAGTTAGCTGGCATGTGAAGATAATAAATGACGACTTTCCAACAAAACAGTTCACAAGTTTTAAATCATGCACCATGATGAGTAGCAAAATGTCATAGGACCTAGCTCTGACCTGCTTAAGAAAAAGGCATAGCCTGCCCAGCATCGCCACATTGCATGTGCTACCTACCTCTAACTGCTTAACAGTTGTCTCCATTGTCAGGAGTGGTGAACATGGTACACTATACCCGACTAACAAACTATGTGTCATTATGGATGCATATTTAGTGGAAATTTATATTAGTTTTGGTAATGTCTGCAGTCTCAAACATTCAACTGGATGTGACAATGGAAACATTTTCTCCTCAGGTAAGGAGGTACTATTGTGTCTTGTGCAAAGCAAAGGACTGCAGGATGCAGGGCTCTGCTGTGTTCATTTGTTCATTGAAAGCATCATGATAACTGACGCGGTCCAGGGATGACTTTGATTAGTTGAATGCTAAGAATTTCTTCTACTTCCTCTTTAGCTTAGGGATAAGTAAATGACCAGGAATTTGTGTTAGTGTTCTGTTTTCAGGAAACTGGAATAGTCTGATTTCCCAGGTTCGTAGTGCTTTTTGTACCTTTAAGAACCTATACATCTTTATGTATCTCAACAGCCATCCAAGTGTATTTTAATTCAGTTCTCTCCTTCAGGATGCCTCTCCTTTCCTGGTAAAGCATACATGCTAAAAGCAATACTTGGGTGGCTAAATGACCTTCTTATATATTTGCTCTATTGCAGCAGAAAATTGTGTTCCAAGGGTATATATAACATGCTGTTCTAAACAAACAAACAAACAAACAAAAACCATCTGCGGTGGTGAATTTTAAGTCTCAAGTCGATATGGCCATGGGGTACTTTGAGTAAACATTTAAAAAAAAAAAAAAAATTCACAGTTTCTTGAGACAGGATCTCTTTATATAGTCCTGGCTGTTCTGTAACTTGTTATTTAGACCAGACTGGGTAAAAACTCAGGAGATCACCCTGCCTTTTCCTTCCGAGTGCTGGGATGAGTAAACATTGTTTGATATATGTCTGATAGGGTATTTCTTTCTTTTTATTTAATACTTTATTACATTTCAAATGTTTTCCCCTTTCTAGGTCTCCCCCTTGGAAGCCTCCTATCCCATCCCCGATCCCCCTGCCTCTATGAAGGTTCTCACCCACCCACCCACTCCCTTCTTCCCTCCCTGGCATTTCCCTATACTGGGGCATCTAACACAGAGAGGGTATTTCTAATGAGATTGAATTTAGGTTTTGTGTGGGAACAATGCTGGCGCCGTGGTAGAGAGAAGCCCAATGTGTCCATCCAGGGCACTGCGGCTCTGGGTGGGACGGACACACGGGGAAGTGGCTGCACTTCTTCCCACTCAGTCCAACGGGCAGGTCCGGGGCTGTGGGAAGCCTTTGCAGAGATCTACCCATGGGTAGGGGAGAGGGCCGTCCCAGGGAACGCTGCAGCCGGCTCTGGAGTTCCCAAGAGCTGGAGGGCTGGAAATGAACAGAGTCACAGAGTGCAGCTGGCGTCAAGCCTCAGACCGGTTGGCTGATTGGGCGCCGACTAGCTGCTTTGGCTTGGGTGAGTGGTTACCGTCTGGAAGCGCTGAGATGCCTTCAGTGGGAGATTAGACTTAGTTCCTTAATCGAAGGCCAGATGCCTTGCTTCCCAAGGCGGGTAAAGATGAGACAGTCCATAATTCTAAGGTGTTTATTGTTATTGTGTTGAGTGGTGTGGATGAAATCGTATCCCCCAATCTCGGGGATGGGCGAGGCAGATATAGTAACTGGGAAGGGGCATGGCTAAGTCTCTAGGTGTCTCATTAACCTGGGGATTTCGTGGCCATGCCTCTACCTTTGGTGGGGCTTGGGGTCATGGCCACTCCTCTACTTGAGGAGCGGCTGGTCAGGGGTCTGACAACAGGTCCTAAATAACAAACCTCACATGACAGACCTCACATGACAAACCTCTCTACAGGAGGCTGTTGGGGGTTGTACTTGACAGGAGCCAAAAGGCCTCCTGGAAGCATTGTCAAAAAGCTTTCTGGTTCCTTTCGGGTTACCCCTCTGGGTGGTTCGGAGTTAAGCTGTGCTCGAGGACCGGGTTCCAGGCTGCCTGTCATAGACCACTGCCCCACAGTTTGGTGGATCACATTTACCATGTGTCTGGGCATCATCTGCTCCACTGGGAACCTGTCTACAGAAAAGGGGAAAGAAAAGAGGCATTTGTCTCCCAAGCCTTTTGCCTACAGTTCATTTTGGGGGGGATATCTCATTTCATTTGATGCCATTAGACAGAGATTTATGCCCTCATCAGTGCTGGTCCTTAAGTCTTCAGACTTACACTGAATCAATCCTTATGCTTTCTTTGGTCTCTATTCAGCCTGTTGTAGATTCTAAAATGTTTCTGAAAATAAAATATCTTCAACACTTCTTGTAAAGTCTCTATTATCTCTGTATCTCTCACAATAATATGAGAGCATCTGGACATTCAGTGGTTGATAAAGGAGTTGATACAAGAAACACAAGTAAAAACAGAAAGTAAAAGAAAAACAACCCATATATCTAGGGAAAAAGGAGCAGATCCCTAAAAAATAAGAAAACTTCTGAGAACACTTTCAAACCATAACAAGGCTTATAGTTATTACCATCTCAAGTCTTAATTTCACTGTAAACACAAACATCAAATTTATTAAATATAGACTATGAGGTTAGTTTGAACTTTAGAAGTTCCAGCGAAATGGATTGTGAGCACAGGATTGTAAGCTTCCTATACAAAGATGTCTTTTTTTTTTTCTTTCTGATGTTCTCTGGGAATTTCTTTATATTTCTGTATTCTTGTTTGATTAATACCCAAACCTATTGGACATTAAAATATTTTTAAGATAATATTACTGGATTTCAATGTTAACTTTATTAAGTAAAGGTGAAAAACATGATGGTATGGAATAATATCAAGTTTTCCTTTCTTTCTGATTATAGTTTAAAAATGTATCTCACTGAAGGTTATGTGTTAGGAATCATGAAAGGCTGTAGAATGTACCCCATACTCATATAGTATACAAAAGCAAAGACCATTCATTGAACAAATTCAGGCATGCAGGGGTGCAATTCCATCGGGATGGAAGGACCCCAATTGAATTCACAAATTCCATTTTAAGACCAAAAAAGAGGAACATTAACAAGGGGTGGGTGATTTATATCTTGATTGGTGGGTTCTATCTCTGGGGGTCTGGGTGATGCTATGATTCAGACTAACTAGCTTGCTGCATGCCAAGGAAGGGTAGCTCTTAACCTTTTGGCTGCAAGTTTGGCTCACTGTTCTTTTACAGACTGGGAAAGGGTCGCTTTTACATAAGCCTGCAGTTGCTCCAGTAACTGACTTGCTCACTTCTGGGAAGTAGTAGCTTAGGCCTAGTCTTCTGGACTGCTAGTTTGCAGCCTGTCATGGAGTCAGACAGTTTAAGGCCAGTTCACTCCTTCCATATGTCTCTGTAATTATACCTAAAAATTACAGAACACTAAGGACAGGGTAGCAAAAGGGTCGTTCTGGAGGGAATCTCCAACTGTATTTTCTTGACAACTTTTCAACCCAGTAAAAATTACAGGGAACCACAACAGAGCACAGGTGAATCATGTGCTTAATATTAATAACTGGATTCCAGGCAGAGCAAAGACCACTTGTGAAAATGAAAGAAATTTCTCTACCTAATATTGGGCACTGGCAAATCATGCCAGCTGGGCCAATGTAAATATTGCTTCAGTTTGTAAATAAGGTTTTGTTCTAATACCATTAGTCCCATTTGCTTACATGTTATCTATGGCAAGTTTTGTGGTAAATAGAAGCAGAGGCAACTACAGAACCTGATCCATATGTTCACTTTCATCTGTGTTGATTCTGTTAGATTTCATTTTATTTCAGTCTCAAAATTTGAAATACAAGACCAGCAACGTTGCTCAGCAAATCGAGGTACTTGCCACCATGCCTAGTTATGAGTTCACTTCCTGGAAGCTCTGTGATCGAGGAAGAGAACTGACTCATATAAACATAAGCACACGCAAATACTTCCACCACTAACTATTCCCACAATACACAAATAAATCGAGGATTTTTGAAAGTTGAAACACAAGAATGAATCTCTCAAATTGAGTCTACAGAGTTGACTGCGACTTTTTTTTTTCCAGATGGCAAATGATCAGAAATTGAATTTGCTCTTAGAGAAACCAAACTAGAAACACCTACACTATCCATGAAAACTGACTTTCAGTTAATGGCCATCTCTTTCATTAACAAGACAGCTCATATTTGCCTCCACAGATAACAGCAAAGAATGTAATTGTGCATATTTATCTGGAAACAATGGGGGGTTTAGCAAATAATATTGGTATAATTATAATTATGCTAATTCCAAACATTTATCAATTCTAACACAGAAAACTCTGGGTACTATAATGTTAGAAACATTACTTTCTTTTTGTTTTGAGATGGTTTTCATTGGTCAAATGGAATAGTTATTTTAGCCTCGATTTCTAAACTTACCCTCACTCTATTCATGAGTTGATCCATGTTCTAAGGATGCTTCCTCCACTTTTTAAAACACATGACTTCAATTTTATTTGGAGAATTGGTCTTTGAGAATCATGTTTGAGAAACAGAGAATATCTAATTGGGTTGTCACATCCATCCCATGGCTCAACCTATATTAAAACAGATGAATTAGTTCCTTGATTTGGCATCTATTGTTGAATGTCAAAAGCTTATGCGCCTGATTATCTATAAAGAAGAGGGAATCATAGAACTACTCCAGTCATGGTGGAGAAGAGAGCTGGTTTTGTCCTATAATTAGACCTTTCAGAAGAGCCATAATTATACATTACATTACATCCTTCTCCAGGCTGTTGCACACCAAGGGATCTCTGAATTTAGAAGTAACTGTAATAACACAAATTTTAAAGATTGACAGACATGGGTCAAAATGTAATCCTGAGACCATCAGTTCAGTTTCATACAAAAAAAAATTTATTGACTTGAAAAAGTATTTCTTGGACTGAACACTTTTATGTTAGATGAATCCATAAACCTTTAAAAATAGACACGAATAAAAAAGTAAAGGAAAAATGCAAGCTTCCCCTTAGATAAGTAGTTTACTAATCACCTAATTTTATGGGGTTTTTCCCTGTTATTTTGTGAGTTTGTATACACAAGCTAGAACTAAAGACTAGATATTTTCTATTACATCATTTTCAGAAAGTCTAAAAGTAGTTATTTAAAGATTATACGGAAAATAAATTCAACTAAGATAGAACTATGCAAGGGCTTCTTCCAGTTTTTCCAAATATAAGTGATCTGGTTTGTCCTGTAACATAAAAGCCGTATAGTCACATGATCTATAATCTACAGTCTTTTATAGTAATCTAGATGCAGCATCCCATAGTGAAATGCAGAAATTTCAAATCGATAATGAAAAGTTCACTTAATTCTAAGGAGTCGTGGTTATTGGGCTAAGGCTGGCTTACGTGACTGTAGCGTAAGCTCTCTTGCAAGACCAGAAACATTGCGTGAAAAGTTTGATGCCTCGTAGTTTGTTGTAATGTTTATTGAATGCTTAATGTAGGCCGTACAACGGCCTTCACTAGAACCTTCTCCTCAACTCTTGTCTGTCTGCCTCCACAATGGAGAGACGAGTTTTCTTATTTTATGAACTTCATGGATTTCCCTGCCTCTTCCTTCCTTCCCCCTTTCTTCCAGCTTTTCCACCTGGTTCCCTGCTACAGATGAGGGTTCCTATATTATACACCGGTCTTGAACTTGTGACCTCAAGAAATCCTCCTACTTTAGCCTCTATAGTAGGTGAGATTAATACTGTGCCTAGCTCACGAAAAAGAATTCTTTTTCTACTGTATATATTCCCTTTCTGTCTGGCTTAGAATGATAAAATATTATGAGATAACAGTATCAAGATATACCAGCATGGAGTATAAATAATATCTGTATGATGGAAGCTCTATAGGAAAACATTCTAAAAGCTCCAGTAATTGTTCTATTTGTGGATGAAACAGATCTGTGCACCACTAGAGAGCTGGTATTTGTATGATAAGCATGGAAGCTTAATATTAAACAGCACTCACCAAAGCAAAATAACTCCAGTAGGGAAGGTGCTTTTCTAAGTTAAATCATCCTTCTGTTAGATCCTCTTAATGCTTAAGGCAAAGAGGCCTTATTTCTTTTGATTTGTACTGTATACTGGCATTTTCCATAAACAAAACCTGCAAAACTAAATAGGCATATTAAACTAATTAGTATGCAAACTATGTAGCAAAGCCCATTTTATTTTTATTTTATTTCTCCTATTTCGAACTGACATTTAAGGAAGATGATTTTTATATTTTAGTCAACTTTTATCATGTGAGATTTTGAAATTGCTAGTCAACAAAGTATATAAAATGTAATTTATCAATAATTATACATCTTTATACTAAAATGGAAAGACTGGGAGAGGCTATTATAACTATAAAAATTTCATGGAATTTCCAGATAAAAAGAGTGATTCTACTAAACAATTACAACACTCTATTGCGTATGTTGATTTCGCTTGGGATAGTTATTAGACCTTAGGATAAGGAAGTAGTGTGCTGGTTTCTTGACTTTGATACAGGTTTTTTGTTTGTTTGTTTGTTTTTGTTTTTTGTTTGTTTGTCTGTTTGTTTTTTGGTGGTGGTGGTTTTGTTTTTAATTTGTCCTGTTTTGTTTTGTTTTGTTTTGTAATTGAAGTTTCAGTAGAGTCAAAACTAGAGTTTTCATTTTCAAGATTTAGTAGGAATTACTACATCAACATTTAAGGGGACCACAAGGGAAAGTTATACAGAAACTATCTCAAAGGGACATTCATTTAATCTAGATGACGTCCTTTAAGGGGGAAAGTTGTGCATATTGAAAACTGTTGGATGTGTGCTCTTGAAAGTGCCTTTATGCCTGTTAGTAGTGTAAATCAAATGAAGGCAGGTGCACTTAATACGTGGGCTCTGATATAAAATACCCTTACAAAAATTATTCTTACTTTTCAGTGTTTTAAAGGTGACTTTTTCTTACCTGATCTCTGCTGCTCATTTTTCAACAAATCATGATGCTTACCACCACATGACTGAAAATAATGAGCAGCAGCAGATATTGAACTTTATATAACATTTATTAATATAAACCAGGACCCTGAATGAAAGCAATAATTACAGCAGTGCCCCTAATGAGGAAATATTTTAAGTGTTATAGATTTAATAGCATACAGACCTCGGCTGACACAATTTAAAGTGACAGATAAAATTTAAAGAGTAATATTTCACATTTATGATCAATAAATTATCAGTAGTTGTGTCATGTAAAGCCTAATCACTAATATCATTTCAAAACTTTCGTCCTAACACAGCACACTTAATGCTTTATACCTAAAACTAATTTTCTTTGAAATGTGCTGTTCTTCATTTTATTCCCAGCTCCCAACTCCAGCAGACACTCCCTGGGAACCCACTCTGACCAGGGAAACAGGTAAACTAACTGCAGACCTTCACCTCTCCCTCCATTCCTCCCAGTCTAGTCACCCAGTCTCATCCTCAGCTCTGGAACAGACCTTCTGCTATTACCTCTCCTCACTCTCTGCCCTATTCCCAGGGAAATAAACAGATTCAGGTGATACTGCTTTCCTCCTCGGTAGATCCTCTCAGCCCCACCTCCAACAGTTCCCCATTACTAGGTGTCAGCTTCCAATACCTAGAAACATGTTTCATCTGGAACCTTCAGTGGCCATACCTATCAGGATCCCAGAAGAATTTCCTACTAGAAACAACTAGCACTGGCACTCTCCTGAGAACCCGAGTGGGCAACACTCGGGGGACAGACAAGACTAAATACCAGCACCTGGAATTATAATCCTTCTCGTCTCTAATGCTATGATTCATAGAACAACACAGATAAGGTATAGAGTAAATTACTGGAAGAAAACAAACAGATATAGTGAGGAAATCAAGTAGAAGAGATAAGAGATAGCTATGAATGGATGGGGTGTGGCTGCAAAGGGAAGATTAAGTAAAGAGGAAAGGGAAAGAGGGGGAGACACGAGGCAAGACAGTTAAAACTAAGGGCTATGGAAACCTAATACAGCAGAAGCATATATATATATATATATATGAATGAAGGTGATCTAAATGAAACTGCCACTCAGTCACTAGGAAGCAGGCAACTGGAGGGAAGATGGTTTACATCTCAAATGGTCAAGTGTTGGACAGTCAGAACCAGTTCCCGTGGAGATTGTCTTTCGTAACAGATTTCTTCTGGAGAATAGTAGAATTTTGTGGTTCTTTTTTTCAAAACTTTGCCTCATCAAGGAGAGGTTATGGGAGCTCCTCTGATTCCAGATACAACAATGGAAGAGGGACAGAAGGAAACTCTTCAGAAAGAATGGGTTGAACAGTCATCTTTGTGGACCAGCCCTCCTCCAATGGCTGGTAGATGAGGAAGGTCAATGTCTGCAGTAAGAAGCATACAACTAGACATGCGCACTTATAGAAGGAAGCCATCGAGAGGTGAAATACTTAAGCAGGGTAAGATGGTGTATGTCCAAACAAGGATTGCCCTGTGTCCTCACAGATGGATAAGGTCATACTGGGAATTCCACTGCATGATCTGGACTGACTGATATGCAGTTCTATAAATGTACATGTTTATCTCCTTATATTTTTGCATACTAAATTTTAGTTTACTAAAGTACTAATGTAGTTTTAGAAAGTAAATATTTTTAGGTTGCAAAACTTGATTCTTCATCTTTATATATTTCTTCCCAAAATCTTTGCTCTGGAAGAAGTAAATGCCATGTATTTAGTCCTGAAAAAAACTGAAATCACCAATAAATGGCAAAGTAGATCCCCAACTGCCCATCTCTTGTCACCAAATGGATCTTCTAGTACCTCTGAACACTCAACCCTAAACAGGATGTCTCCATCAAATTCCTCCCCTCAGGGATCAGAGTCCCCTCTAGAAGAGAAGGCAGAAAGACTATCAGAAGGAAGTGAAAGGCACCAATGGAACTAGGCCCTCTAAATCACCATGATCACTGCTCATATGAACTCACAGAAACTGATGCAGTATACATAGGGCCTGCATGGGTCGTCACCGGGTCCGTTGCATATATTATGGCTTCCATGTAGTGTATACATGGAGTTCCTTAATGTGGGAATGAGGGAGTCTATATTTTTGTGCCTGCTCTTTAGCTCTCTTCTGTTTGTTTTTGTTCAATTCTGGTGTGTTAGTTTTTGTTTTACCTTTTTACATTTTGTTTTGGTATTTAAAAAGGAAGAAATCAGGTTACAGGGTCAGGTTACCGCCTATGGCGTATTTTGAAAAAATATCATCCTGAGCGAGGTAACACAGTCACAAAAGAATGAACACGGTATGTACTCACTGTTAAGTGGTTATTAGCCCAAAAGTTCGAAATACCCAAGAGTCACTTCGCAACAACAATAGGGCTGAGTGTGAGGTCCCAGATGGAGGACTTGGAGAAGGGACTGAAGGAACTGAGGGAGTTTGCATCCCCAGGGAGGCAGCAACAATGGCAACTGGCATGATACCCCCACCCCCACCCCCAGATAGTCCTGGAGACTGATCCACCAACCAAAGAATACACATGGAGGGACCCATGGTGCAGGCCACATATGCAGCAGAGGAGGGTCTTGTTGGCCATCAGGGGGAGGAAAGGCCCTTGGGCCTGAGAATGTTAGATGCCCCAGTATAGGAGAATGCCAAGGAGAGAAGAAGAGAGTGAGTGAGTGGGTGGGTGGATGGGTGGGAGAATACCCCCATAGTGGCAGGGGGAGGGGGAAGGAAATGGGGAGATTCCAAAGGGGAGATATGGAAAGGGGGAAACATTTGAAATGTAAATAAAGTATGAAAAATAAATTTATAAAAAAGAAAAAGTATCACTGAGTCAGAAAATCATTCATAGAGTAAGCAATAGAGTAGTAGCGCTCCCATAACTCAACGGGGTCACTCCAGACCATAAACTGAGTTAAACTGAAAAGGTTCTTACAAAAATCAGGCTAGGAAAGAAGTTGACAGAGACAAGGGTGCCAATAAGAGGGAGTAGAAGTTGTCAGATTCTGGATCATTTGAAACTCAGAGCCATCACAATCTGCTGATCTGGAATCTGACTACTTGCTGTGGTCTCCCGTAACAGAGAACTGAATAAGAAAAGGATATATATTGGCACACGGGACTTTTCTTTTTCAAACATGAAGAATGAAGTTATGTCATTTACAAGGAAAGAGATACAACTGGATATAATCATATTTAAATGAGTTTGGCTAGTCTCAGAAAGACAAATATCATGTTTTCTCACATTTGTGGTGCTTAGATTTTCTTTAGTTACAATCATCAATTTGTCTATTAAATGACATTAGAAGTGGATTAAGAGAAATAAATGAATGGGAATAAGGGAGGTAAGTGAGAGAGGGGAGAATGAGAAGGGAGGAGTGAGGAAGGCAGAGGGAGAGGGAGAAGTGAGAGGGGAGGAGTGAGAAGGGAGGAGGGAGGAGAGAGGAGGGAGGAGGGAGAAGGGGAAGAGGGACCAGGGAGGAGGGGAAGAGGGAGGAGTGAGGAGAAGAGGAAAGGGAAAGGAACAGGACTGTAATGGGGGATATGTTTACCATACACAGTATACCTGTAAAACATTATTTTAAATGGATAATTAAATTTTAAAGAGAAGAAATATGCTGAGCTTGTGTTCATATCACATGACCTTATAGCAGGGGGTTTGTTCTTAAAAGTCTCAGCTTTGTGAATATATTTGTACTATATAACCCATCATATACGAATAAATGTGCATATGAGTACACATGCTCCCATTCTATTTTTACAGTTAGAAAACAATCGTTATCTATAAAATACTTACTATGTAAAGGACTTGGTGTAAATTTTTATTTATACTCTTACCCCAAATTCTCTGTGGCAGATCATATTATTGCTCTTATTGCTATTAAAGCACTAGTAACAATAATACTAGTGTTTTAGAGAAGACACAACTGGATCTTAGAATGTAATTTGTCTAATGTTACATTGCTATTATGTATACTATTAATTATTATGTTAATTATTGTTATGCTATGTCTATAGTTTGTGTCATTATGGTACTCATGAGCCTTACCATCATTTTCACTTTGCATCAAAATTATGTACTATTCTCCATGGTTGGTTGGGCTTTAGAGGTTTGAAATTTCAGTACAAAAGAAATAATAAAAATATTTTTCAAATATTCTCAATCTTTAACCTCTACAAGTGGAAGACAGATGTTCTTCACTGAGGGAAAAATCCCAGAATAAGCCCTGAAATTGTCAATGTGGAGGATTTGTTTGAGGGAAGCTCACCATGAATGGATGCAAATGTAAACGGCATACTTTGAACAAGTACACTGCCCTCAGTGTTACCGTGTCTCTAAAGCATGTGCTATTTCCTCCTAGAATTGGGACGAAGACTGGGGAAAATGCCAGAGCTTGAAGAAATGTGTGCGTTGCAGTTATAAATAGTTGCTTGCTTTCCTATGTCTCTTTGTGTGTGAAGGAACAAGTTCACATACAAATGTAAACAAAGAAACAAAAATCCATAACTAATGAGGCAGAAAGAAATTCTCAGTACTATGAGTGTCAATGTGTCATGTTTAATAGGAAATATGTATCAGTACACACAACTTCTCAGGCCATAAATGTTGCTTGTATGACAAAACACTGTGATTTGGGGATTTGAACATTGAAGATTTCTCCATTAATTAATTTATTTATTCACTTTATATGCCTATTGCAGCCCACCCTCCCTTTTAGTCCCACTCTTTCAAGTCCTCTCCCTTATCTCCTCCCCTTTTCCTCAGAGAGGAGTAAGGCACCCAAGGGTACCAACCAGCCCTGGCACATGAAGGCTCAGCAGGATTAAGCTTTACCCTCTCTCACTGAGACCAGACAAGGCAGTCCAGCCTCAGGAAAGGGATCCAATGGCAGACAACAGAGTTAAAGAAGTCTCCTCATTCCTGCTCCAATTGTTAGGGGACCCACATGAAGACCAAGCTGCATATCTGCTACATAAGTGTAGGGGGCCTAGGTCCAGCCTCTGCATCATCTTTGGTTGGTGGTTCAGTCTCTGAGAGCCCCCATGGGCTCAGATTAGTTGGCTCTTCTTGTGGTGTCCTTGACCCCTCTGGATTCCTCAGTCCCATCCCTCAGTCTTCCACAAGACTCTCAAGCTCTATCTCATGTTTGGCTGAGGGTCTCTGTGTTTGTTTTCATTAGCTGATGGATGGAACCTTTCAGAGGAGTTATGTTAGGCTCCTGTCTGCAAACATAGCAGAGTATCAGTAACTGTCAGGGGTTGTCTCTCTCCCATGGGATGGAACTGAAGCTGGGACAGTTATTAGTTGTCACTTCCCTCAATCTCTGCTCTGTCTTTATCCCTGCACATATTGTAGGTAGGGCAAATTTAAGGTTTAAGGTTTGTGAATGAGTTGATGTCCCCCTCCTGCCTCTGAAAGTCCTGCCTGGCTATAGGAGATATGTCAATTTCTATATTCCCAGTTGCTAGCAGTCTCAGTTTGGATCATCCACATAGACTCCTGGGAGCCTTCCAATCCAAGGTCTCCTGCTCTTCCCAGAGATGCACCCCCACCAATTTCCCTTGTCTCTCAAAGCCCTCCCTTTTCCAGCTGCCTCACTCTCCTTGTACCTGATCACCACCCCATTTTACTCTTCTCCCCAGCCCATCCAATTTCCTCCCTTTATCCACCAACAATGACTATTTTACTTCTCTGAGCGAGATTCAAGCAGCTTCCCTTGGACCCTCCTAGATGCTTATCTTCTTGGAGTCTGTAGATTGGAGAGTGGGTATCCGGTACTTCATGGTTAACATCCATACTGTGAATGTCTTTCTGGTCCAGGTAACCTCTCTCAGGATGACATTTTCTAGTTCCATCTATCTGCCTGCAACTTTTATGATATCTTTGTGTTTAGCTGTGTAGTATTCCACTGTGTAAATGTGCCATGTTTTCTTTATCCATCCTTTGGTTGATAGAAATCTAGATTGTTTCCAGTTTCAGGGTATTATGAATAAAGCTGATGTGAACATACCCTTTGTGGTATGGTGGAACATCTTTAGGATACAGCTGGCTCTGGTAGAATTATTCCCAATTTTATGAGAAACTGCCAAGAAAGATTTCCGAAGTTTGCACTCCCACCAACAATGAAGATGCGTTCCCATTGCTTGTTGTTCATCATCCTCACCAGCATGTGCTATTTCTTGAGTTTTTTATCTTAGTCATTCTGATGGGTATAAGGTGTTATCTCAGTTGTTTTGATTTGTATATCTCTGATGATTAAAGACACTGAACATTTCTTTAAGTGCTTTTAGGCCATTAGAGATTCATCTACTGAGAATTTTCTATTTAGCTCTTTACCCCATTTTAAAATTGGTTTATATGGTTTGTTGTTGTTTAATTTTTTTTGTATCATTTGTCTATTTTGGACATTAGCTTTCTGTTGACTGTACGGTTGGTTAAGAACTTTTTCCAATCTTAGGCTGCTGTTTTGTCATATTGATGGTGTCCTTTGCCTTACAGAGTTTTTTGGTTTTATGAGGTTCTATTTGTCAATTGTTGATCTTAGAACCTGAGTCATTGGTGTTCTGTTCCAGAAGTTGTCACCTGTGTCAATGTATTCATGGGAGTTCCGAATTTTCTCTTCTATTTGATTTAGTGTATCTGGTTTTATGTTGAGGTCCTTAATCCATTTGAAGTTGAATATTTTTTGAATATTTTTATTTATTTACATTCAAATGTTATCCCCTTTCCAGATTTCCCCTACGGAAACCCCCTATCCCATCCCCCTCCCCCTGCTTCTATGAGGGTGCTCTCCCACAGGGTGATCAATAAGGAACTATTGAATTCTTCTACATGCAACCATCCAGTTAGAGCAGCACCACTTGTTGAAGATGCTTTCTTCTTAACATTGAACAGTTTTGACTTCTTTGTCAAAAATTAAGTGTTCATAGGTCTGTGGGTTTATTTATGGGTCTTTGAATATATTTTATTGATCATCCTGTTTGTTTTTATGCCAATAATGTTTAGTTTTTATTACTATTGCTTTGTAGTACAGCTTGGAATCAGAGATGGTGATATCTCCAAAAGTTCTTTTATTGTACAGGATTATTTTAGCTATCCTGAGGGTTTGGTTTGTTTTTTTTTTTTTCCATAAGAAGTTGAGAATTGCTTTTTCAAGGTTTGTTAAGAATTGTATTGGAATTTTGATGGTAATTGCATTGAATCTGCATTCAATTGCTTTTGATAATTGCCATTTTTTGTATCTGCCATTTTCAGATTGCCAAATGGTAATAGCCATTTTATTATATTAATTCTAACAATCCATAGCCAAGGGGGAATCTTTCCATCTTCTTATATTTTCATTAATTTCTTTCTTCAGAAACTTGACATTCTTGTCATACAGGTCTGTCACTTGCTTGGTTAGAGTTACAGCAAGATATTTTGTATTATTTGTGGCTATTGTGAAGGGTGTTGTTTCCCTAACTTCTTTCTCAGCTGCTTGAACATGTGTATAAAGGAAGGCTACTGATTTTCTTGAGTTAATTTTATATCCAGCCACTTTGCTAAAGGTGTTTGTCAGCTGTAGGAATTCTCTGGTAGAGTTTTGCCGTCACTTTTGTATGCTATGATATTATCTGTAAATACTTTGACTTCTTTCTTTCCCTTGTCCTCCTTAAATTATCTGATTGCTTGACCCCAGAGGGTCAAGTACTATATTGAATAGGTACAGAAAGAGTGGACAGTCTTGTCTTGTCCCTGATTTTAGTTGAATTGCTTTAAGTTTCTCTCAACTTAATTTAAAGTTGGCTATTGGCTTTCTATATGTTGCCTTTATTGTGTTTAGGTATATACTGTGTATCTCTGATCTGGCCAAGAATTTTAATGTGAAGGGGTGTTGGATTTTGTGAAAAGGTTTTTAGTATCACATAAGATGATCGTGTGATTTTTTTCTTTCACTTTGTTTCTGTGATGAATTGCTTTGACCAATTTTTGTATATTGAACGATCCATGCATTCCTGGGATGAAGCCTACTTGATAACGGTGGATAATGTTTTGATGTGTTCTAATATTTGGTTTGCAATTATTTTATTCATTATTTTTGCTGCAATGTTCATAAGAAAAATTGGCTGAAATAGTCTTTCTTTGTTGAGTGCTTTGTGTGGTTTATGTATTAGGGTAAGTGTGGCCTACTAGAATGAATTTGTACCTTCTGTTTCTATTTTGTGGAATTGTTTGAAGAATATTGGTATTACCTCTTCTTTGGAAGTCTGGTAGAATTCTGCACTAAAACCATCTTGGCTGGGCTTTTATTTGGTTGGGATGTTTTTAATGACTACTTATACTTCCGTAGGGGTAATAAGACTATTTATATAGTTTACTTGATCTTGATTTCACTTTGGTAAGTGGTATTTATTATGAGCATTGTCCATTTCATTAAAATTTTCCAATTTTGTGAAGTACAAACTTTTGAAGATAGACCTAATGATTCATTGGATTTCCTCAGTGTCTGTTGCTATGCCCCCCCCCTTCATTTCAGATTTTGTTAAATTGAATATTGTCTCTCTTGTCTTTTAGTTAGTTTGGCTAAATGCTTGTCTATCTTATTGATTTTCTCAAAGAACCAGCTCTTGGTTTCACTGATACTTTGTATTGTTCTCTTTGTTTCTAATTTATTGATTTTAGCCCTGGGTTTGATTATTTTCTGCCTTATTTTCCTCTTGGGTGAGTTTTTGCTTACTTTTTTGTAAAAGAGGTTTTAGATGTATTTTTAAATTGCTAGTATGAGCTCTCTCCATTTTCTTTATGAAGGCACCCAATGATATGAACTTTCCTCTTAGCACTGCTTTCGCTGTGTCCCATAAATTTGGGTATGTTGTGCCTTCATTTTCATTGAATTATAGAAAATCATTAATTTCTTTAATTCTTTCCAGACCCAGTTGTCACTCAGCAGAGAGCTGTTTATCATGAGTTTTTATCATGAGCTGATTTTTATGAGTTATAGGCATCCTATTGTTATTAAACTACAGCTTTAATCCATGGTAGTCTGATAAGATGCCAGGGGTTATTTCAACATGTATCATCTGAAGTTTGCTTTGTGGTCATCTTTGGAGAAGGTTCTTTGAAGTGATAAGAAGAAGGTGTATTCTTGTGAGTTTGAGTGAAATATCATGTAAATATCTGTTAGGACCATTTTAATAACCTCTGTTAGATTCACTCTTTCTCTGTTTAGTTTCTGACTCAGTGACCTGTCAAGTAGTGAGAATTGGGTGTTGAAGTCTATGAACGTGTGAGATTCTATGTGTGCTTTAAATTTTAGTAATGTTTCTTTTATGAATGTGGATAACTTTCCATTTGGAACATGGATTTTAAGAATTTAGATGTCATCTTGGTGGATTTTTCCTTTCATGAATATGAAGTATCCTTCTCCATCTCTTTTGATTAATTTCACTTGAAAGTTTATTTTATTAGATATTAGAATGGCTATTACAGCTTGTTTCTTGGGTCCTTTTGCTTGGAAAACCACTTTCTAATCCTTTACTCTGAGGTAATATCTATCTTTTTGGCTGAGGTGTGTGTCTTATATACAGCAGAATGATGGAGCCTTTTTTTGCATCAATTCTGTTAGTCGGTCTTTTTGTTGGGGAATTGATTCCATTGATGTTGAGAGATATTAATGACTAATGATTGTAAATGCCTGTTACTTTGATGTTGATATGTTAGAGAGAGAATGTGTGTGTGTGTGTGCATGCATACATGTGTGTGTGTGTGTGTGTGTATGTGTGTATGAATGTATGTTTCCTTTTTTTTGGTTATACTGTTGTGTGGTTATTTATTTCCTGTTTTTTCTTGGGTGTACTTAGCCTCCTTATGTTCAAGTTCTAGTATCTAGTATCCTTCTAGTATGTTCCATTGGGCAAGATGTGTGGATAGATGTGGGGAGCCGCCCGAGCCGCACCCACATTCGCCATTACAAGATGGCGCCTACATCCGGCCGAGGACAAGTTGTAAACAGGCTAGTGCGCATGCACCTGGTAATTTTCCACCTCAGAGTCTCAGCCTCTCTCGTGGCGTCATCTGGCCTGATGTGCGGGAGCCAATGGGGAAGCTCCATATCCCAGGCAAGCGCTGTGACCTATATAAGGGACGGGTGTTCTATTGTTCGGGGTCTCCACTCGTGGCAAGCTTATGCTCTCCCTCTCAAGATGCATTAAAGCTTTACTGCAGAAGGATCCTATGTGTGCCGCGTCGTTCTTGCTGGCGAGACCGTAGCGCGGGACAGATAGATATTATTTAAATTTAGTTTTGTCAAGTAATATCTTCTTTTCTTCATCTATGTGGTTGAAAATTCTGCTGGGTATAGTAGTCTGTGCTGACAGCTGTAGTCCTTCAGATGCTGCATGACATCAGCTCAGGCTCTTCTGGCTTTCAGAGTCTCTGTTGAGTAATTGGATGTAATTCTGAGAGGTCTGTCTTTATATGTTATTTTCCCCCTTTTAGCTTTTAATATTCTTTCTTCCTTCTGTAGATTTGGTGTTTTGATTATTATGAGGCTGGAGGATTTTTCTTTTCTAGTCTAATCTATTTGATGTTCCATAAGCTTCTTGTATGTTTACAGGCATATCTTTAGGTTTAGAAAATTTTCTTCTATGATTTTGTTGAAAATATTTTCTGGGCCTTGTAGCTAGGACTCTTCACATTCTTCTATTCCTCTTAATCTTAAGTTTGGTCTTTACATAGTGTCCTGGATTTCTTAGATGTTTTGTGTAAGGGCCTTTTTAGATTTAATATTTTCTTTGACTGATGTATCAATTTCTTCAGTCATAACTGGTATGCCTGAGATTCTCTCTCCCATATCTTGTATTCTGTTGGTGATGCTTGCATCTGTAGGTCTTGTTTTCATCCCTAGGTTTTCCACATCCAGGATTCTCTCAGCTTGTTTGTTTTTTTCTTTATTACTTCTATGTCCAGTTTTAGTTCTTGAAAAGATTTATTCATTTCCTTCACCCCTCTAGTTATATTTTCCTTATTTCTTTAAGTGACTCATTCATTTTCTCTCTAACAGACTCTATCATCTTTAAAAGATTGGGTTTATGGTTATCTTTTTATGCTTCGGATGTGTTAGGATATCTAGGGCTTGCTGTAGTAAGATAGCTGTACTCTGGTGGTGCCACTCTTGTTGTTTGTGTTCTTATGCTGGCCTCTAGTCATTTCATTGTTCCTGGTGTTGGCTGAATGTTCTAGATGCCACCAAGACCTTTTGCGGTGATAGGCAAAGACATTGGCCTTACAATTAAGCTCTGTGAACAGCACATTGCTCACGCCTTCTGGCTGTACTGCAGGTGGACATTCAAGTTCCTAGGGTGCTGAAGGCCTCCTCTGGAAGGCAGGCAGAGCTATGGAACAGATGATGAAAATCAGGGGACAGCACACAACTCACTTCTGCTGGCTGTGCCTAAGATGGAGCCAGCAGACCCCACCCATGGTATTGAAGTGAGTCTATTAATGTGTGGGAACTTTACGTGTGATTTAAGCTTTAGTAATATTTCTTTTATGAATGTGGGTACCTTTGTGTCTGGAACATAGATGTTAAGAATTTAGATGTCATCTTTGTGGAATTTTCTTTTGGTGAATATGAAGTATCCTTCCCCATCTTTTGAACTGAGCCAACTGATGTGTATAAAATGAACACACAGTATGTTTGCACCATAGCATGATACTTTGCCTTGAAAACAGACTTATTTTCATCTGCAAAAATATACAAATTCCAGCAGGTCATTGCACAATGAGATATAAGACAGGCTCTGAAAGACAAATACCATATGTTCTCAGTTCTATAAAGAATCTAATGCTATTGATCTTAAAGAATTATAAAAAAGGGAGAGGGTTTGACAATTGCTGCCTGGGTTGGATTTAGGAGAAAGGTGGTTCAAAGGTAGAAAGATTTTAACTACTTGAGGCAGACACCTTTAGTACTAATTTCATATTAATGTACCTTCAATGTGCATAGAGGATTTCCTGTCCACTGTTTTTATGAAGTAAACTGAGCATACTTAAAATTAT
This sequence comes from Rhynchomys soricoides, assembly GCA_019843965.1. Lineage (NCBI taxonomy): Eukaryota > Metazoa > Chordata > Mammalia > Rodentia > Muridae > Rhynchomys > Rhynchomys soricoides. The sequence continues at coordinate 21,731,241 of JADRCH010000004.1, read as the reverse complement.
TCCTGTCTGCCATTTTATTGTTGGAACATAGGCTACATGATCCTGAGCTAATTATGCCCTTAAATATGTCTACTATCTCTAACTCTGACCTTAAACTGAGTATTCTTAGAGATGTACTCTTTAATTGAACATGCTTTGAAATGTGTCTCAACCCCAAAGTACTTTCCTATACAAGTGCATATTAGTTTCCTGGATAAAATATCTAGGATTCTTTTCTTCAAGGAAAGTATTGCTTTGAAAATGACTCCTGTACTCTCCTTATCTACTAATGGTAACAGATCTTTCTCAACTCTTGACATTTTGGCCATGTTTATTTGGGGTTTTGAGATTCTAACCCATTGTGTTTGTTTATAAAACCTCAGTGACAAAGAGAAGGAAAGTTTTTGGTTTATGTTCTCATGCATAACATGGCAGAAACAGCAAATCATGTCCATTTTGAAATCTAAATGAGAACATTTTCATTTTTTTTTACTTCAATCCATAAGAAATGAAGATCATGGGAATTTTTTTTGGCTTGATTTAAGTATTCCACTTTATATTTATGAATCATAACATCCCATTGTAACCCATAAATACCTACAATCATAATCTGTCAAATGTAATTAAAACTGTGTTATAAATTATGTATAAACTGCAGATTTAATAAGAAAAAATTCTCTGAAAGAGCCTCTATATAATAAAAGCTATATCTTTGAGAATTTTTTAAAGGGTTATTGAAATCATTCCTTTAATTGATTCATGGAGATAACTTGCTGTTGTCAATGGGAACAGAAAAAAAAAATACACTCACATTGTTTTCACTCTAGGACTTTACAATTCTGGATATTTTTTTCTCTTGACCACGGTTGTGGCTCAGCATGCACTGTGTCTCTATTCCCTAATGACTCTCACTGATTCTAAATTAACGTCATTTTTCTTCCATTTCTTTTTGGAGAAAATCAAAACTCTATCTTCCTCTAATGCCTATCACTGCTTCTAAATTAACCTCATTTTTCTTTGATTTTTTAAAAATAAATTGCTTTCATAGTAGGATTTCACAGTAGCTGCCCTATGGTTTACCAAGTTTTACATATTTACTTGTACACTGTATTTATTATAATGTGGTAACCCAATTCTTTCTGGTTTCATTGCCTAGAGGATAGACATTTGTGTTCACCTCATCCAGCAAAATCTGAGAATTCCCAAGAGCTCCATACAGTACATAGATTCTTATATTGAGACAAAGAAACATGGAGGGATGTATTATTCAGAATCAAATAGTGTGTCAGTGTGCAAAAGAGACAAGTAGAATCAGCAGAATAAAATGGAAAACAGAGCCGATCAACAGACACTGCAAGTGCAAGCTGGCTGAAATGCTGAGTGGTAAACAGTCTGATCTTTAGAACTCATGTTGGCTCTGTCTACTCACACATATGCTTGCCATGGCATGTGATTCATGCGCGTGCAATATAACTCTAGAAGAATATTCTATTCTGAGTATTGTTACATTAAAACTAACAGTATTATATATCCTAATATTACTCATCTTACATTAATTATGACATATACATAATGCTAATATTAAAATAAATGTATAGTATATGCATGAATAAGCTACTCTGACTAATGAAAGTGATACTCACTTTTTAAAGCCCTGTTACATTTTGTAGAGAAAGCCTTTGGATGGCATTAATAGAGTTTACATAGTAATTTTTAAAAATAAACTTCTAAATAATGGCTTCTATACAAGCAAGCAGAAATGGAACAAACATATAAAACAGTATTTGGGCATATAAGCTTCCAATCATACATTTCTAAGATCAAGCCAACCAAAGCTGATATATTCACAGAATAAGCAAATCATTTTCTGGTAATGATATATAATCACCCTATCCAAAAGATCATCACTTGAGGTTAGTTACAATTTTCTTAATGTATCAAGACATTATGTGGTGCTAATGTGACGTTGCCTCTTTAGCATCCTTCTGATAGTTTGTATATCCTTAGTTTGTTCTAGATATTCTTGGAGCTCAAGTTTGACGTTAACTGTTTAGGTTTTATCAGAGGAATAGTTGAGATATGCTGGAGCACCAGAGGGAAGTCTTCTCAGGAGACAGAGTTACAAGCTGTAAGTTGGTCATGCATTCAGTCCATACAGTTTCATATGCCCCAAAGGCACTGACATATAGGGGAGACTGACTTGGCTGGGCTATTCAAAGATTGCAACAAGTAATAATGGAAGATTGGAGAAATGGAAGTTTGAGGTAAAAGCTTGATGGTAGACAACTGGGTATGGATCCAAAATATAAGAATAGTCTTATTTGGTGTTAACATCTATCAGAGAATATCTTCCAAAGAAGATGTCCAACATTCAGACAGGGAGTATTCAAATAATCTCAGAAGTTAAGTGTGAATGTCTGCTGTTTAGTCATGAAGACTGGAGGTCACAGCCCAGAAGTCGAGCCTAGTGGCTGATAACTACCTATAGCTATCACCAAGGACCTGGCATCCATTCTTTTGGTCCTCCATGTTCAACCACACATGCTCATGTGTGCACACACACACACACATACACACAAGAATATGCACTGATACAAACACATACATGCAAATGAACATGGATACACTCATAAATAAACAATTTTTAATAAAACAATTAACCAGAAGATGGGTAGAAGGACTGCAAGGGCCAAAGAGTAAAGGAGTTTGCTGTGAAAGTGTGTCTCCTAGCAATTTCAGAAGATAAACCCATAAAATCTCATCAACAGAGGTACCTGAAGGTGAGCTGAGTAAAGATGATACCAATGAACAGATCAAAGTGAATGGGGGGAAGCCTAGAAGGTTTCAGTCCTACACCCAGTACTATAGACAACTAAGAAATGCTAGAAGCAAAAGAGGTCCTCTTCCCTAGGGAAGAACACACCAATTGCTTGTCCACTGCCAAATGGTCAACCCTGAAAACACACATACAAGTAACATTATATGGCTGAGCAGGGTATGTATATATATATATCCTCTGATTTCCTTTAGAAAATAGGAATATATATATATATATATATATATATATATATATATTTATATATCTCCTCTGATTAAGTAAAACCAAAACTTTACAATGTTAAGGAAAAAAGCAAAACAAAACAAAACAAAGACAACAAAACCAACTAAGTGTTTACATAAATGTTTACATAATTGTTGTCCTAGAAATGTTTGCATGCCTCAGTTCTTTGGTATCAGTGTCTATGTAATGGTTAAGTGACCTGTAGATCCATACACCCTTGCTGTCCATTTTCTCTCAGTTTCAAATTCACCTTTTTACCCTTGTGAAAATAGGTATAAAGACTTTAAGCATTTCCACCCTGCTTGATAGCACCTCATTCCTCTGTAAGTGGATCGGGATGGAAAGACACTGAAGGAGGAAACAGGGTTCCTTCCTAGTCCCACTGTACTTGCTCAGAAGACTCCCACAGCTTAATGGCTCTTCTGCCTTTGACCTTGTCATCACAGAAATCTCCCTCTTGTAGTTCTGTAGCCCAGCAGTGCCTTCATGGTATACCGCTCAATAAAGAATTTTCTCTAGAGCCTAAAAAGGAGATTCCTTCATCCACAAGACAGATGTTCAGTCAGCTCTGCCAACATGTTGCCTACTGTCACTCAATGAGCAACTCCTATGTTATCACAAGACATGGTCTTCAATCTGATGATATGAGGCCTCATCTTGACATTCCTTTCTCATCCCAGAGGTAGCCGCTGTTCCTTATACCTCCCATTACTGAACTTCATAGGGTTCTCTTTATTTCATACTCCTCACATACACACTTCAGGTTAATAATTCTTTATATTATCTTTTTCTGGTAGAATCACAGTGTGGTTTCTCATCTCTGATTGAAGTTTTACCACTCTACCATGGGAACAGGACAGGGATCCTTGTGTGAGTCCAACAAGAATGGTCTCCTTTTCACTGCAAATGACTTTGCTACTGGTATTTTTAAGAACAACTTAACTAAACTTCTCAGGGAAATCTAAAATGAGGTATTCTTTTTCCTTTATTCCTGTTGGACTGAACTTAGCCACTTGATGGCAAGTTGGTGGCCATTAGAACACAAAATGTACACCTAAGAACCTGCTCAGTGGTAACTACAAATTCACAGTGGCAGCAGTTACAATCCAACAAGGGTTAAACTACTTGGTGCTATATCTCCTCCTGGATGAAGAGCCCATCCCATCAGGAACCATGAAATCAAACCTGGTTACATCCTGGTTGGGAATGACATTATATCAAATGGATGGTAGAAGAAAGATACATTGAAGACGACAGGGTGATTCTAGCTTGGACTGGAGTTTGTTGTATTGATTGTTGCACACTGCATATTGCTAAATTCAACAGTGTAAATGAAAGGGATATGACTTTTAAAATGTATATACATATATTTATATATCTTACAGTTTGTTTTATGGACTCTCCTTGTGACTCCACCTCTGATTGTGACCATCACTACTGTTTAACTGAAAGTACCTCTGTTCAGACACATGTTTCCTTTCCTAGGGCTTCCCCAATGCCACTACATGCAATGTCTGTGAGAAACTTTCATTAATTTATCAATAAGCCTTAATCTGTTTTAGATTAATTTTTAATTAATATTTCTCTGTGTGAAATTGGGTGATTTTTTGTACATCACATGCATGCTCATGTTGATCAATTGAAGAAGAGGGCATATATCCCTTGGAAGTAGAATTACAGGCAGTTGTTAACTGATATTGATGATGTGAACCAATTCAGAGCAGTAAGTGTTCTTAACCATTGAGTAGTCTCTTCATTTCCACCATAAACGTAAATTTTGAGACCCAAGAGGATTAACATCTGAGGGCATGTCAGGCTCACTGGGGTTTGGCAACCATGATTAAATGCTTTCCCATTCTGTCTCAAATCATGAACTATTTTTTAACTATTTTTTTTTTTTTAATTTTGTGTATGGGAACTTTTGTCTACATGTTTGACTATACATGATATATGTTCGTGATACTTGCAGAGACCAGAAGAGGATGTCAGATCCCTAGAACTAGTGTTATAGATAATCATGAGTATCGATGTGGGGCTAGGAACCGAACCTGGATCCTTAAAAATAGCTGTCTCTGCTCTTAACCTCTGAGCCCTCTCTCAACCTCATCACAGACTGATTGAGTGAATATTTTGTATGCAGGTTCTGGGGCTCACAGCAGGCTTGAGTCCTGATTGTCCAAAGTTGTGAAATGAAGATGACACGTGGAATTGCCTTTCCTTCCAGGCCTCTGCCTATAGTTTTAGACCCGTCAAAAGAAAATACCTGCACTGCCTGCCAAGGTCCTGCATCAGTGTGAGGAGGGTCCTGAGAAAGGCCGGAATGGGAGTGATGCTAATCTAATAATGACGCAGAGTCAATAGTGGATGTAAGCTGTCAGTGCAAGTGCTCTGACACTTGGGCAAGTGAATCCTCTTTGCCCAAGGATTCTTATCGTTCTTCCTTCTTCTCCTTTCTCCCTTCTCCCCCTCTTTTCATTCTTGAGCTTCTTCCCTCATGTTCTTTTGCAGTCTCCCTTTCCACTCTTCTGCCTACTCCCTTCTCATGCTTTAGCCTTCTCCTGACCAGAGAGCCTGAATCTAGTCTTTTATTTACTAAAGCTTTTATTTACCAGCAAGGCTTTGATCATTATTAATAATATTTTTATAAATCCTTAAATATACATAAATTTTATAAATCCTGATTCAATAGTGCCAATCTCTGCTTCATTAAAACAGAAACTAAACACAACGCAAAGCACATTCCCTTATAGTTTTACACAGCCTGTTTTTCATGGGTAGCTGGGCACAGCTCTTGTGGTTTCCTGGTACAGCAGACAGCAGTCTTTAGTATCTATTTTCATGTAAAATCAAAAAGGTGACAGACTACTAGGGTTAAAATGATTTCTTACAAAGTTTTAAAATTTATGCAAGTAAAGCAGCTAGCTCTCTTTAATGTCTCTCAAGGCATTGTCATCTCCAATTCTTCAAGTAACTAGGAGAATAAAATACTAACTTTTCTATGCTTATACATCATCTTTTAATTCTGTAATCTTTGTTTTCTCACTTAGGCACTCTACAGCCTCATGTATTCTCCTTCTAATGCTATTTACGTCTAGATTATACACAAGCCTTTCTCCTATAAAATAAACCCATCTATCATTTGCTTGTTTTCTATAGATTCCTTCCTTTCCTATCCATGCCTTTTCTTCTTGAGGCCACTTTCATGCTCTATCCTTAATGACCCCAAGTTCACCCTGGCTAATTAATCCAGCAGTCATTGGACTTGTATTTCCTCATAATTTCGAGTGAATGGCCAAGTCTGGCAATGAACTATTTCTACAAAGGACCATGTAAGCTTTTATGGCCTCTGTGGTTATGTTGTCTAGATCCTTCCCCATGGCCCTAAAGGCCAAGTAAAAGGTCTGTTTCTCATTCTGCACAGCCTCATGACCATCTCCATTCCTCATTCCTGAAAACTGCATCTGTTTCATTTATTATGGTGTGATTAGCTCTGAGTAATAGGGGAAATATATTCCCCAAAAAGAGATTGAAAGTAAAATAGAATAGACAGTAGATCAGTGTCAGACCAACAATAACCATCAGCACTAGTGCAGATCATGGGAATCAACAGGTTCTCAATGCTCCAGGGGCAGACACTGTGTCATACCTCATCTTCCATAGCCATGCCAGACCTGGCACTGCACCAATGTATTATTTTGGGCTTTGGTTCTAGAGACCTATTTGCCATATTAATTGCTCTCCTTGCTTCTTTGATAAACTCGTCATGAGAAGCAACTTAAGGAAAGAAAGACAAATTCTTGCTGCAGGCATGAAGATATCCATCAAGTGAGGAGGGTATGGCAGCAGGTTTTCATGTCAGTGAACTGCCCATATCACTAGAGCTCAGGAGCTGGGACAGGCCAGGAAGACAGGCATAGCTACAAATCAGGGGGCCCATCTGCAATGACCTACTTCCTATAGTTAGGCCAACCTCCTAAAATTTCTACAATTTCCTGAAACAGAATCCCGGTAGGGGTCAACTGTTCAAACACATAAACCTGTAGGAGACATTTTATACCCAAACCATTAGTGGGGTAAGAATTTCCTTTGCCTTTATTCTTCATAGATGTGTTTCTCTTCTTTTCATGTTAATTTGAATGTGGAAGGCCACATGGATCTAGCCTAGCCTATTTGCTCTTCTCTATTCACTTTCCTGCTCATGGTCTCATACTCCAAATAATGATCTGTTCACTAAACTCCCCATCTGTCCTTCCTTCCCACTTATCTGTCTTGTATAATTTACATGCCAAACTCTTATTTTATATGTGTGTACTATGGAGACAGAGTCTCACTCTGTAGTTCATGTAACTCTTAGGGCTAAAAAAGATGGCTCAGTGGTTATGAGTACTTACTGACTGTTCTTTCAGAGGATCCAGTTTAGATTCCCAGCATACACATGATGGCTCACAACCATCTAAAACTCCAGTTTTAGAGGTTTCAATGCACAATTCTGGCCTTAGTGGGCAAAAGGCACACATATGGTAGACAGCCATGCACATAAAATTAATCATCATCATCTTTAATCTAGTATTATCCTGCCTCAGTTGCTCAGTATTGGAATTATAGATGAGAGCCAATATAACCAAATTTAAACCTTATAATCCATTAGAATGTCCATGTAAATGCTTTAAACAGTTCTCACTCACTTCCTTTCTTTCTTTCTTAATGGTAGCATGTGGTTGAAGTCACACAAGTTTAAAAGTTGTGAGTGACTCTTCATAATTCTCTATGACTAACCCCAAGCAAACAAGAAGCAAGAAATGCTGATTTCTACCTTCACCATTCCCTCAATTTCATTCTGCTTCTCATACCTGTACCTGTAGTCTCTGATTTAGATCCAAGTCTACTTTTGTTTCCATTTCTGCAGGAGTCTTGCAGAAATGAACTTCCGGGAGTGAACTAAGTTACCAAACAGATACAAAGAAGGAAGTATAAGAAAAGTGGGAGCTGGCTATTTATTTCTCTCTCTCTCTCTCAAGAGAAATGCTGAGCCCAACATAAGGGCTGGGCTTCACTAAATGCACAGTCGCCTGTGGCTGAGTGAGTATATCCACACCTGACTCTTTAGGCAGAAGCCATCATCAATGGGGAACACAATTTATGTAAGTAAGAACAAGAGAAAGAAAAGGTTGTAGTGAGCTATACTTCTTTAAAGCACTGCCTACAAATGAAGTACTTGCTACGACTCTACCAGTGATATGGGGTCCAGGGCCCTTTTATCTCTCATATTGACAAATGGGGCCTTAAACCTCTTTATGATCATGAGCTTGCTGGGATGCAAGTGGTCTATGTTTATGCTATTTGTATCTCATAGGCACATGTGCCTGCATATTTCTGGGTTTGGTAGATATAAATACAGTGTTTTAGTACACTTGTTTATTTGTTACTTGGAAGATGTCAATGCATACGCAGGGAATATAGAACTAGGGAAGGGAAAAATGTGAGCTATCAGTTCTAAGACTCAACGTGGAAATATCTATTGCGAATTCCCTCCTGTTCATCTCCAATCTGGTGAGTATTTTCATATACCTCTTTAGGTACTGTTTTGCAATAATGTAGGAACAAGTACTCTGCCTTCTTATTTAAAAAGTAATTACATTGCAGAACTATATTTTATGCAGAAAATAAGTGGTTTAGAGATACAAGTTAAATAGAAATAACGATTTTCTATTAAGAACATTGCAGTTCATATATAATTAGTTAAGTTAGTAATATGCAAGTTATAGTTAAACAGATGCTGAATTATTTTCAGGTAGTGCTGGATTTCATTGAAATTGTCCATTCTTCAAATGTGAAAATACCTATCTGCAACACTTTATTGCTTTATAGGTCCATTTCTTTTAGTGAAATTGTCAATGTCATCTTCATCGACATAAAGAAAGACAAGTTCTAAATACTACCAGGTCATTTGCAGAAAGAATGATATGACTTTAATAGACCAATGGAGGGTAATTATTACTACAAGTATTGATTCCATTTTTCTTTTCACCATGATGATTCAAAATACAACTTTTTTCCTGAAAGAATGATATTATTTATATAAAACTTTCTGAATCAACTGGAATATAGTTATTGGGACTAAAATATCAAGCTCTTTACTACTGCTCTGGATAGAAGCCAAATGACAGTAATTGCTTCAACGCAGTGCCTAGAAGCAGGTGACTTGCCATCTGGACATGTGTCCTCCACTTGAGTGAGCAGGGCTGCTGAAAAACTGCTGTACTCCTGGCCTTCAGGCAAAGAAGAGTAGGGGAGAATATAGTCCTACAGTTCAATAATAACTTTCTTTTTCCTTAGGGATTGAGAACCCCTTTGCATTTGGTGAGGATTTTAGAGAAAAGACCCAGGACAGGAGATTGAAAGTGCCTGTTGTCCCAGACATTCAAACTCTGATGGCGGTTGAATGTTTCTTGATTTTCTGATTGGAATCCGAAGTGTTATCATAGTTATAGGCTCATAAAACATTGTTGAGTAGCATGTGAAATCTACCAATGTGGATCCTGACTGAGAGAGCTGTGTTCTCCATCTGGGAGATCCTTTGTCCATCAAATGTAATTTGGTAGACCTGGCCAGGAAACTCAATGTGGCACTTCACCAAGCCATCCATCTTTGTTCTGTGGCTGTCGTAACATTTCCTACTTTTTCTCTCCTCAAATCAAGGAGCATTATACTCCTCTTGGTCATCTCTCTGTGACTTAAATGCTTTCCCCTTATGTGTAATTTCTTAATCCAATAGGCTGGACTCGCCCGAAATTCACTATCAGGACAGTCCCTGGTTGCCTTGTAGCTGTTGCTTGACAAGGCTGTAATTAGTTGGGCCGTTTTACAGCTGCTTACCCAGCTGGACACTGTTCTCTGCTTTACAGTGATTTGTATCAGAACTGAAAGGGCCTTCTTACAAAAACTGAGTTTATTGTATCCAGAATAATGTAAAGTTGTACACATTTTACACAGTAGACATCTGATAGCAAGGAAAGTTCATTCACCTGTCTATGCATCCTTCTGTCCCTTATTTTTCTTACAAATGTATTTTCCTCTATCATTTGGTCCTTTTTCTTGGACTTAGTGAATGGTATCGAATAGAGAATCCCAAATTGAATCTTGGTGTGTTGATAGCTCCTTGTTTAACAAGTAAACTTGTTATTGAAGAAATGTTTCAGGTAGGGTGGGTGTTCATAATACTTATCATCACAAGTGTAACTAACCCATTAAGAGTATGCCTTTTAAATAAGTCAGCAGATATCTTCAATAACCCTGCTTGCAGAAATTAATTCTCATGCAAAATTAATATTATTAAAATATGGCAGATGAGGGTTGTTGTTTGTTTGTTTATTTAATGTTTGATGTTTCTAGTTCTTTTCACAAAGTGCTAGCCATAAGGGAAGTGTGGTCCACACAAATAAAGTAAGTTTTTCCCAATGAATCCTTGTTGCCAAAGCAGAGTATCTCACAACTTTCCTGGTCTGAAGTACACTCTATTATAAACACCATTTTATAAATTAGAAGAACAGATTATTATATATATATATATATATATATATATATATATACACACACACACACACACAGATACATATATTCAGGTATTTCTGTGAACCACATGTCTGAGGAGACCTGGAGAGGTCATTGGATCCCTAAGAACTGGAATTGTAGACAATTGTGCACTACAGTATGGGTTTTGTGAATCAAACTGGAGTCCTCTGGAAGAGAAGTCATTAATAGAAATACTTTAATATAAATTTAATCACAAGGGTTAAGAGATGAAAAGAGACACATAGAGCTGACATGGAGAAAGCCACACCCAAGAACATGGGTGTAGGTTTCTCTAAGAGAATCTTTTACTTCTTTTTGTGATAAAGTTTACTATAGGCTCGTTTACTGAGGTTAATTCATGTCTCATTGATATTTGTCCATAAGAGATATAGAAGTATCATAGATTAACAGTAAGTTTCAAGAAATATTATATAACCATGTAGTTCTGGACCCGGTACATCATCTCTGGAACCAGTATTTGGAGAGGATGTTAAGTGAACTTCAGCTGCTGTCCTTCAGTTTAATTATTGCTACGAACAACACCATCTGTAGGCTTGCGTGTTGATTCAGAAGCCGTAAGAGCAGACTTAGGAATGGCTAAAAGCCCCAAGTTAGTTTCTTTTTAGAAGATAAAAAGCACATTCATCCCAGGAAATTAATACGCACACATACCATCTACAAATTTTTGATATTTCCCCATTGTGACCTCTGAAAAGAGGTCAAAACTCTGTCTCTGACTTCCTGTTTCTCTCTGCCTATCATTTTCGTTCTCATCAGTAATGACAAGCATACCATCCCCCTTTACAATGGTGTCATTGTCGTTTATTTGTTCTTAAAGCACCCCATGCAGCCACCGTCTCCCCTTGGCTGTTCTTACAGCCATCAGTCTAGTTAGGCTCTCTGCACATCAAGCCTGACTTTCTATAAAAGTCTCATCCATTCAGCTTGTCTCCCTTTCTCCAGATTTTCCCGCTCAAGTTGCCAGAGTCATTTTAGCATGTTACTGTCCTGCTGAGCTGCTTCTCCTTTACCCCTAAGTCTTTATCTGGCATTCAACAACAGTCACAATCTGTTACCAAATTACCCTTTCTTTATTTCCGTTGATCCACTTAGAATAGTTTTTACTTCTACTTACAGATGGTTTTGAATATATTTGATAATTGGTTTTCCATACCTTAGATGATGCAACTATTTTCTGTACTAATTATATTCAACTCCTGACATCTTTCCACCATGTAATGAATTTTTGTTTTTATCTGCTTTAAATAATATTGTGTCTCTAAGTGGTAAGCTACACCCTAAAAAACGTATATATACATAAAAATTGCTCATATATTACCTAACAATATCTCTTCTGTTTTTATTTATGTTTTTCATTTTAACTATTCATTTGTTAGCCTATGTATAATTAAAATAAAATCTTCTAAGCAAATATCTCACTCTGAACTGTATCCTTATAGCACCTGTAAATGGCCATTGTGAATGAAAGCTCAATAAAGCTATGCTGAATGTACTGTTTCTTTTGAATTTTGAGAATGGCATGCTTATTGCAATTCTGGATAACAGAACTTCTATTATACTATTAAATAATCATAAAGCCTGTTCCCTTCTGTGAAGCACTTGGTTATATCAAAAGAACGATGTTCTTTCATTTCAACACTCTTTGGAAAGAATGTCTTACATATTCTCTTTTGAAAATCTTTTATAATAACGACTTGTTAAAATGTAACACTTCCACAGAAATATGAATTGCACATAAATTGAACTCTTTCTTGCCAAATTCAGGTTGCCGTAGATATGCATGCTGAATGTACACAGGGCTACCTTTTCTATGGCGACTTCTGGGCAGCCTGTTTGGAGTCCACTTTTAGAAGCCAGTTATTTTGATGTGATTTTGGTGTTCAATGTCTGTACAGGTCCATTATCATATGAATATAAAATAAGAGCAGGTGACTTTAAATTTAATTTAAATATCAAATTATTTTTTATTTTTTATGGAAAAATAATATTGAAAGTAAACATTGATTAATTTTATGGTATGGCTTACATGGTTTTTGTTTTAAATAATGACTTTGATTGGAAAAATTTACCATATTCAATTGGATTTTATGGTGATCATTAATCTGGTAAGATTTTATATATTCAATAATCTTGGGTTGGTCTAAATACCTGAGTCCATATTGTTTAAACCTCTAGAATATTAGGAAATAACTGAGTTCTGAATTAAGTGAAGCACAATATTTTTCAGATAAAAGTCACATATTATTTACATTGAATTATGTATTTACATGATGCCAAGGCAGGAACATTATGTTTCCCAGGATTCTTTGCAGCAATCATTCTAGATCTAAGTTAGATCTAGATCTAGATCAGTTACATGTATTTCTGTGAACCTTGATTATAGAACTGACTCTTTTTGGGAAAAAAGGCAGATTTTGAGATGGTGACTTTGTATTTGCAGATTATAGCAGCTGAAGTATCCAATTTCCCAAGGTCCTTTGCAACCTTTCTGGATTTCTTTTTAGTTCCCTAATCAGCAATATTACCACAGCAATCCACTTTGTCTGCGTTCTTCTTGAAAACAATACAATATGTGTGTGTATATATATATATATATATATATATATATATATATATATATAT
>JADRCH010000004.1:21622767-21717976 GCA_019843965.1 Rhynchomys soricoides | reverse complement strand
TATATATATATATATATATATATATATATATATATATATATATCTTCTTTGTGAATTTCACATAATGAACCCTAATCTCACAGCCCCTAATCTCACAGCTAGTAAAGGGCAGAGATAGGTTTCCTGCTCTTGTATTTCTAGGACCATCTCTTCCGTGATGCCCAGGTGAGGTATGGGTCTAGTTCTGCACAGCTCTCAGACATCAACCTGTCTCTGGGTAGCATCCCAGACCAGGATGTCTGCCTGACCTTTGGTGGTTACAAATCCCTGTTGCTGCAGGGCCACAGGACTCATATATGGCCCTCAGTGGCAGGCCAGGCCAGGACACTACCAGATGTCCCAGATTGCATGACCAGCTACTCATGTCAGGCTGTTCCTTATTACCCTTGAGTCTCCAGTTATACTTTTCTTTAGTGTGTCCACAACTTTTTGTTTGTTTGTTTGTTTGTTTGTTTCTCTTTTTCTTCTCTTTTTCTTTACTTGCTCCTTCCTCTTAGTGATGCCTGGTTTCTCTGAGTGTCTGAAGTCATCTCAGAAGTGGTCTCAGGAGTGTTATGTTCCATTCATGCATTATGGCGATCAGCAGAGTTCATCTCCAGCATGGCCTGCCACCCAGGCCTATGCAGTGGCTGCCTGGCACTTGGAGACAGAAGACCCTTGGGTGGGGCTGCTTGAGTGGGCTGGGTGAGGACTGAGCTCGGGATGATCACCAGAGCAGCACTATCAGATCCCCAGCAGGGAGCTAGCCTGAGATGACCACAATCCTTGATTTCTTCTTTTCATGACCATATACTGTATACTTTTAAATTATGAACAATGTGATATTTTGACTGGTTTCTATATTGGGTAATGATTGTAATCAGAGTAACTTGAATATTCATCATCTTAAACTTTTGTAACTTGTTTGTATGAGTAAATACAAATTCCTTCTCAAAAATCTCTAAATAGGTATAAATAATTTAGCATTTACTCATTTAGAATAATGTTTTTATTTATTCTTTGAAAATGGTATATAACATATTTTGATTATGTTGACTCCCATCCCGTTAATTATCCCCGATCTTTCCCCACCTCCCTACACTCTCACTTTTGTCTCCCTGTCTCTATTTTTACCTCTATTGATAAAGCAACCTGCTTTATCAATATGTTAGGTTTGAAAACCATTTTATAATTAAAACAAACTAGATTCATTCCTGTTTATGATTAAATCTGTTTATCAATGGTTGGACTATGCCCCACCTGTAACCTTAACTACAAATGGTTCTTTACTGCCTGTTCCAAGAAGTGGCAACCATACCTTTATTTCGAAGGGTTATTGTGGCCAAATTGTTAGGACTACATTGTTAGGGCTACCTTGTTAGGACAAATTTGTCATGACCAGCTTGTTATGACCAGCTTGATATGATTACCTTGTTATGGCCATCTTAATAACCATGTCTTTGTCTCAGGAAGTTGTTATGATCAACTTGCTCTGCTTTTGTTTTTCTCTTGTAACTCTGCCTATTTGCCTGGCAATCCCGTTTGGAAACCCCCTACACCTGAACTAGAAAATCTCCTGTTTGACCCATGTTTATTGCTGACCTCTCGAACACCACCATTAGAGAGAGACAGCCCAAGTACACAAATACGAAAAACTTACTATAATTAATTTGGCCTTGACACCTTCGGTTAGTTTTTCTCCTTGTATCTGTGGGATTAACACTGTCTTTCTCTGTATCTCTTACCACAACAACAAAACAAGTCATGGAATCTAGTTTGTGTTGGCCAACAACTACTATTGAGGTATGATCAAGATATAGAATGTCACTCCATTGAAGAAACTGATTCTCTCTCTTTCAGCAGCAACCATATTCCAAGATCTCCTTGACTAGGGAAGAGTCTGTGCCCACTTCCCATCCTTGATGCTAGAATTTTGTTTGGCTTGAGCTTGTTCAGGTCTTATCCAGGCTGCCACAGTCTCTATGTGCTCAAATATACCCCTACCCTGTTGTGTCTGGCAAGCAGCTTCCTTGAAAATATCCACCATCCCTGAGTTTTTATATGTTTTGTACCTTCTTCTGAATAGATCTCTAAGCTTGGAGGGAGGGGTGTCACATATATATCCCATTTAGGACTGAGCATGCTAAAGTTTCTTATTCTCTGATTGTTGGTGAGCTGTAGGTTTCTGTGTTAAAAAGACATCTACTGCAAGATGCTCCTCTGATGAGGATTTGGTTATGTGATAGCCTGGTCTATGTGTGTGGGAGATTATGTGATAGCCTGATCTATGTGTGAGGTTTAACTATATCAATAGGAATTATTTTATTACTATGTTCAGCCCCCTCACTGATAATGTTCAGTTTTATAATTTTATCCACTTAGTAGACATCTATTGAGTGCCTACTGTTTGCCAGCAGCAGGTCCCAGTGAGCAGGAAGGACACTGCAATGGGGAAAACAAGGTCTCTATGCATAGTCTTTCCCTTTCAGCTCCAAGGTTGAATTAAATTCCTATGCAGTTTGGCCACCAAATCAATTGAAAGCATGTCAAAAAATTAGGGTATTGGTAATACAGCATTATAGAGAGTGCTTATGTTGAAGCTTACTTTACAAGTATAAAGGCTAGCCTATAACTAATCCACAAAATGGGGGGGGGTGTATTTATTTCCTGTAATATGGGTAGAAAAATGGTACTGAGATGAATTACTTATATGTGGATAAATCAAAATTAACAATCTATTTAGCTATAGAGATAGGATTCGTAAGCATTTTTACCTTTCAGCACTAGGAGTAATGTGGAGAATCTGATGAGAAGCAATAAAAGCATCCTTCAACAGCTTGCATTAAAACGGAGTTCAGGTTGTTTTTATTGCAACATGTATACCACTTAAATCATCATATGTGCAGGAAAGCTCTATGAAAACAGTCCACACTTTATCTGCATTATGGTCATATTTTAAAAAGAGAATATAAAGGAATCTTTCCAAATTGTAATAAATTAATTTCTGTTTCAAAGGCAGTAATTCCAAAATAGATTATTCTTGCAGTTTTTCTGTTGAGCTAGAAAAGTGTATGCAGATAGAGTTTGGATATTTTTAGTTACAAATCTCTTCTATATCAGGATGTGTTTTGTAGAAATATTCAAGCTTTCTCTTATTTGTTTCAATGTGAATACAGGTCCTTGGGTATATAGCTAATTATCAAAATTAGAACATGCAACAAAGGATGAATGTTAACCTGGCAGAAGTCAGAATAAAGGAAAGAAAGACAATCCATTTGCATTTGTCAATGAAGTTGCAGTGGCATGCCTATGCCCATTTTTTCCTGAATTTTCTTCTATGAGACACAAAGATAGAAAGAATTTAAAGGATATTAGAAAATTCTCAGCACCGTCGTAGGCAGGAACATGATGATGACAGTTTACAATATACAAAAAGATGACAATGAAGATTAGTACACAGAAATGAAAATTTAAAATTAAAGCACTATTTTCCTGAAACATCTATTACAACCAAAGTAAAAGACAATGGGCAAGGAATTAATAATAGAGACATCTTGAATGTGAGCCAAACTTAAGATATGGAAAGAAGGGAATAGTAGTTGGTTCATGTCTACCTTTTTCTCTCAAATGATATTGTGTTTTATGAAAGTTTTCCATTAAATAGAACTTAATTAGATTCTTAATTTTGGCATATAGCTTCTATTTGCAGTGACTTCAAAATGACTGAGAATGCATCAGAATGTTAAGTCTTATTTGTAGAGAAATGTGATAGATTTAGTGATAGATTTAGCATTGCAAGTTCTAGAGAAAACCAAGATGAAATGTGTGCATATTGTTAGGAAGGTCACCTTTAGAAGGATTAAATAATCTGTATTCAAAGACAGAGTACAACATCTTGGCCTTGGTAGACATCTCAACAATTCTGACTGCAATGATTAAAAAGCATAGACTTACTCCTCTCTCTTCCATCTGAGTTAGTGTGAAGGGACACCTAGACAAAGATGAGCAGCTATCCTCTGTGTACTTTCTGCATGTTTGTCAGATTCTGTCACGGCATTCCTGTCCTGTCCTATCACACCTCAATTCTTATTATCTTGTTTCAAGCAACCCTTTCTATCCTTTTAAATTTTTCTTATGACAAATTGTAGAGCAGCCCTAAGCCATAAGGTCCTTAAGCCCTAAGGCATAAGGATAGGGTCCTACTATCAGCTCTAGCAGATTTTATTTTTGGATTAGCAGATTCTTTTTTGGATGGTCACAAGATGTCTGTTTTCAACATCCCCAACCCCTGCCTGAACACCTACACTAGCTCTCTCTGACTACTCCAAAGTCTTCTGCATGTTTGAAATGAGGAACTATTTACACTTCTTATTCCTTGGGTGAGCTTATACTCCAAGCTACAGTGATTCAAATATCTGGGCAAGAGATTATCTGAATTTAAAAAAAAAAATGGAGAAAATTGTAAACAAGCTAAACACTAGGAACAGGAAGAAATGCTTGTGTTGTGTCTCCTTGTGCATTGCCTATGATAGATAATATCCTGATCAAAGTCATAATTAAAAACTATGAAGTAGGAATAAGTTAGTTATATTCTTACAGTTCAATTTGATCAACTAAATAGATATAACCATTTTTTGATAAACCCTTATATTGTCTATGTCATATTGGATCCTTTCTTAAAGGAGTAAATGCATTACATTTTTACTAGTTTTCCAATATATTGTTACTTCCATTCAGTTTGGACATTTGTTCTTTTGTTGTCATTTTGTTTGTTTTACAGTTCTCAGTTGTTTTTTGTCTTGTCTTGTTTGGTTTAGTTTGGTTTGGTAGATATATATTTTTTACATTCACGTTAACTGGACTATTCAATTTTCATTATGTCAGCAGGAGTGTGATAGAAGCATTACTCTGGTAATCAAAAGGAAATCTTTTACCAACTAAGAACCCCTGTATCTCTGTGGTGACCCCATCATTTTTCTAAGACTGAGTTTGCTTTAGAACCTGGTGCCCATGCAGAAATAAAGAAATACAATGTGGCATGAAAAAGGAAATTGAATTTTGTTACCTACACTATCTAGAGAGTAAGTCTGATAAATTAGCCTAGATGACAGCCTGTTTTCTCATTTATATTGTGTAATATAAAAGTTCTAAACAGATTTATTAATCAAATGGTATATTATGAAAATTCAACGTACTATCCTCAAGCAAAGACCTGAGACCAACCAACCAGCTAATATATACTAAATACCCTCAGATTATTAGATGATTCTAATTCTCTTTCTTACTGACTGTCTAATTATTTTCCATATGCTAAAAATTATTTTAAACATATAATTAATGTACACTCCTGGCAGACAATGTTCAATGAGAATAAAGAAGAAAAATGTTTTCACCCTTAGTATCAAGCAATAGGTAATGTGAACAAGCACTACTGAGTGATGTCATTGAACTGAAATTTTCTATTTGAAGGTCGTCAAGAATAGATTGTGCTTTGCCTTTTATTTCTCCTAAGGCTTATTGACTTTTCCCTTAACCTTACCTCTGAATGTTAATTGTTTCTAATGAGAATACCAAACACCAGGAAAATACACCATTTAGCTATAGGAGTTAATTTAGTTTCAACCTGCTACCTAAGTGAATGAAAATGGACTTTGATGCAACTTACAGAAAACATAGTAAGTGTACATATAAGTCTTATAAAGACTCCTCAAAAGTTAAAAAGCTACAGAACGCTCCCCCATTCTTCTTTCCCTTTCCTCCCTATAGCTTTGTCTACTATTCAACATATCACATCATGTTTCTTCCTAGTTTTGCCCTCACTTGTGTGTTTTAAACACTTCCTCATCAACTTGTACCTTCATCCTTACGATGTCACTTCACAGGTGAAGGAATTAAGATGTTGTACAGTGTGAAGGGGTAGAAGGCTACAAGAAACAAGCTGTTTTTTGGATATTTTATTTACATTTCAAATGTTTCCCCCTTTCCAGATCTCCCCTTTGGAACCTCCACATTCCCTCCCCCTCCCCCTGCCACTATGGGGGTATTTTCCCACCCACCTACTCTTGGCTTCCCTCCTTGGCATTCTCCTCTACTGGAGGATCTAACAACCTCAGGCCCAAGGGCCTCTCCTCCCCCTGATGGCTAACAAGACCCTCCTCTGCCACATATGTGGCCAGCACCGTGGGTCCCTTCATGTATATTCTTTGGTTGGTGGTCCAGTCTCTGGGAGCATCAAGGGGTCAGGCCAGTTGACACTGTTGCTCCCTTTATGGGGCTGCAAACTCCCTCAGCTCCTTCAGTCCCTACTCCAACTCCTCCATCTGGGACCTCACACTCAGCCCTACAGTTGCTTTGATGTGACTCTTGGGTATTCGAACATTTGGGCTAATTTCCACATATCAGTGAGTACATACCATGCTTGTTCTTTTGTGACTAAGTTACCTCACTCAGGATGATATTTTCAAGTTCTATCCATTTGCCTAAGAAGTTCATGAAGTTATTGTTTTTAATAGCTGAGTAGTATTTCATTGTGTAAATGTACCACATTTTCTGTATCCATTCCTCTGTGGAGGGACATCTGGGTTGATTCCAGTTTCTGGCTATTATAAATATGGCTGCTGTGAACATAGTGGAGCATGTGTCTTTATTACATGTTGGAGCATCTTCTGGGTATATGCCCAGGAGTGGAATAGCTGGGTCCTCAGGTAGTATTATGTTCATTTTTCTGAGGGTCCACCAAACTGATTTCCAGAGAGGTTGTATCAGCTTGCATTTCCACCAGCAATGGAGGAGTGTTCCTCTTTCTCCACATCCTCACCAATATCTGCTGTCACCTGAGTTTTTGATCTTAGACATTCTGACTGGTGTGAGGTGAAATCTCAGGATTGTTTTGATTTGCATTTCCCTGATGACTAAGGATGTTAAACATTTCTTTAGGTGCTTCTCGGCCATTCCAGTTTCCTTAGTTGAGAATTCTCTGTTTAGCTCTGTTCCCCATTGTTTGATAGGGTTATTTGGACATGTGGAATCTAGTGTCTTGAGTTCTTTGTATATATTGGATATTAGCCCTCTATTGGATGTAGGATTAGTAAAGATCTTTTCCCAATCTGTAGGTTGCCGTTTTATCCTGTTATAGTGTCCTTTGCCTTACAGAAGCTTTGTAATTTCATGAGGTACCATTTGCCTATTCTTGATCTTAGAGCACAAGCCATTGATGTTCTGTTCAGGAACTTTTCCCCAATGCCCATGTGTTGGAGACTTTTCCCCACTTGCTCTTCTATTAGATTCTGTGTATCTGGTTTTATGTGGAGGTCCTTGATCCACTTGGACTTGACCTCTGTACAGGGAGATGGGAATGGATCAATTCGAATTCTTCTACATGTAGACTGCCAGTTGAAACAGCACCATTTGTTGAAGATGCTATCTTTTTTCCCACTGGATGGTTTTAGCTCCTTTGTCAAAGATCATGTGACCATAAGTGTGTGGGTTCATTTCTGGGTTTTCAGTTCTATTCCATTGATCTACCTGCCACTCACTGTACCAATGCCATGCAGTTTTTATCACTACTGCTCTGTAGTACAGCTTGAAGTCAGGGAGGCTGAATCCCCCAGAAATCCTTTTATTGTTGAGAATAGTTTTTCTATCCTGGGATTTTTGTTATTCCATATGAATTTGAGAATTGCTCTTTCTAAGTTTATGAAGAATTGAGTTGGAATTTTGATGGAGATTGCATTGAATCCTTAGATTGCTTTTTGCAGGATGGCCATTTTAACTATATTAATCCTGCCAATCCATGAGCATGGGATTCCATCTTCTGAGGTCTTCTTCGATTTCTTTCTTCAGAGACTTGAAGTTCTTTTCATACAGATCTTTCACTTGTTTGGTTAGAGTCACACCAAGATATTTTATATTGTTTGTGACTATTGTGAAGGGTGTCATTTCCCTAATTTCTTTCTCAGACTGTTTATCCTTTGAATATAGGAAGGCTACTGATTTGCTTGAGTTAATTTTGTATCCAGCCACTTTGCTAAGTTGTTTATCAGCTGTAGCAAATCTCTGCCAGAGCTTTTCAGGTCACTTAAGTATACCATCATATCATTTGCAAATAGTGATATTTTGATTTTTCCTTTCCAATTTGTATCCCTTTGACCTCCTTTTATTGTCTAATTGCTCTAGCTAGACCTTCAAGTACTATATTGAATAGATAGGGAGAGAGAGGGCAGCCTTGCCTAGTTCCTGATTTTAGTGGGATGCTTCAAGTTTCTCTCCATTTAGTTTGATGTGGGTCACTGGTTTGCTATATATTGCTTTTACTATGTTTAAGTATGTTCCTCAAATTCCTGATCTTTCCAAGACTTTTATCATGAAGAATTTTGTCAAATGCTTTTTCAGCATCTAACAAGATGACCAAGTGGTTTTTTTTTTCTTTGAGTTTGTTTATGTAGTGGATTACTTTGATGGATTTCTGGGTATTGAACCATGCCTGCATCCCTGGAATGAAGCCTATTTGATCATAGTGAATGATTGTTTTGATGTGTTCTTGGATTCAGTTTGCAAGAATTTTATTGAGTATTTTTGTATCAATATCCATAAGGAAAATTGGTCTGGAGTTTTATTGTTGGGTCTTTGTGAGGTTTTGGTATCAGTGTAACTGTGGCATCATAAATGAATTGGGTAGTGTTCCTTACTATTTTGTGGAGTAGATTGAAGAGTATTGGTATTAGGTCTTCTTTGAAAGTCTGATAGAATTCTGCAGTGAACCCATCTGGTCCTTGGCTTTGTTTGATTGGGAGACTTTTAATGACTGCTTCTATTTCTCTAGGGATTATGGGACTGTTTAGATGGCTTATCTGATCCTTATTTAACTTTGGTAATTGGTATCTGTCTAGAAACTTGTCCATTTCATCCAGATTTTCCACTTTTGTTTCACTGTGTCTCTTTTTTGTTTGTGTTTCCAAGATCTGTCCATTGATGATAGTGGGGTGTTGAAATCTCCCACTATTATTGTGTGAGGTGCAATGTGCACTTGGAGCCTTAGTAAAGTTTCTTTTATGAATGTGGGAGCCTTTGCATTCGGGGCATAGATGTTCAGAATTGATAGTTCTTCTTGGTAGAATTTTCCTTTGATGAGTATGAAGTGTCCTTCCTTATCTTTTTTGATGACTTTTGGTTGAAAGTCGATTTTGTCCGATATTAGAATAGCTACTCCAGCCTGTTTCTTGGGGCCATTTTTCTGGAAAATTGTTTTCCAGCCCTTTACTCTGAGATAGTGTTTGTCTTTAACAAGGAGATGCATTTCCTGGATGCAACCAAATGCTGGGTCTTGTTTATGTATCCAGTCTGTTAAGCTATGTCTTTTTATTGGGAAATTGATTCCATTGATGTTAAAAGATATTAAAGAATAGTGATTGTTGCTTACTATTATTTTTGATGTTGTTTTTAGGTTTGTGTGGCTATCTTCTTTTGAGTTTGTTGAAAGATTACTTTCTTGCTTTTTCTATTGTGTAGTTTCCCTCCTTGAGTTGGCATTTTCCATCTATTATTATTTGTAGGGCTGGGTTTGTGGAAACATACTGTGCAAATTTGGATTTGTCAAAAAATATTTTGGTTTCACCATCTATGATTATTAAGAGTTTTTGTGGGTATAGCAGCCTGAGCCAGCATTTGTGTTCTCTTAGAGTCTGTGTGAGATCTGCCCAGGATCTTCTAGCTTTCATAGTCTCTGGTGAGAAGTCCGGTGTAATTCTGATAGGTCTGCCTTTGTATGTCACTTGTTCTTTTTCCTTTACGGCTTTTAATATTCTTTCCTTATTTTATGTATTTGGTGTTTTGACTATAATGTGATGGAAGGAATTTCTTTTATGGTCCAGTCTATTTGGAGTTCAGTAGGCTTCCTGTATATTTATGTTCATCTCTTTCTTTAGGTTAGGGAAGTTTCCTTCTATAATTTTGTTGAAGATATTTACTGGCCCTTGGGAATCTTCACTCTCTTCTGTACCTATTATCCTTAGGTTTGGTCTTCTCATTGTGTCCTGGATTTTCTGGATGTTTTGGGTTAGGAGCTTTTTGAATTTTGCGTTTTCTTTGATTGTTGTGTCAATGTTTTCTATGGTATCTTCCGCACCTGAGATTCTCTCTTCCATCTCTTGTATTCTGTTGGTGATGCTTGCATCTATGACTCCTGATTTCTTTCCTAGGTTTTCTAACTCCAGGGTTGTCTCCCTTTGGTATGTCTTTATTGTTTCTATTTCTGTTTTAAGTTCTTGGGTGGTGTTGTTCATTTCCTTCATCTCTTTGATTGTGTTTTCCTGTAATTCTTTAAGGGATTTTTGTGTTTCCTCCTTAAGGGCTTCTAGTTCTTTACTTGTGTTCTCTTGTATTTCTTTAAGGGAGTTATTTATTTCTTTCTTAAAATCTTCGATCATCCTCTTGAGATGTGATTTTAAGTCTGAGTCTTCTTTTTCTGATGTGTTGGGGTATCCAGGCTTACTGTGGTGGGAGAACTGGGTTCTGATGATGCCAAGTAGCCTTCGTTTCTGTTCCTTGTGTTCTTGCCCTTGCCTTTTGCCATCTAGTTATCTCTAGTGTTAGCTGGTCTTACTCTCTCTGACTGTGGCTTGTCTTTCCTGCAAGCCTAAGTGTCAATACTCCTTGAAAACCAATTCTTTCTGAAAGGAATTTGGATTTGGAGAGCTGTGGTACAGGGTTAACTCTTGAGTACAGACAGAAACAAGGAGAATCTAATCCCCAGCTATCCCCTGTTTCCTGTGTCCTGATGGCTCTGCAAGAGTCTCTCTTGGTCCAGTGAATTTGAAAAGAAGTGATGGTTTTGCCTGTCCTTGAAGGTGTGTCGGCACTCCTGGTATACCAACTCTCTCCTGGCACTCTTTGAGTATGGAGCCCTGTGTCACAGGATCTGCTTTCCAGTCACCGAAAGAAACTAGAACCCTGTTCCTCAGTCTCTATGTCCTGGGTATTCCAGGTGTGTCCATCTGAGCAGACAGGCTCACCCACACTCCTGGGAGGCTAGCTTTCTCCCTGGTGGCCCAGGCAGAGGTCTCCTACCCCAAATGGAAACTGGAAGGCTCCTTCCCCTGGCTGTTCCTTAGTCTGTGTATTCAAAGGATTCTAGGCAAGTCCTGCTGAGCAGTGTTAGTCCTCTTACCTCCTCTCACAGGCTTTCCCACACTCCTGGGTGGTTAGCTTTCTCCCAGCGCTATTTGGCTACGGAGCCTTGATGGCCCAGGCAGAGGTGGAAACCACAGATGGAAACCACAAAACAAACTTTATTCTATTCATTTTCTCTTCTTTGCATTGTGGTCTCTTGGCTGCACTGTCCACTGGGAAATTTAGTGCACTCTGTTTTATTTGAAACTGAAAATATTGAAAGGCATTTTTGCTCCTACGGCTTTGAAATGGGAGTTCCTGAGTATATTTTGGAAAGCTGAAATGTGAACATGTTTTCATTCTTCATGTATGAATTGGATAGGTGAGCAAGAGTAAGTAAAGCTAGACAGAATTCTTGTTTGGAAACCTACAGAGATTTGGAGGAAATGTTTTCCAATAAGAATCAGAGTTTCTCATGAGTAGAACACAGATAAACATAAAGCAAGCTTGTGTTGAAGGCCTTTCTCCAAGTTTCACCAATTCACCTCTTTTGCTTGTTATGGTTTACCTTGACTGTCAACCGGGTAGGACTTGGTATCACCTTGGCAATAAGGTTCTGGTTAGGTCTGTGAGAGATCATCTAGGGCAGTAGTTCTCAACATTCCTAATGGTGCCACCCTTCAGTAGTCCCTCATTTTGTGGTGACTCTCAACAATGAAATTATTTTGTTGCTATTTCATTACTGTAATTTTGCTATAATCTTAATGCAAATATCTGATAAGCAGGATGTGTGATATGCAACCCCTGTGAGGGTCATGGCCCACAAGTTGAAAACTGCTGATCTAGATTAAGTTAAGTGAACTTAGTGGACCCACTATAATGTGACTCATTCCAGTATCTGGAGTCCTAAACTGAATAAAAAGGGGAAAGTGGACTTAGTGTAAGCATTCATCTCTGTGGGTGCAATTGAACCATCTTCTTCAGCCCTTGCTGTGTAACTCTGCTGCTGGGATTGACCAAATTTTCAATCTGTGAGCTAAAATAAACCCTTCCCCCTTTAAGTTGCTTTGTTGGGGTATTTTATCACTGCAATGAGTAAGGTAAATAATATAAAACCCTTACCTCAAGTACTTCTACCTGATCCGTGGACTAGAACCAATTCATCATGCATGTTTTAGAGTTAATACACAGGTGGTTAGTGGTTCACATTGATTGATATTATACATGAAGATACATGCTATCTTCCCTGACCCTACTCCCACCCCAATATGCCATCTATTACAAGGCTTCTCCAAAGTTACTACTGCACACTACTCCAGCAACTAAAGGGCTAATACCTCATGGGAGGGGAATTCTAGCACTTTACTCCAACGTATGTGCTGTTTGCGTGACTGTGATATATGCCATGTAACACAGTTTCAGGTAAAATAATCATGTATACACTGTATGTCAACAATTACCTCCGTAGAAAGTCTTAGGAGAAGAGAAAAAAATAGTATCTTCTAGTTCTTCTATATTGATACAATAGACTAGCTTAGAGTGGGTAATATATGAAAATGATTAGAGTTTTATTTTGGTTCATAGGACTTTAAATCCAAGACCATATAACCAAATGATATTAGCTTTTATCGAGAGCATTGTGCTCATTCTACCCACAGCAGAAAACAGAAACACAAGTGATGTCACACAAACATACAAAATGTTGTCTACCAGGAAGAGAGAAGCAAGACACAAGGACAATATGCTACAAGGACTTAGTGTACTTGTGAGCAGAAGGAGCTATTCAAGAGCCTACTTACAGGGTAGTATGTGGCTAAGTATGAGGGCTGTTTCCTGTCTGTTCATAGTATTGCATTCCACTTAAGACACTGGGAGATTACAAAATAAGGGCTAATGATCATCCATGTACTAGAATAATGCTAGTTTCCTGCTGTGCCATTATAATACTGATTTTTCCAAGGAAAAGTTTAACCTATTCCTCTCTGTCATCACCCACCCTCATCAAATGTCTGTGATATAGCTCAACCAGTATAGTGATTGTTGTTCAAGAATGCAGAGTGGAGTTTAAATTCTTGTAACCCACATACAAACAGGTGGGAATATCAGCACATTCCCATGTCATGCACTATATAAACTCAGCACATGTGAAGATAACCTTTCAGAAGCGAACTGGCTGGTCTGACTAATGCAAATGACAATCTCTCAGTTTGCTGAGAGACTCTGCCTCAGTATATAAGATGGAAAATAATGGAAGAAGATATATCAGTTTCAAGCCTTAACACATAGGCATACCCCAACACATTCACCCCATACATGTGAACATGTGTACATACACACCACACACACACACACACACACACTGCTAGAGTTAAATCTCCTTTCTAACATAACTATTAATTTATCAACTAAGAAAAAGAAATGTTACTGATTATATGCTTGCTGTGATTCTAGGCATCATGCAAGCTTTATACAAATTACTGAGATATAGATGTTATGATGATCTTAAGTGATAGATGAAGGAGACCAGATCCCAGAAAGGCAATGTTTGTTAACACTGTAAGGGTCAGAATAGGCTCATGAGATGGATCAGTGGGTAAAGGTTCTTGCTACATAACACTGGCAATCTAAGTTGAATCCTTGGAAGCCACATAAAGGTGGAAGTGGATAATTAGCCTCCACAAAGTTGTTCTCTAATGTCCACATGCATGCTGTGATATATGTGCTTGTGCTCTCTTGCCCCAATCGTGCACAGATATAGATGATGATGATGATGATGATGATGATGATGATGATGATATAGAATTAAAACGTGTGTGTGTGTGTGTGTGTGTGTGTGTGTGTATAAGAATTTGAGATCAAGTCTAGAATTCTCCCAAACCTATACCCTTTGCAATTCACAACCTTTAACAAACATGGGCAAAGTATATTTATTTTTATCTTCTATATTTATGAAACATGTCAATTCTATCCTTGTCATTCCTTATCACAATAATGGGACCTGACTTTTGCTGCAGAGAGGTTCTCCTAGGAACACAGGATACTAAAATGTAAAGCACCCCTACTCAAGCTGCATTAAGATCGATTTCCTTGTCTCTTTAGACAGAGTGACATGCCTCTCAGTTGAACTACTAAATTCTTTGTCATGATGACCAGTCTAGCAATGAAATACGATTGTGCTGATATCTCTGTTCTAGGCAAAGACAAAGTCTCTCGGGAGTTAAAGGGTTGCATCATATTCAAACTCTGGTTGACAACATCTCAATTTCTACTTGCAACCTCCATAGATAACAGACACATTTTCTGTGTCAAACTAAAATTTCTCTTCTAATGCTTACCTCATGTTGGTTCTATTTAATCCTTTGGGTTCTTTTACAGAGAGCCTAATTCTTCCATGAAGCAATTTCCTAGATAATGAAATATTCTACCAACTCCTCTCGCAGAAGTAGATACTATCACTTTTTTCTAGTTATTTCATGAGTAGCATGGTTTCCAAAGTCATGTTCATCTTGAAATAATGATTTTATTTTCTTTAAAATGTTTCCTAAAAAATAGTATTCATGTCAGGTGAAGTTGTCAGATCAAAATAGAAGCCACTAGTTTCTATATCCTAGTCATTGAGTGAAGTTTAAATTTACACAGATGTATTTCTTTATTTAGTAACATAGTATCATTTTATCACATAGTACCAAATACCATTTGATATTTGTGGTATTTTTAAAAATGTTATTGCTAAGCCATGTTTTGCTGTCTCCTTATATAATTTTCCTTACTTCATTTTTTTTTTTTAAATAATTAAAATAGTAACATTCCACATGTTCTTGAAGGAGAGGATATGATCAGGTGTATGGATTCACAGAAGCCCCTTAAAACATTATCATAAATTTCTGGGTAGTCTTTACACACTTTTCTCCAATGACAACAATTTGTAATACCATCAACAGGATACTGGCACAAAGCAGTGAGAATGAAGACTATTTTTATCACTGTGGAGTTCGTTGTATCAACTTATGGTTTTAAAGTAGTTAGCCCAAGGTTGCTGGACTCATTGCTTTATCCTGTGGTGAGGTTGAATGTATTGAAGTAACATGATGAGGAAAGCAGTTCGCCTCATGACTGCTGGAGAGCAGAAAGAGAGAAAGATTTGGGACAAGATAGAATTCTCAAAGACTACACTCATCTTCTGCCTCCATTGGGGCTCCTCTCTTAAATTCTCCATCACCCCCCAATCATACCATCAAACGATGACTCCATCAGTTGACGATTCATTGATTAGATTATTTGAGAGAAACTATATCTAAGCCATATCTTCTATACCCTAGTCTAACGTCCTACATTCAGTCTTTCCTGTAAGTCTCTAGTAGAAGATTAATAACAAGGATTGCAAAAGCAAAGTCAAACTTATCTCTGTCTAGAGACTCTTAAACTCTCAAGTGATCTATGCCCTGTATTTGACCCTTCAGATTATGTTCAGCCTTGGGATGAATTTCTTTTGATTGTTTCTACCTGCTTCATTTTCCTTTAAGGGCTTTGGCACTTTGCCATCTGTGTCTTAGTCTTCATGCAACTCAAAGCTCAGGGGGACTCAAAGAAATTTCCCTTTTAAATTATTAAGCTTTTTATTTTTGTTAGAATAGATGCAACATGATTGTGAAGCTTGCTAGAACCTAAATGAAATAGGGCTCCTAGGGCATATGTCATAATCAGTTCACAAATAACAATAGCCAGACGAAAACAAAAGTGTGAAGTTAGACTCTATGGTTATAGTTGTTTACAGGAAAATACCATAAAGAACATGAATAATCTGTATGCTATCTATCATCAACAAGGGATCAGATGTGAAATGTGCAAATAAATATTTTAAATTGATAATAAAAAGACAACTCAGAATGGAAAAATAGAAAGAGTAAATAGGTTCTTCCAGCTAAGAATAAGAAAATATCCAATAAATATTAAAGCTATGTAATCTTACAGTTGTCAGAGAAATAAAAGAAGAAACTAAAATGAGCTATTATTACATAGAAAAGAATTGCTAAAATTAGGAAGACCAATAACATTAAGCTTCAGGAAGGAGTTTCCATTGATGCAAATACTTTGAAAGAAAGTTTGACATCACTTACTCATGTATTTGCTATTCTCTAGCAGTTTATCACATGGGCATTGAAAAACCAGAAGGGTGTGTGTTGAGGCATATGTACAAATTCAGTATAGACATTTGTAATAACATACTCTTTAGAGTCATGCTTTGGAAATAACCCAAATGTTTCTTAATAGAATAAAAATAAGAAAGTGCAGTGAGTTCATACAATAGAATATTAAGCAGCAGTGAGAATAAACTGCTCCCTGACAACAGGTTGTTGAGCAAAAATGCCATGTACAAATGAACACTGCTGACCCATTTACACAGCATTGGAAAAACTTGAAAAACTAAAGCAACGTGTTCAAAGTTGAGATAATAGGGGTCCAGGAAAAGAGTTTAGGGGTTGTGAGAGAGCAGAGGCTTGGAGAGGCTTTTATAGAACAAGTAATGTTCCAGGTATTGATTTCAGTGTTGGCTAGTTGGGTGTATCTATTTTGTAAAAAATGAATTGAGTACTTACTATCTATTTAGGTTCTAATAGAAGTTATACTTTATTACCCGGGCCATTTATTTAAAGTTTCCAACTCTCCCCCTCTTTATTTTCACATAATTGGTGCTGGGTGGATGGTGAATGAAGAGAGGGGTTTTCCCAAGCATCCCTTTTGGCATACATCCCCAAGGTTTTTATTGGTACACCTTAGTCAAATACTGGCTGGGGTCATGTTCATAGACTCCTCTGTGACAGCTTTAAGTTGGCATCCTCTTAGGCTGCTATAAAAATTACACCCAAAATCTGCAATATTTTTACAATATCTTAAGGTTTATTTTTCCAAATGCAGTCACTTTCTCAGTTTCATGTTTCAAGCAGTACATTTTTTCCAAATTTTGAAACACATTCATTTTCCCATGATATCGCAGCCTGTTGAAGTCATGACTTGCAAGTGGGCATGTGAAACACTCATTAAGAGCCACCTGCTAGCGTACAGATCTGGATTATCTTTCTTGTAACTGATGGGCTTGGCTATGGAATACGTTTGGTATTATGTTGGTGTCCTGAAAGGCTCTGTCAAAGAGCTACATAGGGAAGTGTAATGCAAACTCTCTGCCCGGTGTGCATAGGGCTGATGTCTCCTTGGCCATTTGTGTTCTGTACTTGGATAAAGCTCTTGATCTTTCTTACATCTGCTTTCAGGGCTGTTCCTACTTCTGTATTGAGCATAGTATCTTTGAACGATTTTTTGCCCTTATTATTTCATCTTTGCCTGAAATGATAATTAAATTTTACATGATAAAAGGGAAGCCGCAAAGGCAATTGAGGTTACTGGTAAGTTGACCTATAAATGATCAAAAGCAACATTATTTGTGTGGGATAACTGATCACATGATCCCTGTAAAAGATTTTTCTCTAAAAGATGGCAGGATAGAATATAAGTATTGGGAGCCAGTGA
The DNA here is from genome assembly GCA_019843965.1 of Rhynchomys soricoides. Lineage (NCBI taxonomy): Eukaryota > Metazoa > Chordata > Mammalia > Rodentia > Muridae > Rhynchomys > Rhynchomys soricoides. Next base: position 21,700,366 of record JADRCH010000004.1, on the reverse strand, counting down.
ACTAATGATTACTTTCAGAGACACATGTAAAGGACGAGAAAGTTGCCACTGGTTGCTGATAACATCACCTGGCTAGGAGCTTATGTGGGAAGAAATTGTGATCCCACAACTGAAATAACTTTGCTCTGCTAGCAATTTGAAAGTACTTCAAAGTGGATTATTCTCTAGCATCTTCAGAGAACCTAGTTCTACTGATAACCTACTTCTGGCCTTGGGGGACTTTATGGTGGTTTCAATGTCCTCCAGAGTTCACTGGTTGAAAATTAACCTACAAGGCAATAGTATTGAGAGGTGTGATTTTCATATGCTTAGGTCTTAAGACTCTGCTGTCATTAATGTCATTCTTAATGAGACTGGGTTAACATCTTGAAAATGGGTTGTTATCAACGGATAAATTCTCTCCCTTTTCCCTCTTGCACCCTATTTTCTTACCTTTCAACCTCCTTCTATGGGGTGATGCAAACAGATGGAGGTCTTGATCTTATACTTTCTAGCTGTCAGAACTGTCAGAAATGAATTTCTATCCTTTATAAATTATCCAGTCTCTGTTATTCTCCAACAGTAGCAGAAATGGAAGACCCTAAGCAGAGAACTGGGTCAAATCTACCCAAACTGCTGGTGTGCAAAACTATGGAGCCATGAATTGATGCTTAGCATCTAACTGGATCAGGATAAACAGGATGATGAATTTATAATATGATTCTGACTTAATTTACCAAGTTTTTATAATCTTTCTTGCAGCAACACAGAATGAATACACCTTTCCAGACATGGAATCTGGGTTGCCGTTGAGTTCCATAATATGACAAACAAATGTGCTGATGGACAGTTTGGCTTCTTACAAAGTTTTAATGAAATTTTAAAAGTTAATCATTAGGGACATGTTATCAATTTAAAAAACAAAACAAAACAAAAAACTCCAAACAAACTTAGAAGTGAAGACTCTGTTCTTTCAAACGCATTGAGCCTATTATTATCCTTAGTTCAAAGTACCTTTTAGAACATTTCTTGAAATTGTATTCATTAGCCAAGAATAGGTGTCATTTTAAAATCTTATCTGCATAGCACTCTCCTCCCTGCATAATGAGCTTGCATGTGTTATCTGATGTATCTTTATGACAACCTTGTGAGGCACTGATTGTTATGCTTAATGTAAAGATGAAAAAAATGTGAGATCCAAGACATCTATAATTTATGTTCAAGGTCACCTAACTAATAAAAACCAGGAATGTGATTGGAAACCAGTCACTCCAACACTGTTTCACTCTTAATTGCCATACTTGGCTCTATCTCTCTCTCTTGGTTCAGGAATGATAACTACCCAGTGAGTCTTATATCTTCTCTCACAAATCTTTAAATAAAATTGCAATTGACAGAATGATTACACTGGAACACTATGTCACACTGAATAATGTTTTTCTAAAAAACCCTTGAGAAAATCTCTACATCATATTCATTACAAGAGTTTTGAGGGTTATTTATTTAGCAAATGAATTTTCTTTTCTGACGGGCGTTAGTTGGATCCAGTTGTTTGCAATGAATAACCCACTCCTTTGGTTGTGGGTTACTATCCTCTATTTTGAAAATGAGTTAAGTAGAAACATTTTGCCATGTATTTTAAAAAATTAAGGGGGGAAATGTTTTATTTTAACTGAGTTTCATAGTGGAGACAGGACAGTGGCTTTTGGCTTTGACTATGGAATCAGCAGATTTTGGTGTAACTTGTTACATTTCCATAGTTCAAGAAGCAGTAATATGTAAGCTGAGACAAGACCAAGCAATAATAGGTAACCTTGTCACTAGTGACTTGTGCCATCCACAACCTTACCTCTTAATTATCCCGAAATAGCTCCAAACATTATCATCTGGGAACCAAGCTTTCAAACATCTGTCCCTATGAGGATAGTTTGCATCCAGTACCTGCTCTGCACAGGCCTCAACTGTCTCATATGCAACAATGCTTTGGTGCAGCTTCAAAAGTCCCCACTGTTTTACAGTTCCAACACTCTTTCAAAGTTCAAAGTCAAAAGCTTAAGATGCAAGAAAACCACTTCACTGTGATGTCCTGTAAAATTAAAACCAAATCCATATATATTCCAGCATAATGTGACACAGTGTAAACATTCTTATCCCAAAGGAGAAGAATGGCTTTCAACAAGAGAAGGTCTGAACAAAACAAGATGGAAGCAAGATAAACACCAAACACTGCCATTATAAGTATGGATCCTTTGGCTCATGATATCATCACCAATGCTTTAATTAACTTAGCTATAGCTACCATTCAGCTGTTACCTGTGCTATGCATGGCCACTTCCACTCAGTGCCTTTATTAAGTAGCATTGGTAGTAGCCTGGAGTCTCCACTAAATCTTGGCCTTTTCTTTCCCAGCTTGCTTGCTTGCTTGCTTGCTTTCACTCTTTCTTTCTTTTTCATACTTTATTTACATTTCAGATGTTTCCCCCTTTCCAGATCTCCCCTTTGGAACCTACCTATTCCTTCCCCACTCCCCCTGCCACTATGTGGGTATTCCCTCACCTACCCACCCACCCACCCACTCTCGGCTTCCCTCCTTGGCATTCTCCTATACAGGGGGATCTAACACCCTCAGGCCCAAAGGCCTCTGCTCCTCCTGATGGCTAACAAGACCCTCCTCTGCCACATATGTGGCCAGCACCATGGGTCCCTCCATGTGTATTCTTCGGTTGGTGATTCAGTCTCCAGGAATATTGAGGGGTCAGGCCAGTTGCCGCTGTTGCTGCTTCCATGGGTCTGCAAACTCCCTCAGCTCCTTCAGTCCCTTCTCCAACTCCTCCATCTGGGACCTCACACTCAACCCTACAGTTGCTGTGAAGTGACTCTTGGGTATTCTGAACTTTTGGACTAATAACCACTTATCAGTGAGTACATACGGTGTTCATTCTTTTGTGACTGAGTTACCTTGCTCAGGATGATATTTTCAAGTTCCATCCATTTGCCTGCGAATTTCATGAAGTCGTTGCTTTTAATAGCTGAGTAGCACTCCATTTTGTAGATGTACCACATTTTCTGTATCCATTCCTTTGTTGAGGGACATCTGGGTTGTTTCCAGTTTCTGGCTATTATAAATATGGCGGCTATGAGGAACTCTATGCAGGGACTCCAACCCCATTACAACGTGCAGCACATCTAGATTACAGAAACCTTGGCCCAAGCCTCCATAACTCCTCGTTTCTTGCTTAACTGCAAAACTAGCTCTGTGGCTAACAGCCATTAAAATCTGCTGCCAGCTTGAGATGTAGTGAAACTGGGTTGAATCACAGACACAGCAACCTCTGAGTACCTGCCTGTCAGAACCCCCACCAAGTGAGTCTCTCATTTCAAATGGAAATTTTTCAAACTGTGATGCTGGAAGCTGTCTCTAGATGAGGGCTTGCCCTCCGGGCACTTCTCTTAGTCCCCAAGTGCTAAGGCATTGATCTCTTTAACATTTACATCCACTTCACCTGTAACTCCTCATCCGGGCTCCTTTCCTTGCCAAATCACATTTTTCAATCTCCTTCTGCACTCTTTTCCATTGTAAATCTAAAGCAAGCGAGAAGGAATCCTGCTGCTGCTCAGAAGCTATGCTGCCTTGAACTTCTTCCATCTACAAATCAGTCCTTTGATTTAGCCTCACTCAAAGATTAAAGATGGGGACAGAGCAGGATCAGGTTCTTTGCCAGAACATGACATGAATGGTCCAATTCCAAATAGAGCCCTGTTCCCCTCAGAAACTTTATGAGCTCAGCCTGTACTGTGCACATCTCTATCAGCACTCTGATCTCATGAACTCTTGTTAGAGGGGTCTATTGAGCATCATGTACAACAGGCTAAGGCTTTTCTAGTCCACAGCACCAAACTCTTCCACATTTCTCCCCTAAACCTGCTGTAAAATATGTCATAACCCCTTTTCTGGTATCAATGTGATGTTTTTCCCACATCACAGCAGCCATGTGTAATGGGACTTGAGATGACTTAGGGTAAAAGGGACTTAATTCTCTTTCATGGTAAGGGATCTGGATGATTGGGGTTTCATTTGTGGCCCCCGGAGATGCCATCTCAGTTTGTTTAACCTCTGCTGATAAAGAAGCATGAAAGAGTGAATTCAATAAGCACTATCTAGATCTACCCCATGTGCTCACCCTCAGTGACCTACTGTTCCAGCCTAACCATACCTCTTAACAGTTCCACAAAGTCCTTAAAACATGCTCACCAGTTGGGAATCAAGGACTCAAACAAATTAGGGTCTGTGGACAATTCATAATCAAGTCATGATACCTTGCCAAACATACCAGAGGCACATGCTAAAGCAAGGCGCTGCAAGCATCTTCAGTGAGAGACTGCCCCTTTAAACTCTTTTCTCTTTATGAAGAGAGGAAAAAAATAATGGATGCTTCCTTGGAAATATCTTCAAGAGACTCCATTCAACTAAATTGAAAGCTTTAGTCAAGATTCAAATTTGAAATGGCTGGATTTGCATTGCCAAGTGATAAAGATGAGGATTTAAGTTTAGAGGAATTAGAATTTCGTTACCTAAGAAAATTCAGTGTCCTTCCACTCATCGTGTTAAATTTTCTCAGGTGCTTATTATATTCATCTTCAGAAATATTGAACAAGCCTTAATACATGATTTATGAGAAATTTAAAGTATGGGGGCATGGAAAGTATATTAGCAAATGCATGCGTAAGTTTATGTGCCTACAAACACAAGAAAAGACATTTTATAGCTAAAATGCATTATAGCTTCAGTTGTTACATAGGAAAAGAATTAGAAGTAAATATTTTGAAATGAGGTGATTATATGAAAATTTCTCCTGGTCTATTACATTGATAGGGAATAGACATTGCAAGAATCTCTAGCAAACTGTTTCACAGTGCATTCTAATGATTCTTAATCTACAAATTAACACTATTATTCATTTATTTCTCTGACTGGTATAATGTATTAACTCATGTCCTGGTCATGAAATACATTGTGAAATATACAAATTTGTAGTAATTTGTATTACAATAAATATCATTATTTATTAGTTAACACTTAAGAAGATACTAGAGTCAGAATTTAAATATGATAGATGAATGTTAAGAAAACAATCTCAATATCTAGATTAGCTAATTCTTTTTTTGTATTTCTATTATCTGGTTTTAAATCAAAACATAAAATACTAACCATGTACATCCAAACATCAACTCTACTGAAGTTCCACTAAATTGAAGTTGAGTTAAATATTGTTTTCAATTATTAAGCTTGAGTTTTGAGAAATTGCTATATTATTTCCTCAGTAACTTCATTCATTTGCCAAAAGAATTTTCAATGCTTAAAGAGAGTATATGACACCAAACAGTTTATGTCCGCATACAAAAGTTCTTTTTTTATAAAATGAGCTGCTTCTTATGAGAATCTGTTTGCTATTATTTTGTCATTGGAACATTATTTATCGACCTTCATTTATTCTATAATAAAAGGATAGTTTGTTATTAGAAACACATGCAAGCTCTTATAACCTCCAAATAGTAATGTAGAGTAGCTTCTCTTTACCTCCAAGAGAACATGTTTATGGAATAGTTGAAAGTTAAGCTCCTTCATAGCCCAGGACTAATTAACACCAGTTTCAGTAGAAGAAGGAGTTTGGGGGTTTCCAAATGCCAAAATGGCAGTCACTGTTGCCTGTGCAGTGCAAATTCTTATTGAGACTAAAACTACTGCCTGAATAGCTAGCATGAGTTATAAAAATAAAACCTAAAACAGCAGTCATTCATCATCACTCTTACTTACTGAATTTAATATAGATGATTATTAGCTCTGATTTCATCATTTGAGAGTCACTGTGCAATATACACTTCATGTATGGTTATATATATATATATATATATATATATATATATATATATATATCTCCAAAGTCCTATGTCCTATGCTGTATTTCCAAATAGTGTTGTTGTTGTTCTTCTTCTTCTTTTTCTTTCTTTTCTTCTTCTCTTCTTCCTCTACTTTTCTTCCTCCTCCTCCTCTTTGTGTGTGTGAGTATATGTGTGTGTGTCTGTCTGTCTGTATGTGTGTGTTGTTTTGTTTTTTGAGACATTTTCCCTGTGTAATATGCCCTGGCTGTCCTGGACTTGATTTGTTGACCAAGCTGGGCTTGAACTCACAAAGATTTCCAGCTTCTGCCCAATCCCTCAACCTAGTGCTAGGATTAAAGGCATGAATCACCATGCCTGGCTGCTCTATTTTTAATCACTTTGGAAGTATTCAGTCTCTATGAATATCATTTAAAGAAATAACTTTAAAGGAACCTCTTATTGGTACACTGTTTCAAGACAAACACAAGAAGGATAAAACCAAACAAAATAAAATAAAAACAAAAACAACAATAAAAACCCAACAACAAAAAAGCAGTCATGTTCCTTTGTTACATTTTCATCTCTCTTCCATCTTTCATTCATGGCCATAGATTTTTCTCTGTCCCATCACATCATCAAAGATGTAACTATTGTTTTAAAAAAAAATCACTCTTTGCAAACTCCTTGCTTGAGATCTACTTCATTCTAAGGCTTCTGTTTGATTTGAACTCATCTTTTTGAAACATTTATATATTTTGTCCATAAGAATACAACTCTTCTCCCTTTCCTCTTGACAGTGTCTGCTCCTTGAGAGTGGCTGACGTGTCTGACTTCCTCCTCTGTGCAAATTTGTCTTTATAGACATACTACCTCAGGAGGACAGAGGTTCCATCAAATTTTCAAATGTATACACCTTACAAATGTTGTCCCTCTTTATCTACCACAATGACACACCTACAGATGCTAATATACCAACTATCACTGTGGAGTATGCAAATTTTATGTGTGTAATGCTTAACTTTACATGTCAATTTGACTAGACCCTAGAAGATGTGAACATTCTAGATGAAATCTCCTGGGCTGGAGAGATGGCTCAGCTGTTAAAGGCTAGACTCACAACCAAAAATATAAGAGTTCAGTTTCCAGCACCCATGGCTGTCTCTCCAGCCACACACACACACACACACACACACACACACACAAACAAAAGAAAAGAAAAAGAAAATAAATCTCCCCTGATTGGTTTTAGAATTGTTTGGAACTTTCAATCCTTCTAACATGTTCTTTTAGAATATAAATACAACTCGAATCTCTATTCCATCATTTGCATGTGAGAGAACAGAATCAGATCAAGAAGAAAATTCAGCTTTTAGATGAATCATGCCATCTACTCATATCTGCTTTACTATACGTTGGATGACATCTTGGACTTTAGACTTTAGGGATAATGACTTAATTTGGGAGGGGGTTAAGCCCATGAGGGTAAGAATCGTGATCAGGTAGCCTTAAAAGATTAATTTCTGTCTTTCTTTTTCCCTTTTTTGACGAATAAGTGGGTCAACACCAGAACTTGACCATGTTGGCAACTTAAGTTTGTGAAAATGAGTCCCTTTGTTTAAATAACTTTGTCCATGGCAGTGTGTTATGGCAGGCTAGGCTGCCTATGGTAAGCAGGAAAGCAAAAGATAAATAATATTTTTATGGCAGGGAAAAAACACTTCTAAGTACAATACTTATGTGTGATTATTGGGTGCTATAATACTGACTAAGGTTCTTGACTCTCCATTCACAGTCGCCAGTATATTAAGCCATTGTTATATTCCAGAAATAAGTAATTATGTAGTAAAACATAAAAAAGCAAATAAATAGTGAAAATGCCAAGGAAAACCACTTTTCTTCTTCCTTTGTTCACTTAGTATGTTTTATTGTCTTTTTCTCTGTGCACTAAAAGATCCCGAGGCTGTGAACTTCTTACCTTTAGGAGTACAAGGTTATTTCTCATGTAACACATCAATTCAGTGTAATGGAGACTAAAAATGAGGCAAATAAACTCATTTAATAAATCAAAAAATAATTCCACCTCGTGATGAGGACTACATGCATGAGGAGAAGGTGGTGTGAGGGGTTGTTTCTGGGAGTAATAGGCTATATTAGATGGAACTGCATGTGACTTCTCTGAGAAAATGGCATTGAGCTGACACTGTGACAGTAGGAGACCATCCATTCCAAGAGCTGCAATCATTTCTTATTGGAAGGGACTGTGAATGAAATATAGAGTAATCAGCTTATTTTGAAATGCTTAGAGAAAAGAGCCACAAGAGAGTTAAGCCATCTTCAAAGATGGACAATATGTTTAAATGGATACAAAATGTTCTTAATTCACTTAAATTTTATCTAGATTTATTTTTGTTTAGATTTATGTTTATCTAGATTGTTACTATTTATTATGAGTCCTTCTTTAATTCAGTTACAGATGCCTGGTGAAGACAAATGCACATCGCTGCTTTACTCACTGAGCATTTTGTAACCTGAAACTCCCTTTGGGCATTTAACATACAACTGGTAGAGTCTCAGCTTGTAAGATTATAGCAGGAATCATCATATTCTTACTTCTGAAAGATTAGGAAACACTTAGTCTTTCTCAGAGTTATTCTGATTCATTTAGACTGCTCAAGTAATAATACTCTGAAATGAAAATACAGACTGACCTCATTTGATTTAGGCTATATACTTAAGTTGATAGTTCTGAGACACATTTCCTTTATACTAATGGACACATTTAACTTACAAGTGTACTCTGACATGAATTTTATGTCAAAATGAGCCAAAAGTAGAATTTCTTGAATATACACTTAAATTTATGTATATTTATTATTAAATATATTTATATTTTTCTGAACTATAAAAATGAAATATTTAGATAGAGTATGTTTGACTTTACTATTTCAAAGTATTTGTAATCTCTGTACAAGTGACTATATACATGTGACTATGAAGTTAATCTCTCTGAACATGGGGCTATGGTAGTTAATTTTCATTACTAACTTGACTGGAAGACACAATTCAAAACACATAAGTGTTTTAACTAAGGCAATGGAGGAGGCACTCACCCTGAATGTGAGTAGAGTTATCTCCTTGATTACCATCTTGAATTAAAATAACATCACCAATATCCACATGTTTTTACCTCTTTTCTGCAAACATAACATGACTAGGTACCTACCAATCCCATCATGCCTTGTCCCCATGATAGACCCTCAAACTATGAGTCAAAATAATCCATTTCTCCTTAATTTGCTTTGATGAGGTTTTTGGTAAATGTGATGAAAAAAGTAAACAATACAGGTGTTGGTCCTAATAAGTGGGCCTGTTCTTGTGAGAAACTTGGCCAGATGGTCTCAGCCCTTCTGAAAGTTGAGAAATTTGAGCTTATGTCTAAAAGATTAAATAAAGCTCATTAGACCATTTTAGTGGGATCTCAGGAGACTATAGTATCAATGGTATCTAGACAGCAGAAAGCAAGCAAATGAGGTTTCAGAAGGGAACAAGAACACTATTAGGACTTGGATATAGACCAGTCATGGAATATTCTAGAAAAGAATCCATCTATTGTCTTGAGAAGTCAAGGAGGACAAATTTTTTAAAAAATGCATTACTTGGGTAGAGAGAATTTTAAGAAAGCCTGACATGTAGGCTTTGGCATTGTTGCCTCCGACTTCTCTTAACTACATCCCAATGGGAGAACATGTACAGTTTGAAAAAGAGTATGTGTTTAAGGTTGCGAACAAGTTGGATACTAATAGTCAGGTCATGGTTAGAGATTAGCATGACTAAAGAGAACCACTTATTTTGCACTGAGGTAAAAAGAAAAAAAATGCCATAATTCAAGACCATGCTCATTGAAAGTATACCTTATATAAAGTACCTGTCATTTAAGAGCAGACTGAACTGAGAATGTACTGAAGGGTTTCGCTGCCCCCAAACAACAATTTGTGGAAGAGTATTCTTGGGTTTAGTTGTCAAGTTACACTGAGGTCACTATATCTGTTAGAGGACAGACGCCATCTTAAGGTGGTAACAGAGCTTGATAGTATTGTCAACACAGTGCTAACTTTGCTGGCAAATAAAATTCTACATTCGTGGAGTCACAACACCATGTTGAAGTCAAGCTGCATTGTCAAGGTCAGGTTCTCTGCAAAATGGCCCTGAGAGGACATCATGTGATATGGGGGTGGCACTTAATTTGTGATGAAGACTTCAGGATTTTGGAATGTCAGGACTGTGAGATATCATGTGAAGAAAGCTGCAGGCACAGAATGGTGCTGACCCAGGAGAGAGGCTACATACAATGCATTACATCATGCATTAAAACTGCAGTTGTCAAATACATGAATAAAACACTGAGTGTTTGGAAAGATCATGAAGAACTGCTTTATAAAGAACTGCTGTTTCTACAGAAAAGAATAAATGGTAGATTCACATCACTTATTTGTAGTGCATGAACTGGTATGTGCCTATAGCTATTATAGAGTATTAGAAGTCCATTAAAAATCTTAAAAACAAGAAAATATTAACTCACTCATGGAATTGGCAAACGACTTCATATGCACTCACAGGGTACCAAAATAGTCCATTGTTGTACGTGTGTGAGCGCAAATGAGTCTCACACTGCATATCCATAGAGCATCAATGAAGTTTAAATAGCTGCTTCTGAAAGATCTGTGGCCCAAAGAACTGGCTTAGCTACCTAGAAAAATGTCTAAATTCAGTTGTGCATTTCCTACAAACAACATACAGACATCTTGCAATCAAACAATCTGCAAAAGAATTCAAAAACTAAGCATATGTAAGAGATTCTTTTTATAAATACAGATTAGAGCTGGGCAGTGGTGGCGCACACATTTAATCCCAGCACTTGGGAGGCAGAGGCAGGTAGATTTCTGAGTTTGAGGCCATCCTGAACAGGTCTACAGAGTGAGTTCCAGGACAGCCAGGGCTTTATAGAGAAACCCTGTCTCAAAAAAAAAAAAAAAAAAAAAAAAGTACAGATTAAATTAAGCTGAAGTCCCTGAGATTTCCTATGTAGAAAGTGGTGCAAATGGAGGAAGCATGAAGAACTGACTGCTAAAAATGTATTTCTCTGAGACAGGGAAGGAGCTTGGGGACCATGGCCCTCGGAGCGTCAACTTGTTAACATGTGTATTAGAGAGAGCTAATGAAGATCCTTTATTTAGGATGCTTTATATACTTGATTTCATATTATATTTTAATTAATTAACTTAGTTTTATAAAAAGAGTGATTGCTGATATTTCTGGATTTCCTTTCTTGGTATTATTCTTTGTGAAGCTGAAAGGTAGCCATGACTGGCAGCCAAGGCAGTGCAGTGCTTTTATAAAAACAACAGTTAACTCATCAGTCAACAAAACACACAAACCACAGCATTTGGAAGTCATCAATAGACATGTCAACTCCTTGGCTCTCATTCTTGTGGCATTGACTAAACAGAGGCCAAGTTGACTTCAGCCTTCTGCCTCCTAATAGCTAAGGTATTGAGGTATTTGATGATGAGATTGCAAGCATCTTATCATCCAGCTAAAATGGTAGGATGGAATGATGTCTGAACACACCCTTTGCCTGACTAAGCTTGTGCTAGGCCACAGGACTGTATGTCACTGCAGGATTCAATGGTGTAGACTGAAGCGATTTGATATAGCAAACACTGTTTACCCGTCGTCAGAGTTTCTCCTCAGGCCTGTTAGTGAACCATGAGAGCATCAAGCTTTCAGTCGTTCATTTTCAAGACAACACCAGGACTAGAAATGCACTTTGTAGTCATAGACTTGAAAATAGGCTTTGTCTTCTTTTGAACCTCCAATGTTAGCCAACACAGGAGTACTTCCTGTGATTGAAAAATGAACCTGAGAATCCTCTTAAATCTCTGCCTTTCTTTAAAAAAAAAAAAAAAATCTAAAACTTGACAATAAATCATGGATATTTGTATGGAAATCTTAAAACAGTTTTGGTTATGAAATTAAAAGTTATAGCTGAAAGTTTAGATCTAAGTCATTGTTTTCCCATGGGGTCTTATGCTATCATTCAGGATGGACTAGAATTCATGGCAATTTTTCAACCTGACCCCCACAATGCTGTGAGTTTTAAATAACATCTAGATCTTCAACAATAAAATTATTGAATATAGAACAGGGCTGTATAATTAAAACAATACCTACCAATTGTTCACAAATATTAACATAATAAGATTATATTTTACAAACAAGTAAAAATTACTTTTCTGTTTTATCTTTACTAACAGTCCAAAATTGTAAGACAAGGTGTTTAAAGTATGACCAAAATAGAAGCAGAATTTTGGAAGAGAGAAAATTGTCGTACTTACAACAAAAATGAACCCACATGCTGACAGATTGAAGACTAAATCTAATCTACAAATCATAACAGAACTTACTTTTGCTTTAATATTTAAATTTTAAATTTAAAACTACTACCAAAACCACTTATTGTTGGCTAAGTATCAGATTTATGAGTAGTACTGAGACAATAACATTCAGTATCTAGTCTATCTCCTTCTTGGGAGGAGCGGATGGATAGTATCTTGCTGGGATCTACCACATACTGGGTACTGAATCCTTGTCCCAGCCCACTGCTTCATGATTCCTATAAATATACCAAATTCCTGCAGCATTTTTGTGGATTCCAAATTCAAAAGTAGTTTGCAGGAAAAGGGGAAGAATCTATTTATTTTCTTTTACCTTTGTTCAGTGTAAGAGGCACATTAAATCTTTATGCTCTTTTCATTATAAATGATCCCACTCATAAAAATCAACATGGTTATATTGTTCTTTCTGCCTGGAAGGCCCTGGCCAATATTTCTAGCATGATCGTTTGCCCATTTTGAGCTTTGGTAATGTATTATCACTCAACCTAAGGGTATTACTACCCCAGTCATCTTTTAGCTTCATATTTAAGTGACTGTTAGGATGTACTTCATGAAGTTTGAAGTGACCCTCAATTCCTTTTCATATAAAATATCTAAAAGATATCAGTGACAGACAGATACCATTTCTTAGGAAAAGCTACTATATTTTCTCCAAGGTCATAACTGCACTAAAGCATCCAAGGGCAATGTTTTCAGACTGAATTCTATTTTTTTCCTGAGACATATAAAAGAGGCTTGATAAGCCTATAATTCAGAACCCACTTACAGACTAAGAGGGAGATGATGTGTTTATAATGCTCCTGATGAAAGAACACAGGTCAAAGGCAAGAAAGAATCAGGGGCAATCAAAGTTCAAAGTAGACAAAAAAAATCTGTGAATCTTCTTGGAGTGTTAAATAATTTTCGTGGAATGCAAAATGCACTTCTAAGGATTTAATTTTATACTGATTTATGTCTGCAATTGTGTACCTCTGTTATGCTATGTGTTTGTAAGTATCAGCAAAGACCAGAAGAGAGCAACAGATCCACTGGAATTGGAGTTACAGGCAGTGAGTAACACCCTAATACAGTTCTGGGAACTAAACCCTGTTCTTCTGGAAGTTCCCTTAACCACCAAGCCATGTCTCTAGCCCCATAAAGATGTACTTTTGAAAACCAGGAAGGTCTTCCCTTGATTGAGTGCCCCATATTATAGCTAAGCATCAATGAGCACTAATGGATCAAAGCTTTACACTGAAACAATGGTTTCTGGAGTCAAAGAACAAAATAATTAGTGATCTCAATGAGCTTTATTTCAAGAAGATGCTTCTGTGAAAGCTGTACCATTGGGTGTGGTACAGTTTTCTGAACTGGTAGATTTGGACATCCAGATGTTGCATACATTCTTTGAGATGGTCAGTTTGTCTTATGAATCTTGGGTTCCAATCATCAGAAATACAAGTATTGGAATCCATTTTGATTGTTCAGGGGAGATGCTTCTTGACAAACCTTTATCATCTTTCTCCATTTTGCATGGGGTATGCTTTATGAGGAAAGTTGAGCCTTCAAGTGTGATCTCTATTTACTTTCAACCCCTCCTTCTAATCCCATCAGTCTCATTCATTTTTATACTCAGCCTAGTTCCATCCCTCCAGATTCTGGAATGGTTAACTCACCTCCCTGCCAAAGCCAGACCCTTCATCTTTTTCAGTGGCGATATTTATTCTTACCCATTGCCTTTCTTCTTGAGCTTCTTTTCCAAATTACTTTGTACCTTTCTTTGCATCTATGAGTCCTCAACGTTCTTCTATCTTAAAAGAATTTTCTTTCTGGTGTGTGTGTGTGTGTGTGTGTGTGTGTGTGTGTGTGTGTGTGTTTCATCTGTACACACTGTCTCTATACACAATGTTCTGGAAAATACAGTATTTTCCTTTTATTTTTCAAATTGTGGTGACCGGTTCCATACTCTTAAACTATTAAAAGAAAAGTGTCTCCTAATTACCCAATCCTGTGGTTCTTCTTAAATCCTATTTTTAGATTAATCAATTAATGAAGCTTTCATCGTCCCTCTTAAAACATCCTATTCTTTGTTTGCTTGTCCCTTATATTGTTATGTCAAATTTCACTATTTTTATTTTAGTTCCTTAAGTCCTTACTTTAGGAAGATACAGGTAGGTAACTATTTCCCATTCTTAACTGATGCTAGGTGTTTATGAAAGAATTACAGTTTTGAAGAGACGAAAATGAATCTCTAGAAGAGAGAATCATCACATAGGCCTATAAAACATTTATACTTATTTTTCTCTGAGTAAAGCTCCAACTAGATGTGCATTACTAAAAGTACTTAAGAATTACTAATTCCACATATTCTTTGTTGCTTAGAGTGATGTAAGTCTTGTATTATTTTTATTTTATGTGTATGGGTGTTTTTCTTCTATAAATGCCTGTGTACCTGTTGCATGCCTTGTGCCTGAGGATCACAGAAGAGGGTGTTGGGTTCCCTGGAACTGGAATTTAAAATAGTTGTGACTAAGGCACTTTGGAGGAACAACCAGTGCTCTTAACCATTGAGCTGTTTCTATAGTCATAGTTTGATTATTTCAAAATATCATTTATTTTAACGTTCCACTTTTTACATTGAAGTTTGAAATGAGTATTTCCTAGTAACACCTCTGAGAAAATATTTAAATTGCTTTCAAAATGCTAATAGGGATGGGTAAGCAATATTTCTTGTTCACAATCAAAGAGCACAGTGTTTCTCTATTGAGATTATACCACTACCTGTAGCTGCTTCCTTGAGCCATTCTTATTTCTTTGTTTTTTATGCGCACAGTGGTTCCATCTATTGGACCTACTGCTAACTGAAGTGAAAGACAGAATAATTATTGTACCATAATTTTGTCTTGTGACCTGCTCTAGAAATCACCCATTGCATATGTACCACAACTGGAGGTGGCCAGAAAGTCACAAAAGATAAAACTGTGCATCTGTGGAGTCGTTAACAGCTTTGCTTGCTTCAGGCTGTACCACTGTTGTATTTCCTGCTGACATTTCTGCTGGCTCACTTGAGAATGAGACAGGCAATAACCTCTAATCACAAAAACCAAAGAAAAGTGTCAATTTAGCTTTTCAAACGTCACAAAAATTATTGAAGGGGCTCTAGCCAAACCAAGTATGGCGAATGGTTCCGGCAGGTCTTGCCCTTCCCAATTCCTTCTTGCTTGCTACAAACCATTAGATTCCAGTCCTAAAGCTAGCCACCAAGTCTACTCCCTTGTTTAGCCACTTGTTCCTCCTGAGGCTGACTCTCAAGGTCCAGCGATCAAAGTACTGAAGTCCCCCTTTTGGCTGCACTAGTTACCAGGCAAACAAACCACAATATCCCAACATAGGGGAAGGGAATCCACTTTCCCTGTATAAACTGCCATTTGCCTATGGGCCACATCTGTTTCCTATCTACCGAGAGGAGGTCCTTTGTCCCTTCACAGCAAATACCTTCCCCCTCTTCCCTGTTCTTTCCCTTCTCCCTTGTCCTTTTTCTCCTGCCTTTGTCCCTTATTCCCTGCCCTTTGTCCCTCTGGGGCAAATAAATCTCTCTTGGGTAAGAACATGGCGTTGGAAAGTTTTGTGCTGATACTGGTTCTTTCAGTTATCACTTGCTAATGGTCTATATTTACCCAAAACAAAACAAAAGTCGTATCAACCTTACCAGCTACAGCCAAACCATGACATGTAACTAGTGACAGATCTTTTTCTGTGATAATTTTCCTAAAGAACTCAGTTAATAAATGATTATGTGTTAATGAAATATTGTATTTAATATCCAGTGAAGTATATTTTATAGATATAAATGTATTTAAGTGTGTGCTAAATATATTCAATATCTATTTATATGCATACATATTTATATTATGTATTTTTAATAAGTCTTAATTATTGTGGTAGGAAAACCTAGCCTTGTTTTTTTTTAAATACACAGTTTTCAAAAGAATTCATGCTTCAATGACCCTTGCAACCATATATTAAAAACCCACGAACTAGATGTGATTCAGAGATAGAGTCCACAATTGTTCCTGAACAGAAGAAGTCAATGTAAATCTTATGAATTTCATAGCTGGCTGCCAGAAAACGTACTTAATTATGAATGAAAAACACTTGGAGATGTTTTCTTTTTTGGCAAGCAGACCTTGCAAATCCTGGCTCAACCGTGGCTCTTGAGGGCAGCACTGTCAGCTATCACCAGGGCCCTCTGCTTAAGAGTAATACCAAGATAGTTTGGTAGAAAAAGGACAGAGCAACATTTTGTGTTTTCTTTGTGTTTCAAAGGTTTTAGTGACTTAACTCATGTTTAGTTTCGTTGTTATTCATGTGTTAGTTTGGTGTGATTTCAATATTATAAATTGAATCCAGAAGAAACACTCTGCACTGGTTAAGTCCGCACTTGGAGCATGTCTCATCTTAGATGTATTTAAGAGCCTTCTACAAGTCTGTCTGAAACAAGGACTTCTTTGCTAGGTTCAACGCTCTATGAGGTGTTACATGTAAAGAACAGTTAGTGTTTTGCCCCCTTGTTGTGATAAAAGGCTAAATGAGAAAATTAAAGTCCTCTACCAATTTGTCTCTTTCCATAAGAATTCTGGCTTGTTTATTCCTGTGTACCATGCTAAAGCAATTCCACATACAGACAGAATATAAAGATTGAAACATATTCCCTTGATAAGAAGCAATTGATTTTAATAAAAGCAAGGTGAGTTTTCAAGAACTGAAATTGTTTGTGTTACTTTTCCTAGGGAGAGGCACTAAGACACCTCCTTGCATCTGATAGTACACCAAGAGACCAAAGAAACAATGCCAAACAAATACAGCTTGATGTACCAGTGGTACTGAAATTGGCTTGCAGGAGCATCAGTGATTTAGACTACATTACTGGAAAGCCCACCCCAGAATGGGTGATCACTCATAACGAAAGTTCCTTGTGCAGCATTCAGGCACTTAAGCCACTGAAGAATAACTCCAGGTAATGTGTACTGCTTATATTACCTCAAATGGGGTCCTAGTAAATCTAAATCGTGTATGTTTCAAGATTCTTGTGAGTTCTCCTGAGCTCCCTCCCTCCCTCCATGAGTAATCTGTAAACTAAGCACACATGTTTAGAAGGTGATTTGTCAAGCACATCATTACACCCACCAAAGCTCAGATATTCTGCAGAACAGCCAGGGACCCAAACCCTGCAGTCCATCAAAGCTTCCAGTTGCCCTGAGTGGTCCTCACCTGTAGGCAACTTGGGCTACCTCTTTAGGGGAGTAGGTAAGGTGGCTTCCTCTCTCACAGCAGTGTGTGCAGTGGGAGTATCTCTATTGTCTAACCCTTCAGTGAGTTCTAATTAATATTTTAAAGACGTCCCAATGCTTATGAGCACAACATGTTGTTTTCTGGTATTTTCCCACACTCATATTTTTGAATGACCCAGACCATCTCTCTTTTGTGTTTGTCTTTTTTTTTTTTTTTTTAAACTTACCTCCTTTGGAGTGCTTTATCACTGTATAAACCCAGCATACACCCTGGTCTAAATCATTCTATTTCATAAGGATCATGTCCTACCATTGGAATCAGCAAAGCTGATAGAAGCTCCATAGAAATAGCTGACTCCAAACTTAGTTAACATCTTTGAAATTCTCCTACAAACAGTTCTTTGTGGCTTGGTAAAGTGGACATTACATACTGCCTTCTCAAATCTAGAACCCTCTGAAATGCTTGCCCTTTGTCTAATGGCATGTTGTGTTCAGTGTGCATGGATATCTAAGCCAGCAATAGCCACGGCTCCCCAACTGTTGATAGAAATCTTGTTATCAGAGACTGACTTTTCTTTTATCCTGGTTAGATTTTATTGTCTACTTGAAAAAACCTGTAGTAACTTGGGAAGAGGAGCCCTCAATTCAAAATTTACATCAAGGGCTGGAGAGATTGTTCATCACTTGGGAACACCCGGCTGCTCTTCCAGAGGACCAAAATTCAATACCCATCACATATGTGGCACTGACATCAAAACTGTCTGTATTTCCAGTCCCCAGGAATCCAATGTCCTCTTCTGGTTTCCACAGCATTACATGCATGTGTGGCACAGACATAGATGCAGCCAAAACACACATATGTATAAAAATAATAAATGTAAAAAATGTTAAAATTGCATTAATAATATTAATTATTAAGAAGTCAATAAATTAATCGTGTTAGTAAAATTGGTCTGTAGCCACATCTGCCAGTCTTGACTGATGATTGATAAATGAAGGACCAGTTCACTATGAGCTAAGAAAGCTCACTGAGCATGACCTAGCAAGTAATCTGCTTAGCAGTGTTCTCTCATGGCCTTTGTTTGAGTTCCCTGCTTAGTTCCTTCCCTGATTTCCCTTGGTGATGGATTGTGACCTGTCCTATAAGCTTTTCCTCTCCAAGTTGCTTTTGGTCATGGTACTTATTATAGCAACAGAAAGAAAACGAAAGATGTGTTCTGCCTCAGATTTATTCAAGGAGCGCTTCGAGGAGGACAGAGTAGTTATATTGCTAATATTCTCTGTTTCCATGGTATCCACACTGATCCCGTCTACCCTAGGTCCCATAGCCTCACAAGCTAGGCTAACAGAGGCGCTTCCATTCCTTGTTTAAAAGTCTTTTCTAATTAAAGCAATTCAGAAGCATCACATTTCCTGATTATCATTTTCCTACCCTGGGCTGTTATTAAGCCCCCGTGTGCATGCTGAACCATGCTCCTGTTTCTCGAGGAGTGTCTTCCGTTACTTCTACCCCATGCTCCCCACCCCCATACCAGGCAATTCTCATTAGGTTCAAGAGTTGGAGTGCCAGGAGTTACTTTTTAGTACTGCTCTAATTTGTACTCTCCTCTATATCCTGCCAGCTGTTAGAAATGCCAGCCCAGCAGTTCTACTTCCTCTTCTCCTTTACTCATTCTGCTAGCCACATTAGAGGCTAGCATGGAAGATACTATAATCATGACTTTTCCTTTATAACATCTCCCTCAGAGGGACAAGTTCATTCTGGGCAGACTGCTCAGAACCTCTGTTGCATGTGTGCCCACAGCACGGGACACATGAAATTCCACTCTAATCCCTGTATGCTCCTATCACACAGTGCCACTTTTAGGGATTGCAATATATTCTCTGTCTCATCAGATATTTTGAGCGCATCCCATACTTTCATGATGAATCCCATCCATCCCTGAAGTGTACAACCTTATACAACATAGAGAAAGATAGCCACCCTGGGAACCTCCCCCAACCCCTCAAGGATGCTTTACCATCAGACAGCTTAGTGTCAGATGAATGTTGTACCATCCGTGGCAACAGCCACACATATGCCCATCATAAGAGGGAGGTATACCATTCCTTACCACATAGAAGAGGATGGCTCATGGCGAGATTATCTCAGGAGATGCTCCATGCTTAGATGGGTCAACCTGTCACATGGATCCCTACCCCTTAAGCCTAGCTTGGTGAGTCAGTGAGTTTGTTGGGATTATTTATAGAAGCATGGGTGACTTAGGCATTGGCACTGCTCAAAGGCCCACCAGTGTGTGGGTGAGGTCTCATGAAAGCTACATAGCTAGAGTTTCCTGGGCACCTGCAGGCAGCAATAACCCTGCCCTCCAGTCATTTATTATGTGCTATTTATACTTTCTAGTTAATTTAGTGAGAATAATATCATTGTTAAAGAGTTTTGACTTTATACTCATCTTGAATACCTACAACATAGATACCATACTATATACTGGTCATGTATTTGAAAATAATGTAGTATTTCAAATAATGTCATTTTCCAAAATAAAAAGATCAGGTCTGTCCTCTTTCATAAAGGCTCCTGATGGAATTGATTGGATAGAAATATTTTATGACTTCAGTTGGGTGTAATTATCTGTGTCTATCTCAGTCAGCTGCTTGTTGGGTCTCCCAGAGGACAGAAAGGCTGGAAGAAGCTGAGGAGGAGGGTGACCCCATAGGAAGACCAGACCAGCAGTCTCAATAAACCCAGCCCCTGAGATTTCTCAGACACTGAGCCACCAACCAGGCAGCATACACCAGCTGATAAGAGGCCCCCAACACATATACAGCAGAGGACTGCCTGGTCTGGTCTCAGTGGAATAAGATGTGCCTAACCCTCAAGAGACTTGAGGCCCAAGGGAGTAGGGAGGACTGGCGGGGTGGGCATACTCCTTTAGACAGGGAGAGGAGGAATGGGATGAGGAATTGTGGGAGCAGGGACTTGGAAAGGGGCAATGGCTGAACTGTAAAAAAATAAATAAATAAAAGTAATTTTTAAAAGTGAGAAAAAAAGCATAAAAAAAGAAAGTAGTATTTCATGACCCCATCCATTTAAATTTGAAAACCTATGTCCCCCATTGACTGGAATGTTATTGCTGAGGAATACGTAGAGGACGGGAGACCAAGCAGATCACAGCTGGAAAGAATATTTTCAGCCCCTAAGCCTGCTCTTTTCATAACATAACTAGCAGTTTTACCTTCCGTGAATATTCATCCCACTTTTTGCTCAGAAAAAAAAAAGAAGTGTTAGATAAGATGATATATTAAACTAATGGAGCTCAAAGCCACCGTGTGCATGCCCCCTTTCTTTGAATAGCAAGTGTTAGGTCAGGCATTGTGCATTCAGGGCTGGCTGAGCTGGACTCTGACCTCTATGCTAACCAGCTTGCCTTATGAAGCCACTTGGAGAGGCTGTGGCCTGCATGGAGAGGAGAGGAAATAGTCCAAGGGCAATTGTTTCCATATGCATTTCCCTGAGCTGAGACACTCGAGCACTTTGGAGCCAGCAGGAAAGGGAAGCAATTTATCGTCTCACATCCTTCAGATGCTTCATGGGGAGTTCATGACCCCAGTCTCTCAAACACCTTAAAATACTGATTTTGAAAGGAGTTTGAAGCAACTGTAAGAGTTAAGGGTATTTATAAACCATGCATAGGCTTAGCAAGTGTTTTGAAACGTGATTTGAAATTCTCCAATGATATCATTAAGTGTTATAAACATTAGAGTGTATGATCACTGTATGTTGTTTTGACATGAGTCAGACTCAAACTGGCAATCAATTTTAAGACTATTCTAATTGTATCCCTTGGTCCAGTTGCAAATCAGCAAATGAGAAATTAGTGGTCCCCTCTTTTCTTCATTAAGACATGTAAGTATTCAAGATTACATTTAATACAGATGGAGAGCTTTCACTTTTAACTTCCTCTAGTCATTTGTTTTCTAGACAGAGGCTGTATCGATGTGGTTCCCATACTCACAAAGGGAGAAAACTGAATTCCCATAAATGATGTTTGTAATAACGACCCTCACAATATAGGCATAAATATATACTAAAAATGAATAGGGCACTGATGACCATGGACATCCACAACTCACTAACATTTTCTTCCTTTCAACCACACTGATTTTTGATTACCATCTGGGAAATTCACTTCCAGTGATGCCTGAAGCCAACAATTATATCTTCTAAATTATATACATTAGACCATAGTTCTCACATGCCTCTGGCTGTCACCAGGAATTCTGACCATTGCTCTCACCAGTTTGGTCTCCTGGGAAAAACCAAAAGCAAGGAACAAAAGTACCATACTCATTTCTGGAGAACAGACAAATATTCCACCCTGTAGTTCTAACTACCGTGTCCATTTTTACAGCCCAGATTACACGTGATGTGTTCATGTGCCAGTAGCTTATAATGTTAGAAACAATAAATTGTGATTGTGTGCTTATAACTAAAAATTGTGTCTTGACTGTTTTTAAACTAAATGTTTGTCAAGAGAGAACACAAACCCTTGCATGAGCAATGGCTTTGTTTCTTTGACCAAAGACTGACTAACCAGCATCATACCAGAAACCACATTTCATCCTGTAAATTAGAGATTTTGATATCATACCTAATTACTGTAAAATCAGACTGTAGAAACTATTTTTAAGGTCCTATAAGCTTTGCATTGAGTGAGTGTCATTGGGAATAGGGTATCACAGAAAGTAGAAAACTGGGATGGGAATTTAACTCTGGTAGAGAGCTTGCTGAGCATGTGTAAGGGGCTAGGTCTACTTCCCAACACCACAAAAAAGTGGGATACTATAAAGCTAAAACCCACAAGATTATAGTATCCTCACACTTTTTACCTAGTGAATCTCTTCTTTTGACAGGATTTCTGGGCTAAATCCCCAGGACGATAGCATCACGGAGAACCAACAGAGGCTGCCTTAGTTTCTGCCAATTTCAGGTTCTTTTAGGAGGTTTCGGCATTGTCACGCCAAGTTCCGCTCAACCCCTTGGATTAAGACAGGAGATGTAACTAGGAGTAGCATTTGGCAGCCTGCAGTAAAGGAAAATCCAAGTCTCTTGATATATTTTAAATAGGATGTTACTTCCCTACATTGAGCATGGCATGTCGTTCACAAGCTACACTGTTCTCTGCTGAAGGCTGACTTCCCAAATGAGGGCTGCTAGGGAAAGAGATAATGGGTCCTGACAGCTAGAGAATTGGATCCCCCTTAGTTACCAGATGTCTCCTGGTCGTCATCATCGTCTTCTCTTTTTTAATGTTTTGGGTTTTTTTAATATACACAATCAGAATCACACCTAAAACTGGATTGTAAGTATGAGGACACTCACCACCTGCTCTGGTTAGAATGGCTCTCACTATGAGTTGTTAACTTACAACCAGTGGGGTTTGGGGTCTTAATAACGGTGGGAATGTAATTATACAAAGTAGCATTGGTTCACAGTGGGCATTGGCTTCAGAGATATTCTTCACCAACTCCTCCAAGAATAAGTATGTGATAGTACCACTTGAGAATTATTTTATTAAATACGCTCTCCACCTGCATCTTTCTCTCCTTCTCTGTCCCCATTTCCTTCACACACACACACACACACACAAATGACAAATGCATTATAAAGTAAAATATCATCAAAGTTTCTTCTTTTCTAAAGGAATCCAGAGAATATAGTCCTATGAATGAAGCACCTTAAATACCTAGGGTGTGTGGATTTATTTAGAGCCACTCTAAATGAAACCAGCATTGAAGTTGTCATAGTTATCTCTCCTTTCTTGAGGTAGTAAACAAAATCCGGTGCATTCATTAATGTACCAGTTTATGGATACCTATGTGCAACTGTTATACAAAACTATTACCATGATTTAAAAATATATAGTTAGTAAAAAAGTCAAAGTTGTTTCTGGATTTTGTCTTCATTAAAATGTCATGATTTAAAGATAATTAGCCAGGAAATGTCATGCATGAACTGTTCTCTAAGAGGAAAAGTCCATAGAAACTAACTTAAAAATTGTTTTCTGTCTACTTGAAAATGTTTTCTTCTCTTTGAACAATATATTGTTTATTTATTTATACATTATTTAGTAATGACTAGATTAGGGCACTTCACTGGCCAGTCTCAACCATGAGAAAAAAACAGATATAATTATTCAAAAACAAAAGAAATTAGAGCCAGATTTAGGTATTTAATGTGATGTCCTAATGTCTCAAGTCTCTGTCTCTCCCTGTGTTTTTGAGAGAGATAGATATCTATTTTTTTTTTTAATTGACATCACTTTGGAAAAAAATTTTCATGGTGGCCAGGCTAGGCAGGTGAATGAGTCCTCAGAACAAGTTGTAGATATTACTAACAGGATTGGGGGGGGAGGGAGAGGTGATTAAATTAATGATATTAATGTAATACAGGTTAGTTAGTTTGAGTTGCTTTTAATATAGTAAATTGTTTACAAATTTTAAGAGTGTAGAAATTGTAAGGTGGGGCCATTGTCAACCTCAATTTTCTGCAGAATTGTTTCCTTTTGCCTTTACTGAGGCGAATCTCCCAGTGCTCTTTAGACAGCGGAGGAAATCAGCACACACGTGCAGGGTGAATAGCCTGAGCTGGGTTTCCTGAGTTTTAGTTCTGGGCTCCATATTCTTAGAGGTTTTCCTCTTCTTGAAGGACAAGTACCAAACTTGAAGTGGCCTACACCAAGGCAATAAGAGAACACAGGAAGGAAAGAAACCCCTATCTGAGAATCTGATCCAAGTCTCTTGTCAGCTGAAGCCAAGAATCTCAGCACTGTTAAACAATTTTACTGTAAAGGTTCCTTACACAGAGACAATAGTTCTTTTCCAGAGAGACAGCTGGAATAGGGATGTTTAATTTGTAACTAGTCCTACTTCTGATGGAAGAGCATAGGACCAAGTGCATTGTTGTCCTTCTCCCTTCTCCCTGGGAACTGTACTTTTCTAGGAATCTCACAGGAAGCTTGTTTATAGTAAAACTTACCCCTTAGCCCCTTATGGAGTCCTTAGAACCTATAGTTTTATCTTATCAGATTGTAAGCCTGGCCAAGTCACATCGGTACCTACGATACGTAGGGATGTGGGTGGCAGGGACACGGGGGTGGCAGGGACACGGGGGTGGCAGGGACACAGGAGTGGCAGGGAAACGGGGGTGGCAGGGACACAGGGGTGGCAGGGACATGGGGGTGGCAGGGACACAGCACTACATGTTCCTTATAATCCCTTTGAACAATGCCACTTTAGAGCCAACAAAGTCACAATGCCACTTTAGAGACAACAAAGTCATATTTGTAGCTATGTAATTGTCTTCAAAGCTCACCCCTCCACCCACACACATGGGTATGGACTGTCTCTGAGCACCCCTCTTTTCACTAATTGCTGTTTATTAATCTATTAAAATACCTTGCCAGTAAACTGTAACTCTGAGCCTTATGACTTTTCTTAAATTATTTTGTAGGATACAGACAGGAGCCCTGGATGTTGCTGAAAAGAACTCAGGCTCTCACAGAAGGCAGTGTGGTGCTGTCTCTGCCCCCTGCCCCTCTGCTTCCAACAACTTGAGGAAACCCCCAGCCTCCTTCACTGGAAGCAGACCTGCCTCTAATTTTCCAGGCTTAGTTCTTTTAACCCTCTTGGAGTTATGTGTGGAAAGTCTGGGACAAGGTGGCATATGGTGTCTCAGCGGTCTTAATAAAGAGAGCGACCATTTCTCTGGATACATCCTGCTCGCTACTGAAAACTTGATTCTCCTGGTAAGTCATAAAACATAAGACACACTACTGTCCTGCTGTTTACTTTATTATCTGTCATGCTTACAGAGATATTCTGACTTGTGGCCATCTCTTTCATATCACAAGACGTGAAAACCCAATTTTTAAACAAAATTCTAGTATAAAAGATGACATGATAGTCTTTCTCATCAACCAGATTTGATAATCATATAAGCATAGGAGTTCCATAAACATAAATCCGCAAAGTTCATCAATGATAAAACAGAAGCCAAGAAGAACTGATTTCTCTCTCCTTTTCATATTAGCTTTCAGTTAGATCAATGGTTCTTTTTCAATGAATTCTTGGAATGTCTATGTTAGTCACTGTAGCCCATTTGCATAACTTGTTCTGTATTCTTCAGTGAGTTCAATCTATCTTAGGTTTGTATATTTGTATGTAATCTTGATCACTGGGAATTTATAATCTATGAGCCACAAGATAAGGTGTAATAAACCAAGGCAGCAGAGGAAGGCATTGAGGATTCTGGCATTCAAACGCACTGCAAGGGCAAGGGAAAGAGCCCACTTAACGAAGTGTTTGCCTTGCAAGCAAGAAGATCAGAATTTGACCCTTCAAACTCATGGGGCAATTCAGAGAGCAGTGATTTTCACTTGTAACCCAGTGCTGGCGAGGCAGAAGAAACCGAACATTTGGAGCTCCCTTGCTAGACAGCCTAACCTGATTGCTGAGCTCCAGGTCAATGAGAGGTCCTGCCTGAAGAATGACACCCAAGGCTATCCTTTGGCCTCTGTGCACATGCATACTCATATGCATGTCTCTCCACCCACCTGGATCTGCACAGATAGGCGCGCGCGCGCGCACACACACACACACACACACACACACACACACAGACACGTACTCTCGAACACAAACACATGGACCAACCTTAAAAGAAACACAATATTAAATAAAAGCTATACCACTATTGGACAATAGTACTCAGATTCTAATCATGAGGTTTTTTTGTTTGTTGGTCGGTTGGTTGGTTTTCTATTTATTTAATGTTTTTGTTTTCTCTGGGCAGCTCTTGAGCTCATTATGTAACCTCTGGCTGGGCTCAAATTTGAAGACTTCCTGCGGAAATCTCTTGGGTGCTATCACTAAAGGTGTGTGCCGCATGCCCAGATTCACATGAATTCTTTACTCTCCTTTTCCTAGGTAGGGTTATGTATCAGACTTCTCATAAACAGATGTATCACCAAATACAAACATATTGGTGGAGGGCATTTGTTTAACATGCCTACAAACACTCTTGGAAAACAAATGATATGTTCATGCATCTAGGAAGCATGTACTCAGAGACTCTGATAGGCTAGAGAATAACTGTAGTCATGATGCATTTCCTAACAAGTAGATGAGACATTAAATCTATGCATGCCCACTGATGTTTTGTGATGTGTTTAATGCACAGAAAGAGGGAAATGCATTTTTTTTATCTGTGTATTTACTACACAAAATGCTGGCCTGATCTCAGCTTCTGAACTTAACTACCAACCCTTACAGAAACACTATTGTAACATACATTCTGATATTTGCATAGTGCCTACATGAAAAACACCATTAATATTTTCCTTACTAGGAACTTCTCTTTCTATGTAAACTTTGTGTTTATTTCTGCTGTTTCTTATTTCTTTAAAACATCCCTGATGTTTTAATATTTCCCATTGAACTTTGACCTATCATTTGGTAAGCATAAATAGAAGGTGCTTTTGAAAGCCTTGCTATTCTCTTTGGGAAATGCTACCATGTGCCCTTCAGGCTGTGTGGATTGAATGTAGTCCTGTGACCAGCTGCTTGCCCAGCACCTGGATGTTTACTAGTATTTTAAATTAAGATGGGCCAGGTTCAACTTGCCTGTAACCCCAGCACTCGGGAAATTGAGTCAGAAGATCTATAAATTGGTGACCAGCCATAGTGATTTTGTGTCAACCCTGACTACAAAGTATGACTGTCCCAGAGAAACCTAAAATAAAATGCTACTTCCTATGGACTGACTCAAGCATACTGAGCCAGCATGGTCATTTCAAGGTTATCAATGTGACTTGAATGCTTACTTAAATTTAAGATCTCTGCGTTGGAAGTATTTAAGTTTTAAAAATCACTAAGGTACCTCCTACTCCATAGTTTAGAAATATCTTTCAATATATATTTAAATGCTTCTGTTATTCCATGGTTTACATCCTCTTTATTGGGGAAAGAACTGAGTAGAACAGACCAGCAAATTCATCTTGTTTCTCTCTACCTCAACTCATGTCAAGTAGCATGAGGCTTAGATGCCACTCTATATTTTGGGCCTCAAAAAATCAGGGAGAATCATTTCTGGAAACAATTTCCAGGCTGTGTTTTCTTTCCTTTTTTGATTATTACTCTACTTTTTAACCTTTAGCCTAAATTTAGTACAACATTTTACTTCTGGTGGAGCAAAACTCCTTTTGTTTGCTTCTTTGTTGTGGGTATATGTGTGTTTTGTTTGTTTGTTTGCTTGCTTGCTTTTTTGAGGCAGGTTTCCTCTGTGTAGCCCTGGTTGTCCTGGAACTCACTCTGTAAAGACATCTCTATCCATTTAAACTTCTATTCTCAGAACTATTTCTGAGCAGACTATAGTCTGCTGTTATGCAATACGCTGAACGTTGATGAGAGTAAAGTGCAGGGCCTGCATAGCACAAGGGAGCAGGCGCTGGACTGGTACTGATGGTTTTATATTACAATGTGTATAAAAATTATGTATGGGGGTCCAGTGTATGAGGGTATGGGTGTGGGGGAGAGTGTGCACGAGTGTATCGGTGTATAGAAAGGTTTGTGTGGGGGAGTAAGGGTGTAGATACATTCATAGGAATATACTGTATATGTGTCCTTCAGTCTATTGATCTTTTCTTGTTTTCTTGGGCCAAGATGTCTCGTGAGATTGGAAGCTTGTTCTTTCAGCTAGGCTGGCTGGCTAGGGAGATCTCAGTATACACTGTCCATGACTGCCAACGCATGGATGCTGGGCATTTTACCTCATGTTATCACATTTGGAGAGTAACTGCTCTGATCCACTGAGCCATCTCTACAGCTTGATTTACTTCTCGCTGAAATGGCCAAAACTACATATTATTGTTTTACAAAGATATATACACACACACAATCACATACACACACCCTAATTATAGTCTCTATGAATTACTTAAACCTCATCTGCTTGAGTACAGTGGTTGTTAGAAGGTAAATACTCAAAAAGTATGGTAAATCATATTATCCTTTGTTGCAGGATATTTCAACACATTGTGAACCGAGAGATTGTGTTGTGTAGTGGGGAAAAAATCTGTTTCTAGTTGTGCGTTTCCAGCCTTTCATCTCCCTGACTGGAATACAGACAGGTCCTCACTACATACCTTTAATTCTAAACAATAAAGGTCTGTAGAAGGAAGCACCCTCGTTTGAAAGTGATGTCTAATTGAGTGGCAGACAAAGTGAAGAATCAGAGAAAGATTTGACAGAATAGGGTAGGCCCAGCTATCATAAAAACAGAAAGAAAAGAGGCTACTCTAGAAAGGCAGTGCCTAGAGAAAAGTGGAGAGAAGGTAGTTTTAATGAGATGGTTGTCCAAAGATAGGTTGGAGAGAGAGAGAGAGAGAGAAAGAGAGAGAGAGAGAGAGAGAGAGAGAGAGAGAGAGAGAGAGAACACGAGCTAGACAAAGGTGAATATGGATGAGCAAGAGAATGAGAAGAAGCCGGAAGATAAGAACAGATTGTCAGACTGAAGCCAAGCAGAGCATAAAGTCAAAGGGTCAAGAGAGAAGTGAGATTGGATCAACTTAGAGGGGAGTTTCAACCAGAATAGCTGAATTAACTAGCCAGCCAGAGTTCAGAAAGAACAAGAAAGAATGTGTTTATTCAGCAGTAAGTCTCAGAGGCTGAAAACATACTAGTCCTAAATAAGATTGTGTGGAGACTAGAAGTTTCCAGGACTAGTCCTAGGTTAGCAGGCAGAGGCAGTAAGCCACACAGATGATAATTACATCAACGGAACAAATAGTTTTTATGTTTTATAAGTTTATAATATATGCAACCATAAGGAACCCAGAGATCATTTGATGACCCTATGATTTCACACAGAAAACCACTTCCATGGTCAAAAAATAAGCCTGAAGATCAGGAAGGAGGAGCAATTAGGAGTTCCTAATTGCTTTCCTTGGCATTTACACACACTGATATATTCCAGCCAGGTAGTAGGCTAAATTAAGCTCCTGAAAATACCAGTTCCCTCTCCTTCTGGAGACTCATATTGCAGATCTGACAGAATGTACCTGGAAACAGAAGTGAGTCAGCAGACATCAAATAAAACCACCCACCAGCACAGAGAGCTCAAAACCCTCAGTTAATAAACAAGGCTTCAAGGCCTTGGTGGCCTCCAGCAGCTAGGAGACCAGAACGGGTGGAAGAAAGATGCTGCCATCTTCCCATAACTCTCTTCTCCACTCCTTTCTAATGTTGCCCACCCACTCAGCTAATTTACTAAGAGCTGACTCACTGGAGGATGAGAATAAGAGCTCCCAAGTGCAAAGCAACTCAGACAGTGATGCAGTTAGAAGAGTATATGGACATTCATCTAGACATAGTGCCATTTCACACTCTGGAAAATCGTCCACCAGGTGAAGGTACCACACTGCCTCTTACATTAACCTTTATAGCAAGCAGCTGGAGCCTAGCTGAAGTCACACATCACTGAGTGACACTGCTGGCTTTGGGCTGCCTAGCCTGAGCCTTTCACAGCTGGAAGGAGTGCCGAGCAAGGATAAAATATATCTACCATTCCTAAAAACCCTCTGCTTTTATTCATTTTATCTCTGAAGCATGCCCTGTCTCCATAACAAATTATTAGAGTTACTCAGCTAATCACCTTCATGCATTCATGCAAATCCCAAAGATGTCAGCATGTGTTTATTATCCACATTTCTACTGGAAATCCTGCCTAGGTAGCAGTATATAAAAAATGCTCCTAAAAAACCCTGTGGCTTTTCTTTTTCTTTTTTTACCTGAAGAGTCATTCTGACAAGCACTTCTGTGCATTGTAACTCCAGAAGGACTGTTATACATATTCTGTTCATTAAAGTCAATTAGCTTTATGGACAACATTGCCCAGGCTTGGTATGTAAGTAAGTGTTTCAGTTCACCATGGAAAAGATGGGACAGGAAAGTAATAGTTTGTATCCACACAGGCTTTATGTCCTGTATCGATAACAAAGGGATTAAACAAAATAATCCAATTCCACATTCTAGTGTTCCTGAGACATCAATATAAGGGAGAAAAAGCACCCTTACAAACTATGAAACAAAACACGGAATCCGAATCTGTTCCTGTTTGTACTATTCCTGTTTGGCTACCAAGGCTGTCTGGATGTCATCTCTCCCGAGTAAATCATCCATTACAAGATGATTTCAGCATTTCTTCATCAAGCCAACCCACGGGACAGGCTTTCTGCTCTTTCCTTGTTGTCCTTTGTTCTGACTCCTTGCACCCTCTTAATACACTTTGGCCACCCCCTTTTCATCTACCATGTTTCACTCCCATTCTGTCTCTGGATATTTATTGTGAGTGTCTGAGAACTTCCAGGCTATGGCACCTTTGCCCTTTGGCTTAATGCTGCTTACCCGAGTCCACTGAGATCAGAACTCAAAAGGCAGCACATGTGGCTAATTAGAAAAACCTGGTAGGCAGACAGGATGACGAGATTAACGAAAGTCTTAAAGTGAGTTGTGCAGACAGAGCCCCTGCTATCGTTAAAGTGAGTCATGCTGCCCTGGCATCCTCTTTCAAGTACTACAATTGTTATTAGTCTTGCAAGGGAATTGTTGCTGTGAAGAGAAACCATAATAGGATAAAAGCTTTTCATTTTAACTAGAGATAAGATCGTCTAAACTTTTACTCTCTTAGTCTCTGTTTAGTCTTAGAAAACACCATCTGCCATGCAAAGAATAGCTTATGACTTGAAATCTTAGTTGTCCGGGTGTATAACTTGTTGATTCATTATGCTGAATCAATTCAGGTAATCATTATATCAAAGTCTATTTCAGCTTAGTTAAGACTACTCACTCTCAAGGACATATAAAGATCTCACAATGAAGTACCATTTAGACCTGGTTACAAAAGTTGCCAGGTCCCCTAGGGTGGCGGAGGAGCTTAATACAACTGGTGAAGATGAGTGAGAGTTTGCAGCCAGATTAGGGCTCTGTACTAATGTTCTTGCTATTTAAATTTAATATTCATTAGGCTTTAATTGACTGTTCCCTGTGTGTCAGAGACTTAGAAGATACAATGGAAAGTATAGTAGAGATGGTAATATGCCAGAGATTTAGAAGATACAGTGGAAAGTGTAGTAGTGATGGTAATTGTGGTTTGGAAAATTAGGAGCCTATTCCAAGTGAGAAAGGGACAAAAGAACCTTAGCACATTCCAAAAAATATTATGAGGTAGTCATTGGTATCTAGTTAATTGAGCAAATATATAATGGAAATGACTTGGAATCAATCTAGAAAGTTCTGAGGAATAGCAAAGGAAAACAATGTTATAGAAGTATATAGGAAAATAGTGAGATAGATTGCATTCATTCAGAAATTAGAACATAGATTTTATTTTTTACAAGTAAGCTGTCAAGCCATGTATCTACTATGGTTATTGATAGCACTATAAGAAGATTTGGATTGCACAAATCTATATTTGATTTTTGGTTTTCCAATGTAGTTATGTTACTAATATACTTTTTATGTTTGAGACAGGGTTTTTCATTAATTTGGCTCATGGTCTGACCAATTAGCTCCAGGGTTCTACCTACCTCTGTATCCACAGTGCTGTGATTTTAGATGTATACCACTGAGCTGAGTTTTTATGTGCATGCTGGGGATTTAAGCTCAGATCCTCATCTTGTATAGTGAACACTCATTGACTTAACGGCTAATATCCTTATATAAAAAAATGTACACCACATTTGTCTTTCTGGGTCTAAGTCACCTCACTTAGAATGATTTGTTTCTAGTTCAATTTATTTACTTGTGAATTCCATAATTCCATTCATTTTAATGACTGAATTAAATTCTCCATTGTGTAAGTGTACCACATTTTCTTCCATTCTTCCATTGAGGTACATCTAGGTTGTTTCCAATTTCTGGCTGTCATGAAGACAGCAGTAATGAACACGGTTGAGCAAGCGTCCCTGTGAGCTGCTGCTTTGTTTGAATGACAGTGCCCTCTCTTGTGCACAGCATGTCACTTTCATGAGGTCCCGTTTATTTGTTGTTGCTCTTAGTGCCTGCACTAATGGTGTTCTGTTTAGAAAGTCTTTTCTTGTGCCAGTGAGTTCAAGCCTATTACCCATTTTCTACTCTAGGAGGTTCAGTGTATTCTTTTCTTTAAGATTTATTTATTTTATGTATTTGAGTACACTGTAGCTGTCTTTAGACACACCAGAAGAGGGCATTGAATCCCATTACAGATGGTTATAAGCTGCCATGTGGTTGCTGGTAATTGAACTTGGGACTCCTGGAAGAGTAGTCAAATCTCCTAACTGGTGAGCCATCTCTTCAGCCCCAGTGTATTTGGTTTTATGTTGAAATTTTGATCCATTTGTGGTTGAGATTTGTGCAAAGTAATAAGGATGGATCTATATGGATTCAACTACATGCAACTATCCAGGTTGGCCAGCACCATTTAACGACAATGTTGTCTTCTTTCCAATATTTATTTCTGGCTTCTTTATCAAAGATCAGGTGTCCATCCATGTATAGGTCTATGTTTGGGACTTAATTTCAATTCCAATGATTAGTGTATCTGCTTTGTGCCAATACCATGCTGGTTTTTATCCTATGGTTCAGTAGTACAATTTGAAATTGGGAACAGTGATACCTCCTACAGTTCTTTTATTATTTCTGTTTTGTATCTATCCTGTTTTTGTTTGTTCGTTTGGTGGTTCTGGTGGTGGTGGAGGTGGCAAAACTCTCTCTCTCTCTCTTTCTCTCTCTCTCTCTCTCTCTCTCTCTCTGTCTCTCTCTCTCTCTCTGTGTGTGTGTGTGTGTGTGTGTGTGTGTTTCTATATGAAGCTAAGAACTGTCCTTTCAAGAATGTGAAGAATATTGTGTTGGAATATTGATTGGAATTGCATTTACTCTGTAGATTTCTTTTTGTAATATGGCCATTTTTACTTTATTAATTTTACCAATCTATGAGCATGGAAGATCTTTCCGTCTCCTGATATTTTCTTCAATTTCTTTCTTCAATGTCTTAAAGTTTTCTTTTCACTACAAATTGCCATCGCAGGTTATTTGCTAGATGATATTTCCACAAATGGAAAATTATTCTCCATTTCCTGAATGACAGTAAGGACAGTTACTATTTCCCATCTGATTCCACAGAGCTCCCATTCAGATTTTCCAGCAAGAAGGTCCATAAAATAGGGCTGCTACCAATACAATTGAAAGCAGTTACCTCTCTACCTGGCGACAATGTGTCACCTTCCATCTTCTGCATGATAAAACAAAATTCACTGCACCAAGAAGTAAATCACTTCTATATTCTCTGTAACATGAGAACTGTTTAAGTAGAATTTCTATTTCCTTTAAAATAAAAGAGAAGTTGTGTGTGGGTGTACAAAGAGAGAAAGGATAAAAAACGAACACATATTTGAAGGTGACCTTTTAATATTTCTTTTAGAAGAACTAGTAATGCAACCTTTTCTACTGATTTAGGAAATGACTTATCTCTAGTATTTAACTTAATTTTAAAATGACTTGAAGAAATCATTAGACTATTAAACCTGGCTTTAATTTCCCTTATCCTGTTTGAAGCTGGTTTGATGTTTTTAATCATACATGTGTTTCATATGCTTGGTTAGAGTTTCCCCAGTATATTTATATATTATTTGAGGATATTGTGAAAGGTGTTTCCTGATTGCTTTCCCAATCTGCCATTTGTAAATAAGAGAGCTTTTGTGAATTTTTTTGTGAATTAATTTTGTATCTAGCCACTTTGCTGAAAAATTTGATCACTGGTAGGAATTCCTCAGTGGGATTATTAGGGTCACTGGTGTATGCTATAATAATATCATCTACAATACAAATTCTTTGACTTCTTCTTTTCCAATTTATACCCCTTGATATCTTTATTGATCTAGCTAAGACTTCAAGTACTTCATTGAGGAGATATATAAACAGTGGGCAGCTTTGTCTTGTTCCTGATTTTAGTGGAATTTCTTTGTGTTTCATTCTATTAAAGTTGATTTTGACAATGAGTTTTCTGTAACTGCCTTTATTATGTTTAGTTATACCCCATGCAGCTCTAATCTCTCCAGGACTATTATTATGAAGGGGTGTTGAATTTTGTCAAAGAAGCCTTCTCTATCTACTGAGATGATCATGCATAAACATTTGTGATTTTTATAAAATAAATATTTATTTATTTCGCTCTATGTTTAATGTTTTGGCTGAATGTTATGTTGTCTATTTCCATGTTTTGCCTAAATGTATGCCAAGAAAGAATCACAACTCTCTCTCTTTTTAAAGGTATTTTACTTGCACCAAAATATTATGAAGAGGAAATACCTTTTACTTAACTTCTTTAAAACTCAGCAAGGATCAAATAAAAATATCCAGCTACAAATAAGGTAAGAGAACTTAAGGCCATGTATAATAGCACAATGGTTTCTTCAAGTAAATTAAAAATGAAATTAAATATTAGAGATAAGTCATTTCCTAAATCAGTAGAAAAGTACTACTAATTCTTTTAAAATAAATATTAAAAAGTCACCTTCAAATATGTGTTCATTTTTATCCTTTCTCCCTTGGTACACCCACACACAGCTTCTCTTTTATTTTAAAGGCAATAGAAAATCTACTTAAACAGCTCTCGTTTTATTGAGAATCTACAAGTGATTTATTTCTCGATGCAGTGAATTTTGTTTTATCATTCAGAAGATGCTACCTGTGAGGTAACACATTGTCGCCAGGTAGAGAGGTAACCGCTTTCAATTGGTATTGGCAGCAGCCCTGTTTTTATTGACCCTCTTGCTGGTAAATCTGAATGTGAGCTCTGTGGAATCAGATGGAAATAATAACTTTCTTTAGTGCCATTCAGGCAATGGAGAATGATTTTCCATTTGTGGAAATATCATCTAGGAAATAACCTGCAATGGCAATTTGTCAAGAAAAGAAATCCATCACTAAGCTTGATAAGGCTGGTTGGGAGAGAAGCATGTATGTGCAGATTCACAGTTACCATTTGACCCTAGGAGTCCCAGGGACTATCAATCATCCTATGCTTCTCCTCCTTCATTTTCTCTGCCTCTTCTCATTCTTTGCAAGGTGACTAGTAGTTATATCACTCCATTCAGGGATATGCATGTAATAGCTTCAAAAACACTTTCCTAAATATTGTCTACAATCTAATCATCCTGGCGGACTGACAATGTACTATCAATAATCAGCAATATCTCTGTTCCCTGAAAGAGGATACTGAAAATGAAATTGAGTGACTTGCCAAGATCACACATCTAGAAAGAGGCAAATGCATCAACAATGCTGTTTGGTGAATTGCTGACTTATGGAATAAGCAGATGGGGGTAATGTGAAAGGGGTCAGGGGAAAAGAAAACCCAATAAACAAAACAAGAAAAGTTGAGACCATGACGAGTGACTGTGTTTCAACTTTCCTACTGTGCAACTTTTTGTTATTTAATTGAGTTTGAACAATTCAAAGTCTGTATCTGATACCCATTTGCACAGTAATGACATTCTTGTTGATAGAATGGGACAGGAATCCTAAAGAGTAATCAGAAATGAGTAATGCCCCTTTTGGCTAAGGTTCAGGATTAAATGTTATAGAGTTCATGGCAGGGTATGGACAAAATAGCTAAAAGACAAGTCCAGGTTCACAAGGTCAGGTGGGGAGGAACAGACTCTCCTTGTCCCTGGACAGAGCTATAAAGCCACACAGCAGGGAATATAGATAGAGGGTGAAGTCACTGTGTGTGATTTTGCCACCTGTAGATCATGGAGACAACTCATCATCCTCAATGTGCTAAGAGATTTGGAAATAAGCAGATGTCTGGACCATGTTTGAACTCTGGTAGGCAGGAGTTTATAGACTGATGAGAGGAGCAGACATAAAAGGAAATCCCTGCAAGGCAGCGTGAATCAAGGAGAATCCACACAGAGACGAGCACCTTGACCTACAAACATCACCAGCATAAGGCAACCGATATTGTTTTTCCTGTAACTTGTAATGAACTTGTACTTTTATGTGAAGCCACAGCAACATTTAAGCAAATCTAGATCTCACACTCTGAATTTCTAAAATTAAATCATTTGGTCAATTTACGAAGTACTTTTCTGTGGCTGTAATAAAATCATATCAAGGGAACTATAGAAGAAAGAGTTTATTTGGGCTTAGAGTTCCAGAGAGAGATTCCATATGGCAGGAGAGTCATGGCAGCAGGGAGCCAGAGCCGAGAGCTGAGAGACCATACCTTTAACCGAAAAAATGAAGCAGAGAAACAGAATTCAAAGTGGATGAGGTCATCCATGTTCACTACCCCATGTGATGAGCTTTGTCTAGCAAGGCTGTAATGTGTCTGTTGGAGTTGGTCTTGTGCACTCTGTATTAGGATGCTGAGTTCTGTGTCCCCAAATCAGGTTGCAGTCTACACATAGGTATTGTATTGGCCAATGTAAAGAATGCTTGCCCATAATCTCTGATTCATTGATAAAAGCCTGTGACTGGGCAGGAGAGAAAAGAAGGCAAGATTTGAGATCGAGTAGAGGGTCTCAGGTACCATGAGGAGATGGAAGACAAGGATAGACAATGAGCACATGGCCAAAAGAAGCTCTCATTGAGGACACACATGAAACAGAGCAAAATCAGTTGGCAAGTAATAGGGTATTTATCTGGTTATTAATAGCTTAGCCAGTTATAACTGTCTCAGAACCTGCCCAGTTTAGGTTTGTAGCTTGTTAAACATTTCTGATACTTTTGTGTTGTTTACTAGGGAATGAAATGGGAAAGTTTGGCAGAACCCTCTGCCCCAATAAAATTGCTTCAATATACTCCCCCCAAAGCACTGTTTGCTAGAGACCAAGTATTTAAATATAAGAGCCAATGGGGGATAGCTTTAATTCAAAACAGTAAAATAGAGATGTATTTTACCTACCCTGTCATGGAATCAGAAATCTAAAGGTTGTCCTAAACTGATCCATAGGTATTTGTGGAGACACACTTTTCTGTGTATTCCTCATTCTGAACAATTAACCCTTTCCTTTCTTTGCTAATGCAGTAATACCTAATTCAGCCAAAAACATCTAATTATATCACATGTATTAGAATATGCAACGCAGTAACTTTGAGTCAAAGAAGAAATAATAATGAAGGATATAATAAACTTCTTTTTGCACAAGGAATCAGCAAGTAAACACACACGGGGATTTCTCTTAGTATAATATATTTCCAAGCATCGTTTCAGAGTTAAACTACTGAAGTAGAAACTGCCAGACCTCAGATGCTAGATCCTGTGTCATTCCTAGCTGTGCACATTAGCACAGTCCTTTCACTTGTGATTTCCCCATTGGTTGAGTATTAAGCTAATGAAATATTTCTATTCCTCTAAGAGTTCAGATCCCATGGAGCTTAGGAAATTGGGAATATCTGTCAATAACAGAAAGGAAAGACAGAAAACAGAAGTAAGAGGAAAAGGAAAGAGAATGACAGCCAAAGATAGGCTCATA
This sequence comes from Rhynchomys soricoides, assembly GCA_019843965.1. NCBI lineage: Eukaryota > Metazoa > Chordata > Mammalia > Rodentia > Muridae > Rhynchomys > Rhynchomys soricoides. The sequence goes on along the minus strand of JADRCH010000004.1, from coordinate 21,662,203 downwards.
ACTCACGGGGCAAATAAGGATGCCTTATTATCCCAGCCAAGCTGATAATTAGGGTTTAGTAACATATATATATATACATATATATATGTTTAGTAATATATATATATGATATTACATCAGGATGCTTCCTTGTATCAAGGCATTAGATAATTAAAAGGGTCCGCTTCATTATACTGGTCTCAATTAATAATATCTGTATGTGTTCTGCGTCTTAACTTCAGCAACTAAATTACAGAAGGAGCAAAAGTAACTTTTATATTTCTAATTAAGAAACATAAGTTCTAATCTGTTCCAATTTGCAGTAGTACCAGTAATATTATTTCATTATGAAGTTAGCCAGGTATCATTTCTAATATATTTGCAGAGGTTGAATGATCATTTAGTACTTATGAAGACTTTTTCAATACTTATCAATGATATTTATTGACTATATAGTTGGTTTACCAATTTCAGCATTAGAAAAGGGCTTTTTGAGAATGTTCGGTAGCCACAATTAACAAAAATTAATTCAATATCAATCAATGAATGGTAACTTAAGGTTATTATCAACAAGCATAGTTTCTAGCTGAATTTGGCATAGAAGCAAGGTACCACAAGCTAATACTACTAAAACGAATGGGTATACATACTGTTCTACCTCACACACAACCTGTACGTCCATCTTTCTCCTCGAAGGCCATGGCCACCAGCCTGAGAGGACAAAAGGGGTAGAGGTGGAGAACAGGGTTCAGAGGGCTGTGGATTTGGACAGAATGATCTCTGGAGACTTCTGCAGCTCCACGAGTCTACTTTATTGTTTCAAGGATAGGGTATACACGGGCTTTTATAGGGCTATGGCTGGAAGGGATAACCGCTCATAACATCAATAGAGTGGGAAGGGCTGATTGGTTATAATACAGCACCTAATTAAAATGCAGGCAGGTAGCCAGAGCTGAGTTCCACAGCCTTGCAAAGAGCTCTGTCCAGGGTCAGTTTTTAGACAAGGCCAGTCACCTGTCTTCAGGGACACTCTCCAGACAAAGACACTCTCCAGACAGAGGCTCAGACAGGGAAGCCCTGCAAAGAAAGGGAGCCTCCATTTTGTACCCACCTCTGAAAGCCATCCAGTCATGTGGGACTGCTACTTTAATAGTGAGACTCTCCCTAAACAGCCAACTCTCTTTGTTCAAAAGCATTAACACTGGTATTTCGTATTCTATGAATTTCTTCTTGGCAACAGACTATTTCTCATATTCTAAGTTTGAAACACTAAATCTCTATATCCTGTGCTTTGGACCAGATTTAGCATCCCTAGGGTATTTATTTTGCTAACAATATCTTTAAGCCAAAACCTCAATCTATTAACCAACCCACCACCAAAATCTAGAGTAAAACATCTTAACGTCATTCTTACCCACCAGGGTTGTGAAACAGTCTTTCCAAAGGATCAGCACAGCCATGTATATTTCACTTTCTTTTTGAAGTAAAGGTTTTCATTTACCAAGCTGACACTAAAGGTAGATGTCATTTTACCCCCAAATGCAGGATTTGAGAATACTTGGTAGCTATAATTGACACATATTAAAATGAGTGCAACAGTGGTAAATGATGCCATTTCTTTAAATGTAAGTGATGTAAACATCAATTCCCTTTCTTCCCACACCCATGGAAACATTGTAGCAAGTACTATTATACATTTGGGATAGGGTTGAATTAAATATTAACAACAGATATCAGAAAATTATTCACATTTCCCACTAAAATTTGATACTTCCACTTGTTTGATACTTGAAACAAGCCTATTTTCTGACTTTGTATACTTAGGTAAGCATATAGCTTGATTTCCTTTTCTTTTCTCCTTCTCTTTCCTCTTTTGTTTCTCTTAATTATTTAGACTGATCCATAACATTTGGTAATCTGTTCCCTTAGTCACCAGAAACTTGTTTTAGAGTAAACAAAACACATACATCTAAGTGCCAAAGAGATTAGTTATATATTTTAAAACATACATCAGCAAAGCTAGAGAGATGGCAAGCAACCAGGGTTCAGTTCCTAGTACCTATATCAGGTGATTCCCAAACACCTGATACTCCAGCTCCAGGGACTCCAGCCCTCTCCTCTGCTATCTGCATGTCCTGCAGGAAAGTGGTTTACATACAGGTATAAAGGCACATAATACACATATATTAAAAATAAATAAAACATTTTATAAACTATGCTGTCATCTAACTTTTCAGCTAGAAAATTCATTTTTTTAATCTGAAAAATACAGATGATATCACAAAAACATGTTGATAAACAGAATAGATATAAATGAAGTGATGGCAATTCTCCCCTAACTATCAGTTCATATGGAAACTGCAACACACACACACACACACACACACACACACAGAGAGAGAGAGAGAGAGAGAGAGAGAGAGAGAGAGAGAGAAACATAAACATGCAGAGACACATACACACACAAACATACACATGTCTACACACATATTCACATGCATCCATGTGTGCTTGTATACACATGCACACACACCATACACATACACAGCACACACACTTACATGCACACACAAACATACACAAACACACACCACACACACCCACACACACCACACACAAACACACATACACACAGAGACACACACCACCTTCACACAAATATGCACAATACATACAACACACACAAACATATACACAGATACACATATCACACACACACATCACATATATACACATGCACACACACATGCACATATACACAAACAGATGCACACACACACCTCCTTCATTTTTTAATTGTTTATTTACATTCCAAATGTTGCTCCCCTTCCAGGCCCCCCCTTCCAGAGTTCTTCACCCCTCTACCTCCCCTTTGCCTTTGAGAGGGTGTGCCCCCACTGTCCCACCCACCCCTGTCTCACTCTTCTCACCAACCCCCTTCCCTGGGGCATCAAGGCTCTACAGGATATGCACATCCTCTACCACTGAGGCCAACAAGGCAGTCCTCTGCTACATATGTGCTGAGGCCTGTGGATCAGCCCAGCCCATGTATGCTCTTTGGTTGGTGGCTCAGTCTCTGGGAGCTCCCAGGGTCCAAGTTAGTTGACACTGTTAGTCTTACTATGGAGTAGCCTTCCTCTTCAGTTCCTTCAATCCTCTCCCTAACTCTTCCATTAGGGACCCTGACCTCAGTCCAATGGTTGGCTGTAAGTATGTGCACCAATCAGAGTCAGCTGTTGATAGAACCTCTCAGAGGACAGCCATGCTAGGCTCCTGTCTATAAGCACAACATGGCATCAGTAATAGTGTCAGGGTTTGGTGCCCGTCCATGGGATGGATCCCAAGTTGGGCCAGTCACAAACTCTGCTCCATTTTTGTCCTTTTTTTTAAAAGATGGAACCTTTTTTTTTTTTTAAAAGATGGAACCATTTTTTTTTTTTTTAAGATGGAACCAATTCTGGAATTCTGGGTCAAAATTTTTGAAGGTAGTTTGGTGACTCCATCCCTCTACTGGGAGCCCTGTCTATCTACTGGAATGGTCCCTTCAATTTCCATATCGCCATTGTTGGGTATTTCAGCTAAGGTTATCCCCTTTGACTGCTGGGAGCCTCTCACATCCCAGATCTCTGGGACTTTTCACACACACACACACACACACACACACACACACACACACACACACACACATCTTTCAAAGATAATGTCATTAAGGAGCTAGAACTATTCCCGAAGTTGCAATGGTAAGGAACCACTTCTCACAAGTGTCTTTCCAAAAGCAATCACACCAAACCAAACCAAATAAGAACCATATGTACTGATAACAGTTAGGATGTTCTTTAAGTGGATATAGGTTAACAAAACAATAGTAAATTATCAAGATAGATTACCACTAGGTCATGAAAATTCATTGAGTAGAGGGTAGGAATTATGATCAGGATTAGTTACTGATAAATCATTAGGACTGCAAAAAGTGTTGGTATAATGATCCAATATATTTTGTACAAAATCCAAGAGATGGACAGAGTCCACAGTTTATTTTAGCAAACCATATCATCAAGTAGTTTTATATTTTGACTCTAAGAAGAACTGTTAAGAAATACTAAGTTAAAATTAATGTATCTGATAGAATTAAGAGAACAGCACTATGTTATCCTACCTGTTTGGTGTTGAATGATATTTATTACAATATATTATGTGAAAATCATATTTTCCCTATCATTAAATAATATTATTATATTTATATTTTATTTTATGTCATATAAATGATATTACATTTTTTAAAGACTGTGATGAAATGATATTATTTCTTTACTGTATCTGTGATTTTGAATTGATTGTAATTCAGTAACATTATTTTTAAAATCATATATTAAGTATTCTTAGAACACAAATTAAATGAACTAAACGCTGTTGGGATATCAGAAGAGCCTAGGATGTTATTTGTTCAGGGTCTGACCCAAGAAATGAAAAATAAATGTGTTATATTTGAGGCAAATGAAATGAACACAGTGGCCTAAGTCAGATGGCTATTCTGTAAGTGGATCCTAGATTGAGGCCACAGCAGAGTCTGGGCTCTGCCCACCCAGCACTGCCATGGATGCTGTCAGCTCATCTTGAAGTGATGGTTCTCAAAGGCTGCCTTATCTTTTGACAGTGTCAGCACAGAGGCAGCAGTTCCCTGCATTTGACAGTTGGCCCATCTGCTGACTACAGTGGTCTAACAAGCTCCTAAAACACCATTGGCTATCTTGACCTCGCAAGGTCAAGTTCAAGGTCCATGGGAGAGAAACAAGAGCATTTCTGCCAGTTCCTCTGACCTTTTCAAAATGAGGGCAGCCAAAGGACTGTAGTTCATAGTCTGTGGAAGGGCAGACAGCTTTCTCTAATGAGCCCCACCCTCATATTACTACACTTTTGTTAATTGGCTGTGTCATTGTCAAACTAATTCTAATGAACCAAGGTAAGTTTTGCAGAAGGGGAGGAGGAAACTAAGGTAGACTTTGTAGAAAGGGAAGCAATTCAAATGTGATCTTGAACATGCATGTAAACCTAGGATTGATACTGTAAAGCATATAATGGTTTGGCTTCTGCTACAGCTTACTTATTTAAGCTATTACTCAATAGAATTCTAATGAAATTTTATTTATATGATCCAAGAAATGGATAAGGAGTATGGTTACTAATGTTGGATAGAACAGAAAGAGTGATGTATTCAGAAGAGAAGAAGAAAGACATTTATATGTCCAGCAGGAGAGGTTGGAGAAGGGAGATATTTAAGTACACAGGGGACGGCAGAGACCAGCCACCTAGAGACACGTGACACCCATGTGATGTGTCTTTCAGTAAAAGGGAGAAGTAGAGGACTGACAAGATTGACTTTATGTGTACAAAGCAGAATGAGAGGAGCAAATGCCATAGGACTGAGTAGCAGGAGAATATCAGGCACATGTAAACTGCCCGGAGCATTGAATGTTCAATAGAGGAGATGTGATAGGACATAGAAGTTTAGTAGCACCAAATAGAGCTAGGACTGAAAATGTAGCTCAATAGTGGAGTTCTTATTTTCTGCACACAGGACTTGTGTTCCGTCTATAGCAACACACACACACACACACACACACACACATACACACACACCAGAAAATCAAACAGAGCAACAGAAGGCCACATTACTTATTTCTTCCTTAATACTTCCATTTGGGATGTAAGAGGAAGCTTTCCGAATAAACAAGGAACACAAAGAAATGTCACAAATAGGGATAAAGTGATGATGATGACTCAGTGGCTGCTCTTTCCAAGGACCTGCGTTTGATTCTCAGTAACCTTAAAACAGTTCATAGCCACCTACCACTCCAGTTTTAGGGAATACAAAGCCACCTTTTAGACTTTGAAGGCACCAAACACACAATGGCTGTATAGACATGCATGCAGGCAAATCATTCACACACATAAAAATGTCACTTATGTGAGAACTTCCTAAACAATTACATTGTCTATGAAAGACCACACCATGATCTCCAGGAAAGACAAACCCTTTCCTTTATTTGGCCATATCTCAGCTGTGTCAATAGAGTAAAATCATGTACAGAGAATTTGGCATGTACACAGGATTTGGGCTTGCACATGAAATTACCTATTGTATTTGTTCTGTTTCCTTTAGAATATATGTTTCAGAAATTCTGTTAAATTTGTGTCTATCTCAGTTATCAGAGTAATGCTAAGTTGTAGAAAGTTTTTCTAGTCTTTATGCAGAAAATTTATGAATCAAAGTATAGTTTTATTAATGTTCTACTATCCTTTATATCTTTTGATATTAAATCATTTCTTTGATGTACAACTAGTTTTACTGATTTTTGTTTATATTTTGAGTTTTTCTTCCATAATTTTGCATTTAAGTAAATAATTACAGTAACAGATAAATGTACTAAGAAAATAAATCTACGTGGGCTAGAAATATACGCTAATGACAGAGTACTTGGCTAGCCTCCATGAGGCCCTGGGTAAAATTTACAGTAGTTCAAGAAAGGAGAAAGAATCCACAAGTCAAATATAAAAGATACATAAATAACTTGAGAGAATGAGGCAACTCTGCTATAGAACTCTATGAAACATACAAGGGGTGACTGATGGGAAATTAACATTTAAATTAGGGGAGATAATTGAGTCAAGCAAAAAGCATCAAGCTCTGTGAACATATTCTTGACAACATATTGTAGTATATGAAATTTATTCAATTGCTCTACCAGATTGCTCATTAATTTGAACAAAGAAAGGATAAAAGATCTCTTCAAAATCTGTAATTTTGATGGACTTCACCTCAATCAAATGACCAAATATCTTTTCATGAATAATAGAAAGCCCTGACTCTGAGGTGATATCTTTAGAAGAACACAGAATCAGACACCTTCTGTTCTTGCCAAGCAATCAACAGCTGATTCTTATTCATGAGAAAGCCATTGAAAACTTATGCTGAAATGTGTTTGACAGAAGTTCTTGGTTGTGTTTTCAAACGTGCCAATGTCAAAAAACCAATGAACATCTTAGGAGCTGATTCAAATTAAAGAACAGCTAGGTACAACACATGATCTTGAACCAACCACTGTGGCAATTAGAAAGATATAAACATGAATTTGTGTATACTGTTCCAATTATGTAGCAATGTTACATGACATCCTCTGATTTATTTTGGAGTGGAGGTAGATTAAACCATAAATGCCCACCTATAAAAACAGTTTCAATGCCTATAATATTAATAATTATGATTATAATAATATACATACAGCATGTTAAAATAGGCAAGGAGGAATAAAAAGCAAAATTTAAAGAATGTTAAAAATTGATCAATCTTGGATAATAGGGCCTTAAGTAAAAGAGGAAAGGAAACTTCAGCGAACTACACATACAGTATGGCACTCTGCAATGTAGACGAGAGGTCAGCAAGGACTCCCTACATTCCCACTTCTCCTCAAACAGTGTGGTGGCAACTGCTGTCAAATCTTAACAATTGGCAGAAGTAGAAGCCTCTGAATTTTCATAATGTCAGTCGCAATAGATTCTCTCCTTCACTAGCCAATTGAGTGGCCACCCTAAAACTCGATGGGAGCCCCAGAAACAATGTGGCTAAAGTGTAGATTGAGCAACACTGGTCTATATGAAGATAAGTTTGGGCTGCACTGTGGAGAGTACAGGGCGTTTCCATTAGGGAACTAGGGTCTGGACTCATGGACAAGGAGAAAGACTCCATATATAGGTGTATATCCAGGACTGGGACACAGAACAATTGAGCCAGAGTAGGTGAGACAAGTACTCTGTGGCATATATGCCCTGTGTGATTGAACAAATTGTTTTCCTCATCCCTAGAGGTCCAGAGTTGGAAAAGCACTCACTGTTCACACAATTTCCCATACTTGAATAATACTTCTGGCGTAAGACAATTAGGTGATTATCCCATGGGCTCAGAAACTGGGAGCACCTACAGGTCATCCCTTACTCTAGCTGCATGGCTCCCTTTGGATAAGGAGATCACAGGCATAAATTCAGGCCAGCAAAGGCCACCACCTTCTATGGAAAACATTTGTGGGAAGATAGGGCATAGAGCAGCCCAGCCAGTCAACATATGCCCGTTCTGTTTTTATTTAGTTGTTTTTCTTTTCCTGTCTGGACATGATAAACAAACAACCACTTCTACCTAGTACACTTCCAAACAACAATCCTGGGAGAAATGCAGAATATCCTCATTCTTCTCTTTTTTTTTTGGGAAAGAACTAGTGCCTCTTTTAGGGTCTTTGTCTTGTACTGTATTCATTTTTTCATTTCTCAGCATTTTTCATGTATGTGTTCCCTGTGCTTTCCCACGCCTTCATGCGTTGCTCACGTTCCTTGTCTCCCTTTCTTCTGTTACTTTACTGTTCACAGTTCACTTCATCTAACACCTAATTTTCTAATCTATACTAATTATTTTCTTCTATTTCTATAGAGTTTTTTTGGGAGGGGTATAGTTGCTGTTTACATTTTGTGTTACTATACTTAAATATCTGGTTTGGTTCACTGTTGTACCTGCTGTCTGGTTTTTTTTTTTTTCATCTCTATGCCACTGGGGTTAAACCTCAAAAGAAAGCTGCTCATGAAGAGGAAACTAGGAAGAAATAGGGAACATCTTCTTCACAATAGTTGCTTAAACTACAACATACAAACACAAGAAATATTCAAAGGTATGTTTCATGGTGGCATATTCCAGTAAGTAAATGCTAGAGAAGATGGGGTTAGTCTGGATTTTACCTTAGTCTGGTAAGTCCTAGTTCCCTAATGGAAACGCCCTCTACTCTCCACAGTGCAGCCCAAACTTATCTTCATATAGACCAGTGTTGCTCAATCTACACTTTAGCCACATTGTTTCTGGGGCTCCCATCGAGTTTTAGGGTGGCCACTCAATTGGCTAGTGAAGGAGAGAATCTATTGCGACTGACATTATGAAAATTCAGAGGCTTCTACTTCTGCCAATTGTTAAGATTTGACAGCAGCATTTGGGATATACCTGTAATACCACCCAGTATGGTGGAGGTACAAACAGAAAGACCAAAGCAAGTCCAAACCTGCCTATATCAAACTGTTTCAAAAACTGAAAAAAATAAAGGACCAGAGTGCAGGCACACAGCAGTAGTCTTACTTTTTCAATAATTGAATCCACACATGCCAAAGTAGCAAAATGCGGAAGGAAAGGATCATGCACAAGGGATATTTAGAGGTAATAAAGGATATTTTATATTGATGAAACTATTCAAGCCTGCATTTTGGTTATTGATATTTATTCACACTGGCCATATACTGAAACCGGTGAATTTTACCTTACATAAATTATATTCCAATACTAAGGTAAATATGGGTATAAAGTAGAAGTCAAAACTAAATTCAGAAGGTTCCATTTTCATCATGAGATGAAATGAAGGAAAAATCAGATTTTTAAATTTTGGAAGGAAGGTAAAGGAGCTACGATTTAATTTAATCTTGGGGGGTTGGAGCTCTGTAATCACATGGTGACATGTTGTAAGGCTGTTGGCAAACCACTGTGAAGTCAGTTGTTAGCTCTGTGATGACCTAGGAAAGAGGTTCTGTTGGGCTGATAGGGCCTAACAGATGAGCACCTCCTTGCTACTACCAGACTTCTGCTGGTGAACAGCATATCCTCAGTGCAGTGCATGATAGAGAAGACCTGCTTATCTTCCCATTGGAGAAATGGAGAAGCCATCAGACAAGAAAATGAAAATCATGAGCAACCTTTACCTTTTATGAAGCTATGTACACTTTTGATACCAACAAGTCTTTTATAAGGAAGAAAAATTGTGTTTATGACAGCCTAGAGAGATTTATGAAAGACCTGGAACAAAATCTATCTTTACAACTGCAAAGATTTTGATTTAGTCTCATTTGACACAGATATCTGTGTCAACATAGACACCACTACCATTTGTTGGATCTGTAACTCGTTTTATGATCTATCCCATAAAAAGTCCATGATTAAATTAACGATGAATTGGAGAAGCATCATAAAATTCTATCACATAATACTTCAGTTCTGGGCTCCATGTTTTTCTATGTTTTAATCACAGAATGGACAGGGTGAATACTCATACTTAAGCTTGCAAAGAGGGCTCAGTATCTCAGGAGAGGAGGCAATCAATCTAGTAAACTAAAGAATTAATAGGAAAAAATCCTATAGGCTAATTGGTACATAATATGCCCCAAAACAGAGCTTTCACACTAGCTTAAATTGGATGACATCTGGTCTGGATTTAGTGAGTGAATGAGTACTTCAAGTCTGCAAGTCTTTAGGAGAGATCTGTCTGCATTGTAAGAAGCAAACATCACAGTGGATTTGTCTTTACAAAAACAGTGAAGAACTCTAGCCACAATCTTGATGTACAGTCATTCAGAACATTATTGATATTTTCTTATCAAATTAAAGAAGGAGATACAGAATGTGAAGTGTTTAGGAAGAGCTGCAGGGCCTCATTGGTTGAATATTATCTGTGTATGATGCCAAAAGAACGCTGTATTCTTTAAACAAAAACAACTAAATCTAAGACAAACCTAACAACCATCCAATGTGAATGGGGGTAGGGCAAGAATGGCAACAAAGAGCTCCACATAGTTGACAAACACTATCAAAGGAAATTGTCTTAAACTTTAACAGCCTGTAATCAATTTATAGTTACCATACCAACCCAGCTAAAGTTGGAAACAGATTCAGTTTCTATTACAAAGTTTATTTACCTCATTCTAATATATATATACACACACATATTAGGGAATGCATATATATTATATATGTTTTATATTATATATTAATTATATTATATCAATACATAGTACATTTTATATAGTTTATATATAATATATGTGAGTATATCTATCATCTCTGTTTCTCTCTGTCTCTGTATCTGTCTGTCTTCCCCCTCTTTCTCTCTAATATATGTATATGTATACATATATATGTATATATATTCAATTAAATATATGTGTAGATACACATATTTATAAAATATATATACATATGTGTGTGTGTGTGCGTTTATGATAAAGTGATTTGGACTAGCCACAATCTTTTAAGTGGTCATAATTCATTATGCAAATTAATATTTCAGTTTATAAATTACACCAAAGTATAACATTCTTGTGGATTTATCTATAGATATACATATAGTTTAGAGATATAAATTTATATCCACAATATATATTGAATGCTGGTGCCTGGTTATAGTCATCAACTCTTTTTTAAAGTCCAAGTCTTGTCATATTCATTATTAATGAACTGCTGCATGGAATTGTGCCTTTAATGTGGTTTCTGGATTGCATAACAAACAATAGAGATTTTGCTACCTTGAGACCTGGTGAATACTGTCTAAAAAGGTTCAATTGCTACATTTTCTACTGAAAGTCAGTGTTTTCCTTTTGAGAATCCATGGGTTTTCTTGGATATTGATTTACAGATGGAAGCCAAATAGAAAATTAGCTCCCCAGTGAATATGTCTGTTTTTATGATAAAGTGCTTTGGCCTAGACACAATTGCCATTTTTAAGTGGTCATAGTTCATTATGTAAATTAACCTTTCAGATTATAAATTACACCAAATATAACATTCTTGTGGACAATAGACATTAATTACTATTTATGGTATGTCTGTTCTAAGGATAATGTAACTAATTTATAAAGTTATACATATTGCCAAGTTAAAATGCTTTTTAAATATGTTTCTTGTATAAGGTTTCTTAAAGAATTCATGAACTGGACCAGATATTTTCCTGGTTATCCTGAAGAAGGGATAGATTCTTACAGTCTTCAGCAGAGCTTAAGAAAAGGATGTTGGATAGGTGATGCAACAAGAAATGTTCTTTTGAATTCTATATCATTTCCTAGGTATTACCAAATGCTGACCTCATTATTTAAATGTAGTAAAGAAGACTGGTGGTACAGCACTTATGAGTTATCACAGCAGGGTACAGATAGATAATACAAGACAGGGAGATTGTAGACACTTTGCTATCCAGGTACACTGCTAGCTTATTCTAGACTTCAGAATTGCCTACTCCTGGCTGATTTATCATTGCATGTAAAAATTAGATTCTCTATATCTTTGTCTTTTAAATAGTCTTCTTAAAATAGTCTTTTAACTATGACAAATGGTTTATTTTAAAGAGCAATACAATTCTAGCATTAGAATTTACTACTAATTTCAATCCAGGAAAAAACCCACAACTTTATAACAGAAATTCTAATGGTTTTAACTTAGCAGTTGCTTCTAAGGGATAACTATAAAACTATCCATGCAAAGAACATACTTAACTTATCTACAGGGAACTAAACTTTGGCCTGAAATAAATCTCCCTACTAGTTAACAAGATGAACCTGCAATGGGCATGATTCACTTGTAGCATATATGCCACCATCATGAAAACAACCGGTCACCAAGGGCTAGCATTTTGCATCTCTATAGTTTTTCAAATCCTTTTCATTCTGTGAAAAGATGGAAAATAATTTTTCATGACACCAATGTACATAGAGTACAATGAGTCTACCGGTTGTGGCCTTCTAAAATATTTCCGGTAGCTAACAGTAATTTATTAAGTAATAAACCAGCAAGCTCATTAATGCAAAACCATTAATTTTCTTCTTCTAATATTATTATAAGAGTGATTCCATTTTAATTTCAAATGTGAGTGGTTGATATAAGATTGCAATTTTTATACCAGTAATTAAAGAATGATTACATTTTGTCTCTGTCAAATAGTTCTCAGGGTTTAATAATTTTTGGAATGTTACTTTGCATTCTGTTAATAATAATAGTAATGCCAGAATAAATTGCTGATGCTTATAAGGCACCTGATGTGTGATAGCTGAAGAGTAGGCAATGCAGAGGAGCAAAGCTCAGAGCTGGCCCTCAAGGTACTTGCAGTCTAACGAGTGACAAGTTCAACAAATCACACCAATGTCTTACAACTACAGTGACTAAAGTAGGCTATTTATTATGCATGGAGCATGGGGTTGCACAGTGGCATCAGTCCATGCAACCTCTTGAATGCTGGTAAACTATTCTTCAGACTTTGACCTTCGGGTTCCTCTAAGAATAACTCTTGTCCTTCAGTCCATCCTTAGTGTTTCTATCATCTTCATCTGGGTACTTTGCTTAGTATACTAAACAAATACGGATGCAGTGAGGAATCTTAACCTACCATCATTCAGTACGTTCTCAAGCTTATGAGTATAAATTTTAAAGAATTCTTGGCTGAGAGGTATGTTTTCAGAAAGTGCATGCTCACTAGAAAATGAAGTACTGATGAGTGAAACCCCCTTTCATTCATATATTCTTGAATCATATTGAGTCTTAAAACAGGAGAAGGACATCAGAGCGCTCAGACAAAAAGGGGCACTCAGGAGTCAAGGGGAGCATGACAGGTACAAAGGAAAGTGCAGTTCTTGTTTGCAGACAACAGATACGTGCTTGTAAATTTTACATTTAATATTGATATCATGGAAGGATTATTCATCGGTTCATTATCGGAGCATGTGGCTATTTACTATTTGGAAGACACAATGCAGAAAGAGTTATACAGACCCTCAGTGCTGGGGGGGGGGGGATCGCCAAGACAAAAAAAAAAATAATTAAGTAGGAATGAGTGTGTAGTGTTGTAAAATTATAAAATATTGGTTTCTATTGTAGACTGCCACACTAAATAGTCTCTCCAGTTCATTGGATTCTCTGGAATGAATCCTAAAGGCTAATTTTCCCGCCCTGCCAGATGCCCTTCTCTTCTGCAATCTAGTTACAATGAACATTATGGACATTATGGATAACCACAATGGAGATAAACAAACTAGGCAACTATCTCCCAATATTTTAAATACAGATATGTGGCAAGTGTTTCTGTCAGAGTGTTGATAAATAAAGACCAGGAGTTAAAAAGAAAGCCTATAGAAGGTGACAGATAGTTTTATAATCTTGGAAGCCGGAATTTTCAGGGTGGTAGAGAGCTGACTCTTTATGTTGCCCAAAGAGCCGGCAGGTGGGATGATGCTTTTACTTTATGTCATTATAGGACAGTGATTCTGTCAATGTGATGCCTAGGCCAGTAGTAGTATCATTATCTAGCATTTGTTAGAAATGCACAGGTATTGGGTCTCACACCCAAACTATAAAGTAGAAATTCTAGACAAGAGTCCAATACTTGTACCAAATGTTAGGCAACTTTGTGATACACCACTTCTCTGATCCTGATGATTCTGGTGACAGACATGTCAAACACTTCTCTCCCATTTCTGAAATGTTGCTCCAAACCGCTGGTACTGCCTTCAGACTTTGCTCATGGTGGCTTTCATGAGATCACTAAGATATGTCATGTTCTTGTTTAGTGATCATAGTGATCATACATCAGTTAATATTCATAGGGCTAGGGATAGGAGGCTCATGTATAAAATATACATTGACATGCTTAATGCCCTGGGTTTATCTCTAGCACTAAACCAAAGTAAACAATACCTAGGACTCAGTTCAATCTTAAATGATCCTACATAACTTGTTAACTGAAATATCAAAGAGATTGCAATAACATGGTCTCGACCCAGAGAATATTAACCAAGTATAAATAACAATGCTTATCATGAATGCCACATATGGCTTATATAGCCTAGAGACATAATTGATTTTGATACATATTAAAGATGCTGCAGTATATTAGAAATGGTAAAATAATTTAGAATGATAAGATATAAAAGCCATGTACTGATTTTAAATTATAATTAATGTGGTCAAAACATCTGTATACAAGCTCCAATTCCCTGAGCAAACGAGGAAAATAAATTAACAGCAACATTCCGGTAGTCACAGGTAATCAATAGGTAACACAGTTTACATTGCCTGTGCAAAGATTTCCATGTGTTGGCTGGGGTCATGGACAGAATTAAACATGCTGGAAGCGAAGGTTGCCCTCTGGAATGGTGGACTTTTAAAATTGGAAGTCAAGAAAGCATCAGCTAAAGCCAAGTTTGAATCTAGGACCTAAGAACAAAAACTATCTTTACTAAGCATGTAACGTCAGCCGTAGTGATTAGTTATCTGTCCCTTTATGCTTTCAAGGGTGACAACATATGGGGCATATTGGAGATAATTTTCTACGTGATTACTTGGAGGAAATTTCTGAGAAATGTTTATCACAAGTTCAGATCTCATTGTTACCTTTAGAGAAAGCTTGACTTTTTTTTTTTTAATTTGAAGGTTAAACAGCATCATGAAAATGTGTTCTTTTGTATTTTAGATAAATATAGATACAACAATACTCTCTTTTCTGTCTTTGTCTCTCTCTTTCTCTGTCTCTCTGTCTCCCCATCCCTCTCCCTCTCCTTCTCCTTCTCCCCCTCCCCCCTCTCATGAACCAATGAGCATATTGGGATTATTGACAGGACTATGAGTGAGTATTTACTTACAGGAATAACTCAAAGACACCTACACATCACCAGAAAGAACACCCCAGCTGAGTGACGACTCACAGAAGCAAGAACCCTGGAGCTTGCCTCAAGCCTTACAGACAGTTAAACAGGCTGAGACCTGTTAAGACCATGTGCTGAGATCATATTAAGCAAATTTTGATATCTAGACATGACAGAAAATTATTCCAATTGAACAAATAAAATCTGTGAAAGCCTGTTGTTAACGCCTACTACTAATGTCTATATCTGCTATCCTTCATAGTCATTAAGAACGAATTCCATATTAGAAGAGAGTGATGTAAGGACAGCAGTGCTGACAAGGCAAAACTGAGCCCATATGGAACATATCAGAAGATTAAGCAAATGATCCTCATAGCTTAATGACTAGCTATGTTTGGCAGCAACATTTTCCTGTAGAACAAAAAGCTATGATTCTTAATTGGTTGCTCATGATTAACCAATTAATCTTTTAGGCCAACTTTGCAATTCTGGTCCAGAGTCCCAGAACACAGTTTGCAAACTTTAGCCGGAGGGCATTTTGTGGTGACTGGGGTGATGGATGCTGGATAGTTCTTATTTACTTTCAGGGAAGCTTGACCTTGGAGAAGGGTCTCCCAACTCTGCTGATCCCCAGCCTCAGCATTTTTCTCCTCCTGTTCCAGTGTTAGCTTATTCATATGTATCCAAGTAAAATTTTCCTTCCATTCATTTTGAATAAATTTAAAATTTTTTTCTTGAAGGAGGGCATTCTGATTAAAAAAAAAAAAATCATCTAAGTGAAAAGTCTTTTACATAAAGAAGAAAGCCATCTTTGGAGAAGCTAATCACAAGAATGCTGCCATGCTGGAAGGAGGAAGAACATGGATTCCAGAGTGAGAGGGAGCAGGGCATGGGGCTTGAGCCTGCCATCTAAGACCTAAGCACATTGCTTGACTGTTCAAAGCCTCTGTTGCTTCATTTGTATGATGGAAATTTGTAGTTCATACACTGCCAAACCAAATGAAGTCACATAGAGTCTTGATGGAGTATTGGGCATGACAAGTTTTAAACTCCAGATGTCTCAGTAGCTATGGTATTTATATAATTTGGATTGTTTCTGAAAGTGATGGGTAGATTTCGTATTTGCTTGGATTTAATATTCTGTAGCTTGTTAAGGGTTTGTGCCACTTTTTGTATTTTATATATGTGATCAGAAGATATTTTTTTCAAGCTTCTTTCATATCTAAATGAACCACTTGAATAACTATTACCAATAAAATAAATATTGTTATTAAAATCAATGATTTGAAATAGCATGTATCCTTTTCCAGCCTTATCATTAAGTAGCAGTAAGACTCTTCAGCACCCCTCCTTTCTTTTACATCTCTGAGGTGTTACATCCAGGTGACAATAAGATTGTGGAAGGAAGCATGAGGGACTCTGAATTACATCATCAAGCAATTAGCATGATTTAAATTATTCCCACTATATAAACAGCATGTTGAATGTTATGCTGTGTGCATGTATTTATGTGTGTAATGTAAGTGTGCAAGAGTCATATCATATGAAGCTCATAAAGCAGGGAACACATTTCATGTTTCAACCTAGCTGTGCACAGAATCAAACTATAATAATGTCAGTAAAAGTTATAGAAATACATGCATAAATAATATATAAACACAAAATAAAAATAAAGGAGAAAAAAAACAAATTCTGAGTCTTGCTTCAGAAAACATGGATTAAGATCAGTCCATGTTTTGTATTGCCAAACTATGCTGGGGATTCAAGGCACACCCTAGTCTGGTAAGCACTGTATTTGCTTATTAATTATTTTTTAAAGAATATCTAAATTCATAATCCTTCCTTCATGAAGAAGTTATACCTCTAAAGTAAAGGCCTATCGAACTTGGTAAGGAATTTTCTTCAATAGTCCAAAGCTATTTTTATCCACCAAGCAGTGTGTAAGCATTACTTGAGTTTATAAAGAGTGTTTTGAATAGCTCTTTTCAGAGCCCTAAGTTCTGCATTCTGCTTTTGTTTCCCATGGAGGAGTCTATTGATTTGGGGTTAAGTTCAAAGGGCAAGTCAAAGGCAGAATGCAACCTCTGATATAGGATGGGGACCACATCACTCCTACTGCCCTTATGTGCTTATGTACACCAGCCTTCGTGCATCCTAGACTTCATCATGGACAAGTCCAAGCCCAAGTAAGATCTCATTCTGCTTCCTTACCAAAACACTGATGCCTGATTTTTGGTTATTATTTGAAGATAAAATTTGCTATCAGAAAAGATAACTGTGCATTTTATTTTCAGTTTTATCTATCAGACTAAGTAGAATAGTTAAACAGGTGTACTTATTCAATACATTAAAATGTTAAGATTATCTTCTGCAATCTTATCTGAGACATGTGGTTTCTATTTAATGTGGTTTCTGAAAGTCCTTCTGAGGTGACTTTATGACAGCTAATCAATATCATTAATAGAACACTGCATGACATCACCATTTCTTTGAAATAAATGTCTCATAGTAATAGAGTGGCAGCCACTAAAACTAAAGCAAACATGCTTACACTACAGTATCCCAATATGTCTGGGAACCACTTTGCTTTCATCATGTCCACTAAATTTTTTTTATTATTAATTAATTACTTTTATTTTGCTATGGCAAAATACTTAACAAAACAGCTTAAGCAACTTACGGAAAAGAGGTTTTTCCTCACAATTTGTAAATGCCACCCATCATGATACTTAAGCCAGGGCACCAGGATTGAGAGGGGACTGGTCACATGATACCTTCTGTCAGGAAACAGAGCTACACTAATTCTGGTGCTCTACTCAATTACTCCTTCTATTTAGTCCCAGACCACATCTAAGACACCTTATAAAAGAAAGTGTTTATTTGAGGACGTGCTTACAATGTTACAGGATGAGTTCAGTCACAACATGGAGCATGGAAAGAGGTGAGCAAGTTGCTAGAGAAGTAGCTAAGAGCTTGCAGGAGTAAGAGAAAATATAGCCAATTTGAATGGTGTGAGCCCACATTTTCTCCAACAAGGCCAAACATTTTACTCTGTTTGTATAGCATTAGCTCCCCTGAGTTCAGCATCCTCACAATAAAAAGCAAACCAATTAGGCGCATCCCTAAACAGCATACTTTTTCATGCTTGGATTGTAGGGTTTTTTGCCAGTGACAATGTATTGGTCCAATGACTGCAAACAATTCCATCAATTGCAGACCAAGCATTAAAACTTATGAAGCTATGGATACCAACATCATAGAACCTGTCACAAATCTAAGAATATTACTGATAAATAGCATTATGTTAAATTTTTAAATCAGAGACTAAGTTCTTCTATTAGAATGCGCTTAAATTTAGAGATCCTAAGTCAAACCTTCACAGCAACAATTTCCAGGTAGCTTCTGTGTTTTCAAGGTAGTTCTCTGTACAGGAGTCAACTAAGTTCACAAGCTCTTTCCCCACATTGAAGATAATGTTTATTTTGATACTGTATATGAATTAAGAAGCATTTTAACATTCTTTTTTTTCTTCAAAGAGTAGCTTTATTGAGTTCAGGTGAAAACTATCCATTAGATTTAGCAAAATCAAAACAAAACCAAAACCAAAAAAAACCAACTAAACAAACAAACAAACAAAACAAAAAACAGAGCAACCAAAAACCACCTGTCAGTGGTCTTTGAACTAGATCTCAGCTTATTGTGAAAGTTTTTTCTTCATCTAGTTGTCTGAGGTTAGAATATAATCGGTTAAACATAAAATATTTAAATTTTTTGCTTAATGCATTCTAATGGTAGTTACATTTCTGTTGACAAATTGATAACATTTTACTGATTGATATTTTCTAGCCAAAAGTTGGTAAACGTTCAGTTGTCTTTGTGAGTACAGAGTATCAATGGGAAGAGCTGAAATTATGAAAAGTGCTGAGGAAAGCTGTTATCTTTACTTCAGGATTCCACATTAAGGCCATGACTGATAGTTCCAGTACCCAGCTGCCCTAGGGATATTATAATTAATACTATCTCTATAATGAGTCATAGCTGCCACCGCAAGAATTAGGCTTTCTGGCTGGACCTGGTGTTCTGCGCCTTTCAGACCAACACCAGGAAGATTGCATCAGGAGAATACACAAGTCTCAGGCCAGCCAAGTGCAACCTTCTCAGGAGGGACAAGGAGGACAAAAAGAAGGAGAAGAAAGAGTAGAGAGTGATAATCAAAGAAGAAAGAGAAGAGAAGAAGGTAAAGGGTGGAGAAGCAAGAAGAGAAGCAGGAGGAAGAAGAAGGTGAAGAAGGGTGAGAAGGAAGAGGGAAAGGAAGAGGAAAACAGATGTTTTCCTGATAGAACCAGGAATGAGTGTCCTGGTTAGACTGAAATATCAACTCCACATGGATTAGTGTCATCTGAGAGTAGATGCTACAGTTGAAAGCTTGCCTGGATCAGATTGGTCTGTGGCATGTGTGATGGGCCAAACCTACTATGGGGGAGCAGCATTCCTCTGGTGAGTGGTCCTACGTTGTAAACAATAGTTAGCTAAGCACAGAAGATCAACAAATCCAGAAATCAAGTTAGGAAGCAGAATTTCTCTGTGGTTTCTATCTATTTTCTGCTTGAGTTTCTGCTCAGACTTCCTGTAATGTTAGACGATGACCTCTACGTGGAAACCAAATAAACCCTTTCTCTCCCTAAGTTGATTTTAGCCACAATATTTACCACAGCAAGAGATCAAACTAGAACAGAGTCTTTTGGGTTTTACAGTGCATGCAAGTTATCTGAAGATCTTGTTAAAAATTCAGTTTGGTCCAATGTGTCTGGGATGCAGCTATACCTTGTAGATTTCTAACAAGCTGTGAGGAAATGTATGCGCTGTGGATAAAAACCAGACATCAGGCAGCAAGTCACTGGAAGACACCTTGCAAGGACATAAAGAAAACCATATGCATAGTACCTTATTGATAGCCATTCTGCCCTGCTGTTTTGTATTTGATACGATGTATTATTCCAATAGTGCTCAGATAAAACATCACTAATTTTACTCTTACAAATTGTTACAATATCTGTGCTTCCTGTTTTGTTCCAATTTATTTGAATGTTTGAACCAGCCTGTTCTTATGGTGACATATTCTCACATTTCTGGGGAGGGTAGAATAAAACTAATCCCGTTATTTCTTCCTTCCTATTACAGAAGCAAATGTGGGCAGAGGATGAATATAGTCTTGAGGTTTGTACTCAAGCCAGTGAGTGTAAGCAGTTGACCTACTCAGTGCTCTGGATTAATGGATTAATCTAAGAGGAGAAAGAACAGTCACTTGTTTGGAAGAACAGAGGCTGTTTTCTTTCACAAACATTCTATATGTGTTGTCTCCACCAATGATTTGCTCATTATCATGAAGCACGTCTTTGGGATAATTCACTTAGTCTTCCAGGAATCGCCTATTATTCCAAATCACCAACAGCAAGTTTATTTGTTACCTCCTTTCTCTCCCACATCACCCTGCTCTGTCCCTTTTGGGAATTATTGGTGATGTGAGGGTACACAGATGCTGCATGAATAGGCACCATACCCTATGTGTATATTTTATGGTTTCCAATTTATTAATTTATTGTTTCTTATGGGATTCTTGAGTGGGTGAATGACTGGGTATCTATCTCTAGTGCCCTCTCACTGGCTATTTTCCTTCTGTCCAATTTCAATGTGTTGATTTTTAATATTTTATATTATATTATTGTATTAAATATATTATGTTATATTATATTATTATAATTCCTTCAAAGCCTGGTTGTTATCTAATGAGAGACATAAAGGGAGTGTATCTGGCTAGGAAAGGAAGCAGAGATAATAGAGGAGGGAAGGGACCATCATCGTGATACATTATATAAAAAACATATTCTTCAATAAAAGAAAAAATAAAAGAGAAACATCTGCTTTCTCAAACTAGAAAAAAAATGTTACACTATTGATAGTTTGGAAACTGTAGAAGAAAACCTGAATGTTATTAAATGTAAAAGAACAAAAGTGGCCCTTTCCTATCCATACCCTCACACAGGCATCTCAGCTCCTTTGATTTTTAAGCAGATACCATTAAAGGTTCTGGACTTAGTGATGAGAACGAGGAAACCTAAGAAGCTAACATAGTAGTGGTTTCTTAACTCTGATCTACAGAGCATGAGAGTAAGAAAGAGTAAGAGCAAGAGAGAATGTGGCCATTTTATTTTTCATTTAAAACTCAAGATTTCAGTTTGCATCGAGTATGTAATATTTGTAACAGCATCCTTTTGCTTGTTTGCAAATTTGGGATATTTTGAATTTATGTTAAAGCTTTCAAAAGTAAAAGTCCAGTTTCTAGAAATTGGATGCTAGCAGGCAGATATATAGATTTTAAAATTGTATTCTATACTACTTATTATCTGGTTCTTTACAGAATGCATGCACTCTTGAAAATTACCTCAAAACAAAACACCATGAGAACCACAAATCATGTTCCATCACAGAGGGAATTGAAGATGAAAACAGTGTAGTAATTAATTCTTATCTTTATGTTTCGTGGTAACAAATGGAGGATGCCTCTTGTCCTTGACAATACCAAAATACTTTGGACAACTCAGAAGGCCCAGTGTTATGTACTTGGTCTGGTAAGGGTTCTGGAAAGCCAATGAAAGTTAGTTTGACTCTAATAAATATAGATATTTTGATGTACATGCAAATGTATTTCAACAAAATGTGCATTTTGAAAACTTGCTTACTGTTTTAAAAAGACCCACAGCTTTCCCAAATCGTGGAACTGCTTCTAGTACAGAGAATCCCTTCAGACCCTGGAAATCAATTGCAATTGAACTCAGAATGAGCAATGTCAAAAAGGATGAGCACTCTTGCTCTCTCTCAAGATGATTGAAAAAGACTGGGCCTAAGAATAATGGTATTTAGGATGTTACTTAAATCCCAAGCATTGGAAGTTTCTGTTGCCTTCCATCAAGCATCAAACATCTCCCAGGACTGTTCTTTAGTTTGAGCCTGAATTAACGAATAACTGTTTTAGCAATGTCAAATACGTATTTGAAGTGTACTTGTCCTCTGAAGACCTTCCACTATCTGTTTAAATTGAGAACAGATAAGCAAAGGGAAGTAAACCACAAATTGCCTCACAAATTCAGCCAAACTCACCAAGCACATGTCACATATACACATGTGGAGTCTCAGTCAAGAGATCAGTTCATAGCTCAGACACTAGTCTATTCCAATTCACTCTGGGTCCTACACTTGGCATTCCTTCCTGGCACTTCTGAGACCACCCTGAAAGATCATGACTTCTCATGCTCCTCTGTTTCTCTTATCACAGCTTGCCTTATGTCATAAGTATGCTGTAATCAAATCAATGAGGTATTGAGCAAGCATATGGAGAGGAAGGTTTAGTGCCTACACTCCATCCTTAATCTCTTGTATTATCTGATAACTACTGCATCTCTAGGAAACAGTCCTGAGCCTATCAGCTGCATAAATGAGAAGATTGTGATAGGAACTGTAGGAAGACTCCTAGGAACCAGTGCTATGGTAATATTGAAATAAGGTGCTTATGGATTCGAACATTAAATACTGACATGAAATTATTAATAGTAATGAACACTGTAAACATAAATTATCTCACAAATTCTCTCCAAGTATTTTATGAGAAAATCTCTCACAGCTCAGTGTTGGCAATAGGGTCATGACAGTGGGCATGAGCTTCCCCTAGTGCAGACAAACACTGCAGCAGCTGACCACGGTATTAGACCTGTAAGGAATTGTGGTCTTGGTTTTAGACTCTAAAGGTAGCCATGTGTAATCGAGCTTGTTTCAGTTTGAGTCATAAATGTCCCTCAGAGGCTTAGACACTAAAATCTTGGTGACTGGCTGATGGGGCTTTGAGGAAGTGTTTAGATCATGAGGTGTTCAACTTGACCAATGGATTCATCTATTGATGGAGTCATAATTTGATAGTATTATCAGGTGACCATTGACACTTTCAAAGATGATTTACAGTTCGAAGTAGTAGATGATGGGGTGTTTGTGAGAGCTACATCTCATCACAGGTCCTTTCCTCCTGGGCCCTTCTCAGCTTCCTGCTTTGATGGAGTGATTATCTATGCCACATTTCCCCCTCTCTGCTGTGATTATCTGACTCACCATAGGGTGATAGTAAAGGGGCTAGAGAACATGGACTTAAGTCTCTAAAATGGAACTCAAAAGTCTTTTATTCTTTAAATTGTTTTTGTTGGACATTTGTCACAATGATGAAAAGCTAAGATATGGATTATAGCAAGAAACTGTCCGCAGCATTTTCTTTGTATTAGAGCCTGCCATAAATGCAATTGCCCCATGAAGAACTTTGGAGGGTCCTGCTTAGAATGTGATGTGATGTTCAGTCTTCTCCTGGTGTCTAGATGTGTTGAGAAGTATGAAGGAAAGGCAGGAATCTCAGAAGTGGGGCCACGAGATAATGCCTGGATTTAATATAGAAACATAGTCAAAAAAAAAATCACCAAAGATGAATGGTAGATAAGTAGAGGAGGTAAAACCAGCAAGACTTGATGTCAAGCATGCATAAGACACTAACACCATATGGTTTCCTCAAAATGCCTGGGGGCAAATTTGAAAGCTGGAACAGTTTGCACCACTGAGGCTATTGGTAATTATGCTTTCAAAAGATTAAAGAAAAAACCCAAAATTTTATTTAGCAATAATAGACTGTTAAAATCTAGGATTTATATGTTATAGAAGATACTAAAAATATCATTATCATTCACCAAGACATATTATTCTGTAGCCAGAGTAGCAAGTCCAGCCAGCTTTCCTTTCAAGTCTTTCAAGCCTTGTAAGTGAACTGTCCCCACAGAGGTCAGTGTGTTCAGCACAACCACTTAAGAAAGGGGATTACTTCATAGAACATAAGGCACAGACAGGTCCAAAGAATTTCCGATAGTACCTCCCCACATGGTGAGTACTGAACAGTACAGTCAGTCTATATAGAATAAAATGTCTGTGTTCATCTTCAAAAAATTTCTGTGATTGAAATGTAATATGGCCCCAATTCCATAGACCCTCCTTCAACTCTTCTTTATAAGGAATCATGTAAAACATTCACTACGCTAAAACTTGAGCATAAGAAACTTTTAGGACAATGTAAGAATTCTGGCTGTAATTCTAAGTGATATATATGCATTGATATCTTTTATTAATATATTCAGAAAATATTTATGGATCTCCTCTTTCTACTAGGTACCATGTTAGGGCATCTAGAGATCATAGTACCTTTTCTTATATTATTTGTTGGATATTTATGAAAGGGCTTAAGAACAAACATACACGTAAACATACACAAGCCATGCTAGGAACATACACACACATCGTTGTGGGGGTGGAACGTATGAAAAGGCCATTTGGGAACAGAATGTAGTAGAGACTGTTGAAGAATTAGAAGAAAATGTTGCTGATTTTAGGGGAAAGCTGGTTTCTATCCAGAGAGTAAATTTCTTTCTGCAAGTATATAAGGGGTAAGGAAGCTCAGAGATGGGAAACAGGTTTAAATCCAACTTTTGACATGCTGACATGGCCATTTTTCTTGAAGATATTTGTGTAAGAAATCCCGAAAATGAAACCAAACATTACTTCATAATGTAATTTTGTAAAGCACAAAAGAATCACTCCAGTAAATTGTTTCTGTTTCCTCTTTTCTGTTGACTTCATAAGATGAAGATGGTACTCAGCTGTGAGTGAAGTATCTTGGGTCATACACTCCAGAGCAATTGTTATTGCAGAGTAATTAACTACCCTGCTGAAGCTCCTGTTTCAAATATGAAGTGGTTTAAATTTATACTGGTTTTTTAATGTATTTTTCTACCTACCTACCTACCTACCTACCTACCTACCTACCTACCATCTATCCTTCAATTCCCTCAAGATAAAACCCATTTAGCAACAGTATTGGTTTGTTTAAACGACTCCTAGAGTTCGATCTATGTTTTTCACACTTATGTGTAAAATGTGCTTGAAATACAAATTTATTTCAGAGAGAAAGAAGTCCCAAATCTGTACTGTAATACTTGCAAAAGATTTAAATTCATGTTTCAGTGTGTATGTGTGTGCTCATAGATGTGTATGCTACACGTGTAGATATCCACAGAGACCAGATAAGAGTATCAGACACCTAAGAACAGGAGTTACAGATGATTGGACCCACCAGATTGGATGCTGAGAACTGAGCTCAGATCCTCTGAAAGAATGGAAGGATGTGGATTGTATTCCCTCTGGATTTGCTCATGTGAACAAATGTCAAAGTACACTATCCTTGCTGTCTCAGTACAAAGGACTGATATACTATTTTTATTTGTTTGTAAAACCTTTGAATAACTGCAAAATAAACTAATAGGTGCTTGTAGTATGTGGTTGGACAAAACAACTCAGAAAATACATTGTTTTACCCCCCTATATTTTTATAGTCGCTAGTTTCTAAATAGAAATGAAGCCTTTGTATCTTTCTTTTTTCCAGCTTTTCTGCATTCTCAGTGTTGTGATATTACACATGCGTAATGATTAGAAAATTCTGCCCCTAAAGAATTTAAAATTATCCCAAGAACCTTTCATTTTGCTCCTACTTGATCTTCACCTAATAAGGTGAGGCATAAATAGCCCGACTACCTACTCCTAATAGCCACAAATTTATTTTTTAAGATGGTAGCAGAAAAATACAAATCGGAGAGTAAGTGACATTCTAGGTTACGCAATATGGCTGAGTTCATCTCTAAAGTGTATGTCGCTTGTGCTTCCAGGAGCTCCTTCTGTGCCTTTCTCTTATCTCCTGTCCTGTTCTCCTCTGTCCTCTCCTCTCCTATACCCTCCCCTGCTCTCCCCACACCTGCCTCCCCTCTGCATTGCCTTCTACCTTCCCTTCTTTCTCCCCTCTCCTTCTCTTGTTTATTGCTTGGTCTTGCTCTCCATCATTAAACAAGAGAGAACCTGCCCTACCCACGGTAAAGCTCACCCCTTCTTGAACTAAACTGCTATTCTGTGCAGTTTTTGGAACAGTACTTTACCCTTTTTGGTTCGAGACCCTCAAACAACCCACACCTCACTAGACAGATTCAATTTTTCAGTCTGATGCCCTTCAGTTTCTACCTTTCTTAGTTCGTCTGTTGCATATTAAACTCCTTTAAAAGACCTCCTCATTCTTTTTTATCAACACACGCACATACAGGCACACACACACACAAAGAAACACATGCCACACATACTCAAGCACATGTACACATGCACACTCAAACCATGGGCACTATGTGCACACACACACACACACACACACACACACACACACAGAACACGCACACGAGAGAGAGAGAGAAAGAGAGAGAGAGACAGAGAGACTAATCCCCTAATCCTCCAGTAAGTCTCTCTCATTGAACAATAGATGGATAGATATGTTCTTACATAGTATATGAGCATTGACTAATGATGCTTACCACACACATTAGCTCTTTTACTTTACATCACACATTCTTTTTGTGTGGAGAGGGTGCAAAACAATCTTTCATTTCCCCTAAGTTTTAAAGATAATAAAGTAATAGTCCTCTTTACTTAATCAGGAAAAAAAATGACACACATCACCATGGAAAGGGGCAAATGAGGATTTTTTTTTACAAGTATAAAGATACCTAAGAAATCAGCAAAGGTGTGTCTGGCCCTGCATGAGCATTCGTGTGATAGAAAAGAAAACAACACAGGAAGACAACTTCAGTCTATAAAGGAGCTGGATGATAAAATAAGCCTGAGAAGAGAGTATTTGATTTATAAAGAGGTTCAAATCACAATAATCCCTTTTCATACTCTGAACCTGCCCACCCTTCTCAGGAAACATTCCATCTCTTGAGCAATCATTGCTAGTTCTATCGAAGTGTGCTTTGTATAAATATTAACTCATTTTCAAAAAAGCTAGCAAGTATCTATTTTGCTCTTCTAGACAGAAGATACATTATAGCTCTCTGTTTGGTTAGCTCCCCCTGACTCTCTGCAAAGTTCATAGCGATGCCATTACCACTCCAGATTAGTCTAAATTCATGTCTCAGTCTAGGTTGTCGTCCTGGGATTTTCAAAGAGGTGAAAACTAACAGTTCCCTGTCTCTTTCTCTTTTAGCATTGTTAAATTGCTTCAAGTCTGGTTTTGACCATAGAGTCTTTTGAAGAATTTTGCTTTATAGTTTCCTTCTTGACCTCAATTCACTAAGTAATTTCCAGTGTTTTCACTTCCTTATATCATCCAGTATATAGAGAAGTTCCAACCTCTTCTATACAGATAGGTGCCTCTTACCTTCTGTCTTCACTTTCCAGACTCCACCCCTGCCACATATTAAACTCTGCCCCTTCTTCCTTCATGCTTTGCAAGCTTTATTATTGGTTGTCCCTGTGAAGTTGCTTCTAGTCTCTAGCTTCACCTTTTCACTGAGCCTGTCTATATCCCTGGATGAACACTCCAAAGAACCATCCAATCACCCATCTTCTTTAGCCAAGGGTTGATCCATAGACCTTCTTATGATTAGACATACTCAAGATGTGGAGACATCATGTATCCCAACTCTCATAGCAATGAAAACAAGTAATTTAAGATCCTGAGCGAGGTAACACAGTCACAAAAGAATGAACATGGTATGTACTCACTGTTAAGTGGTTATTAGTCCAAGAGTTCGAAATACCCAAGAGTCACTTCACAGCAACAGTAGGGCTGTCCCGCACTACCGTCTCGCCAGCAAGAACGACGCGGCACACATAGGATCCTTCTGCAGTAAAGCTTTAATGCATCTTGAGAGGGAGAGCATAAGCTTGCCACAAGTGGAGACCCCGAACAATAGAACACCCGTCCCTTATATAGGTCACAGCGCTTGCCTAGGACGCAGAGCTTCCGCATTGGCTCCCCGCATGTCAGGCCAGATGCCGCCACGAGAGAGGCTGAGACTCTGAGGTGGAAAATTACCAGGTGCATGCACACTAGCCTGTTTACAACTTGTCCTTGGCCGGGTTTAGGTGCCATCTTGTAATGGTGAATGTGGGTGCGACTCAGGCGGCTTCCCACATAGGACAGAGTGGGAGGTCCCAGAGGGAGGACTTGGAGAAGGGACTGAAGGAGCTGAGGGAGTTTGCATCCCCAGAAAGGCAGCAACAGTGGCAACTGGCCTGACCCCCTGATACTCCTGGAGACTGATCCACCAACCAAAGAATACACATGGAGTGACCCATGGTGCTGGTCACATATGCGGCAGAGGAGGGTCTTGTTATCCATCAGGGGGAGGAGAGGCCCTTGGGCCTGGGGGTATTAGATACCCCAGTATAGGAGAATGCCAAGGAGGGAAGACGAGAGTGGGTGGGTGGGTGGGTGGGGGAATACCCCAATAGAGGCAGGTCAGGGAGGAGGGAATAGGGAGGTTCCAAAGGGGAGATCTGGAAAGGGGAAAACATTTGAAATGTCATCCAAAATTAAGAACATCAGAGAAATATATTGACCTGAGACTTACTCTTTTTTTCTCATGGTTTCTAAGATGAGTAAATCCAAAAGACATAAGATACATTTTCCAAACAATGTTAGTAAAAGAATGCTAGCTACTTGGGGATAATATATACTGTATGCTCAGAATACCATAGATATGGTAGACATTAATGTAGCATTATATATTAGAAAACGAAGGTTAACAAGGAAGTTAATTCAGAGAGTGTAATATTTAGGGTGGGCTTAGTTCAGCACAAGGCCACATTGATTTAAGAGGGACTTTTGCTTAGACGAAACAAGAGTCAATGAGAAGGGTTGATATCTGGGTCCAAGATCCTACTGCCACTGATGACTTAGGATGAAAGGTCTCTCAGGAGAACTCATGAAAGTAAATTGCTGAGGGCTGCCCTGCCGATGGTCAGGTCCCACAGAGGAGATAAGGAGTTGGAGAGGGAGGAGTGAGACATGGGAGCCTTGGGGACAATCTTGTAGCCCAACTGACTGGCAGTCAGTCATGTTCTTGTTTTTCAAAATGTAGATCATATCATTTTTCCCCAGACATGTGTTTTGACTTGCTCTTGGTTATAAGTGTAGCCATTCTTGATAAGCCATAACAGAACAGAGTTATCTTCTACAATCATTTTCTCTCATCAACCCCAAAACCCAACATTTAAGAACCTTGTGGTTTCAAGGGCACTAGACAGAGATAAAATCTCCAAGCCAGTCTAGGCAGATTGTCATGTACCAGATAGTGCATTATTACTTCTTAATGGTCGGAGTGCCAGTTGTTATTAGGCACAAGAACAGTCTTCAGATCAAAGCTGCTGCAGTTATTATTCAATTCCTGTTAAAATGAAGTAGTTTTGTTTTATATTTTTGTAGAAGTTATTTACATCTAATCTTGGTATTATTTCTTCCTTGTTCATACAACACCACAGTGGTCCTGTATGAGCTAAATTTTTTAAGAAAAAAAAATACATAATACTTTATTCTTCTGTCATTTATCCACACCATTCTTTGTCCATCAATATAAGCCCTGTGTAGGGCAGTGAAAACTACAGCCAATCTAAGTTTGCTGCTGTATTGTTTCCTCAAGGGGCATACCATATGTGGCCCCTGATCTTAGATGCCACATAATTGCCTGAGTGTATAGTAAGAACAGGCTTTTAATGTGATCTGCTGCCAATCCCTCTAGCCCACAGAACCTTGCTTACTTTTTAAAGTTACTTTGATAAGTACTTTGATTATCTTGTTCCTAAGTAAGTACAGGGGCAGATGTTCCAAGAGTGTCTTGAGTCAGAACCTCATAAGGAGATCTCTGGCGTCTTTATTTGAGTCGCAACTTTCAGGGAATAAGGAAGGATTCAAGTAGAGCTAAGATAAGGATTTCTCCCCCAAAGTGGGAGGAGTAGTATGCTCAGGACTCATAAGAATTTTCCCATCAATCCAATATCCCTGAGTTGTACCAATATTAAAATCCTACACCCAAGCATGCATCACGTGGCGATCATGACCCAAAGTGGAAGACCACAGGACAGCAATTGCATCATTTGGTTCAACTTTTCTGGATCTTTGTCCAGCAGTTGTGCTGGCTTTATGACTTTTGCTGGTCCCATTAGATATGGCTGTGCCAGGAAATAGTGCTCTTGTCTGTTCTCTCTTGACCTTGTTTATTTTTCCTTTTCTAAATAATTAGACTCAAGGCCCACAGCAGAGGCCTTGTTTTGGGCATATATTGAGAAAGATATGTAGGCTGTATAAGACAATCCTGACAAAACACAGAGACAGCTTAGAAAGACATTTGTCAGTGTCTAAATTTCATTTGTCTCATAACATGTCAGCCCATTTTTTAATTTCCCAATACTCCCAAATTTTTGAGGAATTTATTGTTAAGTATGGCATCCTGTTTAAGGCTAAAATGTTTGAGTTTATTTTATGGCCATGAACTTGATAGCTCTGGACCTGCTATCCATCACTATGCCTTGGAGACACTTGGTTCACTGCTTCTTTGGCTGTTATAGTTAAACCAGTCCCTTAGACTGAGCTGAATTGTCCTTCAGAAAAGCTAAGCCCATCCTTGGGTTTAGATTTCACACATTAAACTATGATAGTTACTTTTTCTCTTCCAACAATTTCCCCAGAAACAGAGCAGTCTTTATGACTAACACTCAAACCAAGGTCCTAAAACATCTGCCTAGAGACTTATGGCTTCTTTCCTTTTCACCACCAATCCTTACTGCTAATAATCCCCTTTGCTGCAATTCCTCTATGGGGTTACATCTATGAACCCAAGGGAGCTCAGAGCATAGACATGGCTCTGTTTCTATCTGTACACATAGCTTCTCATTGTTCAGATTTCTTCTTTAATAGAGGTGCATGCTGTGGGAAATTCAGCTTCTTGAGACATAGATGTAATGTGCTGCTAACAAAGTTCCCTGAGAACAAGTGCCAACCCATGTGCTGACTGCAAAAAGCAATGGCACATAGGGCTTAATGTCTTATCTTGTGATCTCTTCAAATCTCTGTGAAGCTCTTTTGATCATTAATTAACAAAATGCTATGGAAAGTTTTGATTGTCATATTCCCCTGCCACTGGTAATAATTTTCACAGTCTTATATTAAATACAAGAACAGGAGGAAACCCTGAGAATACATGTTTAGGATCTGGGAAAATGGTTAGTTAGTAAAATGCCTGACCCTCCACAAGCATAAGGACTTGGATTTTGAAACCATTTAAAAGAACTTAGACATAGTGGTCTTGTGCCTGTAACCCCAGCCCTGGGGTACACAGCTACAGAGAGTTCTTGAAGCTCATTGGAATGTGTGATGACAAAAACTTGAGAGGCTAATGTGACACACACGCTTACTCAAGTTACACTACAGGAAAGCAAAGGACAGAAAATGACTAAATCAGGTATTGCACAGCATGAACTGGACAGGTAGAATAAACCTCATTAGAGGGTAATGTGCACTTCTATTACTGAGGTTGTTTGTTATTGGTCTATGCCAATTGATGAGATTCAGGTTTAGTAAGAAATATTTTCTCACAAAATAAAAGTGATGAGCTATCAAGGAAAGATAGTTGACATTAATCTGGGTCACGCACACACACACACAGAGAGAGAGAGAGAGAGAGAGAGAAAGAGAGAGAGAGAGAGAGGCCTGCTTGATGAGCACATGCACACATATACCCACATAGAAACCTATTTTCTATTTTAAAATTATGTTTCCAGAAAGCCTTGCTTGCTACTCAGTACAGTTTCATGTGTCAAGCATATGAAAGTGTGAATTTCTGGTTTAGTTGCTCTCTCTCTCTCTCTCTTTCTGTGTGTATGTGAGAAAGAGAGAGAGAGAGAGAGAGGAGAGAGAGAGTCCTAGATTGCTTTCTGTTGGTGTAATAAATACCATGACCAAAGGGAAATTGGAAAGGAAAGGGTTTATTTCATCTATAGTTTACAATCATAAAGGGAAGAGTGGGGGACAGGAACATGGAGGCAAGAACCTAGAGGCAGTAACTGAAGCAAAAGATGTAGAAGAAAAACTAGTGCTTGCTAGCTCATTCCCTATGGTTTGCTCAGCAGGTTTCCTTATAACAGTACACACACACACACACACACACACACACACAGAGAGAGAGAGAGAGAGAGAGAGAGAGAGAGAGAGAGAATGTTAGTTTGTGGGTGTATACATATTTGTGTTTATAATGTACGTGTGTGAACATATGTTACATTTGCATGTCAGTATGAAGGCCAGTGGTGAATGCTAGTTGTCATTTGTATTGCTCTCCACATTATGTTTGAGATCATATCTTCCAGTAAACCTGGGACTATCCATCAAGCTCATGAATTCCTCCTTTCTCTACCTCCCAAGGATGAAGGTTATAGAGATGCCCAATGTAATTTATGTAGGTAGATGCCAAGGTATTAAAAGGCAAATGTAGGTCTTCATACTAGTGTGTGAAATAATTTATCAACAAATCCATCTTCTTAGTTCTTGATTAGTTAATTTTTAATTCTATTTTATTTTATTTGTATGATAGAGAAAAATCAAGCATTTACTTTTCAAAAAGAACATATTAACAGCTATTAACCTATTAACAATATTAACAGCTACCTTCTTGTACCTATATGCACAACTATATTTTTGTTTTTTACAAAGAGTATTTTGAAGTTTGACAAAATTACTAGCTTGAGCCTGATGTATTTTCATTTTACTGAACTAAATTTCACTTTACTACAGTTACTTTTAAAATAAAAGATACTGCTTTGAATTTGAATAAGCCATCCATCTTAAATACAATGCTAAAACTATCTTTTAAGCTTTCTATATTATGTGAGCCTTTGGGTATTAACCTAAGAAAGGGAATTGGTTTGATTTAGAAGGCTTAAGCCAAATCCAATTTTTAGATTTGTCTGTAAACATAAACCCAGTAGTGTTTTCTTAAAAACTTGCTGTTTCTACCACTGCCATTATACACCACAACAAATGACACGAGATAACAAAACAGGGAAAAATAAATCTCACATACAAAATTGATCTTGGTATTTATTGTAGGTTTGAAACAACACAATCCTCTTGTCAACTTTAAATCCCATTTTCAGTGTGATCTGACTTAGTTACTATATACCTGAAAATGGGGCACAGTGTTGTCAAGAAAGTACAGAGCAATGGCTCCATTCCAGCCCTTTAACTCACAACAGACTTACTCTCTTTGGATCACAGAACCATACACTGTAGAATATATAGTCATTTATGCTACCTGTTAGTATACCATTCTCTGATAGTCCTTGAAATCATTTTACAGTAATTGTAATAATGCTACTCAAAACCCTCTCCATTACTACTCAAAAATAAAGGAATTTATTGGAATGTAAAACTATACGTCACAGATACCAACAAGATATAACAATATATGCAGATCTTTTCATCAGCTTTGTCCTAGAGACCTTTTCTAAAGCTAATCATATGTGGAGATTTTGCTCTGGCTATTTTAAAGTCTGTATGTAGTGTGTTGATTTTAATAAGAATAGTTTCCATAGACTCATATGTCTGAATGATTGGTCTACAGTTAGGAACTGCGTGGTAAGAAGTAGAACTTGTCGGAGGTGAGTCACTGAGGGTGGGCTTTGAACTTTCAAAAGCCCACACCTTTCCCAGTTATCTTTCTTTTTCTTCCTTCTGCATATGGAAAACATGTAAGATCTCAGCTACTGCTAGCCTGCTGCCTTTCTTCTCACCATGATGGCCCTCAACTCATTCTCTGAAACTGTGAGCAAGCTTCCAGCTAAATTCCTTCTTTTACAAGTTGTCTTGGCTCTGGTGTCTGCTCACAGTGTAAGAAAAGCAACTACAACGTGAGGTATCCCAGAACCAAATAATAAAAGTCTGTGCACAAAGCTCAGTATAATGGTTCAGGCAGTGCTCTGCTAAACGTGAATACTGTTGTCCTTAAAGTCCTCTACAGGAAAATCCCTGGATGTCTTCATAATTCTGCCTTCATATTTTTGTTTTGCTGTAGTTGTTTTTCTTTTCTTTTCTTTTCTTTTTCAAACAGTTCAGAATATCTGATCCTAAAGGAAAAGCAAAAAAAAATAAATGCAGGTCTATTAGATGTATATGAGAACACAGCAAAGGGCTGTGGGGTTCTGCTGCTTCTGTCATTATTCCGTCTTCCAACTGTTTGTCACTGTGAGCAGTCCAAGGTCATCTTCCAGGGCAGAATTTGTAAAACTTCACATAACTCATCAATGTGGTTTCATTTAAGAAGAGGCAAATGATTCTTTAGTTTAAAGGGCTAAGGAGATGGCTCAGTGTGTATAACCACTTGCTTTGTATGTTTGAGAATCTGAATTCGAGGTCCTGACCTTCATAAGAAAATGTTCACCAGGTATCTGTATCCACAAGGAGATGGAAACAGATGGACCCTTGGGTTCCTGGAGCTCAGTGGCCAGCTACCCTAACCAAAATGCTGAGAGCTTCTGCTTCAGTAGGAAACCTTTCTCTTGAAATAGGCAGAGAGTACTAGAGGATGAGACCCAGTGTTCATCTCTGGCCTCTGCATGTGCGAACAGCCAGACACTCATGTGCACATACTGCATACATATGTAGAGGAGGAAGCTTAACTAGTTAACTGTGAAAAAAGGAAACAATGGGTAAGGCAGGAACCTCATTTGAGTAGTAAAAAATGGCACCAGCGCTGAGATGTGCTGTCAAGGAGTTCAGGAACCCAATGCTAAATTTAAAATATCCAGCTTTTCAAATGAAGCAAAATGATTCCTTACTTTCCGTGAACAATATTATGTGGAGAGAACTCAATCAAAAACAGGGAATGATTAACCCCTTAGACTTTTTCAAACTGTTTTCCTGGACCAGTCCAAGATAACTGACTTGGAATAGGGGAGTGGCACTAACCGGTACTAAGTGGTTCTTACTGGTGAAGAAAAGGCATTGCATATAATATCATTTATCCATTAGGACTTGTAAAACAAGCCCCAGTAACTTTGTTTACTACATTAGAACACAAAATTAAGAAATATTCAAAACCATGAGTTGACAGAGTTGAATTTTTTCTGACATAACACATGATAATTTTTTCTTGTGCATTGCTACTTCCTGAGAATAAAGAGAGAGTAAATTAAATTCGAGGTTTGGCAAGCAGGTGCAATTAACAGGCAGGTTAGTGGTCCCAGAAAAGAGGAAAGTCTAACACAGTTGTGTCCACTGAACCATCCTTACCATGGCAGGCACCCACAGTGTTTCGGTCATGTACCTTTTCCCTGGATTGTATTATTCATCTTCTGATCATAGGAAAAAAAAATATTGAACTCTCACCCTCTTTTTCAGAGATCAAAGGTGAGCTTGAGCTATCTCCAGGAAAGGTAAGAGAAATGTACCCAGAATTCAAGGCTGTATTTACAAGTTGAGAAAAATCTTTGTTGTTTTGGTTTGTATTTTGGTTTGGTTTTTGGATTTTGTTTTCATGTTTGTTTGTTTGTTTGTTTTCCTTATAGGTGAGATGTCTTGCCTCAGCAGCAGGGAAACCCCTCCCAAAACATAAAATTACATTAAAGAAAATACAACTTTTTGATCTTCTCATTATCAGTCATTCCAGTCCCCTTTAACTACATCCAGCCTTTATCTTGCATATAATCTTCAAGTATAAGACACTGGTTTTCTTGTAACCTATATAAATACATATTATATATATCCTATATAAATATATATAAATGTAGTCTATATAGATATATGCTCTATGTACCCTATATTTATATAATATACAACCTATATATAAATATGAACCTATTTTGAAAAGCCTATATAAATATATTATGTGTAGCATGTATAAACAAACGTTTTATATATATACTATATATATGCTATATAGTATTTGTATATATATATATATATATATATATATATATATATATATATATTTGGGAGTAACACTTGAAAGCTAAGAAGCCACAGCACAATAAACTCCTCCATTCCTCCCTTCTTCCCTACTACAGCCAGTTAGTCCCTAGAAGACAACTAGGTTCTCTATGCTTTCACAACATTCAATTTCTGAATTTTTATTCCTTTCTACTTCTGTTTTCAAATCAGCCAGTTATTACTTAACCTAAATTCATCCCATTTTAGTGTTCCTTGGTTGATAGTGGTCCCAACAATGTTCTGCAAGTTTAAGCTGAAGTACCATATGGTCACTTCAAAATGATCCATAGTAACAACTGACATAGCTGCTGCGACATCATGAGGGGTCTGTATGGGCAGCAGGTCTTCGGTAGGATTTCTCACAATCACCCACTGAACCACTTTATCATAAATACTCAATTTTGCATTTCTGTAAGTGCTCACTTTAATGTATTGATTTCTATAATGGTAGGAAAGAAAAATGGTCCCCAAGTCCTAGTAGCTCGGCATAGTATATTTTCTCCTGGGTAAGTATATGCTTATTTCTTACTTTATAGATATGTACATATACATACATCTACACATATATACATGTATATAGATATTTACACATATAAGTATTCTTGCATATATCAAAACTTTTTTTCTCTCTTGAGTTTTAAGAGTCTTCTGGCCTTCAATAATTGGCAATAGAAAATTAAACATGGGCAATGTTCAAGCAGCTGACTGAGAATCAGCCACAACTCTTCTGTCTCTTTTATTAGCCACACCTCTGTCAAGATGTTTCTAACTTTAAGGAGCTTGCAGATGTGTATTTATTATGTGCCAAAGAGAAAGAAATCATGACAGAAATCAAACACTAACAGTTTCGGACACTAAGTCCAAAGCAAAATAGATGTAGAGGATTTCCCAAGGAATTCATTTTAAGCAGATAGAACAACTCAAAAAAACCTGATATGAATCTGATGATGTTACTAGCAGATCTGAAAGCATGAATTTTTATCCTCAATTAGAAGAAATAATATAACAGTATCGGGGAAATGAAATGATACAGAAAACGTCATGACAAAATTAGAAACCTCAAGAATAAAGAAAACTACATTACTTATTTTCCACAAATAAAGGAATTTAGAATCTGTCTGAGTTTTAGGTGTTCACAGGATAAACAAATTGAAAATGCGAATTTGATGTGTAAAACATGTCCTTCCTATGGATCAAGTTAAAGATACTATGAAATTCATTTCTCCCTTAAAACACCTACATTTGATCTCATTGAGTAATACTTACATGATAGCAAGATGAAAAACACAATCAATTGCCTCCAAAAATGTTTAGATGTGATCTACAAAGTTAAAATATCACAGAAGATTCAATGATGACACAGGATAGAGTCTGAAGGTTTTTGAGTGGTGACAATGCAAATGGATTCATATATCTGGACATGAGAAACCTCCTGGGTAGAGGTGCAGGAGTGTTGAAGAAGCCCAGCATCCTGATACGTTGGACACAGGAGGTATGACTATAGTTAAGAGAAGAATGGGGCCACAGTAGCTGTACTGAATACTGCCATTTCCAGTTGTCATTATACTTCAGTGAATATTATTACCTCTAGAAAAGTTCACCAAACACACTTCCCCTCAGTGTTTTGTTTATCAGTAATTATGTGCTATTACCTGAATTTAGCAGATCGAGGACTATTGTGAAGAGTAAGCAATTTTTTCCCCACCAATTATGGCTTTGTCTGAAAATGGAGCTAGTTACTGTGAGATAGTAATAGCATTGGATTAAAACTACTTTCATGAAAGCTTCACTCCATAGGGCCCCTTTCGTGGCTCAGATAATGCATCTAGGTTATTTATGGTCTGAGGCTTATCAAAAGAGACAGAATGAATCGTGCTGGGTTGTGTGATATGATTTGGAGAAGAGAACTGACTCCTCTAAAATGAAAAAGGCAAAATAATTTTCCATCAGCTTTTGAATCCTAAGGTTTACCCTCCTCTTCCCCCTATTGTCCATCTCCAGATTAAAGAGTGAAACAATCAGCAGATTTTAAAGTGAAGGAGAAGGGAGGGTGGTCTGCACCTGGAAACCATTTTCTTGATTTGTGCTGGCTGTAGTCCTGGAGATAGAACAGCAAGAATTCCTCTCTGGGGTTTCTTTGAAATCTGGGGAGAATGATTTGTGTGAGGAGCGGGAATAGAGGAACCCCGGGGGGGGGGAGGAGCTCATTCCTTCTTGCCACATTGTAGTGCTGCAGAGGAAGAGCCTGGCCTGCCTTGAGATGGAGTTGAAAGGAAATCAACAAGGCAGTTTCAAATATGCAAGAATATGTTATGGACTTGCCAACGTTTCAAACATTACTGTCCATGTTAGGAGGCTGCCAACATGAAGTACACATGGTTCAGTACTGAAGATCTTTCCAATAGTTGTGCAAATCACAATGTGTTTTCGTCTTCAGTATGCTCTAAAGGTAAAAACGTAAGGTCCCTTTGTTTACATTATCTGGAAATGCATGATAATTAAATTGCTTTAGAAAACTGAGTCATTAAACATTCAAATTTCTAGCTCTTTTCTGTTTGTGCCAATTGGTGAATTCCAAAATATAGTTCCACCCCCGAAAGGAAAAAAATGCTACAGAATAAACTAATATTCTTAATTTTCATGAACAGTTGAATGCTTTAAAAATATTTATTCTTTGAAATGTTTATATATGCACAATGTGTTTTCATCTTACTTATTCTATAATCCTTCCCCCAGACTCCTCTCAGATCTCCCACACACTCCCTGCCCATACCTTCATGCCTTCTTTTACTTTTTTTTATGCCAGACTTTTGGCCACTTTATGGGTTCCTTCTCCACCAGTGTATTTTTCCAACGCCACAACAATATGTAGAAAGTAAAGAAGGCTAGAGGAGAAAGGAGATATTAATATCCTTAGACTAATTCCTACTGATTAGCGGTATGTTCCTTGGGGCACTTTGATATTTGTTGTCAGTATACCTCAACCAGGAACCAACAACCAGCCAGCAGCCAGCAGCCAGCAGCCAGCAGCCAGCAGCCAGCAGCCAG
>JADRCH010000004.1:21576707-21622757 GCA_019843965.1 Rhynchomys soricoides | reverse complement strand
GCCAGCAGCCAGCAGCCAGCAGCCAGCAGCCAGCAGCCAGCAGCCAGGAAGCACAGCAGGAAGATTTGCATCACCCATACCCCTCTCTGGGCCTCTGCATCTATATATATGCTCTCAAGAGTTTGCAGAATTCCAAATATCATACACTTGCAAAAGCTATCTGCAGCTGGCAAAATTGTAGCCCTGATTGAACACAAGGCAAACCATAGTCTGCTGCTGTGTATAATCTGAAGCATCCCCATATCTCATACCTGGGACAAAAACATATTCCCATAACATTTCTTTCTTTCTTTCTTTCTTTTTTTTTTAAAGAAACCAAAATTCTCACTATATATTTTAGTAACTCACTTAGTCTACTTTGTCCTTCCCATATATTCAGTGTTGTGGATCATCTACTGTACCATAATTGACCTACGAGGGGCTACATCTTTAAAGAAAACTGAATCTCTCTTCCCAAGAGGCAATATATTGTCAATAGTTTCTCAGGGATGGGCTTTCTACTTCATGCTGTAATACTGATTGGTTTAATGTAGTGCAGGCCATGTGTAGATAAGCACAGCTGTGGTGAGTTCATGAATGATACAGCCCTGTCATGCCCAGAAGATACTGTTTACCTCCAGTCCTTACAAAAGATTGCTCTTACAATCTTTTTGTCTCTCTCTTACCATAATCCCTGAACCTTGGGTTGGAGAGGGATAAGGTAGAGATAGATGTCCCACTTATGCCTGAGTGACCCACTGACCCTCATTCTCTGCCCCTTTGAGAATGCTGAATATATGAAGAATTATTATAAATTAATTTAAGCATATTTTTCCTCAGTTTCATAATGACAGTGCTCAGGATAGTGATTCTATGACTCAGTGAGATAAAACGTGATCCTAGGATTAGCTAAAGATCTTCCTGCAGCCATGTAGCTAATTTTGATCCTGGGTTTATATTGTGGCCATTGAGAAAATAGGATTCAAACTCCCTAGGCCCATACCGCTTGCCTTCATCATTTTTCAAATCTAGCTTCTCTATGATAGAGCAAATGCAGTCCCAAATACTGTTACTACTCTCATGTGAAGGCAACATCATGTTCTGAGACTTGGATACAGAAGACCCATACATTCATTGAGTTTTTTATTGATTGAGAAAGTATCTGACAAAGAAACTTGAAGAAGGTAACTTTTAAAAATGATGTCATTTTATTTTTAATGACCTCAAATAAAAACATCACATAATTAGATTAAAGTAGTCACTCAAATACATGCTTAATTCTGAACGTACACAGTTCAGTAAACTTCTGTACAGTTAGAATGACCATTCTGACTCTGGGTTTTTACACTTTTGGCATCAATTAAATTTTTGTTCACTAACTCGCTACAAAAAATGATACTAACGACAGAATTGAAACTAGAAAAAT
This sequence comes from Rhynchomys soricoides, assembly GCA_019843965.1. Classification (NCBI taxonomy): domain Eukaryota; kingdom Metazoa; phylum Chordata; class Mammalia; order Rodentia; family Muridae; genus Rhynchomys; species Rhynchomys soricoides. The sequence goes on along the minus strand of JADRCH010000004.1, from coordinate 21,621,352 downwards.
CATTTGGCTTTTTAATCTTCTTTACAATTCACATGTTCTTTGCCTGAGGGAAGGATGTATTTTGGCTGACATTTTGAGAGTATAGTCCATTACCAGAGAAAAACTATGGCAGTAGAGGGTACATTGTAATCACAGTCAAAAGTAGTGAGCAATAAATGGTTCTCAGCTCACTTTCTGTTTTTATTGAGTGGAATCCAAATCCCTTAAAATTGTTCCTTCTGTGGTTAAAGGGCCTTCCCACCTCAGCTGAAGATAGAAATTCCCTCCCAGATGCATCCAAAACTTCATCTCCTAGGTGATTCTAGACACTGTCAAGTTAATAATCAACATTAATCATCAGAAACCTTGTTTTAATTCTGATTCTGCCACTTACAACTTTGTGATTTCAGACAGGATCCTTCATTTTTACATTAAAAAATATTAATCAAGAACATTTCTATAAGATCTTTGTTCTTCTGGAAATATAGTCAGGGAAGTTCAACTAGTCTTCAAATGTTAATGAGCAAATCTTATCAATCAAGAAAAGTCTACCCCAAGGTGTATACAATAGCAAGTGTAAGTCAAGACTTCTCTATATAATGTCTACTCATACATGACTCTAGTTTTGAATCACCATAGTCTCTAATATTTAGTAATTAGGAAAAAAATTGAAATCTCTTGGTCATACCCTGGCCAAGAAAGCAGGCTAACTACATTATCTTCACCTTTCCCTCCAATTTTCCTTCTTCTGACTCATTGATTCAGCCTAGTTCCCAACTCCAGTAGAACATCACTGGGAACCCTAAGGACCCTTCAGCCAGCAAAGCAGTTAGAGCAACTGCAGATCTTTATCACTCCTATCATTCCTCCAAGCCCAATTTCCCAGTCTCATCCCCAACTTTTGTAGCAGACTACCTAGTGTGGCCTCTCTTTACTTTTTGCCTCCATTTCCAGGGGTCTAAGCAGATCCTAGTGGAGTACCTTGATTTCCTCCCACCCATGGACCTACCCAGCCCCCTCCTAACTCATCCCTATTCTTAAATATCAGTTCCAAAAGACCTAGAAACACATTTTACCTAGAGTCTCCTAAACCCATCAAGATTCCAGAAGAATTGCCAACAGGACAACACACAGCCATCACAACCTTCTAAGAAGAAGAGCAGGCAACTGAGACCAGAAAAAAGCAATACACCCACTTACCAAAAACAAGACCAGATATCAGCATCTAAAATTACAATCTTTCTAAACCCAGATGCCTGGATGCCAGTAGAAAAACACAATCAAAAACTGAAAGAACAATATGTCTTCTTCATAGTCCAGCAACCTTACCAAAGTAGGTCTTAAGAATTGCAACATAGCTGAAGCACAGAAAAAGACCAGAAAATAGCCTGTATGAAAATGTTAGAAGTCCTTAAAGAAGAAATTCATAAATCCCTTAAAGAAATCCATGAAAACCCAAAGAGTGGAAGGAAATCAATGAACCAGTTAAAACATGAAAATAGAAATAGAATCAAAGAAAACTCAACCTAAGGAAAATCTGGTGATGAAAAATTTATGAATTCAAACAGAAACCTCAGAGTCAAGCCTCACCAAAAGAACACAAGAAATGGAAGAGAGAATTAAAGGCATGAGAATTGAAGACATGATAGAAAAAAAAATCCTAGCACAAATGATCCAGAAAATCTGGAACTCCATCATAGACCAAATTTAAAAGAGGAATAGAGGAAGGAGATGAAACCTAGGTCAAAGGCACAGAAAATATTTTCGAACAAATCATAGAAGAAATTTTTTCTAAGCTAAAAGAGGTGATACCTGCTAAAGTACAAAACATATATAGATTAATACTAATTAAACACTCAATGTACAGAACAAACAATATTAAAAGCTGCCAGGGGAGAAGACCTATTAGAGTAATACCTGATATCTCAAAGGCAACTTTAAGAGCCAGATGGGTTTTGACAGAAGTTTTACAAACTCTAAGACCATAGATGTTGTCAACCACACCCAACAAAACTTCCAATCACAATACATGGAGAAAATAAGACACTTCGTGATAAAACCAAATTTAAGCAACATCTATCTACAAATATAGCCCTACAGAAGGTGCTAGTAGGAAAGTTCCAATTTAAAGAGGTTAACCAACCATAAGATAACACAAGGAATAATTAATCTCCAACCAGCAAATCTAATGAGTGGCAGCACACACAGTCATGCACGCACACACACATACACACATATACACATACATACATACATATATACACACACACACACACACACAAAGCACACGTATACATACACAAAATACACCAACAAAATAACAAAAATCAATAAGCACTGCTCATTGATATATTTCAATGATCTCAGTGGTCTCAATTCCCCAACAAAATGTCACATACTAACAGAATTGATAAAAACAAAACAAACAAACAAACAAAACACCAGGATCCATCCTTCTTGTGCGTAAAATACATACACCTTAATATCAAGGATAGACACTGCCTCTGGGTAAAAGAATAGAAAAACATACTCTAATAAAATGGACCTAGAAGGGAGCTAAAGTAGTCATTTTAATATCTTATGGAAAGGAAAGAACACTTACACTCATCAAGTGAAAAATCAACCAATATGCCATTGCCAGTATTAACATCCGTGCACCAAACACAGGGCACTCAAGTTTGTAAAATAAACAGAACTACAGTTTAAATCACATATTGACCCTCACAAACTGTCCTACTTAGGGTTTCTATTGCTGTGAGACAACAAAGACTGAGACCAAAAAACACGTTGGGAAGGAAAGGATTTATTTGTTTTACACCTCCACATTGCTGTTCATCACCAAAGGAAGTCAAAACCAGAAACTTAAGGACAGGAATATGGAGGCAGGAGCTGATGCAGAGACCCTGGAGGAGTACTGCTTACTGACTTGCTGAGCCTGCCTTCTTACAGATCTCAGAACTACCAGCTCAGGAATGGCACCACCCACAAAGGGATGTGACCTCCCCCATTGATCACTATTTGAGAAAATGCCCTAGAGCTGGACCTCATGGAGGCATTTCCTCAACTGAGGCTCTTTTTTTTTTTTTTTTCTGTAATGACTCTAGCTTGTGTCAAGTTGACACACAAAACCAGCCAGTACACATGCAAATAGTGAGTTAATTCAATATACCAGTGTCACCAACAGACAGGTCATCTAGACAAAAACTAAGCAGAGATTTTCTATTGCTTCCCATGCCGAACCTCCAAAGCCCTAGACTACTATTTCTACAGCTTGGGAAAGTCTTAATTAACCACTTCTTTGACTGACATATTTCTATGGGACTCCCAAATATATATATAATATGTCTATACAGATGCATTTAGTTTCTTTCTTCTTGTCAGTCTTATACCAATGTAATTTGTAGCCCAGTAAAAAAGCTATAAAAGGCTAGCAGAAAACAAAATTTCCGTACATCCATTGCATTCAATGCATTCAGTGAATTCCTTGCATTCATACCATGCAATCATTTATTCAAATTTCAATGAGCAACCTCTATGTGCCTAATGTTGGCCGCTAAGGATATAGGTATTAGAGATTTACTTTCTGCTCTTAAGTTTATAGGTAAAAAAGGAAAGCAGCCACTTATGAGACAAGGTACCATCCACTGTGACTGAACCGAGTTCATCCCGAACCAAACTGGCTGACTCTGAAAAGCTGAGATTGAAAATGAGATTCAGTGGATGAGTGGAAGTAAATGAGGCAAAGGAAGGTGAAGGAGAGGCAGAGGGCATAGCATTCGGAGAGCAGTAGCTGCTGAGGAGGGGTTCCATCACAATTCAAGACCAGCTACATGAGGTGCATGTTCTTCAAGCTGGCACAAGTGTGAGAAGCAAAGGCAAGTGATATAAAGCCAGAGGAAGTGATGTTGGGTTCCAAGGAACCTGAACAGTTAAAAGGAAATTTGTATGCTCAAAGATTCATGGATGGTGGTCATCCTTTAAAGACAGCAGGCTTCAAAAAAGATAGCAGAGGAGCCATTTGGTAGTGTGGGAAGTTTGACGTATCTTGGTGACATGAATCAGGAGCAACAGTGATGCTGCCGTGGGTTAGAGTAGTAAAATGTCTACATTTTGACCTTCAATACCTGTAGCACTTTGCAAAAAGAAAATAAAGAGGATAAAGCATAGCACAAAGTGCATTTCATGGATGCTGAGTTAAAATGCAGAAGTAAATATTCCTTAGTGCACAGACATTACAGCAGATTAGGCTAGCTAGCTTTGCTAAAAGTTTATGCAGTTTTTATGAGCTACTCTTTCTGTGCCTGACTGATGTTACTTTAGCCTACCCAGGTCATGGAATAAACTGTACCGAAAAGGGGGAAGTGAAGGATCTGGCCGGAAACTGCCCTGCCTGCCTCATAAACATTCCTTGAAACTTGAATACACAGGCATCCTGTCTATCTGAAGAAGCAAAAGGCTTTTCTTTACCTGGAGTGAAGGTTTCTTGGGGAAATTTCTCCTGCCATAGGAAGCATTCATAGAGAAGTTAAGCCAGACTCTTGTGCTGAGACTGAATGACCAGTCTTTGACTTTGAACTTACATTATGTCTGTTGGCTTTCTGCACACTAAATAACACTAGTGTGAGTATGTAACTTTTTGAGGAAAATGAAGCAGAAGGGGATAGTCTACCCATGGTGAATATCAATGTCACAGTTGTCAGTCTAAGAACAGCAGAGAGATATGCTTCTCACCCATGTGGTTATATTCTAGATTTTGTAGTGATCTAAGAGAAAATGAAATTTTAATGATGATAGGTTACCAGAAATAAGATTGAGATTACAGGGATTGTTTTTGTTCCTTTTGAGACTTGAGGAATACAGGCGGCACACATTTGGTCCTTAATAGATAGGCAAGATGATGTTTAGCATGTACTGTTCCAGGTAGAAATTAAACTACTGATCCTGTGAGTTGGATATTGGGTTTCTTGTTTTAACATTTAAGGTAAAGTACATAGAGAGCCTAGGGTACTCTACTAAGGCCTCACTACTTGATATAAAGCAGAAATGGCAGATTCTGAATATAGACACTAAGCCTCCAGTGTCCATGATAAACAGAGGGCAGTGTAAGGGAGTGAGAGAGGGGTTCTTTTAAGGGGTGCATTCTCAGAATCTGTGAGCATATGATGGCATTGACGTGGGCCAGAGGGAGCAACACTAAGCATGGACAGCCGAGGAAGTTGAGGTACAAAGAGGATTCATTATAAGTGACAACCCAAGGAACTAGAGGACAGAATGAAAAGTAAGCAGATTGTGTAAAGCTCTGGAGTAGAATGATACTCACGAACCCATATGTGATCATCTTCATTCCTTCTGAGCTACAGAGCAGAAAGAAAGGGGAGGAGGCAGGCTCTGCAGGAGATAGGACAAGACCCAGGGGGCATTATTCATGAAAGAAAACTGTCTCAATCTTTGATGCAGCTTGAAAAACTCAGACTGTATTTGTAATCGTTGACTGCAATTATTAAAAGTGTCTAAAAGTCCAAATGATTTCCCAGGGCTATCAACTGGAAAGCAGCAGGAAGCGTTATAATCATGGGCTGAGACAATCCAACAGAATCTTGTCAGTGAAAGCCAACAAAGGACGTGATTGTTAAGATATACAACTTAACCATTATTGGAAGCTCTCAGGAGTCCCGGACCTCTTTACATCTCAGGTTGCTTACTGAGAAGTGAGAATAAAGCCCTCATTCTCTAACTGGTAAAGATGAATGTTAAGATTAGAGCCACAGGAGTAACAGAACAATAATAGTCCAGTTAATGACTTACACCTATGTAGAGCATTTGTGTTCTAACTATAGATTTAGCATATCATCCTGTAAGCATTGCTTTTCAAATGTAGTGTGACTAAAGGGGCCATGTGCCGAAGGAACTGTTTAATCATAAATGGCAATATAAGCATATTATATATACCTGAATGCATACAAAAGAGTGATTCCATTTCACTAAATTGAGTGCATCAGTACAGAACACTCCAGAACTGGCCTAATGAAACAAACCAAGCCTGGCAAATAATAGAATTTAAAAATGAAACCTTTATTTATACACACAAATAATAGGAACACACTTTATGTGGTGCTTTTACACAAAACATTAAAGATTGTAGGAAAATAGACTGATGATATATGACCTCTGTGAAATCATAAATTTACAAAGCTTTTTTCTAAGAAGAAAAAGAATCAATAACTAGATAATGCTTTTCAACAATTGTTCTTATTCAGCCTTGTAAGACAGCTAACATATAAAGTTTTACTTCATTGTGTTTCTGGTGACAGAGATGGTATGTGTTACCTCAGTAATGCTGGGGAGTCCCAGTGGCTCATTTCTACTTGAATTCTCTAGCTGGCTATCTTTGGATTTGTGTGCAAAGTATAATCATAAACAAACCTGTAGTTTAAAAATTATTATCCCCATATTTCAAAAATAAGTCTATCTTGTACTGTAATTTGCTATGCAGAGTTGTAAAATATATGTCACTGAGGCCACAGTGAGGCCATCCATACTCTATTATGGGAGATTAATGAAAAGGACTGATAAGGTGCTTGTGGATCTGGATGCCATAGGGAACATAACAGAGCAATCAGTCAGTGTCTCTTCACAGTTGATTTGTGGTACTTAACACATAAAACGTGGCATCAGATGTATAGCCGAGATTTTCCAAGTCTACCAATAAGCTCATATACATAACAATAAGTATAGCAATAACAATAAAAGCCCAATCTGTTGGCATCAGAATCTGTCTACCTGTCTTTATTTTTCCCTGGCTCCTCTGTATAAAAAGACAATCACAGAACTCATAAAGCCACATCTGTTGGCTGAGTAGTTTCCCTCAGCATACAGCCACTAGAAAGTATACAGTGAGTGAACATCACAGGTCACTGGTGGAAGTATCTGCATAGTGTTCAAAATAATAGCCACTGTGGTCATTTTTACAAAACACTGACATGTTTCAGGATCAGATTCCTCACTTACCTACCCAGATCCATTATTGCCCACACAGTGGTGAATCCTGGGGCTCACCATGAACATGTTTAGGGTTATGTTGGGCCCATCTGGATGCATTGCTGAAGAGTTATTCTTTATTTATCTTCTACCTCCCGCGATCACAGCCAAACAGGCTTTCGAGGCCTGGTGTTCCCTGGGAAATAGAGTCTCTTTGGGAGCCTAAAGAATGGGACTCAGTAGGGAATGTTTGCCTCTGGCTGCTTTATAAAATAAATACTTCAACAGAAGCGTTTGCATAATGAAATTGTAGCATCCATAAGAGATTAAGGAAATTGTATCAAATGAAGCTAAAGGACAGTTTGAGAATTTTTTTTTGGGGGGGGGGATAGATAAGAGCTTCTTAATCCACATGGTTTTATATTTTGTTTTTCTGGGTGAGAGTTTTTCTCTGTTATCCAGTGGAGAAGACTGCTTGGAAAACAAAGGCTGTTTGCTCTAGTCAAGTGTTCTAATTTTCATGATTTATCTCAGGTAGTTTTTAAAATGCTCAGAGACTTTTGTTTTCATTTTTTTTAACCTTGTAGTTTGTGAATTTTCTTAGCAGATTGGTGGATGATTGCTGTCTTGGGAAACCCACTGGTGTATTAAGGAGCTGCCCTGAAGTTCTCTTATAAGATGGTGTCCTGGCAGGCCACTCTGGAATGCATATATTCTGGAACATCTGAGAAATTATATTCAGCTTGGTACTTCCTCAGAGACTGTCAGAGAAAATTTTGACAGAACCAAAGAAAGGTGGTCAGAACTTAACATTCTTTTTTAAATTAATAATTGTGTACAATCTACTAGATTTTCCGGATAACACTCTTGATTTTTATAACTTAATTCCTTTGGTAAACATGATAATTTCTTGCCAGGTTGAAAACTTCAGATTAAAAAAAAAAGATTCAAAATAATAAAACGTTGCAAATCTTAATGAATAACACAGTGAATGATCAGATATCCAATAAGTGCTTTATTAATTGCTTTTACTAATGATCTCTGAGAGGTTCTGGCATTTCCTGAGTCCTGAGTGATTTGGGATTGCATTCCCCTAATGTCATAGCTGTCACCACCAAACACTTATTGAGCACTACTTTGTACAGGAACTATGATTACTTGAGTTTTGAAACTAATCAGAGACCATTTTACAGAACTGAATACCCACTTCTAATTTGTGCAGTCTCTTCTGCCTTCTTCCAAGTTAAGCCACCTGCTTCTGGCTGCTAAAAGATCTCAGGGACTCTTTAATCTTAGCTTTCTGGGTAAAGAGTTGATTACATGAAATTGGCTTTTTAAAAAAATGTAACTGATGCCTCATTACTAACTGCATCTGATTTTACAAGCAGAAGTTTCAATAGATCATCAGTGGGAGGGATTTGGGGCAGTGTCAAATAAAAAGACCAAAAAAATAAAATATGACTCTCCCTCAGTTTTTTTTTTTTCAATAAATCTAATAATTATAATGTAGTAGAAAGGTGATGCCTCTGTTCTTCCAAAGGCATGAAATGGCCAGGTCAAGGTCAGACATATGCAATCTTACTCTAGCCAACATACTTAACCACTACAGCAGACAACTGTACAACATTACTAGTAATTTTGTATGGCATTTAGCAAATCATTTGACTTTTTCCTAGCTTCCTCATTTGTAAACTAAATGTGATACCTTGCTCAACACAAATAGAAACATTAGAAATAGTAACATATACATATATGATCATAGCTTCACAATATTATTTTAGACCTGAAAATTCATGTCATCCAGTATTTTATTACATACATTCTATGTTTCCATACATTTAGAAACTCAGATATTTACTGTTGTGTTACAGGCAGGAATGTGATTCTGGACAGTAACATGCTTTCCTGGTTTGTCACCTAAAAGCAATAGACTATGTCCCAGAACATGGGTATAAGTAGGCTATAACATCTATGTTTGTGTAATATTCAATGTTCACAGAATAGTGAGATCACCCCATGACATGATTCTCAGAATAATTCCCTAAGGTTAAGCAAAACATAGATCTCAATAGTACTAATAGACTATTAGTACTAAGAATTGGAGAAAGGAAAAAGAATAGTAATTTACTATGTACAAAAGTTCTCCTTATAAAAGGCCAAATACTGTGTTGCTGATCAACATTCTACTCCATGAATCCATTCTCAAAGGGAGACGGAATGCATAGTACAAGATGGAGGGGGAGGGGCAGGAGTAACATAGATGAGATATTCATACATGTTCTTAAATAATTTCTCAAGTAATTCTTTTTTTAAAAGTTTGATTACTATGTGGTGTAATGCTGCCCCCTAAGTGTTTTACCAAGTCAAAAACATCTTCAAAGGCCTTCCATTTGAGCAAGCATGTTATTTGACATCCTTGTCCGTATACATTTGACTTCCTTGACCAAATCAGGAAGCTGTTGAGCACATCTTGATAGTGTGATCACTGGATTTTTTTTCCTTCACAATATGAGAAAATTTAATATATTCTGCTTCCCACTATGAGAGAGAGAGAGAGAGAGAGAGAGAGAGAGAGAGAGAGAGAGAGAGAAATGAAATTTCAAACTAGTATGTGGGTCCCTAGCCTTGTCTTTTGGCAACATACTCTTTTATAAAATTGTATCTTGGGTTCTGCTAAATATATTATCTTTGTGATTGGTTTTACTGATTACATTGACAGAACCAGTAATTAACAGCAGATGCAATGCCAATGCCTTTAGTCCATAGAGACAACTGCAAGTGTTGGCTTTTACTTTACTTGCCTCAATTTGAGATCTTAAACAACTTGATTGTTCCACGAGTTCTTTTCTTCCTCCAGTCAGTTTTTCTAACTGCTGAAATAAAATTGTAATATTAAAACAAACAAATTGCACAAATGAGGACCAATTAGTATCCTTAAGGCCGGAGATGGTTCCTAAGCTTTGACTCAACCCTTGCTTAATCCCAGTAGCTCATGAGCCCAGTTGATGCTACACAGCATCAACATATCTACAAGCTGTCAGACTGAAATGGTTCTGGGTAGGTCAGCACAGGGGTGACAACATTTTCTGTGTCCACAGATAACTTTCTTCTATTCCACTCCTTCTTGTTTCAGTTTTTCTGACATTCTTAAGCACCACGGCCCATTTTTATTCACATTGAAATTGAAACACTTTAGCTCTTTGGTTCAATTCCATTTAATGTCAAATTTGGTTCCTGAGACTTTTCTACTCTAATCCAGGTTCTACACACAGGTAAAAATAAAAGCCTTCCTTCCTTCCTATTGATAGAATTGTGTTATTATCTGATGCCTAGCCCAAAGAGTGAGCAGTTACTTGGCTTTTTGCCTGCTTGTCTAGTTTCATATTGGTCTAACTTTAGGATATGAAATAATGAATTCAACACCTGTATCTGAATCTCCAAACCTTAGGTTCTCTCTCTTCTCTTTATGTCTGTCTGTCTCTCTCTCTATATATATATATGTGTGTGTGTGTGTGTGTGTGTGTGTGTGTGTGTATGTGTGTGTACTTGTCTCTGTCTCTGTCTCTATTAAACACACACACACACACACAAACATGCATGCATGAACACACACATGCATGTGGACCTTGGCAGTTATGAGGCTCAAACCCAAGCTTTTGTGATTACTAGGAAAGCTCTCTCAGACTAAGCTACATTCCCCACATTGTTTTGCCTTCTTTTACACAAGCATAAGAAAATGTATAAATAAGACTTCTGTGGAAAGATTTAAAGGAAGAAACCAGACTATGAGAAAACTAACACATTAAAACTATCATTATTTAAAAATGTAGATCATGAAATGTCTGTAGTTGCTGCTACTGGAGATAGCAATAAGGATTTGTTAGAACGTTTCTCTTCTTCTGTCCTGTGTACAGTCCAAGCCGGTCTACTGCTTGGCATTCCTCAGTTCATCAGGACCTATTTTGCATTTTGGGGATCCTTTATCTTGGGACTTCTATCACACTATGATAACAACAGATTTTCATCTTAAATAACTTCAATAAATTCAAATAAACAACATAAGAAAATTTTTTTATTCCTAATACATGTTTTGTTTGAATTAGCAAAACATGAAATTCAAGACTTCATGAGCCTTATCTCTACAATAAAAATATGCCAATGGCTTTATCCGTTTTGCTGTAACTAGGCTCTTAACTCTTCTTTGTTCACACCCTTCTCTATGTCCCTAGGCAGTGGCATTCCATGCCTGATGTGGTTATTGTGGGCATAGAATAAATGTTCTTCACAAGTTTTTGTTTTGTTCTTTTTTGTTTTTGGTTGTTGTTGTTGTTCTGTTCTGTTTTGTTTTTCTGGACATGCTCTCAGAGTCACCCAGAACACATCCATTCATTGACACATTGTCTTAACAAATTTATGTTCACAACTGTCTACCTTCCAGACTAGGCTACAGACATTGGGAACATCAATAATCCCTTTCTCCTTGGAAATTAATAAAACAAAGAGACAATAACTATACAGATAAAAATATAGTATGAAAATATACAGACATTATATGTTGTGAAAAAAAAGCAAAGTGTGGTGGCTGGTTGATAACACACACACACACACACACACACACACACACACACACACATGGACCAAAGAAGAGCTCATTATTACTACAGTAACCCTGTGTTACATTGTCTAACTTATATTAAAATTAAAAGACTTAAAAATGACAAAGGCATTTTTCTATAAGAACATGTAAAACATAATGATATTTGAATTTCTAATTCTCTCTGTACGTTCATGGGCTATTGACATTTAAATAACATCATTTTAATTGCTGAAAGGATTCTGCCTTCATAAATATATGTAGGAAATAGAACAGTAGGTTAAACCAAGATGCCAAATCCCATTCTACCTGTCTTTATATCTGCCTATCTGTTGGTGCATCTCTTAAAACTATTCACCTACCTACTCATCCATCTACCCACTCATCTGTTTGCTCATCTACTCCAGTCAAACAAGGGAATAATGGCCAAGACTCTGGTCACAAGCCAATGAAAGTTGGAGAGACATTATATGATCAGTTTTTGGAAGCAATAGCAAACTATTCAATGGATTACTTGATTATTACACCTTTTGCTTATAATTCTCCATATTTTGATTCAGTGTCCTGAGACTGAAATGTTCTGGACTTTATGGAACTTACATCCTTTACTTTCATGGTAGGAAATATGATTCGCCACACTGAAATTTTAGTTGTCCTGTGAGGTACTTTATCCTCTGCATGTCACAATTCAAGTTTTATAAACTATTTCTGGGTTAATTTTAATAACATATTTCATTTAACCCAACATGTCTAAAAACTCATTATTTCAACATGCATATAGTCAATTTAAAAATCATAATGGAAGGTTTTATATTTTCTTCCTATTAAGTATTCAAATTTTGTTGCATATTTTGTACTTATGATGTATTTCTACTCAGATTAGCTCAATTCTAGTATTCAGTCACCACCAAATGGCAGCTGGCTGCCATATTGAACAACTCAAGCTATAGAAAATAGTATGTGGTCTAGGATGTAGGTGTGTGGTGGTGAATGTATCAGAAAACAGATTTGCCAAATCCATTACAGTATTTGGATGTAGTAGCAAAGTTCCCTAGTTAATAGCTTCTCTGGCCATATTTTTAGTATTTATGATGTCTTTGGATAGAAGTATGGAGTTTCGTAAATGTCATCTTGGTGATAAAGAGGTCAGATTCTCTCCATTCTTTCCTTTCTCCCCATCTCTGCTGTCTTTCTCACACTGACCTTCACAGTCTGCTGTAATATTTGCTAGGTCTCAAATTTCTGTCTTGGCTGTAAAAGAAGCATGATATTTACATCAGTGTATATGTGCTATGGTGGAATAGAGAACCAAGCAGTGGCTTGTTCCTGTTGGTTTTTGTCTCTTAATTGAGGAACAAGTGTGGGAATTTCTGATAGTGTTACAGAAGATTTACCCTGTACCTTATTAACAAAAATATTATATCAGATTTACTTATGACTAGAGTGAAAACTGAAATTGTTCACTTGGGCACATACTTTTGAGATGGATTGGGGCAACATATGACCATTTGAAACCAACATAATGTCAGGACAAGAACCACCCATGATCTAACTTATGCCTAAGGCAAGTGACCATGGTCTGAGGCATAAGAGAAAAACAAACTTATCCCAAGTGACAGTACTAGTTTTGGGAATATGTATTGTGAAGTAAAGGTTTGTGATTTTCTTTCTTGCATAGATAATAAAGATCTATAGAAGGTGTTTAAATAAAGGAATGACAATGAGAAATTTGAGAACAGTGGAGATAAGCAGTTTGAGTTTAACCAATGTTTTGTCCACTGCAGGCTCCACCTATGTGCAGCGCCTTACTGAACAGCCCAAACAAGAAGAGCATCTTCATGGTGTAAGCTAGATTATTTATAGAACGATGCCAGGGAAATTCCATAGTGTCTAGAAAGAGCATAAGAATTCATGTAAGCTAAGGAAACTTTCAGAACAGAGATATTCTAGCTCAATAGATAGAAGAATCCTATACTCTGAGGTTGGCTGGCTCTCGGGAAGCACAGACTTTATAGTTAAAAGTGAGGATTATGCTTTAATTCTAAAATGTCTTGAGCCCTGGGCAACACACATGGATCCATGGAAATGGAGATTTTCTGAAACTTAGTTAAAATCAGACAATTGAAATTAGTACCATCAAGATAAAATCTCGTGAAATTGAGAAAATCTCGTGAAATTGTGATACTACACCTGACTTTTGTATCTCAGTTTTCTGTTCAACTGTTCTTAGTTCCCAAGATCAGCCACAAAAGAAAAGTCATAAAGGCATAGCCAATGACTATTTTTATGGTTTTGTCTGCTCTCTGTCGGTAGACAAAGATGAGCTTAATTATTGTATAAGCATTAAAATTTTCTCAGGCCCATTGCTCTTTGACCTTATAGCAGATTCTTCTTGGACTGCTTATTACTCTACCATTTTAAAATTGAATTTCCTACATTGCTTTTATTTAAGGTCAGCTACCCATAGATATAATAACTTGATTAAAAAACCTACAGCTTTAGAGTTAAATACATCACAATTTCATCTTCTAATGAGGTGGGTTTATATGGTCCCAAGCAATTTAAATATTCACTTAATACTTAACAGCTAATAAGTTCTCCTACAATATCATGGTAATTATACAAAATTTTGTATCATTTTTCTTGGAAAATCTTTGTCCACAGTATAAATGTTATCATCAAGAAAACTAGTATATCTATCTTCACTCAAAACGATGATGTAGACAGGATATAAATCCAATTTTAAAAAATTAATTTCCAGCATGTCACTAAATAAAGCAAAAGAAGATTTCTTCTCAAGTATCAATGTCTTGTCTATTTATTTCATTTTTATTAGCTGGTCAAGTTTTATTACTTTAGGATAGTGTTTAGTCTAAAGAGCTGATACAATGTGAAATTTAGGAAAAATGCAGAATACCTTTTTGTTGTTGTTTTTGGGAGATTTTTGTCTATTTTTTTTTCACCCATGAGGACTAAATTTAGTCCTTAAATATTTCTACCAGTAATTTAAACAAAGCTCAGAACAGTGATTTTTTTCTAAATATGAAAATATTTAGCACTGTAAAGCTAATAATCTAATAGAAATTATTAGAATGCAGTACTGACTCCAAACAATGATTTAGATTTAACTTTAATTGCAAACATTCGATAAAATATGGCACATGCTAAACTGTCATACATATATTTACTAAGGGATGAGCAACTTCTTTTCCAGAATACTCCCCTATAAGTTATCGCATTCCTCTGATTGCTATAGGATCCAGAATCTAAGATAACATTCTTATGAAAGACAAGTTGCTCAAACATTCACAAAATGCCTCTGAGCTAGGTTAGGGAAGTAGGTCTTGGATTATGGCTGAAAGGATGCTCTAACTAAGTCATTGAATTTGGAAGGCAATGACTTTCAAGGAAATAGACTTTTCTTCATTTTTCTCCTTTTCCTTTTCCAATGTATGCACACACACACACACACACACACACACACTTTTTTTTTTGTCTTTTGAATCAAAACTATCATGTAGCATATTTTGTTGGATTTTCTTCTTTCAGTTTATGTCCATGCATTGTGACAGATATTAGCACACACACATACAACATACACATACACACAAAAGTTTGTTGGCTTAAGGACTTCTTTTTATCCTGTCCTCACACATAGTCAGAGGAACTGAGAACTTGGCAGAGACAAGGCACCATCTTAATCTCTGTTTGAAGGCTGAGTCCCAGCCAAAGTAGCTGAATCTCCACCCACCATAACCCAGTGCCAGAGAATTCCAACCAGCAGAAGAATATCTGCACCTGACTATTTCATTCTTGCAGAAGCAGGAATGTAATTCTCAAGTCTGGGTACCCTTGGCCTCAGCTTCCTTCATTATTTCTAGTTTTCAAAGCAAAAATTTCTTTACTTTTGTTTCATTTCCCATCTTTTTACCTCCCAGACTGTAACTAACATCTCATAATGATACAGCTCATCACTAACATTTGAGAGTTGAACCAGACAATGTTTGTATGAAGACGTTTGGGAAAAATTCAGCTTTTATTCAGATAATTTAGATAGAGAACTCAACAATGATTTTACTTTTCTCCCATCTATATAGTAAAGTCAGAACACTTTGGGAAATAATTTTGTAAGATTTTTCCATACTATGTTTATAGCATCACACACTTGCTCCATTTTAATTAATAAATTAAATTGTTAAATAGAATTGATTTTATTGTTATTGTTGACTTCCTTCTCTAACTCAGAGAAGCCTAGAACTCACTATGTGGTGCTGTCTGGTCTTGGATTTGAAGTAAGCCTGCTGCCTGAACACATAAGTATTGGATTTAAAGCATGAAGCATCACAGCCTACATATAGGAGTATAGTTATACTTCATATAAGGTCCTGAAGCCAAGCCATCTGTGTTTATACATAACATAATGGATAATTATCCCAGTTTAATAAAGCGGTTGTGGTATGAATTCTTCTAAAATCCATGACCTCACTAGCTGTGGACAGTAGCAGGTTTGCAGGATAACTTCTTTCCTGTTGAGACCTTGACTCCAAGTAGAGAGGTGTTGGTTACTTCCAAGATATGAGTGTCATTATTGTACCCTTAATGTTATCATGTCTATGTTGGTTATTATCATGTTCATATCCTATAGTTAGGTAGGACTATCAGTTGCTTCACTTCATTGGAAGCTTGCATAGCTGCTCTGGTGTTATAAAAGAGGAGACTTTCAAGTAGATTCAACTGGGATCCTCTGGATCTTTTACCTGTCATCCATGGTGTTTTCATCCATACAAACTTACCTTAACCTCTGTGAGGCAACCGAAGGCAACCAATAGCTATATGATTTTGAGAGTCTCTTATACTCTTCTGAGCAGGAGCATAGGAAACTGGTATTGAAGGGTTTTGTTACATAGTTTAGTTTAAGGCTTTCTGGAGAATCATTATCATCCCAGGCTATAAAATGTCATTTAAACTATATATGTTTTTGAATAGACATGGACTTACATATATTATATGGAATCCTACATAAGTACATATTAATATGATTCCTTATGGCTACTTAAAATGTCCTTAGTGTTATTTCACCCTCATTCCTACCTCTACTTTGATATTGACCTCTTTCTACCCTCCCCAGTTAAAGCCCCTCCCACACTTAAATTTAACAAAGAAAAAAAATGAGTAATACACAAAAAAAGCAGTAGACCCAAACTTTAATCTTCTAATTTTTAGAGCAATCAAGATTTACAGTTACTGGCTTCCTCGTATAGCCGTACCACTTAGTTAGCATTCAATAATGCTATGTAGGTTATTGTTTGGCCTGATGTATATAACACACAAATTTTACTCTATTTTATACTACTTGCTAATGAGTATAGTTTGCTGAGCTGAGTAGACACTGTAGTTTTTACAATCTTGGCAGATGAGGTCAGTCAGTAGTTGGGAGAGCAATACCTCCTAAGACATCATGGCAGAAAGCTCTATAGAGCAATCTCCTGAGGTGCCCATCATTAACACCTTCCTGAGCAAAGTCAGAGAACACTGAGCAAGGGTATTGCTTATATTTACAACCCTGTTGGGAGAATGTGCACATATAATTCATCCCTGTACAATCTACATTTAAAAAACCAAAATCTAGAAACCCACACTATTAAAGAACTTAGAATTTCTCAGTTCAATCACTGACTAAAGTAGAGTCATAACAGAATCCATAACTGAGACAGAGTTTGGATATACCCAGCTGCATGATCTCTTTCAACCCCCTGTTCATGTGTCACTGGGGAACCTTGACATGTACAATTCACAATTTGTTCCTTTCTATGTTGAAAGACATGTGGTATCAGACGTACAAGCTTCTATATATGCTTTAAAACAAAACAAAAACTTCATGTTTCTTATTCTGAAAAGACAAAATTGTTACTCATCACCATCATGTAACAAGACAGAACTTAACCTGGAGGACAGCTGAATAAAAAGGACTCCATTGTTTCTCCATGTCTAAATGTTCACCTCTTTTTACTCTGTCTATCATCTCTGTACATATTTCTCTGCTACTATCTGACATTATCTTTGTTTTCTACATAAAAAACATTCCTACTAGCATCTCTGATCTTATGCTTAGACAACCTTTAAAGAGAAAAGAAACACTCCCTGTCATTCGACTCAATAAGAAAATCAATAAAAATTCCGTCTGTCCTAGCTTGGATTGAGTACATACCTGGAACCAACCTCTGTGGTTAGAGGTTTGTGATGCAGTCATTCACTCTGAGTCCAAGGTACACAAATTATACTGGAATTGGCTAAAACAGCGTGGAAATGGCCACTTTAGGAATCCCAAGTATATGTCTTTGTGTTATCAAACATAAAATATGTAATATTTTGACATTGCTATAACAAAATATTTCATGAAAGCAAGAATTTATTTTGACTCATGGTTTGCAAAAATGCAATTTATAGCAGCAAGGAAACAAAAAACATGGCAGCAGGAGCTTCCTTCTGGCTGGCAGCTGGTTGGTCACTCTGCCTTCACAGTTAGGAGGCACAGAGAGGTGAATAATTCCATTTCCTTTGTCCTTTTAATTCAGTCTCTGAGTTCAACTCATAAGACATTGTTGGTTACAGACATAACTTGAAAAAAAGTCTTTCTGCATTCCTCACTGGCTGACCCAAAGGTATGTCTCCTGGGAAGTGCTAAATCCAGTCAACTTGACAGTGAAGAAGATTAGCCATTGGATCATGCATAGCTACAAATCTAGGTGTCTTCCATCAGCTAATCGCCAACAGTTATGTATGCTGAATATGTCACTAGCAGTAGTCCAAGTGCTTTACATTTATTTATTAACAATTTTAATTTTCAATGTCTCCTATGACAGTGACTACTATTACCTCTATTTTGTAGATGAAAAACAGTGAAGCTCACTGGGATTAAAAATGTCTCTAGGTCACATAATTAGGAAGTGGTAAAATCACAGCAGAGTACCTCCAGGACACACACTATTAATTATCAGAAAGTTGACTATATTGCCTTTAGAGTAATGATATAATATTTTACATTCTTCAGGCCTAAGAGCAAATTTTCTGGCTTGATTAATACAAAAGTCTCTTCTTTCTGTATGCTCAGGAGTAGCTGGCCAACATAAATTAGACTCGTAGTTGGCCAGCATAAATTAGACTCCATGTTTCTGTATGTTTTGTTTTGAGGATGGAGTTGAGTAGGAAAGAAGATGGGGAGGTATCTGGGAGGAATTATGAGAGGAAAAAGAATATGATTGAAGTATGTTGTATGAAATTCTCAAAAATTAAAACAAAAATAAAGACTTCAGATAGAAGAGACAGGTGAGATATTTCCAATATAAAAATAGGGGAAATAGATTATTATATGTGAGTGTGAGGGAGTGAATGCTCAGGAGGATTTCTCTCTCTCTCTCTCTCTCTCTCTCTCTCTCTCTTTCTCTCTCTCTCTCTCTCTCTCTCTCTCTCTGTGTGTGTGTGTGTGTTTTAAATACTTTGTTGAATGACACAAAGAACTGAGTGAGATTCAAGGAACAAAACACATTCTAAAATGGAAGCCAGTAAATGTACCTTTAAACTGTTTGAGTCTTTTCTTCCTCTCTTTTTCCTTTTAATTTACTCTGGGAACAAGTTGGTAGAAAGTTATAGCAAAATTCTGATGTTTTAGATAGAAACCATGAGCATACATGACTCAAGAGAAAAAAATAAAGACTTCAACAACATAATTCAGCCATTCTGCATTGCATCTTTTAACTCAAGGAGAAAGCACTCCTCAAGAGTTTAAAATGTGGTCTTGAACTGTTGTCACCCATTTACTAGGTAAGAAGTAAATTAGGTTATGTGATCGCCCCTCTCTGTGCAGCACAGATTCCATGATCAGTTTTGCAGGAAGAAAAATAGTTTAAAATAGCAACCAGAGGAAAAAACAGCAATTATTCCTGGAGGAATTGTCTGGGTTTATGAAAACCATCCAGTACCAAGAAGAAAGGGGCTTACTACTTAGGAGCTACTGAGATAGGTCTCTCTGATGGAAAAAACTTTCCTTACTGGATCATACAGAACTCTGCTCCCCGCATTGACTTTGCTCATGACTCTTTATTCCTTTTTCTTAACTACACTTTCATTTTAGTATTTGTTAATTCTTCAGAATGTTATTCTTAGTACTATAGACATTGCTTACAGTGATCTCATTTGGGCTTGGTTCAGCAGGATGGCAACTCTTTTGTCCTTTTTACATATTCTCTGTGATAGCCTTTCCTGTTAATACTTGATCAGTTTTCAGCCACAAATTACAATACCATACTTTGCACAGATTCCATTTCTGAGGACAGCAACCTCTAGTTGTCATTATTGTCATCTATTGCAATAATGTTCTAAACTTTTAACCTATTTTAAAATCACAAAAACCAATGCCCTGAAAATCAAGGCATCGTTAGTGTGTATCAAAACACTGAATTAAATCCCTCTGGCTTCCTGACATAAATAACAAATCATTCTCCCCCCCCCCCCTTAATCCTGTTACAGGTACACAGCAGTAAAAACAGATGGAAAACAGAAAATTAGTCTTAATTCTACATAAAATGCAGTTCTCCGGGGTCAGAACTAACAAGAAGAACCTCCCATACCTCCTCTCTGTGCCCAGGTCCGTTGCTTTTTACAAGGAACTATCAGAAGGAGAACATACCTTTTTCTACCTTGGGTCCAGTGTTTGGGGTCCAGCTGCAAATAAACTGATGGTAGATAGTGGAAGACAAGGTACATTTATACAGCACTTGGTGATGCTGATACCCAGAGTTTGCTTCATATAATAAAGTATGTGGATGTGAGATTTTCCATGGGAAATTGTCTAAATATGATTTGTTTTGCCTTTTATTAAACGTGACTATTTTTTCCTTAAAGTAAGCATGCTCCACCTTTGGATGTCTAGATGAGTCCCCCAAGTCATTCTCTTACTCTCCGAGCAGACCTTTGTGAGTCCACTCATCAAAAGCATAGATTTGTTCTCAGTTTAAACCCCACTGAAATAAAGGGGAGCAAGTAGAGGTATCTCAGAATACTCATGAGTCTGTAAGTGAATATGATGTCATTCACAACAGCAAGCACTACATATGAGAGTCAATATTAAATTTTACATTTATCTCTCCATAAATTTGATTGATAGACCTCTGCTAGACTATCTATCAAGTATGAATTCTGCAAGTTTTGGTTTTCCCCTTCAAGGACATTTTAATTTGATATAAATTTAACAGAAATATTGGGGAGTTGAAGGCACATCCAAATGTACTGCCAGCATTCTGTATCTTTCAGTAGAACTGAAAGATAATTTAGATTTTTTTCAAAAAGATGCACTACAAAATATTTTATGTAAACTTTTGGGTGATATCCTCAGGAAAAAGGAAATTACTTCCCTGAATAAAATACTCTTAAAATTCCTTGTAGGAAAATTGTTTTATGAATAAAATATAATTATCCAACATAATTATAAATATAATAAAAGAGAAAGTAATTTCCAATTTATGGACTTTTAGGGTAGAAACAATCCAAATCTTTAGGGCCTAAAAACTCTGTCTCCAGCTTTTCCATGCAACCTCCTTAGACTATAAGGTAAAACATGTCATCTGCCCCCAAATTAACAGCTCATTTATTTTTAAAATTCCTATTAAAGCCACACCCATTGAAAGTATTAGTAGGGGTTCTATACTCCCCAGTCCACCTCCAAGACTGTTTGAATGATTTATAATGCCCTGAGAGATGGGGGTCTCCATATGAAATCTTAATTCCCTCTTGGAGCCTTACAGATTTTATCCAGGAACTAATAGTGTCAGTGTAAACCTACCCTAAAGGGTCAGACTTGCTAATACACATGTAATTCTTTCCATGCAAGATCATCTCCCTTGAGAAAACTACCCAATCATGAAAGGTAATGAAGACTTGCTGCAAAGGTCTGACACTGAATACGGAATAAGTGGAGGGTGAGGTAGTTAAGTTTTGATCACAGCTCTTAACAAAATCCCTTTGGGTACCACTGGGAATTTGGGTTAACTAAAGCTCATCACTTCTAATCTAGAGAAATGCAGGTGGCCCTGAGGCCCAAATAGGAGAAAATCATGCAACCCATGTACCAAACACCTCTCAAGGGAGAAAAGCTGTCCTATACAGGATGAGCTACTTGGAATTATAGCAAAATTCTGGTTCTTAGTAAGAAACATCCTTGTGTACATTCTCTGAAGGAGTTTT
Organism: Rhynchomys soricoides; assembly: GCA_019843965.1. Classification (NCBI taxonomy): domain Eukaryota; kingdom Metazoa; phylum Chordata; class Mammalia; order Rodentia; family Muridae; genus Rhynchomys; species Rhynchomys soricoides. The sequence continues at coordinate 21,599,562 of JADRCH010000004.1, read as the reverse complement.
CTTCTTACTGCCAGGCTTAATGCAACAAAGCTATAAAAACACTTAGCAGCATAATCTAACAATTTTGCACTGGGATCTATTAACAGAAGAAGCAAAAGCAATGCTGGAGAGTTTTGTAATATGATCTTGAGCTCTTGTCATTCACTTATTACAGTAAAAGTAAACAGTTGTTCTGGTTAAACATCTCACAAAATATTAATGCTTATTAGAAATATGGTGAGTGATGCTGACTTGAAGCTGATAAAGAACATAATAACAGAAATTCCACTTTAAAATAGCTCTAAATTAATCTTATTAAATTGTTAATGAGACTCTTAATATCATGTTCTTTCCTTTTTATCTGCAGATAGGATAAAATCATTTCAGTTAAGGATGTTTGTTCTCTTTCAGAAATATTATACCATAATCACAAGTGTGGGTTTCTGTGATTGAAAGTATCCTCTACCTACATTGCATAAATGAACTCACCTAAAGGAGTCCATCATTTCTTGTCTAGTTCCAAAAAGGGCTGGAGCAATCGTCAGTTCACATGATGGAAGAGATTCCAAGGTAATTATTATAACTTGAGTTTTCTTCTGATTAAGCTAAGAGTCATTTGTGCACCTCCCAACTGTCTATCACATCCCCTTCTACCAGGATGATAGCCAGTTATAAAATGCAGCACTATGAAACTAACCATTATGAGAAAAGCATAAACATTTCAACTTGAAAATTATTTGTTTTCTTAACTGCTGACAAGCAGAGAGCTAGTTCTTATGGAGGTGTCAAGTTCAAGAAACAATTTCTTCCTCAGCATACCCCTAAGATGCCTTGCCTACTCTTTCCCAGGCACTTAACTTGGTAAGGAGTTTATAATTTCATGGGAGTTAGTACATTACTTTCAGGAATTACACCAATGTTTTAGTTATGCTGAGAATAGCTGTTTGTCTTCAGACTGGTATGTAATTAGAAATAAAGTAGCTTCTTTTGGGGAAATCTGTTTTCTTTCCAAAACTATTGGGATGTTTAATGGACTCAATGTATATACTAATTAAACAAAATATCTACATCATAACCAACCATCTCTGTTCTGCAACGGATGCCCCCAAACCAAAAGACAAACTAATAACTAAATACCCTTAGAGACCATGTATTCTTCCACACTCTGTGTCTTAGGATGCTTCCTTTTCAGGCCTCAGGGACAGACTCATGAATTTTATATTATTTGATCATTTAGTCAACTGATCCAGCCAGTCAATATCATTTAATTATTTCAAGTAACTGTACACTTTCATATCTGAGTCTGACTGATGGTTAATTTTAATTGTGAAATTGACTGAATTTCAAACCATACAGCAGATATATTTCTATATGTATCTGTGAGAGCATTTCAAGAGAGAGTTAAATGAGGAGGGACTATCTACCTTAGACATGGGTAATATGCTCCCATGGGCTGTGAGCTAAGACTAAGCAAAAAGATAGGGAGAAAGCCTGAGAAATATCAGGCTTCATTGCTCTCAGCCTGACAAGAGATACAATATAACCAGTCACTACACGCTTCCAATCACCTTCTCTTCTCCAAAACCATGGGCTGCAACCTCTTACACAATGAGCCAATATAAATTCTGAGATCAAGCAAAAAAAAAAACAATCATTCAGTGAATAGCTGATCGCTGATCTATCTGCTGTTACCTCAGATGTGAAACAAACTCCAAATGCTAACTCTGTGTGGTTTAAGAGAACTAAAAATGACTGGTGTGTTTATTCCTCAGTGTGCACTGTGCACTTTGTTTCTGTCAGAGGTAATGCATTTTTAATACACAATTAAATGCTATGATAAAAAATACATAAGCATATTACTCTGAACCTTCCCACTGGTGAGTGAATCCTAAGTTTATTTTCTATCGCTATTACACAGAATATAATTGTAATATTAAAAGAGTCTATTGAAAATTACCAAATGATCTATCTGTTCTTTGTGATATGGGAACTACCCAAAGTACACATTTAGATTTTCATTATTTATTAATAACATTAGAAATTAATAGCAATTGAAAATAATGACTAAGCAAAAATTCTAAGTCTATCTTCTCTAAAGACAAGAAAGAAAAGAAATGAGCTTTCTTGGTTTGCAAGTGAGTTTGGGGAGCACCTTACCTACTGAAATTTCTCCTTTCAGAAAAGAAAGCATCTGCACACAGAAATCCACTGAAAAATACTTCCTAAGATCTTACCCAGGAAGAAGGAAGATAGATAGCCCTCATCCCTCATCACACTAGAGTTCTCCAGGGATCATAAAAGCAGGCCTACATAGGGCAGTAATTGGCCTTTGGTCTCAGTGGTGCTCTGTTTAGCTCCCCTGTAGAAGAATGGTACAGGGCCATGCTTTCAACTCAAATAGTGAACTGCCAAAGCCCCTTCAAAGAGGAGGGGACTCCAGCAGAACTTGTTTTTCTTCTTCAAATTTAGAGGCTTCTAAAAATAAAGAGATCCAGGTGTGGTGCCTGGCTACAAGCTTAGTAACTCAAAAGTTTAATGTAGAAGAATCACTGTAAACATAGGCCAGTCTGAGCTACAGAATGCAGCTAGCATGGGATACATAACAAAATCTTGCCTCAAACTCTTCCCTCGAAAATAATAATAAAAGCAAATCTGAGTAAATTAAAAGAAATCATAGATTAACAACTTAAGACTCTGAATGAAAATGAAATACATTTGATTTTACTTTTGTTGTCTAACATCTGTCCAAAACAAACTTAGAGAAGCACAAATATATACTAGTATATAATAAAGAGCAAGACAATGTAACTGAAAAGCAATGCTAGCAAATACGAGTCTAGCATGCAGGGGTTTTCAGTGGAAAGATGAGCAGAACACAGAGGAACAGAAGCAATTGTGTATCTGCCATTTAAGCACAAAGTCCACCTGCCAAGGGAGTCTCATTCATTGTCCTTCCAGGAAAAGATACTCTTGCCTTTTTTTCAAAGGACACTTTGTTTAATCTCTCTGGAATTTTTGTTTAATTTTTAAAGTCTCCTATCTCAGTTTCTAATGGACAAAGTATCTCTGTTATTGCCTGCATAAATTTTTAAAGAGAAACAATTGGGCCTTGCTTTACTTGTCCAGGCAATGATTTGGGCTTGGTCACCTGAATTCCATGACTATAATTAAGGTCAAAAAGATGACAGAGAATCCTAAAATGACACATGAGAATATTGCAAGGGTCCTGCAAAGTCAGGACATTTTATCAGCAACTTCCAGAAAAAAAAACAAGCATCAAATTGACTAAACAAGAAGAAATTAAGTAAGCATCTATTCAGGAGGCCCATATCATTTATTTTCAAACACATGTGGTAGGTTAATACACATTGTCCTGTGAACTGTTTAATGAAAATAAAACATTACATTAGATTGTGCATCTGTTGATCTCTCTCTCTCTCGTGTGTGTGTGTGTGTGTGTGTGTGTGTGTGTGTAAGAATGTATGTATCTACATACATACCAATATAATGGATGTAGGAGAATGCTGAAACTTAGCAGCAGAAAGGGAGGTTCAGGTAAGCTTGAAAGTGTGTTGCTCACATGATTGCACCTCTTGAAGAGCCTACATCTATATCTTGGGTATATACTATCTTTTCCTTTTTTTCTCAGTTGTGCCTTTTTCTCCCATAATGCCCTTTCTTATACCTGTATTAAAACTGCTTTCCAATATAGCTCTACTGCCCCATGCCAAAAGATAAACCTTTAATCTTTTCAGAATATACTTTGATTGAACACATCACTAAAACAACTCCAGAAATTAAAATTACAAGCATTTACTTAACCATAAAACTTACATGTATATTAATATTTTATAGGTTTGATTATAGATACATATTATATACACACACTTTTATATACGTACATATTATAAGCAAAATATGTGCTAGCTGGGAATCTGGGATTTGGAATACTACTATAGATACATCATTACTTATTTTCCTTTTTGTTCATTCATAAAAAGTTTAAGAATATGAATTGTCACAGAAATTTTTTCAGTCATTATGTGAGTCACTAAATCCTGAAAGAATGATTTCTTGTGGATCACGATTCCATGGGTTCCAAGCCCTGGTCCCAGGGCACCATTGCTTCTATATGGCTGTATGGTGAAGCAAAGTATGAAGTCAGAGAGCATAGGATGGAAGAGAATGTCTCACCTGAAGACAGGAGGGAGACACAGAAGAATGAAGGGAAACAGGACAAGTTATAACTTTCCAGGACATGTTCCAGGAAACTAGCTTCTCCCAGCCAACACCATTTCTGAAACTTTCCATGGAAAGTCTTTCCATGGTCTTATGGTTACTAATCAGTGGACTCACCCACTGATGAGGTCAGAACCTCTAGAAACCACTCACCTCTCAATGAGGACCGAGTCTTCCACCCCTGAGCCTTTTGTAGGGATACTTCCAGAATGATTTTGTTTGAATATTTACCAACATAGGACATACTTACCTGAGCATCTTATATTTTATTGTGATATTACTAGAAGATTCTAGAATTGTTTTCAGTACGATGGACATTTAACATTAGGGAAAAACGACTGATTTAAATTTTATGTAATTTGAAGTATTTAACACTGGAAATGAACTATTGGTCTAGACAAGATTTTTCAATGTCATTACAATCAGCACTAAGTATAATCAGCAAGGTTAGTATTCCTGAGTTGTGACTCTTTTCTAAATCAAAGGCACTATTTTGAAAATGTATTATTAATTCCAACACTCAGGAGGCAAAGGAACGGACATTGTTAGTTTCATGCCAACATTAGCTACATAGCAAACCTCCATCCCAAACAATTTGTTTTGAACGTCACCTACCATATTCTGTTTCTTACAAATACTTTATTAGGAACAGCATTTTGTTACAATGTTTTGTACTATACATCCTTATTCACAGTCATTAAGTACTAAGCAGGAATGCTTTAAAGTTCCTTCCTCCTGGATGGGATGTGGATATAAATTTTTTTTGGTTCTTATCCCTAAAACAATGTTATTTGCTACAGTTAAGAGAGAGAGAGACTGTTTTTAGACACAGTCTAAGTTTATAGCAAATCTGAGAGGCAAGTACTGCCTCTTGTATTTAATGGCACTCACTTCCTGACTGCACATTTATCCACGTCTCCTTCACTTTATCATGCTCCGCTGGTGCCACTCAAACAGTTTGGAGAACAATTGTGCTCAAATGGTGAAAATCATATGTCCTTTCTGGATAGACCACACTGTGATTCACTAACCCTGTACACATATCCAGCAGGAGCACTTCAGTTTAGTTGTATAGTCACCACCTAATAGTGCACAGTTATTATGGATGAGTACCAGACTGGGCACACTCCAAACCTCACAACCTCTGTTTCCTTTTACATTCCTGATGTCACACATACCTCTAGTATATGCTATCTCACTTTGCACAAGAAACTGAAAGTGTGTGTGTGTGTGTGTGTGTGTGTGTATGCAGAAATGTAGCTAGCTCTGGTCCAGTTTTTCATACACATTTTAGGTTGTTATTAGATATCAGTTATGCAAATAATATACCCATATAATTCCTTCTATACCCATAAGGCCTTTCTACGCTTGCCCTAGGTCTGAATAATGACACAAAAGACACACATTTATTTAAAACAGCTTTAAGCCTTTGCTTACTCTAGTTCCCAACTGGGTCTTGCAACTCTTATTTATTCTATGTCTGCCACTTGACTCGTTACCACTCAATCTCTAATATGGGGCCTGCTTCTTCCTCCCAGTTGGTCTGGTGAATTCTCTCCCACTTGACTCTCTCCCAGAGTCCTCCTCTCTCTCCTGGAAGTTCCACCTTCCTTTTCTGCCTTTGTTGTAGGCCATCAGCTTTTTATTAAAATCAATCAAAAGATGAAAGAGGAAGTATTTACAAAATACTATGCAGGTGCCAGTTAAGAATTGGAGTCCAGCCTGTACTCCACTTTCTGCTGGCACAGAAATCAGCATTTGAATAATACAGAGACAATCTTTACACAGTGAACAAAAAGATGATCCCTAGATTCTTCCTCTCTAATAACCTTGTTTGACTGAAATCTTATTTAAATGTATGAATTATTTATATATTCTGGAGAAAAGAAAAATGAAATGGTAGATATGTACATCAAAAAAATATTTTCCTACTTTTTTGCGTGGTGAAGGTTGTTCTGTCTTGTTTAAAGGTTGTGGAAGGGTCCAGTCCAGCACACTGTGCTGCTAGACATACACTTTATTACGGATCCTTTGTCCTTCTCTTCCATGGTGCTTTGATAAGAAGAAATTTTAAATTTTGTTTAAATATAATTTGGAACATCTTTGTGCTGACAAGTCATTGTGTTCTCATGAATTTTTCTTCACTTCAAGTTTGATGAGATAACTGCATAATTTTTTTTATGTCTTCTATATCTCTTATATTTAAAATTCTGAATTAATTTTCTGGACCTATGACTTCCCGTTTCCAAATGCGTGCCTTCTACCTACTTTTGTTTCCTCTGTACTGGTTTGTGAGAAGTAGAGAACTGTTTTGGTTGGTTGGCTTTCATTTGGGTTTGGGGTTTTATTTTGTTGCTGTCTGTTTTGGTTTTGCTTGTTTACTTTTAGTTTTTCGGCAGTCTATACTTGTCAGTAGGCTTAATCCGGTTCAGTTTGCCTTCCCATTATTGCAATGTTTCCTAAAACAACTTCTTAAAGCCAGGGAAACTAGTTGGTAACATGCCACTAGCTAACTTCCTCAGCATCCTGCCAAATAGTTTCAGCTGCTATGGCATGCTCTGAGTGAGATGTGCTATGCCATGATCTGAGTGAGATGTGCTATGGCATGCTCTAAGTGAGATGTGCTATGTCATACTCTAAGTGAGATATGCTAAGTCATGATCTGAATGAGATATGTACCCAAAGAGGCCTAAGATGATGAAGTCTTTGAGACACACAAGAACCTTTTGATCAGGTGATACAAAAACTATGTTTTAAGTAAAAGTCTAAGCAACTCTTTCTTACAAAGTACACAGAATAGCCAATGTCTCTCAAAAATAGAGTTTTGTTATTTATTACACTAAGTATATGCAAGAGCATTTTTTATACTTACTAACACATATTTTTATTTTGCAATAAACCATTTTATAGCAATGAGATAAAAGTGTATGTTTAATGAAAAGAGTATGTAGTGAATTTCCACTACTTAAGACAGCTGATGAAAAGCAAGTCTATATTTATCATGCAGTGTAGCAGCCAATCTCCTTAGCTGTTGTGGAATTAAGACTACACAAATCTAAAATATTACCTGCCTTTACTTTTCTTTTTGCTTCGTATGGTTTTTTTTTCATACTTTATTTACATTTCAAATGTTTCCTCCTTTCCAGATCTCCCCTTTGGAACCTCCCCATTCCCTTCCCCCAAAAGTTGCTAGTCCTACTGATCAGTGAACTCATACATCTTTTTTTTTTTTTTTTCATATCTTAAGACAAAGGCAGCACACCTGATAAACGGGGTCTGCCTCAAGGCTGGAGAGATGGCTCAGTGGTTAAGTGCACTGATTGCCCTTCCTGAGTTCAGCTCCCAGCTACCACATGGTGGTCACAACAATCTGTAATGGGATCCGATGCCTGAAGACAGCTACAATGTATTCATATAAATAAGATAAATAATAAGTCTTAAAGAAAGGATTGCCTTTCATTCAATGGAGCATGACTGCTAATTGCTAATTTAGGTCAAACTGCTATTTTAAATTATATACTCAAAATTTAATGTGTGTGTGTGTGTGTGTGTGTGTGTGTGTGTGTGTGTGTGTGTTTGTGTGTTAATGTACTGGCTCCATTAGCTGAAATAAAGCTTGGAAAATAATTGAATGACTAGTTTGTATCAATTTCATCATCAAATACCTGTGAAAGATAACCGGGTTTAAATGGCTATCCTTTTCAAACAGTCTTTAAAATTAAAGTAAGGTACTTTTCATTTCGTTAGTTAGTTGGTTTGTTTGGTTTGTTTTTCATCTTTTGATTCCCTACTGCCTGCAACTGCTAGGATTACAGGCATGAGCCATCTCTCTTATTTTGTAATACTTTTTAAAAGTTTATTCTTTCAGAAACATTCATAAGTTCTAAAAGTTGTCATCCACCTCGATATAAAATTATGTAGCTTTGATGATGTTTCAAATAACTATTATAATGGACAATAGTATAAAACATTTTTTATTAAGTTGAAATATTTATGGAATAAAATTTATTTGGAATTGGTAATGGGACACACATAATTAAAAATTGATTCCATTAGCTGGGCAGTGGTGGCGCAAGCCTTTAATCCCCGCACTTGGGAGGCAGAGGCAGGTGGATTTCTGAGTTCGAGGACAGCCTGGTCTACAGAGTGAGTTCCAGGACAGTCAGGGCTACACAGAGAAACCCTGTCTCAAAAGAACAAAAAACAGACAAAAAAAAAAATTGAGTCCATTGTTTTTGGTATTTTGCCAATTGAAATAGAAATTGTAATTATATAAACTCATAAGTATTTTATGCAAATAGAATAATTGAACTACACTGTCTTGTTGCTTTGATATTCTTCAACATAAAATGCATACTATTTTTGATATTTTATTTACATTTTAAATGTTTCCCCCTTTCCAGATCTCCCCTTTGGAACCTCCCTATTCCCTCCCCCCCCCTACTTCTATGGGGGTATTTTCCCACCCACCCAACCACCCACCCACTCACTCTTGTCTTCCCTCCTTGGCATTCTCCTATAATGGGGCATCTAACACCCTCAGCCCCAAGGGCCTCTCCTACTCCTGTTGGCTAACAAGACCCTCCTCTGCCACATATGTGGCCAGCACCATAGGTCCCTCCATGTATATTCTTTGGTTGGTGATCCAGTCTCCAGGAATATCAAGGGATCAGGCTAGTTGACACTGTTGCTCCCTCCATGGGGCTGGAAACTCCCTCAGCTCCTTTAGTCCCTTCTCCAACTCCTCCATCTGGAACTTCACACTCAGCCCAATGGTTGCTGTGAAGTGACTCTTGGGTATTCTGAACTTTTGGGCTAATAATCATTTATCAGTGAATACATACCATGTTCATTCGTTTGTTACTGCATTACCTCACTCAGGATGATATTTTCAAGTTCCATCCATTTGCCTAAGAATTTCATGAAGCCATTGTTTTTAATACCTGAGTAGTATTCTGTTGTGTAAATGTACCACATTTTCTGTATCCATTCCTCTGTGGAGGGACATCTGGGTTGTTTCCAGCTTCTGGCTATTATAAATATGGCTGCTATGAACATAGTGGAACATGTGTCTTTATTACATGTTGGAGCATCTTCTGGGTATATGCCCAGGAGTGGAATAGCTGGGTCCTCAGGTAGTATTATGTTCATTTTTCTGAGGGTCCACCAAACTGATTTCCAGAGAGGTTGTATCATCTTGCATTCCCACCAGCAATGGAGGAGTGTTCCTCTTTCTCCACATCCTTGCCAGCATCTGCTGTCACCTGAGTTTTTGATCTTAGCCATTCTGACTGGTGTGAGGTAAAATCTCAGGGTTGTTTTGATTTGCATTTCTCTGATGACTAAGGATGTTGAACATTTCTTTAGGTGTTTCTCAGCCATTTGAGTATCTTCAGTTGAGAATTCTCTGTTTAGCTCTGTTCCCCATTTTTTGATAGGGTTATTTGGATCTCTGGAGTCTAGCTTCTTGAGTTCTTTGTATATATTGGATATTAGCCCTCTATCAGATGTAGGATTGGTAAAGATCTTTTCCCAATCTGTTGGTTGCCGTTTTGTCCTATTTACAGTGTCCTTTGCCTTACAGAAGCTTTGCAATTTCATGAGGTCCCATTTGTGGATTCTTGATCTTAGAGCTCAAGCCATTGGTGTTCTGTTCAGGAACTTTTTTCCCTGTGCCCATGTGTTCGAGACTTTTCCCCACTTTCTGTTCTATTAGATTCAGTGTATCTGGTTTTATGTGGAGGTCCTTGATACACTTGACTTGAGATTTGTACAGGGAGATAGGAATTGATCAATTCACAATCTTCTATATGTAGACTGCCAGTTGAACCAGCACCATTTGTTGAAGATGCTGTCTTTTTTCCACTAGATGGTTTTAGCTCCTTTGTCAAAGATCAAGTGACTGTACATAAAATGCATACTTTACCACGGCATTGTGCACTTTCTTTTCTGCCTGTCAATCAGATTTTAGTGTATGTGAGAATGTAAGATGTATTTGCATACTGTGTATCTTTAAATGTCATTGAACACTTTGCAGATGAATCCTCTAATTTTCAGCAGTGTTGTGTGTCAAGTATTCCTTGAAAGGTGTACATTGCTCAGTAGTAAGAGAGAAATTGATCAAGTTAAATAATGGTATCTGAAGTGACATATGTGTTGGTCATGATTCTTTAGAGAAAAAGAAGCAATAGAATGGATATAGAGAGATAGATATCAGAAACCAACTAGGAAAGGTTGAGGTATGCAAGTGAATTTTCTAGAGACGGCCCACCATTTTGCATGGCTGCAAAGGGTGAGCTCTACGAGGCAAGGTCCTGAGAGACTTCATCTCAGGATTGCTGATATGCCTCTCTGTCACTATTGCTTACTCTAATGACTCCTGCGCATTAGCCCACCCTATTTGGCAGATTTTCATGTGCAGTATGAACATGTACTCTCATGTTGTCATGCTGTGTAGATGAATTATTTCATAATTCCTGTAATGGTTTTATAGAATTCCTAAATTGACACAAGTAATCTCAATTAAATAAAAGCTGCAAAGAGAGCTTTGTAAACCTTCATGTATCATGGGCTAATTGCACCAGAAAAAGAATGCAGGCTTGGAACAAGTTTATGATCAAGGAAAACATTCCTTCTAGTTTAGGTGTGAAAGCATTATCTGGTAACTAAGGATCATAACCTGGGAGTGGATGATTTATTGCAGATACAAGGACAGAGAATAAAATATTGACTAGGTTATCTATACAAAACTTCATAATAATAAAATACTAGGCAGATGGTTTATCTCTTGACAAAACTGTGCTAACTTTGAAAGGACAGTATAAACCCTATTTGTCTCTATTTTAAAGACCAGGCCTGATTTCAAAAAAGATCTTAAGGCACCAGCTTCAGGAATAGACCATAAGTCCCAGAAACAAAGTCATAAGACAGCAGCTCTAGGTACAGACCATAAAATCCAGAACAAGATCATTAAACCCTGTCCCAAAGAACAGCCTGGGGATAAGCACAAAAACGAGGAAATATCTTATCTCAGAATGGGCCATCTGCACTGGGCAGCCCTATTTCATCACATAGTTGAAAGTTCATGACTGGCATTGGAATACAAACCACTGACCACCTGTGACCCCACCCCCACCCCCGCCCCAGCACCAGCAATGAAATTTTAGATTATCCAACTCTTCTAGAGAGTTCCCTCAGTTCCCTATAAGAAGGCCTGGGTGCCTTTGTCTGGGGTAGCAATTTTAAAGCATGGTTGACCCCTACATGCTGGTTGGTTCTGCAGAATAAATGCTCTTTGTTTTTGCATACTCTCTGATTCTGGGGTCTTCCTTCAATGATTATTGAACTCTTACAACTTGTGACACAAAAATTATTGCTTTAGTAACAAATAATGAATCTTTAGTCAGATACTTGTCTTAATGGAAAGACATGTAAACAATTCTGTTGTGATTCTTTACATCTTATTGATCTATGACATTAACTATTGCTTTAAACTTACTATAAACTTATTGGAATATAAGAGTATTTTAAAAATCTTGTAATCAATTATCCTGCTGTAACTGTTCTACCTGATAATTGTATGAGGTAATATTTTAGAGCCAGTGTATATTCTGAAAACATAAATAAAGGCTTGAGGGGGCTTTTCTTTCTCTGCTTCATCTAGAATTTTGTGGGTTTTTTTTTTCCTGTGTTGGGTAATGCATTCCCCCCCCCCGCTTCATCTACAATGTGTGTTCTCTCTGAGTGAATGACTCTCCTTTTTCCTTTCTCCCTGTCTTTCCTTTTTACTTTTCTTTTCTTTATTCTTCTCTTTTTCTTTTTCTTTTCTTTTCTTTTCTCTCTGGTTCATCAAGAGTTAAAGAACTTTGAGCCTCTTGTCTGGCCAGTCAGGGGACCTTTAGCCAGAGAGAAAAGAGCCCAGTAACTCAGCCTTTTATTTTATTTATTTATTTTTTTTTTAATTTCTTGCTGGTAACAACAGGAGCTAGTTATCAGAAGCCAGAGGCCTTTGGTCTTAGAATAGCAAAGAGTTAAAGGAAGAGAAAAATTAGCAAGTAGTAAGCAGCTTTAGGCCCAGCAATTGCAGCTGCCAATGCATTGCTACCTTCCCATGGAACCCTTGTAATGCCAGGATGGTTACTAATAGATGAGAGAGAGAGAGAGAGAGAGAGAGAGAGAGAGAGAGAGAGAGAGAGAGAGATGAAAGATAGATCTTAAGTCTGCTTATGCTGAAAAGTAACAATAGTTGCCTCATACCTGAGAGGCTCAGAATTCAGTTCAGTCTTTGAGACTGGGTGCCTCAGCACTCTGAGAAGTTCCACAGTGACCATCTCTTCCTGGAGAGGCCAATAACCCCATAAATGCTCAGGGCATGAGGCTTGGACCTGCAGAAGCCCTGATTCAGAACCCAAACCACAGATAGTTTTTGATATGAGGACAATTATGTTTTGTTCCTGATTGCTTTGTTGTCATGTCTAGGTGAAGCTGACAAAAATTTTATTTACTAGAAATGCTGCATACCTCATAGCAGTAACAACATAATCAGAATGGAAGAAGTTGCCAAAAGCAAGGTCAAATTATTATTTCTTTATAATCCAAAATGTAATGGATGATGCTGTATTTTCTTCATCCTCAGCCTGTATTTGATGGAAAATATAATTCAAACATTCCATGAGACTTGTTGGGAATTTGGCGATGAACTTCTATAGGTACCTGTGTGCACAAGGCCATTGCCTCTGTCACAGATAACTTCTACTAATACAGTCATTTTATCATCTACAGAACCTTGCACTGCAAAAAGTTTTCTAACTTTAACCCTTGTCCTCCGGAATTAAAAAAGTCAGTTTGATTCTGTACCAACAAAACAAAACAAAACAAAGAAACAAAAAACAAACAACCCCCCCACACACACACAAAACAAGCAAACAAACAAAACATGCCACAGGATGTTTAAAACTTCCAAACAATCAGACAAATACATAAATATATCAGTCTGTTCACTTCTTTTTAAAACAGAGTCAAATCATTTTCTTATTTTGTAGAAACTTTCTTAAGAGAATTTCCCTCTCAGCAGCAGTCCTACACAGCAAGCAGTATCTTTTTTATATGATTATGAGAAAGGCTGTTCTCAAATTTAACACTGGAATAATACTGTAGTGAAAGTCACTGATGTTCTCAGTGCCAGCACCATCATTACGTTAACTGCTGCTATCCGATGAAAAGATGTCCTGTCTTTTCTGGTATAAAAATAAAGTTTATTTTCTCACCGTTAAACTAGGAGCAAGCTAAGTAATTCACACCAGAAAAGAGATCTGTGGACGAACCATTAGTTCCGAAGTCTACTAATGAACCAAGAATTACAAGAAACTTCTTTGAGCCAACTGCCAGAAAATGGCAATCTGTCAAAAGGGGAATGAATGATCAAGAGCTGTGGCTTGCTAACTAAGGTAGGGAGTGGGAATGATATTAGGAATCTTAAGGAATGGTGAAAATACTGTATAAAGTTGGGCAAAGAGGTAAAATTGAGAGAAATTAGCACTCAACAAAGCTAGAGGCGATATGGAAAGTATGGAAACACCTCAGGGATAATATCGTCTCCCAAAGCATCATCTATGTACATCCATACTCCAGAGGACAACAGTTAAACCGGCAACTCATGGTACAGGAAGGAAGGAAGAAGACAGCAAAGGGAACTTCAGAACCCTTCTTCCCATCCGCTATCTACCCCATGCCTTTCCCCAGGATAGGCACCTGGTGCACAAAGTAGACAAGTTGAACCTTGGCTCAGGCAAGAAGCCATGTGACTTAGTTGTGAAATGTAGCAGATGTTCTGAAATATGCCAAGCCTGTGACCCCACGCTCTGTTGAAGGGGAAGCCTAGTTGGTCATAGATACCATAATGCACAGTTTTATTGCTCAAATTACTACTTAGATTTACTGATCTACTTCTAACCAACAACTTGATATATATGGGTGTGTGTGTGTGTGTGTGTGTGTGTGTATGTATGTATGTATGTATTACAAACACACAAATTTTCTTCTAGAACCATTGTTTTTTACTTTGAAAACTACCACCACCCATGATTTCTGTCATTGTATTTACTGTGTTTCCTTTCTTTTTGCCTTGTTTTATTTTGATTGGAATTGTATAGCCCAAGTTTATCTCAGCTCACTATGACCTCCAACTTCTAGGAAACAATTAGACTAATGTAACTCAAGCCTTAAAAGACAAATACTGTCCATTTAGTACCTCTCATACACATAATCTTGCTTTCATCTTTTATTAGTTTGTGTTTGACCTTAACTTTGTGACCTTCACTCTTGCCTCTACTTCCTTGAGTGCTAGTATCTTGGGTGCACACCATCACACCCAGATCAAAAATCAGTATTTAATTTGTTTCTTAGAATAAGTGAGCTTAAATTGCAAAAAATAATAATAATAATATTGTGTGTGTGTGTTTAAAGAGATTTAGTCTGTAAATGGTACAAAGACTTTAAATGCTCAATAGAAGATCTATACCCTGAAATTAAAGATTTCTTTTTCTATAATTGGACCCTAACTCTCTTGGACACTGTCTTACATGGGGATCTTACAATTAAACAGATAACTTGAATGCCTTCCAAGATATCAATATCCTTATCTATTGGCAAACAAGGTTTGAGGAACTGTGGCCCTCAAAGTTCATAGATACACAATCCTTTATTCAAGTTTATGCAATACCCCTGGAACAGAGACCAAATAAGAAACTCAGCTGATAGGATAATGAAAATAGGGCTTATAGGAATTAAATAGGCCATTCAAGGTAGTGCAAGGAGGGGGCAAGACGTCAAAGGGAACTACAGAATTCCACTTTCTATTTTCTATCCCCACCTTCCCACCCCTAATCCTTTTCCTCAATATAGGCGTTTGGCACCCTGGAAAGTTGAACCTCAGCACAAGCAAAAACACAGAAGGCTCAATTTCAAAATATAATACTCATAACTTCCCTTAAAGAAGACTTTATGCCATGGAAAGACTGTGCTATATTATATATTGCTGAGCTTCTGAATAATATTTGAATAGTCATCACCTTACCTTGGCCAATCATTCTCCTGGCAGTGGGCCCCTTTGGAAACGGAAATATCTCCATATTGTTATGACTAGTCATGAAAAACATAGATTCTGACCTTGAAGAGCAAAGAGTTTCTGAAAAATATCATTATGGAGCAGTTCTCAGAGCCCAGGAATGTAATAGGGTAAGAGAAACTGTAAAGCTGTATTTTTCTGTGTAGCTCATTTTCTCCCTTTGGATATCAGTACTGTGCAGGAGTGACTTAACTCCAAAGAATTGGAACTTCCCCAAACAGAGCATTGGTGCATCCATTTTATTAACGGAGTCCCACAAGACCAAATACTCTATGGTCTGTGGAATACTGTTTTATTTATGGGACCAGCACTGGGCTTTTTTCTTACAGGTAGATCAGATTTCTGTGCTATCTGATTAGCATTTGCTTTCCTCTCTTTTTCCCTTATGCTTTGTTTCTTTATGAAAGAAATATTCCTATATCACGTATCCAGGTTTACAAAATAAAACCATTTGTTACTCTAAGAATTATCCAGAAGAACTACCGGTGTATTTTTATACACAATCCAAGATATAATTTAGGTCTTACTGTTTACACACTTGTGAAAGGTGGATAAAATGTCAATTATTGAAAAGGATGCTAAGAAACTAAATTTCAACTAATGAAATAAATAGGTCTTGATAGATCTTTAAACTGATTGGATTGCTATCCCAATTGGTGCACGTACCAATAGTGAAAGTAATAGCTTTTGATTTTCTATTAGCTTGTCAAAGTAGTCTATGTGTCACATGTAATGCTTCATTTCTACCTGGGTAAACTCTACCCTTCAAAACAAGTAAAACTCACTAAAGTAAACTAAAAGGGACTCTGTGGTGTGAACTTTGTTATTCTGCTGATTTTACAAGTGGTAAACATACCAAGGATCTTTTCTTGGGATATGAAATCTCCCTGTACAGTCACTATATATCTCTTGAGTAAAATATCTATATAAATAAGTAAATAAAATTGTCATCTGATAAAGAAGGGGACAATCCACCCTCTGACTTAGTGCTTCTCTGTACCTTGAGATTATAGGACAATGACAGAAGAGATTGACCCGAAGGAAAGTTGGTCCACAGTAGCAAAAGTGTCACGACATCATGTATGTAAGACTAAGAATGCTCACTTCCATGTGCTTATGATTACACTCATAAATCTTCATGAGTTGCATAAGACTTGCCAATTCATGGTGTCATCTAATTCATGTTAACTGTATTAACTGTCTCCATATGACATTAATCAAAGCAAAAGCAAAGACTTTTCTGATAGGTAAGATATCTTCTTCTGATAGCTTATCCTAGTCACTCCTCAGATCCATCTATGAATATTAAAGTATCTCCTGTTCTAATTTTTTAAACTGTGATTCAAACAATTCTTCAGATTTTCTTCCTCTTCTCCTGTGTGATTTCATATTAATAAAATTGGCTTCTAACAGTGCCTTGATGTTTTTAGTAAAAGGCTTTCTACACAGAGCCTAGAGTACAGAAATACAGAAGCATCAAGCAGTTACAAAATATATCTAATTGGATTATAAATTAATATGCATACTTACAAAGAAATCAAATAATCACACTGACCCTGAAAAGTTCACAGCAACAAATTGCTGCTTTTTTTCACAGAGCATCAAGAGGCTCTATTGTTTGATATCGTACTTTTTCCTTATAAAGCTCCAGGCTTAGAAACACTTTGAAAGATGGTGATTTAAGACATCTGAATAATCATTAATAATACACTCTTTTCCTAGGAAATGTAAAAGAACATTCCATACTGATATAGTGTAGTGAGGTTTGGTATGAACTAATACTGGAGAAAATAACCTTAGGTTGAGGATAATTGCTGGATTTGTTGTGATGCAAGATAAATTACTCATTTTTAGATTTTGGTTTTCTCATAGATAAGATAGAATAGTTAGTTACAACTGTCTTGCTTAACTGAACACCTTACGAAAAGATTAAAAATAAACAATAACCAAAGGTACAATAGTGTTAGAGTAACAATCACTTTCTGATTGGATGTAAGGCCTGCCCCATAAAAGAAAATACATACCTGTACTTTAAATCGGGCCAACAGCCCATGGCCCCAGACATGAATCTACCATTATCAACCTATTAAATGGATATGGCCTCAAACAACTTTCTAATTTTGTACCTGTAAACATAAAGCTTAATAAAGCTCTCAGAACTCATCAGAAAATTCACTTTGGAAAGTGAATGGTTGTTAACCCAGATACTTGAAGCTGGTCAAAGTGTAAAAGATAAGTGTCAGTAGGTTACCAGTCATAAATATTACCTCTGTAGGAATCTCACCTCAATGGCTAATGACAACTGCAGAATAGGGAAGATCATAGGAGCAATAAATCAGGAGAACTGGGAGTGAAACAGACAGGATTCTGGAGCTGACAGGATTGCTAAACTCATGGTCTCCCAGCAGCTTTAATCTGTACAAGATTTGCACAAAATCAAGCTAGTCAATATTCTCACATGCAGAGAGTTGGCTTCACAATTGAGGAAGTACTGACAATTGATGGAAAAGGTCAGCATTTTTAAGCGTGTGGCTATAGGTTGGCCCACTTTCCTCCAGGGATGGCCTGAAACTCTTAAGTATATAACCAAAACAAATTGGACTCAGTGAAATAATAAATGAAAAAAAATGAAAGTATGAAATTGGTAGGGGTAGGTCAGGAAGGGGTTAAGAGAAAGATAAGCAAAATACATTGCATGAAATTCTCAAAAATTAATTAAAATATTATTCATAATTAAACAACAAATGTGAAAATTACTGTGATATCGCAAAAAGCATCACAAAACCAAAGAACAATACATGTACATGTGCTTTCTTCCTGCACTTTGGTTCTTTGTAGTTGCCTGCTCCACCCCTCCTAATTTCCCTATGACAAAACACTAACATACTACAGCCTTTAAGGACAAGAATTAAAGTGCCGTGAACTGAAGATCACATCCATCCTGAGTTACTAGATTCCAACTAGCAGTCGGAAATGAGTGTGAGGGACCCACGGGTTCAGAATATCAAACCAATTTTCATAAATGTCAACACCACAAAGCAACTTCTCCCAAAGTTTAGGGTAGCTGTATAAGTCAAAACATTTCGTTTGAAAATTTAATTTTGCATGTGATTAATCTATCATCTGGTCTGATTGCCTGTGGTATATTTTTATAATTATGAATTAAGTAAAGAATAAAGATAATTCAGATAATCTTATTGGCTAAAGCACAAGGCATTAACTCAGTTTATAATAACAATAATGACCTCAGCCCAGGACATTTCCAGGCAATTAATGACTGGCTGGAGTTAATGACCCACATTTTAGCCAAGGACCATCAACTCCTTCTAGCTGGTTATTAATCCTCAGAAAATTCCCTGTACTCAAAGCACAGTCAGATCCATTGAGTGTTTGACAGCAACCCAACTTTATCTTTCAAATAAGTTTATTGTTTTACTCTTTTATTTCTAGTTCCCTTCAGCATGGGATAAAATGGTGTTGAATATCAAATTAATGTATTCATGAAATATAAGAATTACTGAACATCATTTAGGTATCATACATCAAATAATGCTTTAATGATGACAATCTGGTATGGACCCAAAGTATGTTACACAATTTCCCACCCAACTCTAGGACTGCTTCAAAATCAGCTTTTCTCAATAGAGCCCATGTTTTTATGTTCTTAATTCATCTCTCTTAGAAAACCAGATTTGCTCTGCAATGTACAATTCACAGCTCTGCTTTCTACCTAATCAGCTATCCTCTTTGACATTAAATCTTCCAGCTGAGCCAGTAGGAGACACAGCAGAGAAAAAGATGGTGGCTGACAAGCAAACTCAAGTGACACGATTGCATTAACTTCAGTTATTTAATGCTTCTCTCGACTGCTCCACACATTATTTTTTCCACTGTACAGGAGACATATGAAACCAATAACCTGGAATAACAGCATAGGAATGTAGATTTTTCATAAGCAGTTCAAGCAAAGAGGAGATACAGTCAGTGAGCTGCCATGTCTCCAGGAGCCCTCCAGCATGGAACTTTCACTGGAAGCCAGGGATTTCAGGAAAACAATGCAATATCTTGTAGAGATTGAGTCTTACCAGCCATTTTCTCACCCCCCCACACACCTTTTCTGATTTCTTATTATTTCAATCTGTCATGGGAAAGGCAGGAGTTGGAACTGACACTGTGTTAAATAAAAGTGGCTTGTAAAATCTAGGTCTCAGGCAAAAGGTATAAGCCTGGACGATGGCTGTTAACCAAGACATCTCACTCGAAGATCACAGGCATCGAAAGTCTTCTAGGTGACCTTGTTACCTTCTATTTATCACGAATTTGAAAAGGCAAACCCTTTAAAAGACATTCAAATGGGCATTGAATGTGACATTCAAATGGGTAATTTATTATCATTATTACTTACATTAGCAGTTAAAGTCCACATAGGCCTCATGCAGGTTATGTTGAGATACTATGAATAAAAGGAAGCAGCGTCGTACACATTAGTCGCTAAACTGAAGCTTCCCAGTGGGTATTTCTCAGCAGTGAATGGGAGATGCTGTGCCAAAGAATTAAGCCTGTTCATCACAGATGATTGATGCTAAGAATGATCAAAATAATGCTAATGATGACAAACAAGAATTCACTCTTATACAGGGAAATACTGTATTCTGTGTTTTCTTACAAGGAAAATTAATATCATTAAAAGCATTATTCCTGCTGTCAAAATTTAGACTCAGAATTACTAAAAAATGTCAAAAATACTGTTATATGTTGAGTGTTTGATGCCTGTTGGAGCCAGAAAGAATTTAAAAGCTTCAGAATATAGGCAGTTTCCCATACCTGAGAGGCTCCATGCAGGTATGTGGTGAGAGAAATACTAAGGGTCATAAAGTGGGAACTCAGCAGCAGTTCTCAACCTGGGGGCCAAATGACTCCTTCACAGGGGTCACCTAACTCCACAATGACTCATACAGTAGCAAAATTTCAGTTATGAAGTAGCCATGCAAGTAAATGTGTGGTTGTAGATCCAACATGAGGAACTGTATTCAAGAGTCACATCATTGAGAAGTTTGAGAGCCACAAGATGAAAGGAAATAGACCTCATTTTGCTTCAGTAGATTTGATGTATAGGAATAGTATGTTTTAATCTCATCAAGTATAAATAAAATAGACAGACTAAAAATAAAATTAGCATTTGAGAAATAAAGGCAGTAATTTTTAAATTAAGTTATAAAAGGCAAATGGCAATATTAAAGTCATCAATGTTATTAGAAGTAGACAAATCAGAATGATCTATACTCCGCAGCTAAGATATAAGCAGATTGACTGGGGGCGCTTGCCTAGCATGTGTGACACCATCATTTCAATTGGTAGTTTCACAAAACCAGACAGAGATAGGAGAATACTGGTTTTTAAGCAGATTTTCTATCTTGAGCCTTATTGAGCAGAGCTAAGAAGTGAATATGCATGTTAGTTAACACAAAGCCTATCTGCTTTGTCTTGAGTCCATACAATGTGTTTTTCACCTAAGTGGTGAGATTCATATTTTGAGAAATTGATAAATATGTACAGTGTAACTTGGTCATACCTGTTCTACCCACCAACCTCCTCCAGGATCTTCCCAATATATCTTCCTCCCAACTTAGTGTGCTTAAAAAAAAAAAAAAGGAAGACGAGAAAGGGAAAAAGATAGCAACCAAAACAACAAACACAGCTAAATCCATTTAGTACTGCCTATACTTTGAGTATGGTGTCGTTATCCACTGGAGTATCAACAAAGTAAGAGCAGCTACACCTAAGCCAGTAGATGCCTTCTCAGCTCCTCAGCTGCTATGAGAAGCTAGAACACAAAACTGATTGTATGGAATCCAAAAGGTCTTCGCTGAAAACAATGAAGTAGACAACTCACCTCAGACCTCCAGCCTCCAGAACTGTGAGAAATGTGCTTCTTCTATTAATGCTGCATCTGCATACATGATACTCTGTTGTTTACTCAAAATTAAGAAACTTAACATCTGTCTAACATATGTAGCTATAAACTAAGAAGATAACATATACTATCAAAGCACATAGAATAGAAGTCCCTAGTGAAAAGCATGTGTGCAAAAGGTTTCTGTGGTAACAATAATTAAAGAATAAGAATTCTGGAATTTTAGAGAGTGTACAGAGAGTCGTCAATAATTTTAATACAATACTCAAGTCTAAAATTCTGAAAAAAATAAGAAACCAAATTTGTAAACTCCCCTTCCCCAACAAAATTCACTTTAGAAAATAAAATACATATGCATAAATATAACATTATTCCATAATTGGGAATGGAATAAAATGATACAGATGATTTATAACAGTGTGGTTAGAACTAGATGTTGCTGTATTAAATACATACAACACTTTCTCCTACTTTTCCTTGGTGCCTGAGGATTTCCAAATGCACTCTCCTTTTAACTGTTCGAGCTTGGATTTGTCTGTCCTGGGTCTCTACTTTCATCTTGGTCTTCCTCTTCTCATTTCTCAAATAAGAAGCTAAAAACTCATTCCCCCCCCCCCCCCACTAACATATGTCAGATCACTTTAATTCAAAGGACAGCTTTGTAGGTCTCTATGTTAGACTTTCTAATTTCTGTTAAATAAGGGGTCTCTGAACTGCTGTCAACTGGGTCCAGTAATCTGAGAAAGCCAACATCAAGAGAAAATTTAATGTCTAGCAAAGGACATCTCAGAATTGATGGCAGCTCCTGAATTCTCCAAAAAGCAAAAGTGTCCCTTTGTCCTGTTTAAAAGGAGATTAACTCCAGTCCCATGACTCTCTCACCCATGGTCTTACCTACAAACCATCACACTCAAATTTAGGATTGGGCATACCAATTTTGGAGATACAAAAATGCTCAGATGATAGCAGGAGAAATTATGACTCCCTGACTTCATAAGATGAGATGTCCTGTCAGATGCCAACCTCTGGCTGGTTGATGTCTTCATACTTAGTAGTTTTCCACTTAGAACTAACATTGAAAGAGTTTAGACAGGATGGTTTATGAAAGCCTAGAAGAAATAGTTAGCATTAAATGCCAACCAATGTGATCATTGCAAATTAAGAAAAAGCCTCTCTGGGCTGGAGATTTACAGATAATAGTGTTGATTGCTTCTGCAGGGGACCTGACTCCTAAGACTCACATCAGTCAAGTCACAATAGCTTGAAATGCCAGCTCAAAAGGATCCAACAGTCACCCATTTCTGGCCCCAGAGGGCACCTGCACTCACATACACATACCTACACAATACATGTATCATACACTTAAAAATAAATCTTTTTAAAAATTTTTTTTTGAAGAATCAAAGAAAAAGCCTCAGAAGAACAAAACGTATCTTGCCTTAAAAATGTTAACTATGTGGTTTGGGTGATTATGTATTTGGTGGATAGTTCCACTGAGCAGAGACACCGGAGAATCCATGTTGGAAATTGGAAAATAAGGTTCTGTTAATCTTACATCTTGATAAATTATGAGATGTTGTCAGTCACTACAGGAGCGC
>JADRCH010000004.1:21521346-21572601 GCA_019843965.1 Rhynchomys soricoides | reverse complement strand
TGTATGTATGTATTTCTCCCCTCCTTCTCTCTCTCTCTCTCTCTCCCTCCCCCTCCCTCCCCCCTCTCTGTATGTATGTATTCTCAGGTAGTCCTCCCATTCCATTTCTACTCTTTGCCACCCATTACTTCCTTCTAACTCATCTTCAAGTCAGTTCTCCAGTGTCATCCTCTTGTTTCGAAAGGCATTTAGGTGGTCTAAGAGGTCTGTCTATAGGATCTCAGATGTTCAGCCTCCAGCCCCTACTCTAGCATCATTTCTCAACACTCTCCCTTGTCATTTAATCTGGGCTTCTCTACATTTCTGTATCATCCCTTGTTTCTTTGTCTGTTTCCCTTCACCATTGCCCCGTTTTTGCTTTTGTTATTTTTTTGTTTTTTTGTTTTTCATGTTCTTAATTGGGAGGCATTTGCATCCTATCTTCTCCATTAAATGAGGCGAAAGTCCTGGCAAATGAGTAAATCCATAATGGATGCAATTGCTTCTTCAGTAGCTGCACATCCTGGAGCTGATATGTCTTGGGTCATGGAGTCTGTACAGTACATGACACATAATAATTGTTGGTTAATAAGTGTTTTTGATAAATTAGCAGATCTACTAACCCCATCCAATTCTAAAGTAAAATATGAAATTATATTTCTATCCATAACATCAGCCATAACTTTTGATTGTTAGGTGATCATGCTAGCTACTATGTCATACAAAGCAAACCTGGGAACCTTAGCAAAATATTTCATTAAAAAATAATACTGTAATTATAATAATAATAATAGTAAAGACATAAAATAAAATTGATTGTTCTTGAAAACATACACAGTCTTTGGAAGTAAAGGGGAATATTATAATAATCTCTGTGTACTTTTAATATAAATGTCTTTAAAAGTTGAGAAGAACAGATGAGAAGTGAAATTATCATTAATAAAAAATAGTAGCTACAAGTCTTTTAAGAGACATAGTAATCTTAAATTGCTTGAGGCCAATTGTTATCAATTCTATTACCATCTCATTACCCAAGTCACTAATTTTATGCCCTTCCAAGGTCCCTAGTGCCTCGTTAATAACCCATTGGTACGTTTCTTCACAAAAACAACTCGGTGTTTAATCTTCTTTTTTTTTTTAACATCTATTTTTAGTTTACAAATATTTTCCAGGGGAGAGTTGTGGTACCAAGTAGTAGTACATAAAAGTAGCCAGCCGATTGCCACTTGCCATTAACACCATGAAGATAAGCTCATGAAATGTAATGCCTTTGAAGTAAGACTCTGTGGCTTTAAAGTTGTGGTGTGACTCTTACCACCTTAGTTTTCAGCATGTATAGGTCTCAGCACATTGCCTACATCTACATACTTTCTGTAAGCATTTTTATTTTAGTGTTTGATTATTTCCTTTATACTGAGGATTCTAATGTAATTCGATCATTTCTCCCTTCCCTTCCCTTCCCTCCCTCATTACCCTTCCTGATATCATCTTTGCTTTTAATTTTGGCCTCTTTTTAAACTTAATTTTATATGCAATATATATGTAAATACATGAATATTCTTAAATATAACCTACTCAGTAAAAATAACTGTGTATGCCAGTTCTGAAAGCAATCTTGGATCTATTCTCTTCTATGTATTTTTCCTGTATATGTCCCACAGAATAACTAGGCTGTGTTAGGAAGTAATAACCTGAAACAAGGAGGAACTGTGCAGAACCAGCTGAGCTCCCTTTTCCAGTGTCCTCCTAGGTAGAGGGTACCTTTTGGTACCAAGCATGGCTTGTTGCTTATAGAGTGTAACACCCAGGGCTGGTTTGGGGGTCCTCCTCTGTGATACAAGTAGAGTGTATGAAAATTGAAGCCCATTTGCTCTTGGTATTTTCTTGAGCCTTAAGGGAACAGGTTGTTCCCAATACAAGCTTTTGGCAAACTGCATGCATAAGTATTCTGTCTCACCAAACTCACACAAACAGAGACTGTAAAGTCAAAGATAAATGCAACAGTTAATGTTAGTTGATAAAACTTTAGAGCTTACAATGAACAGTGTAAATCAAATGGCTAACAAGCAGACTATGACTGAGTGAGCTATGTCATAAGGACATAGGAATAGTGAAGGAAAAGAAACCAAGTATTTTATTGCTAAGAGACAGAATGACTAATTTCCTACATGTGTACATGGTATGTATGAACATGAAAGAAAATAGTGAGTTCCACGGAGAATGGCTAGGTCGACCTAAATCAAAGCTTGTCTACTAACTACTCAAGCCATGCTTTATTCTGCAGGCCAAGTTAGTAGAAATAGCATTGTTGCCGCTGTATTTGATACAGGAAATGTCCACTGTGGTGGATGTGCTCACAGCTTGTTGGTTAGACTATTGAAGCAGTTCTTAAGATAATTCTGTCCATTCTAGAAACTAAAATCATGTTAATATGTTGGATCATATAGTTAGTTACCTTTCCAGAATTCATTAATAATAAGATGCTTTTTAGCATAACTTTTATAGCAAAAAAGTGCAAATATTATAAACGTTCAGTAGGAAATGACTGATGAACTACATTTCTCAAACTTCCAGAATATTATAGAACAATTAAAATATAATTTGTAAAATAGGATAATCACACAGTAAGGTGCTGTTATACAATTAATGAGATCTACAGTTTTAAAGCAAATATATGCTATTAAATCTCAATTTAGTAATATGCAATGATTAAATAAACTGTAAAAGTATTAATAATTATTATATCAGAGAAAATTTATTGTAAAGAATATAGTTTTGTGGTAATAATTTGCAAGATTTTTTAAACTACTGTTTTCTCTTTATGGCTCAGACACATTCCAGCTTTGTACTTCACAGCAGGAAGAATCTAACCATATTCCATAAAACTGTTTCTTCTGCTTTGATTAGATTTAGGATATTTAATCAATTTACTCCCTTCTGGTGCCATGTTACATTAGTTAAATCTCAGCTGAGGACTTAGTCATAACATTTCACATTCATGGATAAAATATTTTAAGTTATTTTGGTAATCAGTTAAACTGAGTGGTTTTACTACACAAGCTATCCCAAACCAGAAACATTACTCACTAATATACATTCACCTAAAATTACAGTGTTTTCTCTTATGTTCTGTTTTTCTTATTCCCATTTTTGATTCTCCTGTAACAGTGTTATGTGACAGTTTTATTAGTTTTTCTTTCTGCCCATCAATTTCAGATGAAAAGAAAGAGATGAGGTCTTGTAACTCTCTTTCCAATTATACTTTTTGTGATTTTCACCACGTATGTGCTGAGTCTCTATCAGAAACCCGTTTTATATCACTCAATGGCCTCCGTATGCCCCAATGTTTACTTTTGGTTTTATTATATCCAATTACCATAGACACCATCCAGAAGAGCTGTCCCAGTCTGCCATGGTCAGCAAACCCTTGGATTTTCCTTCCGCTCATGCTGTCTGTTGGATGCACAATGTGTTCCTACTTGCTTAGTAGAAATTAATTGTCTCCAGTAATGTAAGAAAGTTGCCAAACTTCACTCATATTTTCTAAAAATGAAAAGGGTCAGGGAATTGTGATGAGAATAGGCTAGGCAGAGCTCCCAGAAGATAGTTCTGAGACCTCTTGGTATGAAGTCAGCAACAACCCTTGTAACCTCAGCACTGACAGTAATGTTACCTGACTTCCTGCCTGAGTCCTTCCTTGACTAAACTGTGGTGAATCCATTTCAAGATAGCCTTTAGAAAATGTTCCTCTATTTAAAAAGTTCAAAAGAAGAAATATTTTCTTAATTTTTCTTTATAGTTTATTCTTTGGAGAAACATATATTTGAAAGTATACTTAGAATTTGATTTTTATAAAGATTTATTTCATCTGAAGATTCACCGATGAGATGACTGCCAATGTGCATAAGAGTCACTTGGAACTGTATTCATGAATTCAAGTTCTTGGCTATATCTTTTGAACATTGTTTCTGTAAGTTGAGTTGGCAATAAGGAACACGCATTATATGCAAACTTGCACTTGATTCTGAGACAGAGCGCTGCTTTCCAATCCACTTTAGGAAAGGCTGTAGAAATAATGTTCCACCACCTAGTGATGTTTGGCAATAGAGTGTAATAGGTGGTAGCCTGTGTTGTTTAAGGTCACCGGAACCTCTCTAAGTAATAACTCATAGGGATTAACCAGAAAACTCTTCCCAATGACTAAATTTTGTTGTGCTAGAAGGTTCTTTATAGGTTTCTGGGAAGAAAGAAAATTACTAGCCTTATCCAGAGCTGGACCCTGCTCTACAGTACCAACCTGTAAGTCAATATGTGGCCACTGATGCAAGAGTGGCAATACTTTGGGCTAACCAGCCATTCTCTTGATTGAATTTGAGGCCTGCTCTTCCAGAGGAAGTGGATGTCTCATATTCATAAATATGATCACAACCCATGGATATTAAAAGTCATAGCATCTAGAGGAGAACATATTGATGTTGATTTCCTAAATGCTTATGTTGTCAAATTGCTTTCTAAATAAATTTGTGCGCTTTCAACCTTGGTCAGGAAAGCTTTACACTGCAGTGGTTAGTAGTCAGTGCAGAGAGGCATGACTGTTCAAAGCGCTGAGAGTCAGTGACTAGGAATGTTTAGCCACAGATGGATGTCTTTATCAGTCCTGCAAGCTCAGAGATCATTGTAGAAGAGGAGAGAGAATATAACAACTGGAAGACGAAAAACAGTGTAAGAAGTGCTGTCCTCGGAACATGACATGAATGTTTCACACATAAGCTCACAAGAGCTATGGTTATTTACATAAGACCTACATAGAAGCAAGCCAATTAAAATTTTCCAGGATGGCAGGGAAAGAGCCCAATCCTAACTGAGGAGCTTTTGGCAATTGATGGATGCTGAGGGAGAGGGAACTATTTTTTAGGAGTACAGCCACTCATGCTCCAGTGGATGACCCCACACATATTTACATTTGGACAGTACTAACTAAACTCAGTGGACTAAATAAAATAAATAAATAAATAAAATATAAAAAAAGACTATGAAGTTGTGGGGGGGTGATGTGATGAAGAAAAGTGGGAGGGATAGAAAGGGAGGAGCGAGGGATAGATATACTCAAGATACCTGGTATATATGCATGAAATATATATATTTATATACATACAAAGTATGGTACATACATATATACATACAATAAAACATTTATATATTTATATACTGTATATATGTAAAATATATTCATACATATATACAATGAAATATGTGTTTATGTACATACATATAGACATACAATGAAATATATTTATATACATACATATATACGTATATACGTGTGTGTGTGTATGTGTGTATATATATATATATATATATATATATTGAGACAAGAAATGCTGCTCTTCACTTTACCCCAGATCATTCCTTAAGCTCTTTGCTCTTCTGCTGTAATAGGTTCCACATTTGGAAATGGTCTGAATGGCAGCCTGCTTCACAAAGTCCTGGTGATAGCCTAGTTAGACCAATGAAGTGCTGCTTTTGTATTTCCGTGGATGACTCCTATATGTTAGCAGAGGGAGACTCCATTGGTGCCACCTAGACAGCTTACACTCACTAATTATCAAGAACATACATACTATGGGAGCCGTGCTTTAGCAGGACCCTGTTTGATACTGACCCATCTTTTCCCACTTATTTCTAGGCTTCTCCTGTTCCCATATGGTAAGTCTCAGACACAGTCTCCCGCATTCTTAACTCATAAGAAGCTTTTGAATATGAATATTTTCATGGCACATTATGACATATAATGAGTAGTTATTTCTAATTCCTTGAATAAATTAAACCAAGGCTCTTCCGCTCCATTAATTTTAACATCTGCTCATGCACTGCATTTGATTCAGCCTTTTTTGCCCCTTTGATATCTTGTCTCTATTTTTCTTCTACTTTTCTCCTTAATCATCAAACCTGCATGAACTCTTGGTATATTTGCAGATTTTTTTAAAATTAGTTTAACAGCTACCCAAAGCCCATAATGGTGTTTAATGTTAACATTTAAAGGATAAGATGCTGCTCTTTATTACTTGGTACCGTTATAATCATGACTGATTTTCATTATGTAATCAAAGCATAACACAACCACAGTCTATACGTTCCTTTTTTCATCAGTCATATGAGAGCAGCCATCTCTCTTGTAACAAAAGGTCTGAACCAAATAACAGTAAATTCTGTTTTCAGTTTTAGGACAGTATTTATATTTTGAATTTTTTCTCTTATATAAAAGTCTTTTTTCTGCTTTTCTATATCAAGTGGCTGATAGCTTGTAAAAAAGGAAAAGTCCACTGCTTAGGAAAAGAAGCATACTTGGCTCTCCATTATCTTCATAAACACCCTGAAAATGCAATTATATCTCACAAATACATATTTAGTACAGTTAACCATTTTACATAAAAATATGCCTAGAATCAGCTCACCAATCTTATCATCTTCTGAACTAATGTACTCAGACATTCTCAGAAGAAAAATGACTTCTGTGATGAATTTGAAATCAGGTAACAAAAATACATTGCATTTCCAGAGCATATGACATTCCACTTAAATGTATCCCCAGTTACAAATATTATGAACATTTAGTGACTGTAAATATGATGAATATAATGCAAGCAAAAGTGCTTCCCTTTGCAACACCAATGAAAGCAGAGATTCCCTTAATATTCTAATTTATGAGCGGCAG
This sequence comes from Rhynchomys soricoides, assembly GCA_019843965.1. Taxonomy (NCBI): domain Eukaryota; kingdom Metazoa; phylum Chordata; class Mammalia; order Rodentia; family Muridae; genus Rhynchomys; species Rhynchomys soricoides. The sequence goes on along the minus strand of JADRCH010000004.1, from coordinate 21,565,907 downwards.
CTCTGAACTGCCTAAAGATCATGAGTGAGCTATGACCCAGTGGGGAGGAGGCTAAGCATCATTTCCTTGCAATTCACAAGCTTGAATCCACTCTCTATTCACATCCCTCACCAAATTCTGGAGGAAATTATTTAATCTAGTGAAACCTCTATGCCCTTATGTACACAATATGCACCACTAGAGTTTCTATCCCATAGTTTATTCAGAGAATTAGATTTTTAAAAAATAATGCAACATATTGTATACGTGTATGTATATTTTTGTACACAAGAATGTATGAAAAATTAAACATGAAGAAAACTAAGCAGGTGTAATGTTGCATACCTATAGTTCTGGCTATTGGAGACCTTTAGGTAGAAGGATCATGTATGGTTAGGAGTTTGGGGCAAAAATAAATAACATAGCAAGATTCTATGAAAGAGAGAGGAGGAGAAAGAGGATGGAAGAGATGAAAGGGGAGGGAATTGAGAAAAAGACAGTGAAGAACTGGAAAACTCGGTACTTTATACTAACTATATTGCTATTTTAATGCTTACCATATCATACAGTCTTAGATCAATCCAATTTTTTCTGCCTGATTTAGTGTAAGTGTTTTATTTTATTATTAAACTTATTTCTTTGGAAATAAGAAATGTTCAATGATATTCTACAGTAAATTTTTTATAAAAAGCCCAGTGTAAGGGAATGTCAGGGCAGGGAGACAGGAGTGGGTGGGGAACACCTTCATAGAAGCAGGGGGAGGGAAGATAGGATGTGGGGGTCCAGGGGAACTGGGAAAGTGGATAACATTTGAAATGTAAGTAAAGAAAATAAATAAATAAATACAAATTTAAAAAGTATATAAGGGCATCTACTTATTTTGTAATATACTGTTACAAAACGATTTTATACACAGATTGTGTTCTGCATATTTGCAGCATTGTCATGACTGATGATGGAGTGACAATGATTTTGGACACATATCTCTACAATTTAAATTTTCAGCTAACTGCTCCCATTTCTTCCAGGTAACTAATGTATGTCCCTAGTTCATCTGCCACTAAAGATGTGTTGAGGAATGCATGCACATGACACCATTGTCCTTTCTGGGTTGTTTAATTACAAATGTGTATATAACTTGCCTTTAGATATCCCTGATGTGATAATGACCAAGAGAAGCCATAAGCCAATGGGAGATGGTTATAATTAAAGGAAAAAGTCTTAACATTCTACATAATCATGGGAATATTTCTTCTTCGCTGTCTTTCAACTCTTCATAACTGATGCTAGCCTTAATCTCCCAATATACTATAGATGTTGGCTTCCATCTCTTTAACTCACTATACTGTCCTATCTGTCCTCCTTCATACAGAACACTCTCTGTGCAAAATAGATGTCCCTCTTTGATGACCCAAATGATAGTCACGAACTGGGGTACACAAAAAAGAACCAAAGTAATAGTCAACAGTAATTTCCAAATTGTAGCTATCACCATAATGAAGTCACAACCACTTTCTGTTTGCTTGTTCTGTTGCTATAGTAAACACCACGGCCAAAAGCAACATAGAGAGGAAAGGATTTATACTGGCTTACAGCTCCAGAAGGGACGTTCATGATGATAAGGGAGGCTGTAGGCAATAGAAACAAGAAGCTGGCTGATCATTTATCTATTCATACCCAGGAAGAAGAAAGAGAGAAAACTGTAAGTATGGAAAGGTCTAAAATCCCTTGAAACCTACCCCTAGTCACCTACTTTCTACAAGGTTCCACCTCCCTAAGGTTATACAGCCTTTCAGCCTGCCATCATCTAGGAACCAAAAGGTCAAATACAAGAGCCCATGGTGCGACATTTCTCATACAAACCATAACACTTCTATCTACCTATGACTTTATTTAAGGAATTGTTTATATATCCTACCAATCTTCTGATCATGATGGAACAAACATGGAGGAAAGAAGACAGGGAAACAGCCATACCTGTCAATGGTAGACATTTATTTTTTAAAGAGGTCTAAATAGAAATCATATTAAAAGGAAGTATATTGGACATAATTCTAATAAATATCAAGCCATTTAACACTATAGCCTGATGTATCTTGCTATTTTCCCAAGTATTATGAATTAGTAAATTAATACTTGCTTTATATCTGCTTAGTTTAAAATATTGACCATGTTTAAACAAGAGAGCTTTAAAAAACATTTACTCCCTCCCGAATGGCATTTTCCACCTTCAATTATTTTAAGGTCTGTGCACCCAACTTTGTAAATATGAATATGGTTTCATATCTAAGTAAATATATTTACAAAAGGCAACTCTAGAAACTATTGTTTGTAAAGGGATACAAGAAACAGAATCATACAACTCAGGAGAGGTTTCTCTAATAGACTATGAATTTTAATAAGATATAACTTATTGATCTGGGATTTGTAACTCAAGAAAAGGAATTACAAATAGCATATTCACCCCTCTCTTAAAGCCCACAATTTAACTCAGCCTTCAAATGAATTAGAAAATGATTTCAAGAGAGTTTCTTAGAAGAACATATTTGGTCTTCTAATTCTTTGTAAAAAAAAAAAAAATCACATTATCTAACTACACAATTCATCCTTCTGAAGTAGAAAGCATATTTAAGAATTGCCCATGCTGTAATTTTAAAATACAAAAATAGCAAGAACCTGAGAAATAAAAGAAAGATTATTTTGAAACACAAAGTTATATTTAGATATGTCTCAATATAAATGCCATTGCAATGGAAAAATACTAGAAAACAAGACATGTCCAAGCACAAGAACTCATTTACCTTATAGGTCTTTTTCTTCCATCAGTAAATCTAGTGTGTACAGGGCTTGATTTTAGATGGCACAGAATCCTGTAAAGCAGAAGACAATGATGGTAGATGCTGATGGCCCAGAATGGGCTTCTAGAACCAGCAGGAAATCAAATAAAAATGCTTCATTAACTATTGCAAATAAAGTAGATGTGAACATGGATAGGCAAGGGCTCTACTGTCAGTAATATTCTCTTTTGTGTGTACGTGCAGGTGGGAGAAGTGTTTACACTGGCTTCCATAGTAGATATACTGGGTCAACAGTGAATGTGGGCTCCCCTTTATCAAAATCTTCACCATAATATATGGTCATTTGATTTCTTTTATGATAGCCATTCTGGCTAGGAGTGAAATGGTATCTTTAAAAAATTTAATTTACATTCCCTTTAGGTCTAAAGACACTGAAAACGTTTTGTCAAAGTTTATTAATCATTTTAAATTTTTCTTCTATGAACTCCATTCTGATCTATAGCTCAATTTTAAATTGGGTTACTTGTTTTTTTGATTTGTGTTTGTGTGTTGTGTGTGTGTGTGTGTGTGTTATATTTTCCTGTAGTCACAAAATCTAGGAAATTGAATCATCCTATATATCTATCAATTGACAAATGAAAATGGCATCGATACAATGGACCTCTACTTGGCACTAACAAAATTGAAATTTTGAAAATTTCAGCATTTTTTCAAAGATAGAACTAGAAAATACTGTATTATGTAATATGTTCCATTTTTGTGTGAACCTTAGCTTTGAATTCTGGATTTTTGTGTTAAGTTTGGCAAAAAACTGGGAAGGGTGTCACTGGGACAGTAAAACACATGTGATTTGAAAGTAGAAGAAGGGATATTGGATTTACTTGGGGATGAAGCTGGGTTAATGGAGAAAAATGAAGGTTGTGGAAAGAACTAAACTAAAATCAGGACGTGTAGAAAAATTCATAAGAAAAACCTATGAAAAATGCTGTGGAAGTCACAGACAATGGGATGGGGCGGAGCTATTTAGTCTGCTAAATGCTCAGGTGATCAAACTGCCTTTTAAGTAGTATGTTTATGCCTACTGACTAGTGCTGCTTTCATTCTTGATCAAAAATGTTTCTTTTTACAAAGGGTAATGGTTAATGCAAAAATTTATAATTGATCAAATGGGTGGGGAAGGTGACTGTTGAACTCTCATCCCTAAACATGACGTTTACAATACACCCTCCAAGTTCTAGGAAAAATAACACATACAGAGACAGAGAGATTTCAAGAGGAGGGTAGGAAGAGTGGGGGTGAAACTCTGTCTTCTATATGGCATAGTTGTGGACACTATGAGTGTACCAGAGTGATGGCTACCATCACAAGACCTACACACGCACATGCATGCACGCATGCACACACAAACACAGAAACACACACACACCACACAGAAAGAGAGAGTGAGTGAGAGAAACCGACAGATAGACAGAGGCAGACACAGAGACATACAGACACATGAGAGAGAGAGAGAGAGAGAGAGAGAGAGAGAGAGAGAGAGAACAGAGGCAGTGACAGAAAGACAGAAAGACAGAGACAAGCAGGCAGACAGACAGACAGGCACACACACACACACATACACACACACACACACACACAAACCACGAAGCAAAACTGGAAATTGTTGGCAGTCATAGGAATGATAGGGGATGGGGGTTGTGGTGGGATGTGAATAATCACAATGCATTCTGAAACTGACAATTTCAGTGAGTTTTTGCACACAAGAGCTAGGTGAGGCAGTTGCATAGAGTTACAGTAAGCATGGCCGGTCTATTGCGAAGAAACAAGGAATGAAGCACTTTGATCAAAGAGGAAATGGAGCTCAGATGATAACATTGGGAGAGATGCAGACAGGCAGCAAGTGCACCTTAGTTATTCTAGAGAAGATGGAGCAGAACCCACACTAGTGTGCTAGCCCCTCTCCCTCTTTCCACCGTTCTCCCATCAGAGTGATTTCTAGGCATGAGAAGCTCCAGCATGCTCAGAGACTGAGAAGAAGCTATCCTGCCCTTCTCTGTGATGAAGTTCAGCACTGTGTCAAATGTACCACTTAAAAATTTCCACAGGAACAGTGATAACTGTTCCTCTCTCCTCAGCCTTCTGTGAGCCTGCTACAAACTTATCCCTCTGTTTCAAATAGAAAAGGGGCATAGCAGCTTTGATTAAAAAAGGTTAGCCTGAGCTCGGGGACTCCAATGGGTAAGTAGGGCAAGGGCTGTAGGAGCTGAAGAGGTTTGCAACCCCATAGGAAGAACAGCAATATCAACCAACCAGACCCCCCAAAGCTTCCAGGGACTAAACCACCAACCAAAGAGTACACATAGGGGGACCCCATGGCTCCAGCTGGATATGTAGCAGAGGATGGCCTTATTGGGCATCACTGGTAGGGGAACCTCTTGGTCCTGTGGAAGCCTGATGACCCAGGTTAGGGGAATGCTGGGATGCTGAGGCAGGAGCTGGCAGGAGGGTAGGGGATCACCCTCTTAGAGGCAGGGAGAGGAGGAGGGAGGAGGGGGGTTGTGGAGGGGAAACCGGGAAGGGGGATAACATTTGAAATGTAAATAAATAAAATAACCAATAAAAAAAGAGTACAGCTATGTACCCTGACTCACACACACCCTAAGCATTTGAACTCACCCCTCAAAATATTAGGATGATCAAAGCAAATATTTGAAAATTATAGCTTGCCTAACGTAAGATATAATTTACTTTCTATTTTGTATTGTAAATCAACTAAATGGAATACCATCTATTTTCTCTAGATCATCTCCTGTTCTCTGAAGCTTTACTACTTAGACATCTTCAGATTTATAAAAAAAGGATAACAAACTGGTAACATGAAGTTGGAGAGCATTATTTAATTGTGCAATGTAGCAAATCAATTGATGTGACTGCTTTCATCTTTTTCCAATATATCGTTGGATTATCAGGCTGTAGACAAGAAGCAGACCTTTATGACTGTGATAGTAATCTAAGATTAATTTCCAAAGTGATCTGGTATCCCTTCCAGGAAATTCTGGTTTCAGGACATTTTTGAATTTTCTCTCAGGAGAATTTTGATCTTGAATTACATTAGAAAATGCCCATGAACTTCACTTTGCTGCTGTATAGAACACTAAGTGGCTTTTCTGATTTTGAAAGCAATTCTTATTGTAATGCCATTTTAGAAGGTTGAGTTATGTACAGATTTACTTAGAGGTGCATCAAGATGTTTTTTCTCTTTAATTATCAAATTCCCATAGTAAAACAGGAGATGCTGGACTAAGAGGCTGCACACTAAGACCTACTCTCTCGGTCTTCATGGGCATCCCCTTCAGGATGCAAATGTTGTCAATGGTGATGTAGACACATCTGATCTGTGGGTTATATTCAGAACTCTCAGCTCTGGAAGACTTTTCTCTTGGTCAGTTAGCACATGGCTTATCGCTTTATGCAGGAGAAGGTATTGCATTTTGCTGATTGATTGCCTCTTTGCTTACATTAAAAATAATACATTTTATAGATGAGAGGCAATGAATCCCTTCAGTTGTTCCTTTAGTAATGTCACTCATTCTTGTCTCTGTCAGTGTCACTATCAGCCTTCTCAACAACATTCCTTTTTTATAATTTCAAGAATTAGGCATCTTTTATCATATATACTGGGTTCAATATGCTGAGGACTTCTTTTAGATTCTCTTACATAAGAAGTATTCACTGTTATTCTTTATGTATTTTATTGAGAAACACCTATATGAGAGTTTATAAATTTCATGTTTCTTGTCTTAGCCTCACTAGGAAGAGTGTAGCTGCCATTAGTGTGGTGTCTTTGTGTATACAATAGCAGACATAATTTCGTATCTCTCTCCCTTCAAATAAATGTATGTTGTTAGGCCCAAAGAAATATGTATAACTCAGTTGAACAAGTATCAGTGATAAAATGAAAGAAATTAAAAAGTTTTACACAGCATCCATACAGCTTCATATTCATTATCTTGCTTATTATTCATGTAACTGTACAAAATAAATATAATTTGTTGGCTAACTCAGGAGAATACATACTGGATTGTTTTTCACAAGTCTCATCTTGAATCCAAAGATAATACTCTTCTCAGCCTGTACAATTTCTGGTGGTAAACACAATCCATGGGATGATAATTAGTACATAGGATAAGAGATTGATTAGTGCTCAACCCTAATTGGAACATATGTATCACATGCCTCCCCTCAGGGCTCAGGGATCTTTGCAGAAAGTGGTAGATATGATCAAAGAGACTGTTTTTGGACACTACAGGGTACTTACACATATGAACTCACAGTGATTGTAACAACATGCTAAAGACTTCAGTAGGCTCAAGACAGGAAAACCTCCAGCATAGAAGAGGTAGCAAGAAAGTCCATTACTCTCTGAGGAGCTATTGGCATTTGGTAGCTTCTGGAGAGTGACAGTCAGCTTCCTTTATGATGGGACCCCTGGTCGGTTAACTACACAGGCCAAGGCATGCCCACTCCAAGGCCAGTTAGGTAACACAAACTATATTCCTCAGTGAGAGAAAAAGGAAACTCTGCATCAGGAGGCAAGGGAGAGGCAGGAGAAACAGGTAGCTGTAAGAATAGTTCTGGGACAAGGATGAATGTGCTCAAAGTACATTGTATAACATTCTTGATGAGATTATAAAATTAAGAACCAATATATGGGTTTGTCTCTTTTCTGAAATATTATAGCTACATGTCACTGAAACTTTCATTATAGGAGAGGATATTTTATGGCTCTTGATATTTTATCCATAGTTTAGATAGGGAAGAAAATCACCTGCATTTCAAAAACGATATTTCCATTACAATTTTCTACAGGCTACATGTTTTGGATACCCATAAATTTCAAATATCACAATAAGGATCTACAAGGTGATGGCTTTTAAACATAGGTAATTAGGCAGTTCATTAAATCATGTAGTCAGAGCCCTCATGGTGGGGATTTTTATTGCAATACAACATGTATTAGAAGACCCTTTAGTCCCTTTATCAGACGGAGACTCAGAAAACTCAATAACAACTTGTAAACACTGAAGCAAACCCATTATTTCCTGAATTTCTAATCCCAAGAAATTAAAAACTATAATTCCATGATCCATAAATTATTTATTGCCCCACATTATACTAAGGATAAGCATGGTTTTTTTTTTTTTTGGAGTTATTTTAAGATTCATGATCACATATGGTATTTACAAAGGCCTGTTTATTTGGAAATGTTTTTTATAAAGAAAACATTAACTATTATCAGTTGGTGTCATTGCAACTGATACTAGGAGAAATACAGGTAACAGAGCTAAGACAAAACCTGTTTTATCAGAATGAGGCTCTGGAAATAATTAAATATAGAAATTGATAAGAAGCAACATTTAAGGTGACTCCTGTCTCTAGATTCTGTCAGTGCCAAAACTTTCCTGTCATTTATTTAGAGACAAAATTCAGTTGAAAAACAAGTTTCAGGTGAATCACTGGAACATTTTTAGAACACATGGGACTCAAATTTCCTGTAAGAAAATGAAGTAATATTTCCAAGAAGTGACTAGACTATTGTTCTTGGTCTCAAGACAGAATTTTGGCCAATAAGGAAGCATATAAGTGGGTTTTGAAACCAAAAATATCATTGAATTAACCTCATAAGAGAGCAGAAGGAATAGAGAGAGATGATGGCATTAACATAGAAAACGTAAATACTTACGGAGTGGGTAGGAAAAGTAAGCCCACAAAGAAATTGAGGAGAAGAGTAAAGAGAAATAAGAAGAAACTCAAGAGAAAGTAAAGTCACAGAAACTATACAAGTGTTTCTTGATTACAGGAAAGAATGGCCAGAAATACGTCAGAAAACAACAAAAGATCCATCTTACAATCATCATCAACATAGAAAGAGAAAAAAGAAATAAATTCATGCTAAAACGGTAGCTGTAAGTTTTCACTCAGTTTTACTGTTCTGTAAGTAAGCTCGATTTTCATGAAAAGTTCAGAATGTGACACACAAACAGGAAGGACATCAGGGACAAATTTTAGGTGAAGTTTGACATCAGGGACAGCATATTAAAAGTGAGAGCTGCTGCATCATTTCGATGGATTTCATTTGAGAAATAATAAAAGCACAGACTGTTGAGTCAATCTGAAGCACTTTTACATGGCAGGCAGTGCTTGTGGACAGAGAGCACAGCAGTAAATAAGACTGGCAGAATGAACAAAATGTCAGACTTAGGAGGTTAGAAAGAGGAAACCATTGAGGTTCTACATGACTGGTATTACAACATTCAAGAGGTTGGCTAATGCTAGACCATCACTAGTTATATCCTGGGCTACATAAGCAAGATCGTGCCTCAAAAAGAAAAATGGAGGAGGAAGAACAGGACGGAGATATGGAGAGATGAAGGAGGAGCTTGAGAAGGAGAAGGAAAAAAGGAGGAAGGAGGAGCCCAAATGGAAGCAGATGGAAAGCTATGGGGTAGTTTAGGGTCTAGATTCCTGAATCCAAAGGGCAGTCTACTTAGTGTTGCAGAATTGCATGGACAGGTTAGTAAAAAGAGGAAGTGATGAGTTAAAGTTTTATATTTTATGTGTAATGTGGTGTTCTGTTTTACTGTTCATTAAGATGGGGCTACAGGTTTTCGATAAGCAGATTAACGAGGAAGTAAAGATGATTAGAATTAAACTCAAAGAGTGGGCTTGGGTTGAGATATCCACAAAGACCTTCAGGCTGTCTCCGAAGGTATCGGGTTTAAAGTAGATGGGAACACATCAGCTTTTATTTGAAAGCAAATTTAAAAGGATTATTAGGTTTTTAAAAACGGAAGCGTCAAGGAATGGAGAGCAACTGCACAAGCTTTTAAAGGACTTCGGAGATGTAGTGGCTGCTTTCCAAAGTGAATTGTCCAAAGATCCATATCTCCACACATACCTTGTACAGACGCACTCCTGTTGAACAGAATGAGACAGGACAGACACCACATGATTTCATGACTCCTTATTAGACAACACTATGTATGTGTATGTGTGTGTGTATGTATACATATATGCCTAACCATGTGTGTGTGTGTGTGTGTGTGTGTATGTGTGTGCCTAGCTGAGCTAAATGTCACCTAACTGTTCCCATCTGAGACAACTACCCAGACAAACCCAGCCACCTGACCAAACCTGGAGGAAAGCACTGATATTCTTTTAAAGTATTCATTTCCAAGATGGTTTGTTACATAATAATATGTGGTAATGGAAATGGCCAAAAATTAAGCAAATGTGTATACTCAAAAGTGACACCTTTTATTTTTAAAGAGCAGAGAATGAGTTCTCTGCACAGGATAATGTGGACTGATAAAATTTAAGGGTGGGCTGATGAGATGAGAGCAGTCTGCAGAGTGATGTGGTCTGCAATTAGCACAAGAGTAAAAAAATGAGCAGGCTTGAAGGAGGATTTCATAGGTTGATTTAGGTCCAAATCCATCATTTTGCATTGTGTCATCTACCACTTAGAGTTACCATAATGGCAGTTGCTAAGCTCATTCATGAGAAATAAGTTAAAAACCTTTGAGAATTAATGCTGAATGAAAATACAAATATGTGGATAGTGCACTAAAAGGCAACAGTCATGAAGGAGAGGAACTGCATGGATTAGGAAGCAGAGTTCTGAGCAAGGTAACGAAATCACAAAAGAATGAACACGGTATGGACTCACTGATAAGTGCTTATTAGCCCAAAAGTTTGAAATACCCAAGAGTCACTTCACAGCAACCATTGGGCTGAGGGTGAGGTCCCAGATGGAGGAGTTGGAGAAGGGACTGAAGGAGCTGAAGGAGTTGGTAGCCCCATGGAGGGAGCAACAGAGTCAACTGGTTTGACCCCCGGTGTTCCAGGAGACTGGACCACCAACCAAAGAATACACATGGAAGGATCCATGGTGCTAGCCACATATGTGGCAGAGGAGGGTCTTGTTAGCCATCAGGGGGAGGAGAGGCCCTTGGGCCTGAGGGTGTTAGATGCTCCAGTATAGGAGAATGCCAAGGAGGGAAGATGAGAGTGGGTCGGTGGGGGAATACCCCCATAGAGTCAGGGGAAGGGGGAGGGAATAGGGGGGTTCCAAAGGGGAGATCTGGAAAGGGGGAAACATTTGAAATGTAAATAAAGTAGGAAAGAAAGAAAGAAAGGAGGAAAGAAAGAAAGAAAGAAAGGAAGGAAGGAAGAAAGAATCAATTCAGTATGTATAACTCTGTGCTAAATAGGAATTGTGAAATGGCTTTGGGGACCCTGCTTCTTTTGAATGTGAGGACTTACTCGGCAGTCTGGATATATCAGAATTGTCCTCAAATGTATAAAATGTAACATGTAGAATTCTAAAAGAACTTAACCATAGTAAAGCACAGTTAGTGAAACAGAAGAAAAAAAGAAAGCAGGTTTCTGCACAAAGAAGCAAAGCAAATATGCATGAGATATGACAATGATGGCAAGCACTGGAGTCGCGTTGTATAGAGGGAATATATTCTGAAGAAAGAGAAGCATTTCATAGTCTTCATTGATATCTGCTTTGTTTACCCTTCTCTAATTAGTTTTCTATACACATATGTGTCTGTGTGGGTGTTTGGCACATGTATATGGGTGTTAGATCCTCTTGGAGCAGCAGTTACAGGTGACTGTGAGCCATCCCATGTGAATGCTGGGAATTGAACCCGGATCCTCTGCAAGAACAACAGGTGCTCCTCACTGATGAGCCGTCTGTCTTAACACAGACAGCTGTTTTGTGGTGGGAGAGTTCCTGGGAGGATTTATTTCATTGAAGAGAAGACTTTTTAAATGATCTTGATATATAATATCAAATGAGTTCCCCATAGCTTTCTTGGTTAACTGATAAGCTTCTTTTAGAACAAGTGTGTAAAATTCCATCCTCTTGGCAGCGATGGGGGTGGGGGTGGGTTTGTGGAGCACTTACATAAGCTCCAACAATAGGATTTCTAAACCTCTTCTCCTCACACTTCCTCACAGGCTGAGTCTACATTTCTTCATTGTTTTATCATCAGAGCTCGGCTAACAAAGAGAAGCCTCAGAAAATATATGGATGTCCATCTTAGGGGGATCAAGCAAAGGAAAATACTCTACTTCAGATTCCAGATCAATAGATACTTGAATGTCACAGAGACTTGTGCGTAAGAGAAACGAGCCACTTACACATCACAGGGTACATTTGGGATTGTAATAGGTTTATCATAATAACATGTGGAAAAATATCATTAAGAATATGGATAATAGCTAAGGGTGTTACTCTGTGCTAGAGAAGATGTCTAAAATGCACGAGGCCCTGAGTTAGATCCCCAGCTCTGAAAGACTAACATAATAAATTTAAGACCATACCAGATCAAAACAGTAATAGTAATAGTTATTATACTTGCATTGCTTATAAATGAAGTCATGTCTTCTTTATTTAACTCATCTATGTAGAATTCCTTTTTCCATCCTATCTACAGGGGGAAAATTAAATGGCCTGAAACTGATAAATCCCTGTGCTTGAGAATATAGAATATTTCATTATAGTGTGGCAGAAGAGTGAGGAAAGCAGACTGAATTAATCGACAGAGGATTATTTGAGATCCACTGAAACTATATGAGTTGTCAAGGAGTCCCAGTTGTCTTAACTGCTAACCGAGTGCCTTCTTCGTTCTAGGTAACAGGTAATACAAACAGAGTGGTCTTATCAGCTTCACTCCAAAGTGATTATAACTAAAACCTTAATTTTCTCAAAGCAAACCTCAAGTAAATGAATCCATTTCAACGCTGACAAAAATTGCTAGTTTTGCTTTCAAAATGTTCAATTGCAAAATGTAAACATTTCACCAACTATACAGAGTATTGCTCTTGGGGGGGGGGGGGAGCACTTAAGAAGATATTTGGTTCCTAAGGCGTTGCTTTGACTTTTCAAGGTAGATGCTTCTAAGTGGGAAGGGTGAAAATACAAGGTACAACTCAGGTGATTTTTTTTTTTTCACATTAAAATGTTGTGCTCTCTGGTCCTTCAGAGCAGCTTCCTACCAGCGGCTCTCTGCAGGGTCCTAGGCCCTCTTTCCAAACTCAGGCCAGCTCTCTGGAAATGCACTTCAGCACTTGCTGAAATTGACTCATTTTCATTTTTCCCTTTTATTTAAATCTTTCTTTCCTTTTGTGCTTTCTCATATATTATTATTGCATGTGGCAGAAACATTTTGGTGATGTGTTTTAACAAAAATATGTTCCTCCACATATGACAAGCAATCGTCATAATAAAGCTATATGGAAGTAAAATATTTTAAAACTTCATACGTGCTGGTGTGGGGTGTGTGTGTGTGGTATGTGTGTGTGTGTGTGTGTGTGTGTGTACAGTTGAATGTAAGTATAGTTGGCTAGTGACAAAAAGTTATAGTTTGACGTATCAGTGTGTTTGGGCATATGAAATACACCAGTGGAAAACATCACCATATTAATAATAATTAATAATTATTAATAATAATTAATAATTAAGATAATACATACCCACTCCATACTCACAAACCTCTCCTATGCCTGCCCTTAGTGCCTTACCTCGTCTTATGTCTTCAATGACTTCAGGGTGATTTCTTCCTTTCCAATAATTTTGTATGAGTTAATTTTCACCTTTACTCTATTTTGAGCTTAGGGATGGAATGACTGGAATTTAAGCTAAGTACATATTTAACTTTTTTAAAGATTTATTTATTTATTTATTTATTTATTTAATGTGAGTACAATGCTGTCTGTAGACATACCAGAAGAGGGCATCAGATCCTATTACAGATGGTTGTGAGCTACCATGTGGTTGCTGGAAATTGAACTCAGGACCTCTGGAAGAACAGTCAGTGCTTTTAACTACTGAGCCATCTCTCCAGCCATCTGAACTATCTTATCATGAAATTGTACCATTCAACATGCCCATTAGTAGGCCATAAAAGGACTTAGGTAACCATGTTCTTGGTGAACCTTATTTGGATTTCATTTTTCATTTTATTCTACTTTATGGCACCTCACGATGTTATTAAATTGTAATTGGCTAATATCTAGTGAAACTGAACTCATTTTCTCTTACCTGCAACAACATAGGGAAAGTGGGTTTGACTCTGCATAAAAAGCTGGGTTTTACAAACACTGGTCTCTAGTCTCTCTCCCAGATGAGCTTTATCCACCGTGGAAGGATCAAACAGGAAGGGAAGATATATGCAGAAATGCAGCTAAAACTAAGGACCTTTGAGAGGTCATATGGAAATCTAATATAGTAGAAGGTTCTTACAACACATACATATTTGAAAGCAATCTAAATGAAATCACTAAGTAGCAATGGCAACAGAGCCCCTACTGGACATCTCTCATCACCACATGAAGGTTCCAGTACCCACAATAGGTTATATCTAATCAAATTGTTAGCATAAGGGAAGGGGTCCCATGGGAATGCCCAAACTATTATCAAACCTTTTAGGTAACTCTCTACAAATTAATAGTAAGGCACCCTCTTACTGAAGACAACACCTGTATAACTCATTGAACACAGAGAGTCAAGCTGTTGCCTACCTAGAGCCTAGTAAACCTCACTGACTAGGTGATTGTGCACTAGACATGTACTCTGCATGCTAGAAAAGGAGAACACCATCCCATCTGCAAACCCTTTGATTTATAAGAGTGACCTGCCTGCAAGGTACACTGATGCCGTAGCAAAACAATGCCTGTGGGAGGAACCGACCAATATCTGATTTGCTCTAAGGCCCACTCCATAAGATGGAACCCATTCCCAACACTGCTTGGGTGATCAAGAACGGGATACTGGACAGTCCAGGTACCTAAGGGGAAATCAAATGCCACTGTTCCAAAAATTAAAAATAAAAACAAAATGTAACAATGAATTGACTCCAAATGACATTCTTCTATGCTCATATTTCAGTACTTCCTTCAGCCATCATCAGAGAAGCTTCCTCCTGCAGCAGATAGGAACAAATACAGAGACCCACAACCTGACAATTTGCAGACAGCAAGAGACCTTAGAAGACTCAGCCAGAAATGAGATATCTCCATCAAATCCATCCCCTCGGGGCTTAGGGAACTCTGCAAAGAGGAGGCAGAAAGAGTGTAAGAGCCAGAGAGGATGGAGGACACCATGTAGTCAAGGCCTTCTTAGACACAACAAGGCTGGCACATATATGAACTTACAGAAACTGAGGTAAGCTCTTAGGTGTCTAGAACTCCAAATGGGGTCCTAGAGCTGAAAGGAGAAGTGGACATATGTCCCATCCATAACCCAGAACCTGTCTCAAATTGACAGCCACTTGCAAATGAAAAATTAATTTCTCAAGGCGTCTCACTGTGGAAAGAAACTGCTCATAAGGGTAGGCCTCATTCCCCACAGCAGATGACCAATGGAAAACTAACTCAATGGCATCTTTAGAGAATCTCTGTCTCTGTCTCATAATGTTAAGTAGGGCATTTGTTTCCCTGTTTGTTTACCTTGCAGGTCCTTTGTGTATATGTTATGGCCTCTGATTTTGTGTTCTTTTGGGATTTCTGTACATGCAAATATGTGTGTGTCTACATCAATACTTCTTGTCCTTTGGGGGGGCTCTTTTTCTTGTTTGTTTTAATCCAATTTTAATTTGTTTGGCTTTGATTTATCTTATTACATTATATTTTACTATTACTCCTTAAATGCCTGCTTGTTTTCTAAGGAGAACAGAAAGGGTATGGATCTGGATGGGAGATGAGGTAAGGAGGAACTGGGAGGGGGGAGGGGAAATTGTAATTAGAATATATCCTGTGGAAAAAATTATTTCCAATCAAAGCAACAAAATAAACAAACCCCAAAACAGCACAGCACGGGTGTGTACCCACCAAAGTCAGGAGTGTTCGAACTCACCTAATATGAAATACCAAATGTACACTCATGTCTACTCAATCAAATTGGTAGAGGGGAGTGGAACCCTGATCACATAAATGGAAGGGAATTTAGGGCTGTCTCAAACACTCACAGTAAGAGTTCTCTCTAGAATTATTTATTGTAACAACCAGACCTTTTTTTTTTCCAGAAAACTGTTGATGGTCTATGATATGTAAAATGAAATGATCAAAATCAAACAAGCAGAAAAAACCCACAAGAGGAGACACATGCTGAGACTAAAGAGCAGCTGATAAAACGGTGGGGGTAAGGGGGTACAACTCTAAGTGTTTGAAGAGAAATGTTTGTCAAGTCAGAGCTTGATGCCAACCAATTACCCTTCCCTTGTGAATGCCAGGAAAGGAGAAAAGGCATTGAAGATAAGTAGAATCTATCAAAGTTGGCAAATCACCTACTGTTTTTCCAAACCATAAAAGTGCACTTCACTGAAATAAGGAATAAATTTATTTCGCCACTCACTTATTAATTCAATAAATATGTATTGAATGATGGCTATATCCCAGGCAGTGTGCTCCAGTTTGTTTGAAACAGCACAAATTTTCCTTTCATGGATAGCAAGAACAAAATGAACCATAAAGTAATAGAAACTAATGCATGTTGGTCCCTAAAAACTAATTATGGTTTTCTGAAATATTAAAAAACATTTCTCTCATACGGTAGGAATTTGTCTACTACTGACATGTTTTATGGTTAACCATTGTATTTGCTAAGGTCACTGAGCTCTCTGACAAACCTAGTTTCTGGTAACTTACTACTTACATTAACTAGTGGTAACCAACTATTAAATAAAAGAATAGATAAAATCATTTGATTATAAAGTTATTTGCTACATTCACGATAACATTCAAAAATGACTGTGAGATAACACATATCTGATATAAAATCTTGTGCTTTTATTGTACAGTAGACATCAACAATATCCACTTCTGTATTTCTAAATAAATTAGAACTTATTCCATGTCAGTGATGCATTCCAGCTTCTTCATCTGGGCTCTAAGTAACGAGATAAGCAGTAGGGGGGGAAATATTTTATCTTTATGATTGCCATGTCCCAGGTCTTTGGCTAGACCCATTCTTGATAATCTATTGATAACCTTATGAACTGGTTTTACTTATTTATTTATTTATTTATTTTGTAAAAATACCAAGCATTAAGATATTTTCTGGGAAGTGATGACTGATAGGGGCCTCTGGTCATAATCTGGCAAGTTAATTGGCTCCAGAATAAGTATGATGAATGTTTAAAATTTCCTCTCCTAAAGCATCTGGAAACTGAGTGGAAAGAAAGCCTGCCCCCTTTACAAACTCATGTTATTTTGAACATTTACTTAATATAATGGAAGTGTTTTGTTAGATGCACACAGAAGATGAGACCCAAACTCATAGAGAGAAGACTCTTAAAAAAAAACCATAAATTTCTTTACCATTATTTTCTCATTCCTTGTTGACTTACATGCCTCTCTTGCAATAAATAATTTACTGTAATAAAAAATTTATTACACTAAAACTAT
Organism: Rhynchomys soricoides; assembly: GCA_019843965.1. Taxonomy (NCBI): domain Eukaryota; kingdom Metazoa; phylum Chordata; class Mammalia; order Rodentia; family Muridae; genus Rhynchomys; species Rhynchomys soricoides. The sequence goes on along the minus strand of JADRCH010000004.1, from coordinate 21,548,652 downwards.
CATTAAGGTCACTGGAAGAATAAATCATCGCATTTTACAGAGTATGCCTCACTAACAAACTTTATTGCTTGGGGTTTTATTTGCTGGGAGATAGGACAAGCAAGACACTTAGCGGAAGGAAGGATTTCTAAATGAAAATTAAAATGTTCCTACAGAAAGCCGCCAGGATTGAACTTGACCTCTGGGAAACAAATCAAAGACCCTCATAAAAGCTGTGCTCTTGCCACATCAGAGTTATTTTTATGGACAAAATTTCTAGTGCTATCTCTGGCAATGTGCACACTTATGACTCTCAATGGAAAGGGCAAGGCATGATGGCAGCTTGTTAGTTAGCATCTTTCAAACCACTTGTATCCTGGAATACAAATAAACACCAAGATAACATAGCTGACTTCAGACTGTGTCTCTATGTGCAGAGGGGTGTGTGTGTGTGTGTGTGTGTGTGTGTGTGTGTATGTGTGTGTGTATACATACATATGTGTAACTTGTATAATGTGCCAAGTTTATTGAAACAGATTTAATAATGCCTTAATAAATAGAATATAATAATGTAAATAAATTATTATTTAATTCTACAACATAATTGTCAAGATATAATATTAGATACAATCTAAATTACTTTGTAAACCTAATTTCTTTTCAGAGGATAATGAATGAAGTAGTGTTCAAATGTTAAATGGTATTTTTAAAGAAGTCCCAGATGTTATTAATATAGGCAGGTGCACCTTGCATTTAGAAAATGTCTAATTCATAAATTTTGTATACTTATTTATATTTATCATACATCCAAAGGACAGGTACTCTTTAAATTTAAATGGTCTTCTTGATCATAACTAGTGACTATTCCCAAGGTACAATCTTACTCCAGCTTCATTTCTCATCTTTGGTTTTATAACTACATTATTCAAGAATTTGTTAAATCACTTAATCAACAAGCACTTATAATGCTCCTAATATTCATTTAAACCCTATACTGTTTGTGGTAGAAGTATCAGATGACTAAAACATCTTTTCTTCCTGCTGGCCAGGATCAAGAAGAGACAATATTTTATGCAGGGAACTCTGAAGCTAAATAGAAAGCATGGATCACAGAAGGTGATATTTTAAGCTACAAAAGCCAGACTATTGTTAGAACTACCAGTTATGTTGCTGAAATGGTCTGTAATATTTCTACAAGTTAGATAAAAACAATGTGGAGTCATATTCTAAAATGTTGGGGAAAGCCAGAGCTTCACTTTTTCTTTTGCTATTGTTTTTTTCTTTTCTACCAAATTTTGACTAAATTCTCAGTATGTAGAAAAGTATATAATTTCTTTGCTACAATGGTGTAAGGTTTTTGATATTTCCTAAGCATAACTGAGTTGATAGCAAGAATAATTTGGTCTTTATTCAGCTGTACACTAGGACTAATGTGATGGTAACTAAAAAGAGTACCCGGATAAGGTGAGATGGCACTGAAGAGTAGAAGAAGGTCCAGGCACAGTGCTCACTCAAGAGAGGTAATGAGCAAAGCTAACCCAGGCATGGAAAAACAGCAGGGAAAATATGCCAATCTTAGAATCAGCAGACAGCATTACCCATCTCTAGCATCTTAACCAGAGCATGACTCAGGCTGAGAAAACAGAAAAAGACTGTATGGAAGAGGTGACTTTCAAAGGTATGAGACAGTTGGCATAGCCCAATATAGAGAGGGTATGTGGACCACCATGCTGGGCTAAATGATGGGATCTGGTCTATGATCAAGAATCAAGGCATAATCCTATAACCCAAGAGTAGGCCAATATAGATAAATGCAAAAATTGACAGGTGTGGGAGGGAAAAGGAGAAGATATTTAAATTTGGATTTCCTAGAGTCCATGGCTCACATTACCTCAAGGCCCTTAGTGCCAGAGAATATATAACCACAGATATAATATTCTCCAAAAAACACAGTAATTCCAGAAATTTGGAAATAGGGTACTATAGTTCAAATGCTACTAACTTTAGGGTACATTCACCTTTTTAAAAAAACTTTATTATTTTAATATATGTGTATGATTATTTTGCCTGCATATAGATACAGATCACAACACATACACATACACATACACATACACATACACATACACATACACACACACGATGTGCAGCCAGAAGAGGATATCAGATTCCCTGGAACTAATGTTAAAGACAGTTGTTAGCTATTGTGGATTCTGGAAATAGAATCCAGGAACTCTTCAAGAATAACAAGTGCTGTTAACCATTGAGTCATCTCTACAGCCCTAAGAGTAATAGTTGCCTTTGAGGACAGGAAAGAAGGGGATAAGCCAGGCACAGTGGCACACACTACAATCCCAGCACTCAGGAAGCTGATACGGGCAGATCGTTGGGGTTTGGCAGCCAGCCTAGTCTATAAAGAGAGTTCCAGAACACCCAGGACTACATGGAGAGGCCTGGTATAAATAAGCAAATGGATGAATAACTACCTAAATAAATAACTAGTAACTTAGAAGTAGATGAGGAGGAAGAATAAGACTTGAAATGGTAGATATGAAAATTCAGTAATTGCCCAGGAAACACACACTCAGGTTTCTAGACTAACATGTTGAAGCTAAAACTCTTATTTACATTAATCCTTGCCTGAATACAAGACCTTACCTGGAGACAATGATCACGGAGATTTCCTAGGAAATATACAAAAGATCAACTGAAGGAAGGGAATCAGGCAATTTGCATTAGAGACGATTTTGGCAAAAGTGTGCTGAAAATACCTATTTCCCTTGAAATATTTCCAAATGTGGCTTTGTATATCAGAAAACATAGCTATTGTGGGCATGTGTATTTGTGTATTTTATGTAAGTAAAATCAAATATACAAATATTATACATCAGAGTAGACTAATATTGCACATGATTGCAATTACATCATGATGATGATATATTTACATCATGATTGATGATATAATTACATTTTTAAAATGACTGCCACATTACAGGGGAAAAAAAGACTAATCTCAACACTGATACATCTTTTGGGTCTTTGGTGCATTCTTCTCGAGTTTTAAATGCATGCACAGTTGCTAATGTAATCCCCAGTGTCCTCTGAGAAGAGGAAAATCTTTCTGAAGTTAAAATGCACTTCTATTACCTTCACTAACTTCGAAACTGCATCCTTCTTGAAAGTGGTGAAGCGGTGCTTTAAGCTTTAGCCATCGTTTCAATCCTTGTTACTAACTGCTTAGAAATGGCTAATGCAGCCCTCAATTTCATTAATGGAATCATAATGCCCAGACATAAGTGTTAATAACCCCTCTCTACCCTGAGCTGGACAGACCACATGTAGATCACCATGTTCCTGTTCAGAAACAAATTTTGAAAGGGTCATTGACAAATGGTATTACATTCATTTAAAGGAGGATTATCAGGATGCTGAATGCCAAATGAGGGACATTAAAGAAATTGAGGGTGTTTAACCTTGAGAAGAAAAGCTCTGGAATGGGGGACGTGATTGATCTCTCATCTGTTCCCTGAAGTTTTCTTGTATGGAAGAGACATTAGGCTGTTTCCTGGAGTAGAAGTACCTGGGAGTCAAGTTCCTGCTTAGTGTCAAAGAACTAGCAAGGAAGGATCCTTTTGGAAGTCTGCTGACCTCTCTGCTTGCCATTCTGGAGAAGGCTCACTAAAGCATCTCATGGCAGATGTGCTGAATTAGAAGATAAGGTGAATTGGCCAGACTGATAGTTCAGGCATTTCAAAGGCTGAAGCAGGTATATGAACGTGTCTTAGTCACTGTGAAGAGATTCCACGATAAAAGTAACTCTTATAAAAAGAAGCATTGGGCACTTGAGTACAGTTGTAAAGTGTTAGTCCGTTATTATCACAGCAGGAAGTACGGCAGTACGCAGGCAGGCATGATGCAGGAGAAGTAGCTGCAAACTACATCCTGATTTGTAGGCAGGCAAGCAGGCACATGGACAGAGAGAGAGAGAGAGAGAACTCAAAGACCACCCCTAGTAATAAACCTACTCCAACAAGGCCACAGCTAATCCTTCCCTGACAGCTCATCAATGGAGGACTAAGCATGCAAGCATATAAGCCTACACAGTGTCAATCTCATTCAGACCTCCACCAACAGGAAGCTGATGAGCACCCAGAGATGAGCATATGACAGGCTCCAAACTGATGAGCACTCTGCCACCACCAGGCTGATGGCATCCGTATTCATATCTGAAGCATTAAAACACACATGAGTAAGTGAATTGGCACAAACAGGATGAATATGGTGTGTGTGTGTGTGTCTGTGCATGCCCACAAGTCTGCGTGCCAATGCCTTAAATCTGTGCTATTCCCAATACCTCTTCTAAAGTAAACATTCTCCCATTCCAAGGCTACTCCTATAGATTATGTAATATTTTATAGTAATGATCACTAATAATTTAATGATCACTAATAATTTTCTACCGAAGCTAAAAAAAATCTCATCAATATTTCACAGGAAATTTTAACTTTTTATAATAGAGTGTATTTCAGTGTTTACTCAAAATCCACTAAAAAACCCAAGGTTAATAAAAATGAATACCAGTGGTCCTCACTAATGGTACCATTGGCCTTGGTACAGATAAGTGAACAGAAAGTTTTCTCATTGAACTATTGGTATCTACTCTCTCCTTTTCTTAGTATTTCATAGTAAGTGACATATTTACAATTAATATGGGAAAAGACAAATAAAAGTGACGATTAGTGTTTGAGCAACTGCCTCAGTATCTACAGAAGAATTATGCTTTTAGCACGGTTTGAAACACTGTTATCCATCATCTGTTCTAAGAAACGCATCAGCTGGCAATCCCATTACCATGAAAACAACATGGAATTATTTACAAAAATATGAATCGTATTGCCTACTGCATACCTGGGCTATAGGGTGTAGTTGAAAGTGCCACACAATCCAATAACAATGGGCACTAGAATACTAGCTACTGCTCCTCTGCCCAATGAACAAGCAAGAGATTGGAACATAAGATGGAGCTCAAGAGAATATGACTAAATCAAACGCTTGTAAAGCATGAGGTGGAAGAGCTCCTTCCAGCATAGTATGAGCCAGCATGCAGTTTTGTAATGAAATTTTAAATAAGAGGTACAGTCTTACATCATGGTAAACTATGGTTGGCAGTGCAGGGAGTTTGTTGACATTGGTAATACCCAGACACACAAACAACGTATATTCATGAGTTTGTGATGGCTGTGATATTATTAGTTGATCCTTTCAGGTTCACTATAATCATAAGGGATCATCATTGTACATGAAATTATAATTGCACATGACTGCAATTAAATATAAAGTCTATCTTGACAAATTTTATGAAATAGGAAAGGTATGACACATGTCAATAGTCAGATCATTAACAATATAGTATATATATTTAGTGCCACAAAATAATTTTTATTGGAAACACTCATAAATACAGAACATGTTTGAGTTTTCAACATTATTAAAATATTATGTTGAGTCTCTGATATTTGAAGTGTCCAGTACATGTTTCTATTTGTGGGGTTGGGGGAGGGTATGAGGGACACAGTTCAAGCTATGATAGACCTTTTGCTGTGTCTATTGTTCTCACCCAATAGAAAGGAAAGCTCCTCGTTTTGCTTATTTCAGAACTGTCATTAGGTACTGTAAAGGATTGGGAATAATCAAAACAGTGTTACCTAATCACTTGGCTCCGATAGACACCATCTGATAGTCCTACTCTATTTTCCAAGTCAGGTAACTTTCTCAACCCTACATTTACACACTCTATCATCCACAAAACTCCAGACTACACTGCTAATCCTCATGGGTCTGCTTCTCTTCTCAAGAGGAGAGAGATGTAATTAGGAAAGTCTCCAGCTTTGATTTACACACAGCTTGCCTCTTGACCCACACAATTGCCTTCTCTGGGTCTAATGGATGAAATATCTATGCTCTTCAAGTAAAGCCACCCTTCCTCCTATGCGCTGAGTCTAAACCTTTCCTACCCACTTTAAAGGTCTTACTCTGTTTCCCCCATATTTCCCTCATACACAGTTTATTCACCTTGACTGGACCTCCCTCGTTCTTATCAGCACATGGCAATCAAACAACAAAAAAACCCTCCTTAGGTGCAGCTTCATTTTTTCTTCATTACTCTATTTCCTTTTCTTCAAGATACAGCAGTAAGACTATGCTGCATAAGGGTACAGAGTCTGGAACCAAAAGTCTTGGGTTCAAAACTTGGCTGCATTTCTTACCAGTGTATGGCATTGGGACAGTCCTTTCACCTCACTATGCCCAGGTTAAGACAATGTAACCCCACAGAAATGACAGGTCGTAAACATGGAGAAACAATTTATAGAAAATGTACCCATTGTTTATTGTTGTAAGACAAAGAATTGCCAAGTGAAGTCACTTGAGATAACATCTACCTCATTCTCTTGGTAGGTTTGAAGTCCAAGCATGGTGAAGTTTAGCTGTGACCTCACTTAGAGTGTCATCCTGACTCTATCTCTTCTTCAGACTTGACTGGTACTCACTCAAGTTTGTTGGTAAAAGGGTCCTTTCTTGTGGGTGATTTTTTTTTTCCTATCTGTCCATTGGAGGTCACAGCTTAAGTCCAAGAAGCCACTCACAATTCTTAAGGCTTTTTAGCTTCTTCCACACAGACTTCTCCACCATGACTGTGTATTTTATCAGTTCCAACAGGAGAGTCTCTCACCCAAGGGAAGATCTAACCTGTCCTGTGACGGCTTTGTAGATCAGGATTAAGAGCAGGTCTTCTCTTCAGAGAAACTTCTGCTTTGCAATGTCTGTTGGCTAAATGCAACCACAGATTCTATCACACATAAAGAAAGGGAAGTATGTAGGTGTGAGTACCAGGCGTGGGAACAACGATGGGCCAACCCAAAGAAATAAACAGGGAGAAACGTAATTTAATGTTAAATATGAATGAGGTAGGGCTGCATAGACTAAATATAGAAGGAGATTAGTAATACATAGTTTATAAAAATTTCAAAGCAAGTTTTGGAACAATAGCTTTATGTAATGCTACTTTTAAAAATGTATGCACGTAAATCTACTCACCTATACATTCCATTCATCTATATTTTCATATTTTAGTGGGAAAGCAGATACAGAATGATACCCAGCAGATTGCTTAAAATTTCTTATTAGTTGAATATTTATAGCACACAAGTGCTATTTGCATATTTTATAGAATTTTCAGTTTTTGCAACACAATGATTTTTGCATAGTTTCCATAAGGATGATGCTTATTTACCCATGAATATAGTGCTAAATGTACTTTCCTTCCATTCTTCCATTTCTAGCAAGTGGACACATACTCATATGTCTTCTTGGATATTAATTACACTTCTCAATATCGTTTATAGAGAGATTTGTATATTAGGATTTAAATACAAAGATGACAAGTCCTACATTTTATTGGAACAGTCAAAATGGAAAGGGTACTTAGATAAGAAACCGCAAGGGCTACAGAAATTGCAGTACAATACACAAAGTAAGTCAAGATTGCAGCAGTTTGTATAGTTTGTCCATATAGTTAGTTATGAAGTTCTTCTTCTAACAAACTGTATCCTACATCAGCAAATATTTATTCTGCAACTTTTCTGCTTATATTTAAAAAAAAAAGTTGTTTCATGTAGTGCCTTTGGCTACTGTCATTATTCCTTACAATGGTATTAAGGTTAATGGAATCTCACTGAAGAAGGAGGCAGCCATTCAGCTTTTTTTTTTTTCTAGGATTGTGTGCTGCAGCACATGGTAAGGATAGACTTTTCCTTTAAAGTCATGAAAACTCTGGCCTAACAAACCATACAAGCCTAGATGATTTTGCTTCATCTGACTTGGCTTCAAATTTCTTCTGTAGTAGTGGTGAACAAAGAACACATGGAAGAAAATGGGTACAATGTTCTGATTTGAAAAAAAATGCATCCGGTAAAAAGTCTCAGTCATGCAAGGCTCATTGCATGAGGAGTTAAGTGTGCAAGCAATTTTCTTGAAGATAGTACTATGGGATGGATGAAGAATAATGGTACATGAAGTCCTAGGGGAGTAGAAGAAGATCTATCCTATACATTGGACAATGGTCAGGAGGCATGGATGCAGGAAACTTATCCCAAGAGTTCTGAATTTGACTCAGTTACTTTGATTCGGCACCACAATTAGCTGAGGCATTATTTATGAGAATATTTTCTTAGTCAATAAGATGGTGGAGGTTGGTAATTGGGGAAAAACAAACCTTTTGGCTTAAGGACAGCAGTAATTGAGCCTCAAGGCATTTCCAGCTTTAAGGACTTTTAGCATAAGCCTCACAAAAGCAATCCCCACTTTTTACACTAATCTTTCATTCCCCTCAAGAAAAAACTTAGTGGCACATATTTGAGCAATGGATGCAACAGGTTATATTTAGTCATATGTGTGTATACAGAAATGAGTATATGCATTCAAAAAGAACCAATGAAAGAAGAGGTTATGAAACAGAAAAAGAGTCGGGGAGGTAATATGGCAGGGTTTGGAGAGAGAAAAGGGGGAAATATAATTTAATTATGATCCTAAAAATAACAAGAAAGAAAAAATTAATACAATTTCTTAATTTGGAATAATTTTTTAAGGGACATTTTTAAAGGACATTTACATTTCAATTGTTATCCCCTTTCCTGGTTTCCCCTTTGGAACACCCCCTCTCCCATTCCCTCTTCCCCTGCTTCTATGAGGATGGTCCCCTTCCCACCCACCCACTCCCACCCACCTCACTGCCGTGGCATTCCCCTACACGGAGCCTTCACAGGACCAAGGGCTTCTCCTTCTTGTCATTCATGCCTGACAATGCTATCCTCTGCTACATATGCGGCTGGAGCCATGGGTCCCTCCATGTGTACTCTTTGGTAGGTGGTTTAGTCCCTGGGAGCTCTGGGTGGTCTGGTTGGTTGATACTGTTGTTCTTCCTATGGGATTGTAAACCCCTTCAGCTCCTTCAGTCCTTTCTCTAACTCCCCCATTGGGGACCCCTTGCTAAGTCCAATGGCAGAATAATTTTTTATTTCGGTGAAAATAATATGGAAAGCATTTCCCCCAGCTCCCCCAGTATTCATAAGACATGAAATACTTTAAACCAGTTGTGTGGTTTTAGTCAGAGGTGTGGTCCAGGGCTGTGTAAGGAAGCTAGCTGAGCACGATCCTGTTGACTGAGCCAGAGCTAGCCATCAAGCAGCATGCCTATGTGGTAGTTGGAACTGCTACAAACAATAGCAAGCAGTTCTGCCATTAGGTTCCTGCCTTGAGTTTCTGCCTTAGCTTTCCTCAATAATTACAACTTTGAAGCAAAAAATAAAATAAACCCTTTCTTCCCCAGGTGGTTCTTGGTCATAGTATTGTATCACAGCAAGAAAACGAAACTAGATCAGTCAGTCATTAAACACACCCTACAGTCCAGGGGTGAGCAATTATGCCCCACCTGTTAGCATTCTGTCTAAGCTCCACCCCACAGTTACCTGGCAACAGCCAGGTAAACTCCTCCCCAGCCAGGTAGGCCTGACCCACTATAAAAGGGACTGCTTGCCCCTCCTCCTCTTGCTCTTCCCTTCTTGCTCCTGCTCTGTCTCCTCGCCCCTTCCCCATTCCCTTCCCCCCTCTCTCCACGTGTTCATGGCCAGGCCTCTACTCCTCTTCTCCTCCACTTCTCTCTCTCCCTCTCTCTCTGCCTTTCTCTGACTCTACTACCCTCTTAACTCCCCTCCCCATGCCCTGAATAAACTCCACTCTCTACTATACCGCAGTGTGCAGTCCCTCAGGGGAAAGGGATGCCTGAGCATGGGCCCACTGAGACACCCTCTTCCCTCACACCTCACCACACATCTATAGAAAATCCCCCCCCCTTATCTGTTTATAAATACCTCACCACCTTCTGAAGATGTAAACATATTAAGAATACTTCTGTAAGATAGGGTCTATTTGTTCTATCTCATTTAATTATTCAATCATATTTATGTAGGTATAGTCTCATGGATATTCTTTTACTCTTAAAATTATAATTAAATTCGATTTTTATTAGTTTCTAAGAGTTCAAATTCTTTTCAATGTGTGTATTACAGAGTTTTCCCCCACCTCAGTCTTCACACTCCGCTGATGAATGGGAAGCACCCAACACTTGTGGAGAAATGATAAAGAAAGGCAGATGCAGACTGCAGGTTGAATTACAGATGCTCTTGTTTACCATAAGCTGAATCTACGTAAAGACCATTCAGCCAGGTAATTTCCTGCCTTATTTTTCCAAATGTAGGTAGAAGAATCATAGCTTAAAAGGCCCTGCCAGAGCCCTACAAATATAAAGGCAGATGCTCACAGCCAACCATTGGTCTGAGCGCAGGGTCCCCAATGGAAGAGTTAGAGAAAGAAATGAAGGAGCTGAAGGGGTTTGCAACTCCATAGAAAGAACAGTAATACCAACCTACCAGACTCTCCAGATCTCCCAGGGACTAAACTACCAACCAAAGAGTACACATGGAGGGACCCATGGCTCCAGCTGCATATGTAGCAGAGGATGGCCTTGTCAGGAATCAGTGGGAGGAAAGGTCTTTGGTCCTATGAAGACACGATAGATGTCCCAGAGGGCTGGGAAGGTGGGAATGGGTGGGTGGGTGGGGGAACACCCTCATAGAAACAGGGGAAGTGGGGTTGGGATAGGGGTTTCTGGGAGGGGGGAAAACCAGAAAAGGGGATAACATTTGAAATGTAAATAAAGAAAATATCCAATAAAAAGTGGAAAAGAAAAAAGGAAGGCAGTCTAGATAGATAATGCCGCAGTTAACAGCAGAAGCTGCTCTTCCATGGAACCTGCTTTGGTTCCCAGCATCTACATGGCAACTCACAGCCATCAGTAAGGAAGATCCAAAGGAATGCTATGCTCTCTTTTGGCTGCCAGTGGTACCAGGCACACAGGTGGTGCAAACACATACATGTGGGGAAAGCATTCATGTACCTGTGTATGCGTGATGTATGTACGTATATATGTATGTATGTGCAATTTAAGAAGAAATGAAAGGCAAAGAGCAGTTAAACCAAGCATTTGGAAGACTTACCTGGGAAGATTGACAGCTCAAACATTTAAATTAAATTAAATTTAAAACCATCAGTCATGGTGACATTCAACTGTAATCACAATACTCAAGAGGTAGTGTCAGAAGGATTGGGAATTCAAACTCAGTTTAAGCAGCATAGTGAGATTGGGGCCAGCCTCAGCTACATGAGAATATATTAAAAGAGAAGGCAGGCAGGTAGGCAGGCAGACAGGAAGGAAGGAAGGAAGGAAGGAAAGAAGAAAGGAAGGAAGGAAGGAGGAGAGAAAAAGAGAATCTGCAATTACCAAGCTAATCCTCAGAGGGAAACAGCTGTTTGTATCAAAACTTATTTCCCACTTAACATAAGCCTTGACTTTCCATATTTTACTCCTTATTTCAGATACTCTGGCCTTTCCCATACAAACAACGTTTATTGAACAAGCCACAGATTTTAGAAAACCACAGCCCCCAAAGATTCATTTTAAATCAACTTATGCTTTTTAAAATAACATTTACTCAACATATAAAGGAAACCCTGCAAATTTTAATTACCCTAATTTTTTTTAAAAAAGGTTATTACAGCAATAATCAATTCCAAAGCTGCATATATTAATGAGATAAACACACTATTCTGATACTTGGGAGCTCTTGACCCTAACATACCAGAGATGTGAGACTGTCTAATTAAGATTCACATCTCACGTGCTATTACGTTTATCAGCCAAGGGATGTGTTTGTTAATTCTTTCCTGTGAGCAAAATGCCAACCAAGTGCTCAAAGGCCAAGTGTAAACAGTCAAAATGAAGCAGAATATTAAGTAATTACATAACAAATTCAGACAGTGTAGACAATAATTACCAAGTCCAAAGCATTCATCGTTGGCTCTTGGACATCTAAGCTATCTATTAAAGTACTGGCCCAAGTCCATATAGAAACAACACTGGGTTAAATGTATTTATTAAAATAAATTTGAACAGGCTTGTTTGCTATTTATTATAATTAAGAAAACAAAAGCTTACTGTAAAAAGGATCATCCTATTATAGTTGGGATCAAATAAAAGAGACTCCCCCGAGCTTTAAAGTTCTTTTCCCATGTAGTTGTTAGAAAATACGCACGTGTTGGGGAAAAGAGACAAACCCATAAAGAGGGGTTAATTTTTTTTTTAACTCTAATGTCTAAAGTCATTGGATTTTTACAAGGCACTCTGCTCCAAAATCTTAGATTTCTAATATATCTTGAAATAGATTCACTGCTGGTTTCACACAGGGTCAAAGCTGAAGGGCAAATATAACTAACTTGCTGCTGGCTTCGATGGACACCACTCTCTGTGTACTTCCTTCAGGAACCTCAGCACCTGATCCCCAATTAACACAGTGATTCATGGAGAAGGAAAGGCCGTGCCTCTTTGATTCACTGTCATCCATCTGTAGTATCCCAGATGGAGCGACCCTGAATGGCATCAGGTAAGTATGAAGGGGGGAAAGAAAGACTCCCCTCCCCCTCCATCCCGGGAGCAAAGAGCACCACTGTTCTCTTTGTAAAAAATGTTCAGGTATTCAGCATGGTGAGGTGCAAAAAGAAACCCCAGCTCTGATAGGCCCAGCACTCACACTTCTTATCCTGCTCCGGGAAGTCATTTCAAAGCAGAGTTTCATCCAGAAACTGGAGGACATCAGACAAGAGACCTCAGTATGTCAGGAGTACTGGCTGTTTGCCTCAGCCAAGCCTCGGGATAAAAGAGGTCCTGTTCACCACTGTTGGAAACTTCCTTTAGTTCCAGTGAGGAGAGAGAAAAGCGCTTGTTTGGGGAAGCCAGGGGTGATCACAGCAACTTCATGAGTCAGAAGTGTATGGCTCTGGGCCAATTACCCAGTTCCCATGCACTCTTGTAAAAATTCTAGTAAAGAGAGCAGAGCCTTCTCTTTGGGGACCAAGCCCCGGCCCCATTCCCATCACTTCTGAAATCCTCTATTTCAAAGGATTCATTAGAAAAGTAAAGAAAATGAGCTGATTATGTTGTTTAGGAATATTAGTACATGCGTCTTCCTCTGCAAATGGTCTGATCAAATATATTCAGTAAGAATTAATGTATGATCATAATTTCCACTAGTCAACGCTGGATATGCTTTATCTGTTTTTTTTCTAACGATAAATAAATTAAACCAGAACGGTTGGAGGCACAGACAGTGTATTCTTTTCCGATTTTCAGCCACCCTTTATCATAAATCAGTCTTTTCTCCAGCTTGCCACTCTACTGGTGCCTATAATTAACATATATCTGCTGTGAGTAGACAATTTGCCTTGTAGTTTTTAACAGTGGAGTTTAAATGGAAATAAAATTATCTTTTGGCACAAAGATATACACTGAGAGCTAATATTGTAACTGTAATGCCTCAAGTATCCAGAATGCTTTAGTCGTAAATTTGAAACTCTGGAGTTCATGTTAGGATTGTTCTGAAATAATCCCTTTGTAGTTGCTATTTGCTTAGTAAAAATAGAGATAAATAAATTGACTTTTCAAATTTTAAGCTATACAAGAATACTCTGGAAACCCTTTCAATTAAGAAAATGTACGAAGAAGCTCAATGCTAATGAGTCTGAGACAGGAGTCTTAGGAAAAATTTAACATTAAGATTTGATTTAATGAGTCAGAACAAAGGAAAGTATATAATGAAGAGTATAATTAGAACTATGTCTGAAATGTAAGTTCCAGAAAAACTGCAAGGAGTTCCCCCTTTGGGGACGTGTCATGTTCAGCAGCAGGAGCCTAGAGAAGCCAGCAGCAGTGGCTGCACAAAAACCCATGCTAACCAGGTCCTTAAAGATTTACCCCATGCTCAATGTTAGCCAACTGCACAGCATGAATATCAAAACTCGCTTTTCTAGAGAAGCTTAACACCAACATTTGATGAAAGAATTTGGTTGTTTATTATTATTATTATTATTATTATTATTATTATTATTATTATTATTACTATTATTACTACTACTACTACTACTATTATTATTATTATTAGATATTTACTTTATTTACATTTCAAATGTTTTCCCCTTTGGGAACCCCCTATTCCATTCCCCTCCCCCTGCCTCTATGAGGGTCCTTCCCCCCCCCCCCACTCAACACCCAGAATTTGCTGGGCAGCAGTAGCATGTCTTTAATCCCAACACTCTGGAGGCAGAAGCAGGAGATTTCTAAGAGTTCGAGGCCAGCCTGATCTCCAGAGCTAGTTACAGACAACCAGGGCTACACAGAGAAACCCAGTCTCATAAAACAAAAATAAATAAATAAACACATACTGAAATGATTTTCTTTCCCCAAAATGCCCAAGTGAAAAGAAACAAGATTGGAGTACGCCTCTAAAAATTAGTTTTCCTCTTAGATTCGAAAAGATTTTTTTAATAGTGTCTTTATTTATTTATTTATTTATTTTTCATACTTTATTTACATTTCAAATGTTTCCCCCTTTCCAGGTCTCCCCTTTGGAACCACCCCATTTCCTCCCCCCTCCCCCTACCACTATGGGGGTATTCCTCCACCCAAGGGACTCTCCTCCCCCTGATGGATAACAAGACCCTCCTCTGCCGCATATGTGGCCAGCACCATGAGTCCCTCGATGTGTATTCTTTGGTTGGTGGATCAGTCTCCAGGAGCATGGGGGTGGGGGGTCAGGCCAGTTGCCACTGTTGCTGCCTCCCTGGGGATGCAAACTCCCTCAGCTACTTCAGTCCCTTTTCCAAATCAACCCTGAGATTTCACCTCATACCAGTCAGAATGGCTAAAATCAAAAACTCAGGTGACAGCAGATGTTGGCGAGAATGTGAAGAAAGAAGAACACTCCTCCATTGCTGGTGGGAATGCAAGCTGATACAACCTCTCTGGAAATGTTTGGCGGACCCTCAGAAAAATGGACATAATACTACCTGAGGACCCAGCTATTCCACTCCTGGGCATATATCCAGAAGCTGTTCCAATATGTAATAAAGACACATGTTCCACTATGTTCACAGCAGCCATATATATAATAGCCAGAAGCTGGAAACAACCCAGATGTCCCTCCACAGAAGAATGGATACAGAAAATGTGGTACATTTACACAATGGAATACTACTCAGCTATTAAAAACAATGACTTCATGAAATTCGCAGACAAATGGATGGAACTTGAAAATATCATCCTGAGTGAGGTAAGGCAGTCACAAATGAATGAACATGGTATGTACTCACTGATAAGTGGTTATTAGCCCAAAAGTTCAGAATACCCAAGAGTCACTTCACAGCAACAGTAGGGCTGAGTGTGAGGTTCCAGATGGAGGACTTGGAGAAGGGACTGAAGGAGATTCGAAAAGATTTAAGAGGTGTAAAGGGTCAATAGTGCTGGTAGGTAATGAATCAAATGTCATTTGATGATTGCACTGCCGTGCCTAGTTCAGGGATGATACTGGTGCAATCTTCAAGACACTTGACCTAAAGTAGCTGAGTAATTCTCAATGAAGCTTTATTACAGTAAATGAATGTTAATGTAATAACAGTGTTGATGGAGGTGGTATCATCTTTTCTCAGGAACCTTTTTTGTTTTCCAAGAGTGCATCATTTGCAGATCTCTGTCTGGATCATCAGAGTAAGAAACCAGGATGAGAAAATCAGATATTTGGTATGAAACTACCTTACATCTGATAAGGCCCCTGGCTGTTCAATATCTAAGTTGATTTTGAGGAGATTTCTAGGGATTCATGTGGTCCATTTCTCTGTGCCCCATAAGCAGAGGTTTGTCTTTTCCAGCCTCCAAACTCCCCCTTGTTTGCCTCTGTGTTTCACAATGAGCAGTTATATTCTGTCTTGGTAGAATATATTTTTCTCAACCAAACTGTAGTCTACATAATGACATAAGACTGTACACAGGTTTCTCTGTGTATCAGTGACTTCTACTCATACACAAAGGTCTACAGAAAGTTAGAGGATACAGTACCACGAGGAGTCAGTTTGAGATTACCAGCTCATTTTAATATGGCAAGACCCCATTGCTGAAGACGTAACATCATAGGTCATGGGGAAATCAAACCAGTTATCTACTAGAAGCTTCCTTCTGACTCATGTGATCTTAAAGTAGAAACTGTTATTTCTCAACATTTACAGATAGAAAAAAATGACATACAGAAGAGTTGTTACTTTCTCAAGCCACTGAACAGAGTTTCTGCCATTTATCAATTTCACATGTGCCTTTAACTACTGTGTTACAGTAACTGACAGCAGTCACTGAGCTATGATGTGGAAATAAGATAGCAATATAGACATGGAAACTGGCTTCAGGGATATTAGTTGTAGATGAAATAAATATATCACCGTGGTAATTGCCCCAGAAATGTTTATTCGGTTGCATTAAATAAGCATAAAACATTAGGACCTCCCATTAAAAAGAAACTGAATTTTGATTAAATAAATACCATAAGCTGTGATAGTCACTATACTCTCCAAGTGTTAGAGAAGGCCACCAAGGAAATGACTATAAAAGGTAACAATAGCCATATTCCCACACCATATTCATAAATTGTATGGGCCCTGTGTAAATTTTTAAAGGGGTATTACATTGTGTATAAAAGCACTTCTACCTTGCACCTGGAAACTACTGAACTGTAGGGAAGAATGATGCTCTGACAGAATAATGCTTGCCTCTAGGGAGAAAAATGTGCTGGATTTGTTTTTTAAAATTTTTCCCTTTGTATATTTCAAGGTTTATAACTCCCAGAGAGGCGTGTGCACATCTCTGCCCGAACGCAGGCTCATTATGTTCAGAACAAACACCGGAGCAATGTGTCCTGCAGGTGCAATGTTTTTTCCAGCAAAACCATTAGTCCACCAGGAGTTGCCCATTAAACGTGTGTCTTTTTACAACCAGCTGGATCACTTCCTATTACTCATAACAGGGTTATTTACAAATGAGATTGCTGAAAGGGTAACATTGTCTGCCTCTGCCAAGGTACCTTCTGTTCTATTAAGAATATAAAAAACAGTAAGAAACAGAAGGGAAACACATCTTTCCAGTTAACGAGATGCTGGTTAAGGGCCGGAGGCAAAGCCCAAGGCCCTTAAACTAGCCAGTCATTAACTACCAGGCAACGCCTATGCAGAGGTCACCTCTGGGGCTACATGGGAGAGGAGATACATCTAGGGTAAACATTTGCCTTTACATCATTCTGGAAAGCTAAAGAGCTTGAGAAGTCAGATGAGAACAACCCAAGGAACACGTTTCTTCATCTTCATCAGAGATCACCTCTGATAACAACGGATCTGTAAAAAAGAAACTATGCCATGTCTTTTCTTGTTTATGTTCTTATTAACATTTTCTTTCTTATTCTTCATGAAATGGACAATTTTGCATGTAGTCATAGATCTGGAGTAAATGTTAGGGATCTTACGCAGCAAACTCAAAATTAATGCCTGCATTAATTCACCTCAGCTGTTAAGTTGAGGTTGCATTGTGTTGACCAAGGATAAGAAAGAAAGAAAGAGAAAGAAAGAAAGAAAGAAAGAAAGAAAGATTGATTCAACAAAATACCTAGCTTGATCTAATTCTAAGGCTTCAGTAAAAATCACTATCTAGCAAGATTCACTGTAGGCCATTCCTGCCTGACTAAAAATAAAACTCAAGTTTGGGTTTGGAAACTGGCTTCTGCCTCGAGCTGCTGTTGGGATGAATTGCATTTGCCTTTGATTTCCAAAATGTCAGCAGATGTATAAACCACAAGCAAGTGGAAGGATCTCCAAGGGCTACAGAGAAAGGAACTAGAAATGTCTTACTTCTGTATGTCTAGCTGTTTACACCCATACTGGAACTCGATAGTCTTTTTTTTTTTTTTTTTTTTGTAATATAGCCCTGTGTTTTCAATGATGCACACAGGGGCTGGGAAGCTTGCTCTATTGAGAACATCCTATACTGTGCTTGCTGGAGTCCAGGGATTTTGGTCAATCACTAGAGACAGCTTTCTGAAGCAATCAAGAGATACAGTACACACAAGAAGAATGAGGTTGCTTGCAGCAAAACATGACACAATGTTTCACAGTACATTTATATTTTGTCAGTATATTTCCTAAGGTATAAACACTTAAGTGATTAAAAACTATAGTAAATACATGAGCTAGTAACAGTTATATCTATCAACTGCTGTCCAATGGGTATGATTGCATATACTGTGCATTTTGGACCACAAAAACAGTGAATCTATTCCAGATTCACCAGTAACATGTGAGTGATCTATTTTAAGCAGTCATGATAAGATAGGTACAACTCTACTAGGCCATGGGAATTTCTCAGCTCTGCCATAATATTATGGGTTCAGCACTGTATGTGTGCCTTGTCACTGACGGAAAAGTTGCAATGAAGCCCATGAATGTTCTCACATATTTTTCTGTGGGTTTTACCTCCATGTCTTGTATCTTTGCCTCTCATGGATCACCAATGTATAGGACTCTGAAGTTTTTTATAGGCCCCATAAATAAGCAAAAGAAAAAAAATACAGAAACAAATTAGATTTCCTGAGTCTAAATGAAAATCTAAAATGAAAGATGGCTGTGTATTACACACTCAGAGGAACCTGGTTCTTAATCTCAGTATGTCTCTGCCATGCACTCCTTCCTATCATCCAAGGAGCATCTTTTAATAGTCTCTCCCAGTCCATAGGTTGTCAGAAGCAATTATGCACTGCCCTAATCTCACATGAAAACCCCCTGTTAGCAGCTTCTTCTACACAGAAACGGTTTAAGGACTGTCTGCTGTCACTTCAGTACCTGTTTCTAATTTCAAGCTGCTTATTAAAACACCTGTCCCCAATCAAATACAAACTCTCATTGTGAGGCATCTGGTAAATGAAATTACTCCATCTTTATCCACAGTTATTTCAAGCGTGTAGACTTCACTGATAGGTACAATTCCTTTTACTTGCATTGATGACTCACATGAAGTAAATAAAAGCCAAAGAGGGGTAGAAGTGATTATCAAAATGTCCCTTCTTAATTTAATGCAGAACATATCTTACAGCGGTGAAGGACTGAATGTCATAAAAAGAAATTCAGAAGACCTCATTAAAGACACTACTCTCCGTGGAGGCTTTTCCAGGTTGGTTAATCACCATAGGGACCTATATTAGTGACTTTTGCATAGCTAAGACCAAAATGCATGAGAAAACAACTTAAAGGAGGTGAGATTCAGTTGTCAGAAAAGCGTCCTCCTACATCAGACAGGAAGAGACGCAGAGACCCACAGCCTGACATTATACAGAGAGAGTCCTTGAAACATACAGCTCTAAATGAGAAGCATCCATCAAATCCCTCCACTCAGAAATCAAGGAATCCCTTGGAAGAGGAGCCAAAAACTGTGAAGGAGCCAGAGGGGATGGAGATCAGAAGAACAAGGCCCTCCGAAGCAAATAAGCTAGACTCATGAAAACTCACAGAGACGAAAGCAGCTAGAAATGGGGTAATAAGAGCCTACACCCGGTCCATTGCATATCTATTCTAGCTTTAAGTTTATGGGCATCCAGAGTGTGTGGGTCGCTGACACTTTTACTTGCTCTTGGGACTCTTTTCCTTCTGTTGGATTACCTGGTCCAGCCTCAATGTGAAGGTTTTGCTTTCTTTTTTTATATTTTACTTTGTAATATATGTTATCTTTTATGGCCTATTCTTTTCTCACAAGAAACAGAAAATAATTATATCTCGCAAGGAGGAAAGAGGAGGTGGAGAAAAACTTGGAGGAGCAAAGGGAGGGGAAACTGTAAGCTGGAAACAATGTATGAGAAAAGAATCAATTTTCAATAAAAGTAAAAAATGTTAATTAATTAATTCTACTGATTGGCTCCAAGAGTTATTTTGGCTCCAACTTTAAGAGCATTCAATCCACGGAACACTGGTTCTTGTGTATAATATCATGCCAATGGGAGTATGTAGCATAAGTGCTTCTTCCCTTCATGGCAAACAGGAAGCAAGAAAGGTAAGGACAAAACATCTTCAAGGACTCACCCCTCACGATGTTCTACCTCTAACTAAACCTTACCTCCTAAAGTTTGCATAAATGACCAAAATAGTAGCTGTTGATACCAAACATTTAACATATGAGCCTATGAGGGGGTGGATGCAGTATATGTTCAGATCATAACAGATCCTAATCTTGATCCTGAACTTTTGGTGGATTAGAAAATGCATCTGCTAATTCTTTCTTTTTCTGCCATTGTTTTCTCCTTTTTTAAAAAATAGAATTTTCTCTCACATAATATACTCTGATTACAGTTTCCCTCCCTCAACTTCTCCAAGCTTTTTGCCACTTCCCCTCCCACCTGGACCAACCCCCTGTCTGTCTTTCATTAGAAAACAAACATGATTCTAAGAGATAATAATAAAATTAATATAAAATTGTAGGATAAAATAAAAACCAACACATCCAAATTGGATAAAATTAACAGAAGTAAAAGAGACCAAGAAAAGATACAAAAAAATATAGACCCACTTGTTCACACACTGAGGAAGCCTATAAGCACACTAAACTGGATGCCATAATATATATTCAAAAGATGTTCTTTCTGCCTCCTACTCCTCAGGGTTCCCTGAGCCCTAAGAGAAGGCATTTGATAGAGACATTTTGTTTAGGGCTGAATGAAGGTCTCATTCTCAGTATTATATCAAGCTATGGGTCTCTGAACTTTTTCTTGTCTGCTGTAGGAAGAAGCTCCTCTGACAAGGACTGAGGATGGCAATCATCTATGAGTAGAGCAGAATGTCATTAGGAGTCATTTCGTTGCTGATTTGTTTTTGTTCCTTAGAACTGTAGTACTTGGTGTTACCCTAGATTCCTAAGCTATCTAGACTAAGGTTCTTGGTTGCCCAAGCAATGTAAAGTTCTATCTCATGGAGTGAATCTTAAGCCTAATCAGACATTGGTGGTTACCCCCACAAGCTTTGTGCCATCATTGCACTAGTTTATGTTGTAGACAGAACACCATTGCAGGTCAAAGGGTTTGTAGCTGGGCTGGTGTTTACATTTCTCCTTTGATAGCATTCAGAGTACCTTTTCGTATCAACGACCTAGTCAGTAGTGCTTAAGGTCTATGTAGGAACCAGCTTGACTTCTCTGTGTTCAAAGAGTTGTGTAGGTATCTTCAACAATAGGACCTTGCTTTCAGTTTGTGAAAAACAACCTATAGTCCTGGTAACAGCCTGGGTTGTTCAAAGATTCCCATAGGACCCCATCGGCCAACAACTCAATTAGATGTAAGCCAATCCCTGTATTCACAGCTTTATTTGGAGGCCAGTTGAGATTCCATCTCTCCCATTATCTGGTAATTTCTTTTTCCTGATCTTCATATATGTATCATATTTTAACAAGATTCTACTATATTAGTTCCTTACTCTATACCTAGCCTCTGGTTCTATGGATTGTAGCTTGTTTACGATGGACTTAGATTATATCCAAAAATAAGCAAATATATACCATATTTGTCTTTCTGGGCCTGTGTTACCTCACTAAAATTGATCTTATTCAGATCATAATAGACCCTGATCTTGGTCCTGAATTTTTGGTGTGTTTGAAAATGCAGATGCTAATTCTTATTGGCAATTTATACAAAAGATGAAGAATATGAAAGCAAATGAACTATTAGTCACATAGATTCTCCATGTAGGAAAAGTTTATAAAGTTATTCCCTCTTCTTCACATCTAATCAGTTTTTGCTATCTTTGGATGTAGTTTCTCTTTCCAGGGTTTATATTCTGGCTGGTCCTCAGTATGGAGATATTAAAGGTTGGAACCTCTAAGAGGTGGCTCTCCTGAAAGTGTTTTAAGTCACTGGCAATAATCATTGTGATGCCAACTACCATCAGGTCATTGCCTGGACCCAGATGCTTATAATATTGATTCTCCAGAGCTAATCATACCTATTATCTTAATGTTGAGCCTCATGTGTTTTTTATAGTGTGTGTGGGTGTGGGTGGGTGTGTGCAAGAGTGTGCGTGCACACGCACATGCAAGAATTGCAGTCCACAACATCAAAGGGCCATATGCCAGATTCAGTTCTATCTTTCTACCATGTGGATCCCTGTGTTTGAACTTGTGTCATCTGGCACATCCCTAAAATGTTTACAGGCATAGTTTTATGACACTTTGCTATTTCTGTCACAATGCTAAATAGCTAAGAATTGTTTTAAAAAAATGTTTCAAGTGGCCGGTTTGTGGCAGCCAGAAAAATCAATCATAATTGGCTATAATTTAGTTTCCTCTAATTGTTTTGAGTTTTGTGGCACATTGAATCAGCCTAAAAGCTAGTACAAACCCAGGACTGTTCACATTTTCTAAGTGTTTTTTTCTCTAATTCTGCTCTCAGACAACCATGCTACAGAACAGCTGTTTCTTCCTATCCTTTCCAGATTAGATATTGAAAACATAAAGCTTGTCATTAGCAATGAAGGGTACTCAATATGTATCAGATATTTAAATAATGATTACATGTTTAGCACCAATGTATGCTTGTAGTTAGAAAATATTATAACTTCCATCTTACAAGAAAGCAATACAGTTTTATAGTGTGATTGTAGAAAATGCCAAGTTAGTCATAGGGAAAGCATTACCTTTCAACTAATGTTACTTAATTCTGAGCTTTTTAGACTCAAATCCCACAGTACGACATTTCTTCATCACACCATATGTCTCTGTACTTTTATAAGCAAGTTAGGCTTAGAATTAGAGAGCCTCTCTCTATGCATGGTTGAGGTGAGTTCTTTCATGTGAAAATCAAGTCTTTGGGCTAGGTTGACATCATTTTATCAATCATTCGAACTGCGCAAGCACTGTGACAATTAGTTGATCTCCTGTCATTACACATGTCAAGAAATGCATTTCCTACAAACTGCTACTTGTTCTTGTCACTTACTAAGGAATGTAGATCATCTTCGTATTGTTACTAAGGATGCTTTTGGGTAAAACCTACAAAAAATAACTATCACCGGTAATAACTTTTATGGGAGGGTGGTGGCTTTATCCTGTAATTGCATTCCCGAGAAACTGAAGCACTATGGTTGCCCTGAATTTAATTAAGGCCACCCTGGAAGACAGTATGGGGAAAAAACACAAAAAGTATAAAAGAAATAACAGGAAGGATGATAGGGCTGAAAGTCTCTCCTGTGAGTGGAAGCAAACTCCTGATAACATGAGTGAACTATAGTATGTCTTGGTATCAGATATGAAACTGGTGTCTGAAGATGATGTCTTAGGTGGGCAAAGCACCCTCTCTGCTTCATAAGCTGAAGGACCTAGGATCTATGGTACTAGGTACTAGAGTCATTGGAAGTACCTGCCAGATTCAGTTTCGTAAGCCTGTAATTCTACCTCTGGAGTTTGCTGGAGACAGGAGGATCCTGGGGGATTGTGAACCAGCCAGCTAGATTAGGAAACAATGAGCTCCATTTTCAGAGAGATTCGATCCAAACAATAAGATGGGAAGTGATTGGGAAAGACCTTGCTATCAATCCCTACACACACATACACATACACACACACACACACACACACACACACGCGCGCGCGCGCGCGCGCTCGCGCGTGCAAAGTTATTAAGTAATAGGTACAGTTTGAGTCTCATGAAAATCTGCATTTTAAGCATCTGTGTGAATGCATTAAGACACTGCCTTGGCTTTAGATACAGAATGGCATTCACTACAGGAATTACAGAGAATTGCATATGGTCTGATTATGGGCCTTTTAAAATGTCTTCTTTAGTATTCAATTTTTTTTCTATTGAACAAACATTAACAAAATAACCAGAAAATTTAAAAATTGTAAAAATAAATCTATAATCAGCCACAAAACCCAAATTTAAAAGGCCACAATTTAAATTCTTCAAAAAAGTAAATGCTAACTTTAAAACATACTCGGAGAGTACTTCTGTAAGACCCTAAAATAAGTGATGGACCACATAATTAATAAATACTTAAATAATAATCAATGTCTGAAATAAGTGACATACCACATAACAAACAAGCAATAAGTCTGAAATAAGCTAAAAACAACATAAAGGAGTGCCTCTATTTTCTACTGAACAGTGGTAACTATCAGGAAAAGATACCTGCTATGGACAAAACAAAGACTTTGCCTTTTTTCAGTGGTGTTGCCTGTTTGGTTTAGACTTGGTCTTTGCTTTTTGGTTTTATTGTTTGTTTGTTCAACTTTTTAGGGTTTAGGTTTATTTTGATTTTGAGGCAGGGTCTTACCACACAGCTCTGGATGGTCTGGAACTCACAGAGATCTGCCTGCCTCAGTCTCCCATGTGCTGGGATCAAATCCACCATAGCCTTAAATGCAATAACCACTGAATATTTCCAAGCATGTTAGCCAATATTTGGATCAGGTGGGAGCATATATACTTACTTGATAACATTTTTCCCTTGCTTTGTCTTTTTTTCCACAATATTTATTTAGATCATGGATCCCTCCCCAAAGATTGTTTCCTGCATACCTACCCAACTTCTTGCTGTCTCTCTCTCTCTCTCTCTCTCTCTCTCTCTCTCTCTCTCTCTCTCTTTCTCTCTCTCTCTCTCTCATTCTTGCTCTCTGTTTCTCAAAAGAATAAAAACAAAATAAAAAACCAGAATGAATAAAGAATCAATAAGATAACCAAAGAACCCCAAAATGAAACAAAACCCCACAGCAAAAACACGGGGTGTGTTTTGTGCTGGTCAACTACTCCTAGACATGTGGCCAAGAGTGCTGCTGATGTACACAGTGACAGTCTGTTGAGGAGAAAACTGGTATTCCATTTTCTAGCAGATATCAACTGCAAATAGCTTCTTTTTGAAGGATGGGACTTTGTGTCCACTTCCCCTGCTCAGTACTGGGGTTTTGTTGCATTTGAACCTGAGCAGAGCTTATGTGTGCTGTCACCGTCTGTGTGAGTTTGCATGTGCATCAGCTATGTTGTGTCTGGAAGATGCTGTCTCCTCAGAGTCATTCATCACCCCTGGCTCTACCTCTCTATCCAATACCTCTTGTGCACAGATCCTTGAACCATGAGGGGAGGAGGTTGATGCTGATGTCCCATTCTGGAGGACTGAGTGCTCTAAACTTTCTCATTCTCTGCACATTTTCTAATTGTAGGTCTCTGTTTATTGCCACCTATTGCAAGATTCTGCTTTGATAATCATTGAGCAGTGCACTGATATGTGGATATTGCAATATGTCATTGGGAGTCATTTTATTTCTATGCTCCTTCAGCAGAATTGTAGTAGTAACTTTTGCCCTAGGCCCATGATCTATCTAGTCTAAGATTCTTTGCCACTTTTTGTTGTACACTCAGACTGTCCTGAACTTGAGGTTTTCCTACTGCAGAACTGTTTCTTGAGAGCTGAAATAACAGGCATAGACCACATGTGGCTTAAGTAGAGAATTTTTAGAAACCTTAAAATGCCAACAGAAATATTTTTCCTTTGACTTCTGTTTTACTGTAATGCAACCAAATGTGGTTTATTAAACTCAATAAAGTGAGTTTATAACTATATAATATAAGTTTAATGAAACTGAACGAAGTTAACCTTTATAAAATGGACACATGCCTTTAAAATATTTTTGCTAAGGAACCACAGAGAGCAGCTAATCTTGATTTTTCAAGATCAAGCAAATAACAAAATAACTGAGCAGCCAACTAACATTCCTTGCTCCGTATCTCAATAACAAAAATAACAATAGCAATAATATAATAACAGTATAAACATATTAAACCTCAGATACAAAGCCCATCTCATGTTTCTGAACAACCTACTGGATATTTGTAATATATTTTAGCATATATTCATATTTGATAACAAATTAACCTCACACTCCATGCATTCTGCTCCTTAAAATGTCAATAGTACAAAACCACTGCTAAAGCAAGATATAAAATATGAATATACAGGACAGAAACATAAAATGTGATTATTATAAATTCCATTCGGGCTGAGTCTTACTAAAATTTTACTATTAAACCTCACAGAAATTGCTTAGAAGTGTCTTTTATGGTCCATTATTTTCAATAGAAAAACTTAGCACCACAGTACATACCAATGAGCAACGGTCTCCTGGGAACAGTGAAATGGACTGAAATAATGTAACAACAACAACAGAAAGTCTGAAACTTTATTTTTTTTATCACAAATGCTGCCAGAAAATAGAAAAGATTGCCAAAAGGCATAAGAGAGCAAGCCACACACTCCAGCCAGCTGCCACGAAGCTCTGGATTGGATGTGGCAGAATTTGGAGGAAAGAAAGGGTGGGGAGAAATGATGTCAGTATATGATAATCTCAAAGATAACGGAAGTAATGGCAATAGAGAGAAATGAAACAGAGAGGAAAAGTAAAACACGTAAGGATTCATGAGCATTAGGAAGGAACATAAGCATTCTTTTGCAGCATTCAGGGGTCAGAAGCTATCTGACCGCTAAGTACTTGAAAGCAGTTTTTAAAGATGGTTTGTGTGATTTGCTTCCACAAAAGATAAAGATAAGTTTTAGAGACCTTTAACCTGGTGGAAAGCAGTTAGCTGCAATATGTTCCCCCGGTGACAGTTCTTACATTTGCATTCCCAATCTGTATTTTTAACACAAAGTTGTAAGGTTTGTCTCCTTAAAAAGAAATACAGGGTATGAAAAGAATATTTTAAAAATTAATGTGGAAAGAAATATTCCCTCCTTTGTAGAATTCTTGTCTTTGAAAAGAACACATAGAAGCTAGGTCTGGCAATAAGTGCCTATAATACTAGTCCTCTTGTGCAGATGAGGCAGGAGAATCCCAAGACCAAATCTAACCTGCACTATACAGCTAGACTCAAACAACCCACACTTGAACCCAAACAAGGTATGAGTAACTGGCTTAGCAAAGATTTGTAAAGGTGCACTTCACAGCCCTGCACATGGGTCTTCTGCTGTGTTCTCTTTGTTTCTCTATGCATATCAGCTGTGCCACCATGACCTTGTCATGCCCCCCATTCTTCATTTCCTTCTGTCTCTCTTAATTTAAGTTTTTATTTTCTTTTAGAATGTAATACTTAAGAACTGTTGTTCTTCGGATCATTTCCACCCCTTCCACACCCCTCAAAATCTCCCACATACCATTCTCCCACCTTAACTATTACAATGTATATGTATATGCATGCACATGTATATATGTATTCATCAGTCCTTAACTATTACAATGTATATGTATATGCATGCACATGTATATATGTG
>JADRCH010000004.1:21455801-21521336 GCA_019843965.1 Rhynchomys soricoides | reverse complement strand
TTAACTATTACAATGTATATGTATATGCATGCACATGTATATATGTGTTCATCAGTCCTTAACTATTACAATGTATATGCATGCACATGTATATATGTGTTCATCAGTCTTGCTGTGTCCTTTTAGTGTTGCTCATAGGTATATGTGTTTAGGATGATCACTTGGGATTGGAACACCTATCAGGAAATTCAAAGAAACCTGACTCTCTCTCTCAAGAGCCATCACTTGCCTTTATCTCTTCTTCTAGGATTAAGACCTTGTAAAATGCCCCAATATGCATATTGGCATTTCAGCCCGAATTGTCTTTGTACGGGTCTTGTTTAGGTAAACACATCTTTGAAACTCCATGTGTGAAACATCCCTTTCATGTATAGAAGACAATCTCTCCTGATGGTTCTGGCCCTTTGGTTCTTACAGTCTTTCCATACCATCTTCCATGATTTTCCCCGAATCTTGCATGCAGGAGTTGTGTTATAGGTACATGCATCAGTTGAGGTTGCATCCCCCACACTTACTCATTCTTTTGCATTTGGACCAACTGTAGATCTCTGTATTCATATCCATCTACCGCACAAAGGAGATTCTTTGATGGAGGTGAGAGTTACACTTATACATGCATATAAGGATCCGTATTTAGAATACATTTAGAAATGGTATATATTTAGTAAAATGGGAGTATTGGGTTCTTCTCTAGTATCTCTGTCCCTTCCAGCCATGTTCACATGAATCCCTTCCTATTCAGCAGGTTGTAAGTCCAATTAGACAGCCAAGGGTTACCTCTAAGATGAAGGTGCAGCTTTTGTGCCACTGGGGATATCTTACCAGGACGGTCATTGTGGCTTTACAGCTGGGTGGCACTGTTTTTTGTTTTTCTCCCTTGGCAGTTTGGATAGCACTTTCTGATTCTATGAAAACGGTCCTCAGGGAGGAGGTTCCCAGGTCAGTTTAAGGTTGATTTTTCCAAGGTCTATATCTGAAGTATGGGGTGTCTACCTCAGTAAAGTTTTACCTTCAAGTTCTGAGAGGCAACCAAAGACAACAGCAATAGACTATATTATTCATGGTTTCTCTTGGATCTCCCAGACCAACAGCTCAAAGGCAAGTTTCCCATGTCTGGTTCAGGAATTTTTAGGAACTATGTGGCTCTTAGCACTTCGTATAACCTAACTTCATAACACCACTGTACATATGTATATAATTATTTAATCATTTATATTTAATATTTATATGCATGTATATGTATGTATTTATCATTTATATTTAATATAGTTAGTATTTATGCACAATGTAGATAATAACAGAACAAAAGTTTTCATAATCAGCATATTTGACTACATATATTTGGTTATATCTGGTAAGTATGTCATAGCAAATCCCACACTGTGTTATAGGTTACAGATGCTTTCTGTCAACATTCTTGGCCTTTGGGATTGTAGATAATAGGCACACCAGGCTTAGCTACACTTACAAGAGTTTTATCTAAAATTCAAGGGCAGTTAGGTCAGATATAGGGATGGGTAAGAAATAAACTATTGAGTGGACAAGAGGCAGCCTAAGTTAATTTTGTCTCTCGGTCTGCAAAATTCCCATTCTCCACAATCCTGAAGTGATTTCAATCACTCTGTAGATGTTGCAAGACAGAGGTGGCTTTTGGGGGAAAACTCTGTTCACAATATGCATATATATAAATGTATACATTTATTTACTGAGAGCTCTTATAAAATTTAGTTGATAGAGCATGATGATTTTTAACATAGTTCACTGGTCTACAGGGGTAGGTGTGTGTCAAGTTTTAAAACCCTTAAAAACAAGAGAATACTGAAAGCTCCATTCCATGTTACAAACAAGCACTTGTCACTGTAGCTGTAGATTAGATCACCATGCGAGAAGTACTTTCCCAAGCAAAATATTGTGCTTCCTAATTGAACTGAGCCTGTTTGAAATAAATTGGTTTTGCTGCTGTGTGGGCTCCAAAGCCCTCACTGAGTCTCACGGTTCACAAAGGATACGAGGAAGTATCACACATTCCAGAAAGAGAACATTTTCCAGGAGGAACTGATGGTCTCCAGAGAGTCAAAGACCTTTATTTTCTCAAGCCTTGAGGTAGTTCAAGCTTCTGTTTAAATACAAGCTCCCCATAAAAATCACAGCCATTTATCTTACAGTTCAAGAATTCTCCACAGTCGCCATATAGTTTTATTACAGAAAAGGGGGAGAATTAAATTTCTTTACTATCCCCAAATCAGATAATGGAATTCACATCTTCCTCCCTGTCTTG
Organism: Rhynchomys soricoides; assembly: GCA_019843965.1. Classification (NCBI taxonomy): domain Eukaryota; kingdom Metazoa; phylum Chordata; class Mammalia; order Rodentia; family Muridae; genus Rhynchomys; species Rhynchomys soricoides. The sequence goes on along the minus strand of JADRCH010000004.1, from coordinate 21,519,058 downwards.
GTTATTTATTTGAGACTTTCTGGTAAATACTTTATAATGGGAGCATCATATCTAATGCTCAAAGTAATCATTTAACCTAGGAATAGAGACATTTGTTGGTTTTGGTTTGTTTTTCTGATTGATAGCCCTAAGTATTGTTAAAGTCATAATTAATCATCAACAAAACCAATTGTATTCTCAATGAGGAAAAAACACATCTGTTTAACAGGCAATATAATGCTACAGAATAGATGTTTCTGAAAAATTAATAAATATCTTATCTGAGATAAATATGATGCATACTGTTTGTAAGACTTTAAATATAGAAGACTAAAGGAACATAATGTGAAACAATGAAGTTCTCCCACAAAACGTGAACACACATGGTCAGTATTAATGGAGGAGAACTCTTAGTAAACTGGGAACCACCCACGTTCCAGAACCAAGTATTCCCCAAGCCTGCCTTGAACAATTCAGCACCAGCAACTGTGTGATCACACATTTCCACCGTTGCCACGGGTCATACCCTATATAAAGCTCATGAGATCAAAGCTCTCTCTCTCTCCCACTCTCTCTTATCCCTCCTCAGAGATGACCTGTCACCTTTCTCCTCCCTCCAATAAAAATCCTGCAAGAGGTCTGTTGTGTGGTGTGATCTCTGTGACACTCCTTGGTCCTTCGATCACCATGAAACCCTAACAAAGACAGTTAGAAATTCTCTATTAAAGTCAGATCTGTAGACTCCTGTGACCCGATGACCTATTTCTAAGGTTGTGGACTAGAGAATCATCTGCAGAGTTAACATTAATGGGCATATACAATCTTCCAAGCAACATTGTTCACAGTAGTACTAAACTAGCAACAAACCAAATGTTCACTAAAAGAATTGTTGAAGATTTACAAATGAAATCCTGTGTCACAAACACATGAAGGACAAATACATGCTTCATGGGTATCAATGTATGTCATGATATACAGGTATATCAATGGAAATGCATGAAGTATACTAGGATCTATTTTACAAAAATTAAGTAAATGATAACTACATGATACTGAAGCTACTCAGCCATATTATGGAAAATTTTAGCTATACATTCTCTTTACATTCAAGTCTGGAGTTTATTTCCCTAATTTAAGTGGATAAATATCACTGAAATAATGTTGAGAAAAGAGAGTAAGTCAGAAAAGAATATTCAAACTTATAAGATTCAATAAAAGAGATTAATAAATTTTAAAGCTTTTGAAGACATGCACTTGAATTTAAAGTAAAAACAAAAAGTAGTTACTCTAAGTCAGAATAATGATTGATCACTAGATTCAAAGGGAAGAAACATGAATAGCAAAAGGTACCTGATGTCACTTTTTAGCTGAAAGATGAGACACTAATGGACTTGTATATCACAAGCAACAAGAAATCTTGACTTTACAGTCGAGGCTGTAACAGAGGTTTAATGATATCACCAAGGATTATGTTCTTTGTTTATTCTTACTCATTCTTTTCTCTTCATAGTTTCTGTCCTCATTTAATAGAAGACTATTACACTGAGAGCAGCATGTAGCCAATCTGAACAGCAGAGAAATACAGGAAAACAGAGGAGCTGAGGCAGTATCTAGCAGCAGTGTGGTGGCCATTTAGTTGTCATGTGGGCAAAAGTCACACAATGAAGACAGCCAAAGAAATAAACCTATTTTCACAGAACTAATTTTTTGGATGCCAGGAAATTGGGGTCAATAATTATTTTGGAAATGAAATAGATGGAGCTTAGATATCTTTATAGCTGAAAACTGCATATAGAATGGGGAACTATCCCAGTACAATAACAAACCCAGAACAGCATAAAAGAATTCTAGATGGTATAAAATTATGTGACTCTTAGGATTTAAAGGGACTTAGAAAACCTCAGCTTCCACACAGCATCTCCTCATAGGAAATAGTTTAGAGGTGTGCTGTGCTTTAGAACAGAAGAACGCATTCTTCCTGGCCCCCCTCTCCATGAATCAAATGAACGTTTCTCTCTCTCTCTCTCTCTCTCTCTCTCTCTCTCTCTCTCTCCCTCTCTCTCCAGGTCTGAAGCTCTATGTATATGGTTTAAAAACAATCTAGACCCATGGTGAATCAAAACTTTCAGTTTAGATAAAAAAAAAAAAAAAGACAAAGAAGAAGTCAAAGGAGAAGTCAGAATCCCAGGGTCTTTGTCTAGAGCACTGTCTGCTTCAAACCTCATTTGCAGAAGCCTAACTGCTGTAACTCGACTTAAACCCCATGAACCCAGCTGCTAAATCTATGCATAGTCTCTTCAATTTCTCCTGAGCCTTGCTTGAGAAATTAGCCCTCTTCCTGTATCCTGATTTCTTCTCAAGCAATCAAATGTTTGAATTCCCTCACTTATTATATCTTTCCACCAGGAGACTGAGTATTGACACCAGAAGTGTTTCTGTAGGAAAGGGTCCATGATTTCCTGGATTTTTTTTGTTTTGTTTTGGTTTTTTTTTGTTTTTGGTTTTTTTTGTTTTTGTTTTTGTTTTTTGAGACAGGGTTTCTCTGTATAGCCCTGGCTGTCCTGGAACTCACTCTGTTCGAGGCTAGCCTAGAACTCAGAATGGATTATTCTTCATTTCATGAAGCTTTATGGACAGTATGACGTAAAAAAGAAAACTTTTGTTGTGAAGAAAGTTCTGGTCTGTTCCAATGCACCAGTCGATCAAATTATATGAATTTATAGAACTCTTTATTCCTCAGCTGACAAAGTATATGTTAATACTTACCACGTGGGATCAACAACAATAAAAACAAAACCACAAAACGTTCATGCTTCTCAGAATTCCTAGGTGAATTTTGCTTTTAACCAAGAAAAATCACAATGCAGCCTCCTGAAATGAATTTTAGTCTACGCTTCTGGAGAAGAGTTAAAAGAATTTTACTCATAAATAATGTAAAGCATTGATTAGCTACTAAAACAAGCACATATCACAGAGTTAAAATTTTGCATGAATATCCAAGCCAAAATAAAATACTCCAAGGAGACCTGCTTCTTCCTGCAAACTGTCTCAGATCCCATACTGCTCTTGCATTCAGTAGACCTTGGAAAAATATTCGAGAAACAATGCATGCCTTGTATATTGTCAAACACTTAGCAGGTGCTCGATGGCAGTAAAGAGAAACTTCCTCTTCTAGGTAAAATTTATGCTCAGTGGCTCAGCCTGTCACACCAACTATGAGGCATCCACAGGAAGAACAAGTAAATGATAACACCACTGTGACCAAGCACAATATGCATGTGACAGAATCAATAACCCCTTGGGCCCAGGAGAGTAAGAGAAAGGTTCATTTTTGAGAATTAAGAACTTTGGAGAGAGTTCATAGCCTGAGGCAATGCCAGAGGCTATTTAGCCAATGGAAATCAATAGCTTTCTGAAATAGCTGCCCTGGATCCTGTGTATCAAAGCAATGCGCATCCATGTAAGAAAGAGCAGAGAGATGGAGCGCTTGCTAATATAAAATCTCAAGGAGACCATGTAGTGTTTAAGGAAAAGGAGAAATGTTAGCCTTCCTCTTTGCATCAGTCTTCTTAGACCAGGCAAACAACTCTCATTGACTTAGCAGCTTGGGAGAGAGAAATAGAATCTCCCATGCTTTCAAGCTTAGGGATGGAATCCACTAGAAAGAAATTAAGGATCTTGCCTAGGCCAATTTATCTTTGTTAAGCAGGATAATTTTTTTTTCTTGAACAAGATAAAGGAGAGTGACAAGGCACATCCAGAGTAGCTTGTATTTTGGAAGAGTACATTTTAGTTTGGGGAACTTGTGTTTTCTGTGAACTGATTCCATGCATTTGTGTAGTGAAATGGTATCCATGGAAAGTCAATTTTTACTATGGATTGAAGTCAAAATGGCTTGGAAACACTTGGTAGGAAGTACTCTTGGGTTATACATACCATTCAACAGAAGCGTGAAGAGTGTATGGACTTAGTCAGACCAGATCATGATTCTCTCCAAATATATTTTTCTGCTTCTCCTAATTCTACATTGGCAAGTGACCCAAACCTTGAAAAAGTTGCTTTCAGTAAGAAATTTCCTAATTATATTTAAACAAAGACCAAAAAGTTTGTGTTAAATCACTTGCATGCATAAAAGTATGGCTTTGTTTGCCCACAAAGTCTTTTCTCTTTTTCTTAATACTATTGTTGGAGATACCATTGAAGCTCAATCCAAAGACCTCCATCTCCTAGTAGTCTTCATGCCATCTAATCTCTTTCCTTTGAGTGTGGCTTGGATGGGATATTGCTCATCTTATGAACAGAATATGACAAAAGTAATGAAGACAAACATCTATGGCCTATAGTGACTATGAGTACATGGTCATTTATGCCATGCTTTCAATTTTCTCTGATCACTCTCAAAAAGGAGTTGCTGTATCATGGACTATCATAGAGAGAATTCCCCGTGGTAAGAAATAAATGAGCCTCTAGCTATATCCAGTGATAAATGGAAATCTCCCATCCATCAACAGTGAGAATCTGAACCTGCTAACAGTTATATAAGGATTCTCAGCAGCATATCCCAACAAAGCCTGAGTGGAGATACTGTTACATGATGCTTGATGTGTCATAAGAGAAAGGAAAAGGAGGGAGAGATGGAGGAACAGAGAAGGAGAGAGGGACAGAGGGAGGGATGGAGGGAGAGAGAGAGAGGGAGGGAGGGAGGGATGCATTCTGAATCCACAGAAACTAGATAGATGGCTGTTCGATGAAGCTGCTAAGTTTGGGCATAATTTGTCATGCAGCAATAGATCGATGTAACACTAATTATTTACCATTGGCAGATGAGAAATACTGGGGAAATGGTTTTTTCTCATTAAAATAATAGATAAATTAACTTTTAAAGGTAGAAGGAAAATGGAATGAAATAACAGCAAGATATAAGGATGCTGACATGGAAGATAGGGTTAGAATGAAATGCAAAAGGCAAAAATGCTGATAGATTTTATTGAAAATTTCATACATGCATATACCATCTTTCAACCAATCCACCTTTTATTTCTGCCACTCTGACTGCACCTTTCACTTTACCATGTTTTCCTTCCCAACTTCATGTGTTCTTCTTAAGTCCACTAAATCTACTCAGAGCCACCTGTGTGCACAGTGAAGGACTACCCTCGTGACACTTCCCTGAAAAGACTTACTCTCCATCCCCCAGCATCTATCAGTTGTCAATAACTTCTCAACTAAGGGTGGGACTTCATTAATCCTCCCCTACCCTCAATGCCAGGACTTACTTGATCCTGTGTAGGTCATGTACACACAGGCACAGCCACAGTGAGCTCATCTGTTCAACAGCTTATTATGTCTGGCAATATTATTTTGCTATAGATATCCACTACCTATGAGTTTTACAATCATTCTACCCTTTATTCCATGATGATCCCTGGTCCTGAGGAGTAGACATGGCATGATATTGATATCTTGCTTAGAGCTGAAAATTCCAGTCTATTATTCTCTGCCTATATTTTTTTCAAGTTTTGAACAAGATGCGGGAAAGTGAAAAGAAAATAATCCTCACTCATGGCTAGATGAAATGTGAAATGGTCTAACCATTTAGAATTTAGGAATATTTTAAAGAATATCCCTCTTGTCCTAGCATTACCTCCCCTAAGTGTATACCCAAGAAAGTTGAAAACACAGATCCACAGAAATATTGGTACAGGCATGCTCATAGCAGCAGTATTTATAATCCTAAAAAGCAAAACAAAAATATCTCAAGACTCTGACAATCGATGAATAGATGAAGTAAACATGGGCCATCCCATTCAGTGCAAGGAGAGATCACACTGCACTGGAGTGAACCGTGATGGCTATACACCAAAGGAGAGCCACGTGTGTAAACAGATACAGCCATAGGGTTCACTGAATTCAAAATGTCTGAAGTAGGAAAATCTGTACAGAGAAAAGTAGACTTCTGATTGGCAGGGCTAGAGGAGCAGTATATGGAGCCATGCCTGATTTATAGGTTGGGGATTAGTGGTTATATAACCCTACAAATATAGTAAAAACGAAATATGAGATCTTATGTACTAAGATGGTTAAAAGTTGAGAATGTTATGTTGTAAAACATTTAATTTCCTTTCTAAGGATGCGTTAGAGAAGACAGAATGACATGGGGACAAAAAAATGAGGCAAATCTGACAGGAAGAACTTTTGATTTATTGCCATGACTGTCTTCTTGGATCACTCAGTCTCAGCTAGAAGCAGCCTCATTTCTGTGGGACTTGCCCATCACTCTGCACTCTGTTACAAAATAGCCCAAGCAGTAATCCCTCCTCATAAAAACGAGAGCTCATCTTCCCTAAACCATCTGAACAGCTTCCCAACTTTAGACTATCTTAAAGCCAAAGTCGTTTTTTATATAAATTCTTTTCTCTCCACATAAAATTTTATAGGGGTCAAAGATTTTATTCTTTTTAAATAATTCTCTAATGGGATTTTATACATCACCTCATACAAAAGAATTTTTTTTTGAAGTGCTTAAAGGAAAATTAAGTATGTCATTAGGACACAAGAGACAAAGGGAACAGTCTTTTGATCAGGATCATTTAATCAAGAACCCAGAAAGGGGGCAATGTGACATGCAAGGGGCAGTCTTTTGATGCTTTGGGGGAAGGAGTTCTCTAACTCACAAGAGGAATATATTACACTTACACAGGTGTCAATATTGAGTCATGTAGACAGCAAGTGTTTCCACATTACTTCTCCACCCTCTCTCAAGCCCCCAAATGTATGCATATCCCCTCAACATGAAGCCAGTTCCGCTATCAAAATCATAGTGGCAATTCCTTGCTTTAGCCCACTCTTGTTAGAAGCCCTCTCAATTCCCTGAACAGACTTTTAAAATCACCCATTACTGGCCTTGTATCTGAGGTTTATCTACCAGGATCAACTGGCCTTCATACATATTCTACAATCTGCTAGATTTTCTACATGCGAACATTGTAGGTCACTTCAAATCCTCTCCTTCACTGTGGGAAGTGAATTCTTCCTGAGTCACTAAAACACCTCAGAGGGGATTAGAAAATAGTCATGGCAGTGAAGTGGTTGCTTCACAAGTGTGACGACTTGATTTCAAACCCCAGAAGCCATGTGCGCTGTGTATGTGTGTGTGTGTGTGTGTGTGCATACGCATGCACCCTCAGCTGTGGTTCCTAGGCATTGTTCACTCTGTGATTTGAGCCAATTATCATTGCACTGACCAGGAGTTTACAAAGTAGGCTGACCCAATTAACAATGGACCCCACTGCCTCTGCATCCTCAGGCTGAGTGTGGAAGCATGCCATTGATTTCAACACTGAGTGAACAATACCTAGGAACCACACACACACACACACACACACACACAGAGAGAGAGAGAAAGAGAGAGAGAGAGAGAGAGAGAGAGAGAGAGAGAGAGAGAACCACCACTACTACCACAATCATCACCAATCACACCTACATTGTTCAATTTTGAAACAGATTTTTTCCACAGTAAAACACAGACTAGAAGATGTAAAGAAAAAAAGAAAAGAATGAAAGACAAAATTTATTAATGAGGAAAAGTTTCAGTTTAATTATATAGTCAGGCAATTATTTGAGCACAGTTTGTTTAGAGCTTCTTACAGTTGAGAGTCAGTAGAACTAGAGAACCACTAGTAGACAGTTTTAGCCTAATTTACAAAACCCAACTCACCAGCCAGGTTTCTCCATCCCTGCGGCTTTGATATTCTAAGAGAGTTTCCTCTAACTTGGATGCAAATGTCTGTCAACCCCACAAGAGAAAAGTCACGCATCTATTCCACAGAAAACAGCCCGACTCCTGGGCAGGCAGCAGTATTTCCTGTCCACACTGCCAGCAAAATCATCCTAAGGTCCTTCTCTAGGCTGCTACCTCTTGCTTCCCTGTGGGCTCTTCTAAGATTCTGTAAAGCAAGATTTTGAAGAAGCTTATTATCTAATTTGTAGTAAGTATTTAATAAACTAATATAAAACTTATAAATAAGCAGACGTTAAATGCCCTTCATATGTATGTATACCATTATGCTACTTCTTGATTAAATTATTCCTTCAGAATCTCTGCTACTTATGTCGTGAGTATTAGCAATTTACCAGAGAACATCACTATTCTTCACTAATTATGCAGATCGCCATTGCTTTATACCCTGTGGCTAACTCCATAGATTTTTAGCATCCATCTAGGAAACAAACCTCTGAGGTAAGTTCCAAGCCTAGCTCTGAGACACCCAGCTGGGACTTCTGGCACAACACAGCTCTTTGCTTGAGATGCTTCACGTAATAATAAGAAGAGTAAAATTCCAATTACTTACTACCTATAAAGCTCAAAAAACTGTCCTGCCACATAGTGAGTGGCTAATAAATATTAGTTATAGTCATTGTCCAAGAAAGAAACATAAAATAAATGCATGTAAGTAACAGCTTTTCTCTAACAACAATGTATTTTAAAAGCACTATTTAATTTATCCGAGAACCCTATTTGCTCTCTCTTGTTCTCAAATTGTTAGTAAATACAGTGTCTTTTGCTATCTATAGTCATGGGGCTTCTTGTGTCTCAAATTCAGCTCCTCTACACATCAAATGATATGGGTCAGCAACTTGACACTTCAGATTTAACCTGGTCAAATGTAGCTTGATGATGCAGAGGGGGAAATTCAGCATGTTCATTGGTTAAATGTTAAAACAAAACCTACAAATCTTTTATTTAAATTCTATCCCTTGTGTTTTGAGACAGGGTACAACTATGTAGCCCTAGCTGTCCTGGACCCACTCTGCAGACCAAACTGGTCTTAAACTCATGGAGATCTGCCCATCTCTGTTTCTCAAGCACTGATATTAAAGGTGTGTGTCATGTCACAGCAGCTGGCCTTAAAATTATGAGATGGATAGGTATGGAGATGGTGAAGATTATTATATTCTGTGTAAGCTGACAATGGCAAAAGCTTACACAACAGTATCATTTCGTTTGTGTATTTTGTGAATCATAGATGCTATACTTCCAGCAGATGTTTATTGAAAACATTCACCCTAGTATGGTCTTAAGAGATAGGTCAGTGGGTAAAACTTGACACAATCATAAGAATTTAAGTTTATTCCCCAGAACCAAAAAGCCAGGCATGATAACATGGATTTATGATCTCAACAATGGAGTCAGAGAAGAAGTCAGAATCCTGGGTCTTGCTTACCAGCCAGTTCAGCCAACCAGCTAAGCACCAGACCAGTGAAAGGCTTGTATCAAACAACAGAAGATATATCCATAAAGTCTCACCAACATGACCACCTGTATGTGAACAGAACAAGGACAAAACCAATAGCCATGTAATATGGAGAAAGAAAAGATTGAGAGGCCTCAACACCACATGAGAGTCTGGGAGGAGTTGAAGTGGGAAGAATATGATCAAATATATTGTCTGGAAACAATTTTAATTAAAAAAAGAATGTCAGGCAACTAAAAAAATACTGAGAGCAGGAGGAATAATCTTCCCCAAGGGAAAGGCACATGAATTGGTTACTAAATGATCAGTCCTGAACACACACCACCACCATCACCACCAACACCACCACCACCACCACCACCATCACCACCACCACCACCACCATCATCATCACCACAATCACCACCACCACCACCACCAGCACCACCAACACCACTACCACCACCACTACCACCACCACCATCACCACCACCACCACCACCATCACCACCATCACTACCATCATCACCACCACCACCACCACCACCACCATTACCAACAACACCAACATTACCAACAACACCACCACCACCACCATCACCGCTATCACCACCACCACTATCACCACCACCATCACCACCACCATCATCACCATCATCACCATCACCACCACCACCATCACCAAAAAAGGTCATGAATGTGTAATAGAGCAGGAAGTATACAGGAGGGTTTGAGGGGAGGAAAGGGATGGAAGCAATGATATAATTATACTCTATTCTAAAAATTGTTTTTAAATATTAAAAAAAAAAAACAAAGTAAACAGCTCCTGAGGGGCAGTGCCTATGTTGAACTCCATTCTCCATATTCACCGGTACACATGAACACACACACCTTCTCAGCTCTGCATACACACATACATACAAAAGGTTTATCCCAGTCCTTACTAGAATAGCAATGTTTGCCTTTTGAGGTTCTCTGCCTGTGCCACAGTCTTTCAATGACAGAGCATATTAAATCTCTCCAAGAACTCTTCTGCTTCACCAGCCACATGTGACACCATCAACTCAGCTTCCCCAACTAGAAACCTCTGTGAAAAACCTCATCTTCCATGCCTTTAATTATGATAACAGGCTGATCAATTGTCATCTCATTAATTCTCCACTTGCTCAAAAGAGTGCCTTTTCATTCCCAACGTCAGTGCTCTTACTCTGGCTCCTAGAATGTGTCTGTGGGATTCCTGATTGTATCTGATAATTTCAACCCCAGGCTCTGGCACTCTCTAGCCCACCTCCTATATAGCTACTACTTTGTCCTTCCTGAGAATCTCATTTACTAATACAGTTTAGACACTTAAATTCCGTTACTGTTTCCCAATACACATACAGGTAAGGTAAACTCCTTAGAAGAATGTACTCCCCAAATGACCCCATTATATTTCAAAAGTAATCCCCATCCCCTCACTAAATGGGGCCAGGTCCTGCAATTTGAACATTTCACACTTACCAAAATGACAATGTAAAGACACAATTTTTCTCAATCTATTCCTCTTCTGGGCCGAATTCTGCTCATTCTTCAAGATTCAGTTCAAATACGTCCTCTGAGACTCTCCCTGGCCTTCCGTCCATTCCCCTAGATGACCAAACTTTCATATATGCTCACTACCCTGGAACTTCCCTCATGGTTTCACTTTAGTATGGCCACAATGCTACAGTTAGCTGCTTACATATTCATTTGTGCAAAAAGGGTTTGTGCATCAGCTATAGGCTGAGTTATCCACTGATTCTTCAGAATTCAATTATAAGCAAGATATATAGAGAATAGAGTCTATCCTGTTTTGCCTTTGAGATCCAGCAACATGAGGATAGAAAGTGTCTTATTCATCTTTGCACTCTCAGGCTAGATTTGAGCCTTATATCTAATTAGTAAAATTCCAATCAAATGATATTTTCTCAGGAATAGCAGCTCACATCATCAGTACCTGGTATAAAGCCTGCCATGTTGTAATTTCTGATTATTCAAGCATTTGTAAATATTTATTGAATAATTCACCCAATTAATCAGTTTTCATCTTTATCCTGGCATCAACACAGTAATCTAGATCTCAGATTATTTTCTAAATATCAAAACTATTTTTCTAAATGAATCCAGTTTTCTATAACTCTCTGCCATCAAATAATATCAATGTGCAAAGAAAATTAAGATAAACACTTCATATATTTTTGAGTTGCATACATTTTCCTGAGTTAAATTGTAAATTCTTAAATTCAGAAAAGAAAGCAGTCCTTGATGACCTGAATTTTCAATGGAAGTTTTGAATGCAGACCTACTGAGCTTTCTAACCAGTCTATAATGCACTGACTTGGATGAAATCTGATTTCCCACTTGACCACTGGGTCATGGTCCTTACTTTCTTAGGAAGCCCTACCTTTCTGGTAAACCACTTATCAATTATGGCCAAAACACTAATTTTAATGATTCATCGGGACTATGAATGGTTAAAACACAGCCAATTCAATTCCAACCCAAACTAATTCAACTCATCATCTTACTGCGTGTGGTCCTCATATCCATCCTAAGCAACTTATATATCAAAGACCTGATTGCTTTTGGTGATCACACTAAGACCACAGGCAATGGCATAATGCCTTTGTCTAGCAGAGCTTTACCATAACCACCAATCGTGCCATTTCTTTAACTCCAAATGAGACAGAGATATTCCTCAGAATTTAGAGAGATACTTACTTTGTGGGACATTTCTCAAAACATATTATAAGTGGATGCAAATGACTTAAAAAGCAGAGTAATTTCATTTCCTCTGGTGGTAAGCTTGCATATGATAGATCCTGAACTAGTTGAATATGAGGGACAATCTACTGGAAGAGTTTTAGGAAAATGCCCATCTCACACCAAGAACTAGACACCTGGCAGTTATATAACTTTAGAAGATATTATACTTTAGCTAATGGCCAGTGCCTCAATGGCTTTTATAATATACTAAATTTAATGTATAATACAAAATATGCATATATGCATGTATATAATATGTATGGTTATCACATTATCACTATAACAGCTATAAAGATTTTTTCACAGTGAATTAAAACAGTGGGGATTTCTAAGTTATTTCGTTGGAGTCACTGAATTAGACAAATCTTTCGTGCCCTATATCTCTAGCTTTCTATTATTTTCCTCATTGCTTAAGTCAATTTTAGTTTAGTATGTTGTATTTATAGGCAAAAATATCCTGATCCATGAAATTTAGTGTCAACACAGGCCTGAGAGGGAACCAGGAGGGATTTAATTGTCATGCAAAATCACAACAAAATTAGGTAAATGTATTAACTTATAATAAACAAGAGGAAGGATATATATTCAAGGGGAACAGAGACAGGTAGATGTACTATTCTCTATTTGTCTAATCACGATGGCATAGATGCATTGCTGACTGTATTTCCCTGACTCAGTATGGTTGTAAGCACAAGAAATAAAGGAAAAGATAACCATAGGACATGCCCAAAAGCTGAGTTGGGGTACCAAGATAAAAGGGACAATACAACCCCCAGGTATGTTCCTTCTTCACTTCCAACAGAAGGTTTCTGAAACCCATCACTTCTGATCTACAATGCAGGCATGAAAGACAGCTCAAGTGTGCTATTCTTCTCCAAGACTCCTCTCAGGAACCCTAAGGCAAGCACCATGCTAGCCTTTATCACCAATAAAGGGTTCATCACAATCTCTCTCAGCACTTGGCAACCAGGGAAAGAGCTTAGACAAATCTGCAGTGAACTGCAGTATATGGGGGAGAATTCCAAAATTTCCTTAACCTATGATGCCATTGATAACATTTCAAAAGTGCACGATTTTGCAAATTGTTGCTTAGAATAATAGTTGCCCAGGGTTGGGAGGAGAATGTAGATGATGAGAAGCATATTTGTGTGCACAGACCTTTGCTGTGACAAGCTGCTTTCTATATGGATGGTGGTGATGGTTCACTGTAGCAGCATGTGTGATGAACTTAGATAGGACTGATACACAAACATACCTGTATACACAGGCACATAGGTACAAGAGATGCTAGAGGGAGATCAGTGACTGAACGAATCACCATCCTAGCTGTGGTACTTGTTCTATAGCTGTGTGCACTATAATCACTGAGAACCTCCTCAAGGATACAAGGGAAGGCTTTGCATCATCCTTACAACTGCATGCAGGGACTTGGTAAGCCTCTTAATTCAGAAAGATTAGAAGACCAAAAGCAATTGTGTCCTTCAGTCAGTGACCTCTCTATAACTCACAGAACAGTCAGAATAGTTCTAGAAAGACTTAGGAAATTTGAGACCTCTCTGCTAAGGCCTTGGTGAACTCTATAAATTTGTTAGCTTTCTTCAAAAACGTCTATTCTAATTTTCTAATTTTTCGAGCTAATTCTGGGAAACAGTTCCCCCACTCCCTTTGCCACTCCCTTTGCCTCTCCCTTTGCCTCTCCCTTTCTTTCTTCCTCTCACTCTCTTTCCCTTCTCCATTATCTCCCTCTGTCCTCTTCTCTGTATTTAGCCTTCAGCTTTCACCAGAGCAACCATGCCATCTAAGTATAGCAAGACTATATTGGACCACATATCCTCTTCCGTTAACTCTTGGGCGTTTCAGTAAAGTTAATTTACTCCTTGTAGGGAAAACAGCCATGAGTATGAAGACATAATGAAGGAAGCTTAGAGTGAACCTTATAGCTGCAAACAAAACTGTGAAATGCTGTGCTAATTAGGTAAAAGAACTGATAAGAACTCTTTACAAAGACAATAAATATTGAGGATCCCAATCCGGTGATGTGCAATTTATTGCAATTTGTTCAATGTTACCTAAGTTTTAAAATATCCATAGGTTTTCATTGCAAGTATATTAATCATGCTTTCTATAAATCAAGATTCATATGCAAACCATCAGTGATGGAGTTGTAAAACGTCACAAACACCTTACTCTTCTTAGAGGGCCTTCATCTGAGGACTGGCCCCTGTCCCTTTGACAAGTTTGTCTGTCTGCCTTTACCTTAAACACAGCATAGCCTTCTGGTTTTGTCCTGCTAGAATAAAAGGGAACAGAATGCATTCTGAAGAACTACCTCATGAGAAGCTGGCTCTAGTGCTTTGGTATGATTTAGTTCCCTAGACTTCCTTCCTGGGAGATCTTAAAGGAGACATATCCAACACACATACCTTTCTGGAGAACAATTAGGCAAATTGAAATTATTTTCCCCTGAACTTCAAGTGAACTTTGAAAGTCTGATACTTAAGATCCATGGCAATAAATTTGTACGTGCCATTTTTTTTCTTTTTGAGAATAATAAAGTCAATTCTAATGTGTGTAATTCTTTATCCAAAATATGTTGTTGTCTATTGTCCTCATTACTTGATTCAGTTTTCTAAAGAATCTCTTGGCTTATACAGACTGAAGTCACAAGTAAATAAATAAGGAAAAAAGCTGAGAAGTCTAGAGCTACAAACTTCTACTACCATTGTACATGGAATCAACTTGATAATTTCTATTTTTGGTCAACACACAATACCTAAGCCTAATAATGATTTAAAACTAAGAGAGAAATCACAATACCACTAAAGACAGTCATTTCATTCGGGACCGAAGTGTGAACTATAGTCAAATTACTATACAAAAAAGGTAGTGTTGAACTCTGCTTAAGGCTATAATTCAATAAGCTACAATGCCTCCTGAGGCTCCTCCATCCAGATCCCTGTGGTTATTTAATTTATGACTTTTTGTCAATCTCTCTCTCAATTTATTTCTAAACCACTATTGACATCAGATCTAAAAATTGGATTTATGGAAAACCCCAAAGGGCATGTTGATACCTGCTTTAAGGCCATCAGAAAGGCCCATTTCATAAATATGCTACACCCGTGGCAGCAGCTCATTTAGAAAGGTTGATATGAGGCCAAAAACATCGAAAAATGATGTAATCTATTTATGAATTCAGCTAAAAGATCCATAAAAGCAAACCATACCTAGTAATTTTCTGTTGTCACTTTGTTTATTATAATTTTTTGGTTCATTAGTATTGCAATATGCCACAATTATTTGAACCATATCTTTAATTAAGCACTAATAAAATATGAGTTAGACAGTTATTCCAACAGTTTTATTACATAATTAGTGAATAAGTTAACAAAAGTCTGCATTAGGAGACTTCATATAAAATTTAGTACGTGCACATGAGTAAGGTAATTCAGAGGATAATCTCATCTCCCAAACAAAAATAAGCATTGTTTTTTCTGAGTCAGTTTTCCCATTTCTAGAATTAAGTTCCAAAGACAAGGGAATTGGTCAAATGTTCAAATCATTAACTTTGAAATCATAGAAGCAAAACTAAGTATGGATATCTGTGGTTTTCAGTTTTGCACTGGGCTCACATAGCTTCTGCCTAGTTTCATCAGCTGTAAGAATCCTCATAACAGAATAACTGTGACAGGCAAGGCACTGCACTCAAGCCATGTACCGCCTTCACTTCTTGCCCAGATGTCCCCCTTTTCAGTGGAGAGGTTGGATCCCTTGGTTGCAATTAGCTATCTCTATTGTCTGTCCCCTACTAACCTCTGACTTTGAGCACTGGAACATCAATGCTTAATGATGTGATGGAATAATAAGTGCATTAAGACCTTTGCATTAAATTAATATTAAAGGCAGAATTATTTTTATAAAAAATTCTCATGGTGTACGAAGGAAAAAATATAGGCAAGCACTAAGGCTCTCTCATCCCACTAACTGGAGATACTGTGTTTATCATAAGTTAGCATAAATTATGTATAAATTATGTATATATATAAAACAGATAAATAATAAAAGGTGGATATGTTAGTTTCAAACAGAGTAAAAGTTGTCCCAACAAATTAGAATAATCTATTGAGGTAATTATATTATTTTTATACAAATATCATGATTAATTACTTAAATGTAACTTTTTATATTACAGGACTATTATGTTTTAAGCTAATCCTACATTTGGATAATACATTTTTGTTTTGTGCATACATATATATGTGTGAGTGTGGGTGTCTGATATGTGTGTTTATGTGTGTGTGATATGTGTGTTTATTCATATGATGGGGTATGGGGTATATATACCTATGTATGTGTGGAGGTAGAGGGGTGTGTGCATGTGTGTGCATATGTGCGCATGTGTGTGTGTGCGTGCATGTGGGGGGGGGGTGTGGGTGTGTGTGTGTAAAGGTGCTGTGGGGTCAGAGGCCAAAGTTAAATGTTTTCCTTAATTGCTTTCCACCTTTTTTTTTAGCAATTAGTTCTCTCTTTATGAACCTAGAGCTCGCTAATTCAGTCAGACTGGCTGGCCATCAAGTTCCAGGAACCCTCTGTTTCTGTCTCCCCAGCACTGGGATTACCTGAACACATAGCACTGAACCCAACTTTTCTTGGATGCTGGGCATGGAATCCTGGCCCCCAGGGCTTCAATGGCAAGCATTTTACTAAATCATTTGTCCAGCCCCAGAACCAGTTTTCTCTGAATTAAAAATAGTGTTTAAAAAATTGTAAAATATATGAGCCACAAATATATAGTAGCAAGCAATTATCACATATAAGGTACGTTCTAAATGCCTTTGATAATTGACACATTTAATATTCACTGTATTTATACCAAACAGAACAATTGTTCCCGTTCTAAGCATGAGAGCTAAGTGTACTGAGAAATTAAAAGTCCACACACCAGGTAAGAGGCAATAGTTCAGAGCAGAGTTATAGGAACTCATAAGGAATGCATTGACTTGCAGAGAGAAAAGTAAAACCTTCAGTTATGATCACAGTGAATCTGGATCATTAATAACAGAACAAGAAGGACAGGCATGCCTATGAAAACATTGAGAAATCATGAAACGCAGAGCACAGAAGTGCTTGTGGAACAATGGGGAAAAAATTCGTTAAACTGGTCCCCACCCCCACACCCACCCCCATCCCTCAAATCACACAAGAGATCAGCAAGCATACGGGTGACATGTATGTAAACCAAATTAACTGGAAGAATAAATAATAAAAAAATAAAAAGGATAATAAACAAATATCCTTCCAGAAGTCGTGCTAGGGGGAAAATTTTAATCTAAAGGTATGAAAGGAAGTGTTTCCTAGGGACTTTTACACAGAAGACTACACCAAGAGATGCTCTAAGGAAGTTAGATGAGAGAGAAGGAGGATTACATCTATGTTAAAGAGATTAAGTTACATAAAATGTAAAACTAAAGGAATCAGGCTGGCCTCAGGTGTCAAAGCATTGTCAGTGTTAGGGAATAGTGAAATGATCTCCAAAGAATCTTCAAGAAATACATTTAACCCCATAAATATTTCACTCCCTATCACTTGAGACTGTCTGCAATTGAAATTTTGTTTTTATTGAGCTCTTTTGGAAAGAAAAATGGATGGTAAGTAAATTTTATTTAATAATGGTGTAGAAACCCATGATACCCTCAGACACATGCAAAGAAAAACAATCCTAGCTCTTTGAACTGATTCTTTTATGAGTCAGACTATGTCAAATAAGTTTGAATTAGGCTTACAGGAGAGACAGTGAGTGTGATGAACCCAGCAAATGTTGAGGAAGAAAATAAGAGAAGGTGAGGTTAAAAGTATGTAGGCTTGGGTCATGGTGGATCTCTCCTTTAATCCCAGCAGTCACTGGGCAGAGGCAGATGAATAATCTCTGAGTTCAAAGTCAGCCTAGTCTAAGTAACAAGCTCCAGACCAGCCAGCATGATATGATGAGACTCTATCTCAAAAACAAAACCAACCAAATCCACCAAAAAAAGGATATGGATTTTCTCATTGGTCATGCCTATTTTCTGATATATATCATTAAAGGTATACAAACTAAATAATGTGGGGGAAATATGGCTTAAGGTACAAAATTAAGCACTAAGAAATAAAACCACTAGAAATTAGCTAATCAGGCAAATGGTAGGAAGACATAAAATATAATAATTTTGTCATTTCAAAAGAGATCGGAAAGTATGAATTTTAAAAATTTAAATAATATAATGTTTTATTAATACTTTGAGAATATATTCACCTGCATTCCTTCTACCCCTTCCCTCCTACCCTCTTCTATCTTGTGTCTTTGGGGGGGGACAGACTATCTCAGCAGATGTGCTGACCCTCCAGCTCCATACTTTTATGGCAATTACTACAGTGAAGATTAAAGCAATACTCTCAAAGTAAAAGGTGCTTCTTTTATTTTGTCGCCAAGATTCTGTGTTTAGGAATTTATCTCACTGACGTACTTAAACAGATTGGGGAAATATTACTCTTAACAGGAAAAATATCTGATGCAGTATAAATGTCCATCTAGGTAAGATAATTAAATTTAAGGCAATGGAATGCTCTATACTTTAAAAATATTTTATACACACACATACCAATATATAAAATAGCATATTTGTGAATTGTTTTTTTTTTTTTTTTTTGGTTTTTTGAGATATTTGTGAATTTTGAGTATAGAAAAATGTTACATGCTGTCATGTATAAAACTACTTCTGAAAGAAAAAATATTTACAAATGTGCTTAATTCACGCATTATTTTGGAACATGTAGATATAAAAAATAACTGATAATTTAGCTGCCTCGATGGGATGATGCCAGGCAGATGTTACTCTACTTCTTTACTTTTAAAAACTATTTTGCTAAGTATGTATTAACCACTCAGAAATAAGAGCTTTAATACTAGTTTACAGGGAAGATTGGCAGATTTCCTTTTGGGTAAATAAGACATGAAGATGTGGATAGAAGTTAGTATATCAAAGTATAAAATAGCATTTTAAGGGAAATGAGGTAAAAATAAAACAAAACAAAAACAAAAACTTTTAGGGCTTAGGTCATCTCTAGAACCAGATTAGGGATAAAAGGAAGAAATCTGTAGAAAGAACAATCAGAGGAAAAAATAATGAAGAAAATAATGTAGCCTGAAAATATGCATGTGCCAGTTTGAAATTATATGCAGTTGCTCACATCCGAATCGGGACAGGAGGACTTGGGTGTACTCTCACACTCATTGCCACTGTGGGATAAGAATTGGGGGAGGTAAAACAGTCCTCTCAAGCTGAGTAGATTTTCCCACAATTTCCACCCAGTGACTACAGTCCCTCATCCTTCCACCCACCTACACTGGCAACTGGAGGTGGTATATATGAAGTCATCCATATTGCTACCCAATTACACCAAGTAGAGGGCTTTCCAAGGGAAAAAGCATCTACTAAAATTGAGGACCCTGAAAAATACCTGAAACTACTCCAGTGCTAATCACGTCCGTAATTTGCCAAAGAAACCTGAAGTTTTCACTTTCAATTCAAGGATAAACTCTGAATCTACTGGAAAATATGGATAATAAATGCTATTTGGTTGTTGACAAGGCAGATTCATGATTCAATCAGTGTGTGTCTATCTCTCCATCCCCCCCATCACCCTCACTCCATCTAGCCTGAATTGTGGTCCCAGACAATAAAGCTGTATTGGAGTAAAGCTGTCCTAGCTTTGAAGTCTTCCTGAGAGGTTCTCATTTCCCTGTTTTCCAAATATACTCCTGAGACTCAATTAACTCTAAGCATTCTCTTATTTCTAATCTTTTATTGGCTATTGGCTTTAGCTCATTTCCTCCTGGAAGTACAGGAAATTGGCGCCTCTATGGACTCCATAGGCAATGGAAGACTGATATCAGCTTAGGAACTGGGGCAGCTGTCCACTCACAGGGGCCGCACAGGGCATAGAAAGCTTAGAATGGTACACCAAGATGGCCGCCTGGCCAATGAGGAAGCCCCCGGGGCCCAATGAGTTAGGAGATCGGGGGAAGTTAGAGTACCCCTCAGCCAGGAGATATGGAGACACTAGTGAAAGCTGTTCAGAGAAGTGATCGGTTGTCCAATGAAAGCCTATGTTGAGAAGATGTAGATTTTTCTCTCTAGTGCATTCTCTCTCTCCCTTCCGATTCCCTCTTCCTCTTCCATCTCATATTCATGTGTTCATGGGCTCATTGAACAGATAATGACTGAGTTAAAGTGATATGGGTTTGTCATGCACTCACTATGTGTTTGTTTAAAAATAAAGAAGTGCTAATTGGCTAAATAAGAGCAACCACAAACTCTTCAAGATTTCCCTTTGGTTCAAGCAAAGCTGAATTTATAAGGCATCCCGGTATTTAAATGAAATCATGGTTTTTAATTAATTAGATTCATAAAAACAAAATAATGCTATGCAATACACTTAAAGTATAATGGCATAAGATTTAACAGAAAATAAGTTGGACTCCTGGACTCTGCAGGACCCACTGCCAGGCTCTGTGGCAGACTGGGAGGAATGTGAAACTCTACAGGACCCCAAAGTACAGGCATAGTCAGGCTTGATGTTTCCATTGTTATTCAAAACTTGTTATCAGGAGCAGTCAAAGCTTCAAATGAAGCCCTTAGCAAGTACAAGCTATAAAAAGCACTGGCTTGTCACTAAGAGAATATGAACAAGTTTAGCACATCTACTTTTCCACACTTCAAGTTTGCAAATGAGACTGTGAGGTGATTATCAAGGGAATTTTTAGGAAGAGAGCACTCTCTCTAAATCTTTTTATCCAGGCGTGATACACAAATGTGCAATATATCTTTCCTATAATTAAGTAAACTGTTCCCTCTCCTCATAGTTCCTCAGCAACAACTGACACCTACATGATCTTTCTGGAGGAGGAAAAAAAATAAAGATTTTTTTATTGCCAAGTGAACTTTTAGGAACTGGGCATTTTAATAGATTGTTCTGGTAGTAAACTGTTTGAGCAAATACGTTTTCATATGTTTCCTTTTCTACAGCCTTCTTAATTATTGTTTAGAATTGTACTTACACTGCCTTAAGAGCTGTGTTCTTTTCTGTTTAGTTAATAACTTCTACCCAAGAGACAACAAAAAGAGTCACTGAGGGAAGATTGGTAAGTATAAGAGAATATAAAGTATCTGAGGAAAAACATCTGAAAAATTATTTGCAGCTATTCCCTTATCAAACCTATCATGAGGAGACACTAACTCTCCAAATCTGGACTGTCTAGAGTAAGATGGAAGGCTACTTGGAGTTGCATATGGCCATCAATTTGCCCTCAATTCCTGAGCACTGAGATGCCTAGGCTAATTACAAAGCTTGGATATGAGAAGAATTGGCTGGAAAGTTAGTTTCCACATGTGCAAAGGGGAAAACATTTATTTCCAATCTGGCAATGGGGAATGCTCCTCTGAAAGAGTAAGATGGAGTCCAGCAGGGGAACTGAGAAGAGAATTGTACTTCCAGACACCAGAAGTGGCGAATCAGCTGCATTCTGGTCTAAATTACTGAGCTTTTATCACCAAGGATGATGGGAAGTTGCCAGCGATTAGATAGTTTGAGATAAAGTAGTGATGTCAGGTGAGGTCAGGAAAATCAGATATAAGCCATATTAAGACAAACCATAAATGCTGGATTTAGGATCTTGAAGTTTATCTTAAGAGAAATGCAGAAAGGAAAATAAACTTTCAACTAAGACCTGAGGGGACCATCAACTCAGGGAGCAGTCAACGAAGCTTCAGGATCAGCGTGCTTAAGGGGATCTGATCTGTATTAAATTTATCCTCAAAACACAAGTCATGCCTCAAAGTACAAATTGGGTAAACTGTAAAGGGGTATACAACAAATACCTCCCAGCCACTCTTGTCTGCAAGCCGCCCACATCCTATCCATCTTGGCAACTGACATGACAATGGACCAACACTGTACATCTTTTCTGTGATGCTTGTACATTTTCAAATATTTTCTATTCCTCGACCACAGTTCTCACACAGAAAGCTACACATTTGATGTACTGTGATGCATTTTGATTTCATTTTTAAACAAAACATCTCAGAGAGATTTCTATATTATTGCATAACATATCCTCAATCTATTTTATTTATCTGGAATAAAAGACTCAGGAAGTTTGACCGTGTTCACCCCACAGCACTGCCTGGCGTGTGTTGAGCTGTGAGAAGCCTCGGGACACCAACGAGGGTGGGGGAGTGCAGTCTGGGGGTTCTGGGAACTGCACTAAGCTGGCTCCGTCTGGTTCTCAGGCTCTTGGGCATCTCAGGCACCAC
Source organism: Rhynchomys soricoides (assembly GCA_019843965.1). Taxonomy (NCBI): domain Eukaryota; kingdom Metazoa; phylum Chordata; class Mammalia; order Rodentia; family Muridae; genus Rhynchomys; species Rhynchomys soricoides. The sequence continues at coordinate 21,496,707 of JADRCH010000004.1, read as the reverse complement.
TGGATGCTGTGGAAGAGCTGAGAACAGAGTGGGGACCTGCGGGCTGGATCTAGCCCTGGGCCAAGGGGAAAAGGTGGGGAGGAGCCCAGCTGGGCCCTGCTGGGGATGTGTCTTTGGCTTGTTGGCGGCTAGCTGGGTTGGTTTGGTAGAGACTGTGGCCAGGAGCTCTGAGAGGTCTTCTGCAGGAGACAAGACATAGATCTTTAGACAAAGGCCTATTCCATTGTTTCCCACAGAGGATCCTTATGAAAAGAGACAGTCCATAGTTTTAGGGCATTTATTGTCATGGTGGAGAGTGGTGATGAGTGAAACAGTAGCCCCCAACCTCAGGGCAGACATGAGGTTAAAATACCTTTTGCAGGGAGGAGTGGTTGAGAAGGGGAGTTTATTGGCTAAGTCTCAAGATACTTCATTAAAATGGAAATGTCTTGAGGCTACGTGACCACACCTCTACCTGTGAAGGAGCTTGGGCATTGCCCTTACGTGACTGATGTTTACAGACCTATGGAGAGCTGTAGCCTCATGTCAGGAGCCTGGGGCCAAGGAGCATGGCAAAACACATATCATCCCCACCTGGGGACCCCCTACTGGGGCTCCAGGGTTTTAAACCTTAGCTCAACCAGAAACTATGCTGCCTTTCACAGTCCCACAGATCACTGTTCAACTTCTTCTGCACAAGTTACCTTACCATCCCTTTAACCTTGCCAGACAATACTGTTTTGAAACCCAGGACATTATCATATCCAGCAGATCAAAGTACCGCTTATGTTCCTTGGTGGAGTTATATGAGAATGTTTCCCATCTAAAGGCTTTGAACAAGAATAAAAACATCCCTTCTTTCCAACATAGAAAACACATAACAAATAACATAGAAAATGCCAAAGAATGGCTGCAAATCATCTTATTCAAAAATGAGAACTTAAGAAAGTACAACTGTCAATGTCTTAATTAAAGAGGTAGTTTTTCATTAAGAATACAGTTTCCTGGGGATCTTTGCTTCATCCTGGTTCAGGAGAACTCACCCTATTAATTCTTTGTTGTCTATAAGAATAATTCCCTTTTAGGTGCTGGCTAATATTTCCCTTTTCTTTCCAGTGGTAGCTCTGAGAAGGTTCAAGGGCTGCTCCTCGTTCTTCTGAAATGCTTCTAGCTCCTTGCATTTCTGGTTCATTATATCAATGCAATACTTTAGCAATCTTTGTGAAATTCCTATGAATCCCAGTAATGCTTATTATACTACTCCCTAAAACACACCATAAATCTTTCAAGACAAATTGTCTCAGTTTCAGGGTAGCTTAGGATGCTTTGGGAAGCCCCAATTTAAAACTCTGGAAACCTTTTTGTCTAGTTTAGAACTTCTATGAGACATACCCCCTAAATCTTGCTGACACTTTAATAAAGGGTTTCATAGGTATTTCCTTGAGGCAACCTTTATCTTATAGTTATTTTCAATTTTGAAAACCTTATACAGAAGCTAGGAATAAGTTATATATTCAAATATCAAGACCAATACTAGTACACTTTACCCAAATTTAACTGCAAAATTGATCTCTTTGTTTTGTAGATCAATTCTCTCTGTGATTATCAGAGGGCTAAATGTAAAAAAACCTGAGACTCTATTTTTAACACTGTTCTAAGAAAAACTTTTAGCCAAATTCACAAATTAGTAAAAGATATTTTTCTTCATAGTCTACTTTATATACTCCTTTATATAGTTATTTTATTTTTATTTGTGTGTGCAAGTGCATGTGTGTGTGTGTGTGTGTGTATGTGTGTGTTTGACTAAGTGTTAGTAAGCATATATAAGTGTAAGTGTCCAAAGCGGTGAGTAAAATACATTGGATACCCTATTGTGACCACCCAATTTGTGTGTGAGTGTGTGAGTGAGTGTGTGGCTTTAGCAAGAATTTGGAGAAACTGGAGCCTCCATGGACTACTGGTGACAGAGAAAATTTGTGCAGTCAGTGACTTGCCTGTTTCTCAACAACTCAAATACTCCTGTTAACAGATGATACACATCTTTACACTTCAATGAGATCTAAGATAATTGAAAACATACATCCACACAAAAACTATGTAAGCCTTATTCATAACAGCCACCAGATGGAAACAACTCCAATTCTCATCAGCTAAAGGAGTACAATTAATACAAATTAGTAGTATTCATCCATAGGACACTAAACCAAGAAGAGATAAAGTACAAATCCATGCTACAAAACCCATGAACCTTGAAAGTCTTATGGCAAATAAAGCAAGAAAGACATAATATGAGATGTTCAACAGGAGAATGTTTATAGCAGCCTCAAAGAGACTGAGCAAAAGAGCAAAACAATTCACAACAATAAAAGAACTTCTAGGGGAATCATCATCCCTGACCTCAAGCTGTACTACAGAGCAGTAGTGATTAAAAACTGCATCGTATTGGTACAGAGACAGACAGGTCAATCAATCGAATAGAATTGAAGGCCCAGAAATAAACCCACACACCTATGTACACTTGATCTTTGACAAAGAAGCCAAAACCATACAGTGGGAAAAAAGACATCATTTTCAACAAATCGTGCTGGTCTAACTGGCAATCTGCATGTAAAAGAATGCAAATTCATCAATATTTATCTTCTTGTAAAAAGCTCAAGTCTAAGTGGATCATGGACCTCAACATAAAACCAGATACATAGAATCTAATAGAAGACAAAGTGGGAAATAACCTCAAACACATTGGCACAGGGAAAAACTTCCTGAACAGAACACCAATGGCTCAGGCTAAGATCAACAATTGACAAATGGGACTTCATAAAACTGAAAGGCATCTGTAAGGCAAAAGACACTGCCAATAGGACAAAACAGCAACCTACAGACTGGGAAAATGTCTTTACTAACCCTACATCTGATAGAGGGCCAATATGCAAAATATACAAAGAACGCAAGAAGTTAGACTCCAGAAAACCAAATAACCCAATTTAAAAAAGGGGAGGGGGTACAGAGCTAAACAGAGAATTCTCAACTGAGAAATCTCAAATGGCCAAAAAGCACTTAAAGAAATGCTCACCATCCTTAGTCATCAGAGAAGTGCAAATCAAAACAACCCTGAGATTCCAACTTACACCAGTCAGAATAGCTAAGATCAAAAACTCAGGTGACAGCAAATGCTGGCAAGGATGTGGAGAAAGAGGAATGCTACTCCATTGCCAGAGGGATTGCAAACTGGTACAACCACTCTAGAAATCAATCTATTGGTTCCTCAGAAAATTAGGAATAGTTCTACCTAAAAACCCAGCTATAATACCCCTGGGTATAACACCCAAAAGATGCTAAACCATATCACATGGACACATGCTCCACTATGTTCATAGTAGCTTTATTTATAATATCTAGAAGCTGGAAACAACCCAGATGCCCCTCAGCCAAAGATACAGAAAATATGATAATTTATACCATGGAATACTACTTAACTATTAAAAATGAGGACAATATATATTTTGCAGGCAAATGAATAGAAAATATCATGCTGAGGTAACCTAGACCCAAAAGGACATACATGGCATGTACTCACCAATAAGTGGATATTTGCCAAAAACTTCAGAATACTTACGATACAACTCACAGACCATATAAAGCATAAGAAGAAGGAAGACCCAATCATGCATGCTTCAATCCCACTTAGAAGGGGGAACACAATAATCACAGGAGGCAGAGAGAGGGAGGGACCTGGGTGGGAGAAGGGAGGGGCATAAATGGGACAGGATCAGGTATGGGGGGATACAGGAGAGAAGCCCAGAGGGCCAGGAGAATGAATAGAAATATGTAGCAATGTGGGGTAAGGGATAGGGGGGCCACTAGAAAGTGCCAGACCCCAGGGATATGAGAGGCTCTGAAGACCTAATGGGGATGACATTAGCCAAAATGTCCAACAGTAGGAAGATGGAACCTGAAGAGACCACCTTAGGTAAATAGACATGGCCCCTAGTTGAAAGATGGAGCTACCCACCCACCTCAAAATGCTTGACCCAGATTTGTTCCTATCTAAAGGAAATGCAGGGACAAAAATAGAGCAGAGACTAAAGGAAAGGCCATACAGTGACCAGCCCAACTTGGGCTCCATCTCATGCACAGGCACCAAACCTGAACACTATTGCTGATGTTAAGATGTGTTTGAAGACAGGAGTCTGGCATGGCTGTCCCCTGAGAGGCTCTACCAGCACCTGACTAAGACAGATGCAGATACTTACAGCCAACCATTGGACTGTGCCCTGGGGACACCTATGGAAGAGTGAGGGGAAGGACTGAAGGAGCTTAAGGGGATTGCAACCCCATAGGAAGAACAACAGTATTAACTAACCATACCCCTCAAAGCTCCCAGGGACTAAGCCACCAACCAAAGAGCATACATAGGCTGATCCATGGCTCCTACTAATATATAGCAGAGGACTGCCTTTTCTGGCCTCAGTGGGAGTAGATGCTATTGATCCTGTGAAGGTTTGATGCCCCAAGGTAGGGGAATGCTAGAGGGGTGAGGTGGGAGTGGGTAGGTGAGTGGGGGAGGACCCTTTTAGAGGCAAAGGGGAGGGAGAGGAGTTTTGGAGGCTCTTGATAACATTTGAAATGTAAATAAATAAAGTAATTAATAAAAAAGAAAGTATTAAATAGATTAAAACTTGAATTTAACATATAGCTAGAATTCCATACTAAAATCTGATGACCATAGAATTAATATTCTTGTGCTTGGTAAAATGGAATAATGCATAATACATGGAATCAAACATCTTTCTGAAAAAAAGTGATTGCTATTGGTCTCTTTTTCATTAATTAATTTATATATTTACTTTACATCATATCTCAGCTTCTCCTCACTTCTCTCCTCCTAGACCTTTCTTCTCATTCTTCCTCCCTATATTCCCTTTCTTTTCTCCTAAAAGAAGGGGAAGCCTCCTATGAATATTAATCCACTTTGACATATCAAGTTTCAGTAGGACTAAGTGCATCCTCTTCTATTGAAGTTAGACAAGGGAGCCCAGTTAGGAGTCAAGAGAGTCAGAGAGAGACCTTCCTCCTGCTATTAGGGTTCCACATGAATACCAAGCTACACATCTGATACATATGTGTAGGGGGCCTAGGTCTGTCCCCTCCATACTCCCTGGTTGGTTGTTCAGTTTCTGTGAGCTCCTATGGACCTATGTTAGTTTATTCTGTATGTTTTCTTGTGGTATCCTTGACTAGCTAAGACTCCTAGCAATAGAGACTATGGACCCTAAAACAGCAACCTCCTGGAACCAGACAAGTTTTCCTTGGAGGGATGGGAGCACCACGCAAGCCACAAAACCTTCAATTCATATGTTTTCTTGCCTAGAAGATGTACAGGGATAAAGAGGGAGAAGTACTCGAGGGTATGACCAACCAACACTTGGCCCAAGTTGAGACCCAAGCCATGAGAGAGAGCTCACCCCTGACTATTGATATTCTGCTATACTTGCAGACAGGAGCCTAGTACAACTATCTTTTGAGAGGCTTCACCAAGTAGCTGATAGAAATAGATGCAGAGAATCACAGCCAAACATTAGGCAGAACTTGGGAAATCTTTAGGGGAAAAAAGAAGGAAGGACTGATGGAGTCATAGAGACCAAGGGCACCACAAGAAAACCTTCAAAATCAACTAACTAGCTACTGGTTTGTTTTTGCAAAGATAAAAGTATTCTGAAATCATCAGTGATTAATGTTAACCCTGTGAATTCATTAAAAACTAATGTATTAATTGTACACCTGAATGTGGATTTTATGCCATATAAATTGCATCTTAGTAAGTAACTAAAATAACATCCAAATCGAAGTGAGCTATAGTCACAACATTGATGACACATGAAAATATTGAATTTGAAGATATTTATTAAAAAAGATTGTATATCCCCCTTTTTTGTAAATCTTAGACATGAAAAATATAAAAGATGGGAAAATAACACTACAGGAAAGCATATACCTATACGGTTAACCCAAAAATCTACGTAAAGTCCATCATAGCAACTGGTTACTGACTGTGATGAGCACACACATGTGCGTTTTGTAAGTTGCCTTGATATTGATCATGTATGCTATTCTATTTGTCTGGGTGTTTCCTTCTAAGTTTTAAGTTGCTGGGGAAAGGATAGCTTGTCACTACAGAAACAGTGGCCTCTGAAACAGAGGACCTGCAATTTTACAGCATGGGTCACCCTTCTTGTTATTCAGGCTATATCCCATCCTTCCTCTAAAGCACTTCTCTTTACTCACTAGTCTGCCCATGACTGGTGTCTCAGTTAGAGCTTTACTGATGTGAACAAACACCATGATCAAGACAACTCTTATACGGACATTTAACTTGGGCTGGCTTACAGGTTCAGAGGTTCAGTCCATTATCATCAAGGCGGGAGCATGACATTGTCCAGGCAGGCATGGTGCAGGAGGAACTGAGAGTTCTACATCTTCATCTGAAAGCCGCTAAAAAAAGACTGGCTCTTAAATGAATAAAAGGAGGGTCTCAAAGTCCACCCCCACATTCACGTATGTAACAAGGCCACACCTCCTAATAGTGCCTCTCCCTGGGCCAAGCATTTTCAAACCACCACAACTGGAGTCAGTATTTGGGTGTTTTATAGGTCAGGAGCACTAAATATGAGTCACCCATTTTCTTTTACCACAATTCATTTCAAAATCATTTTCCACCTCCTCTCAGATAAAATTAATGTATTATTTATTCAAAGCCAAGAGCATTATTAATGCACTGTATTGACATTTAAATTAATAGCTCCTCCTTATATCATAATGCCCTATGATTCTCATTTGTTTGAGTAAAGTATTTCAGTGTTTTATGAAGAAGTTATGTGCTAGAGTGTTAGAGTGGAACAAAATCTTCTTATTCATCTAAATGAGTCCAGGTAAGCTTCTTTAAGTATAGAGAACAGTGGCCATCTTGAAGGATGAGCATACTGAAGAAGATATTATCATCTTCTTTGGCATATGGCTTGTTTTTAACCTCTTATTTTCTCTATGTGTCGTTCTTATGAGGAGACTCTGACCTTTTCCAAAGGCTGAAGCAATCCTTTTTCTATTTGGGAATAGCTAATGAAGAGGCACCTTAGTTAAAGGGGGAGGCCAGAAGTAGGTGCTCTGATGTGCACATAGTCGTCAAGACAGAGGTGAAGCATAGAGTTTTATGTGCAGACAATGAGATTTGGTGTGACCATGAAAACCTAATCTCCAGCAGAACACTAGAAAATTAGTAAAATCACAACTAAGAAGTCTCTAGAATCTAACCAACAGTTACAAACTGAGAAACTGCAATGGGAAAGCATTGATTCAAGAAAATGACAGAATTCCAGTAGGAATTGGTCATAGTGCTGAACTAAAAATAGCTGCCATTACTATTCTAGGCTCCTGTTCCATATTGGTTTATTTTAGATAGACAGGACCAAAAACATGTAGCTATTTCATGTCTGATCCATCCATAACTTCTTAGTTGTAAGAGTGATGATTTTGCTTGGGCAAGTGCAAACTACAAGCTTCCTTAGTGCTTCCCCAAGATCTGTGCCCTACATAAACTCCAAGAGAACACCACCAAGAAGTTAGTTTCGGTCTAGCTCTCTCACAAAGGAAAGAGCTCTCCTAAATCAGTCATTATGAACTACAAGCTATCAGTCAAAGAACCTTGGGCTTCCATTTCCTTCTAATGCTCATAACTGGCCAGCTGACCACTAGGTGGGCAAGCTGTTGTACGAATGGGAAGCACATCTTCCCAGCTCTCTCATAGGTAAAGAAGATAGTTACACCAGTTACAGAGGATGCTGTAGGTCCTCCTGCAATCCTCACTATAAAGGACTCAGGTGGGAGACCAAGACTATAGAATGAGAAAGGAACTCATTGTCACTGCCTGGGGGAGCTGAGTTCATTGAAAATAGAACATAGCAACTATTTTTAAAAAACATCTTCCTTGAAAAACAGATCATATAGCTCTAAACAACCAGAAAAGTGATGGCATAGTGGTAGCAGTGTATAAATTAATAGATACACCAGAAATTCAGCAAGTCTAAGAACTATAAAATATCCCCTGGACATTGGGTAAACTCAATAAACTGCCTCCATTGCAAGCATGAGTGCCTGAGTCTTATCACCCACATAAAGAAAAATCACATTTAAAAAATATGTTGGGCATGATGGTGCATGTTCCTAATCCAAGGGCTATAGAGGCACAAATAGTCAGGGCCCTGAGACTTGCTAGGCACCTCATCTAACCTCCTTCCTGAGTTTCAAGCCAGTCTCAAATAACATGGGGAACAGCTAAGATTGTTCTTTGGCCTCCACGTTCACATACTTGCACATACACCTACACCCACACAAACAAGCACACACATAGACACACACACACACACACACACACACACTCACATGCAATAGATAAATGAAGTCCCAAATGGTCCTAAGAAAATTTTTCTCATCTCTAGTAATATGGATGCATATGTACCTACACATTCAAGCAAACAGAAAACTGTTAATTGCTTACAAAGCAGAGTAGCTTTGAAATCTCCCTGAGATAGTACAAGTCTTACCAGATCAGGGTCACAACTCCTGAGGAATCACTAACTTATGTCCTGACAGAGAAGCAACTTCTAGGATGCAAATCTTACAAACAAAACAAAAAAAAAAAAGTTAAAAAAAGAATTCTGAATTTCATGAAGTCATTGTTTTTAATAGCTGGGTAGTATTCCATTGTGTAAATGTACCACATTTTCTGTATCTGTTACTCTGTTGAGGGACATCTGGGTTGTTTCCAGCTTCTGGCTATTATAAATATGGCAGTTATGATCACAGTGGAACATGTGTCCTTATTACATGTTGAAGCATCTGAGTGAGGTAACTCAGTCACAAAAGAACAAACACGGTATGTACTCACTGATAAGTGGATATTAATCCAAAAGTTCAGAATACCAATGATTCAATACACAGCAACTGTTGGAATGAGTGTGGAGTCCCAGATGGAGGAGTTGGAAAAGGGACTGAAGGAGCTGAGGGAGTTTGCAGCCCCATGGGGAGGGAGCAACAGTTTCAACTGGTCAGCCACCCCAGTGGTCCCGGAGACTAAACCACCAACCAAAGAATGCATATGGAGGGATCTATGATGCTGGCCATATATGTGGCAGAGGAGGGCCTTGTTGACCATCAGTGGGAGGAGAGGCCCTTGGGTCTGAAAGTGTTAGATGCCCCAGTATAGGGGAATGCCAGGGAGGGAAGACGGGAGTGGGTAGGTGGGTACCTTCATAGAGGCAGGGGGAGGGAGGATGGGATAGGAGGTTTCCAAAGGGGAGACCTGGAAAGGGGAAAACATGTGAAATGTAAATAAAGTATCAAAAATAAAAAGTAAAAAAAATTTTATAAAAAAAAAAAAAAAAAAAGGATTCTGAGTCCTGACATCACAAATTGCATGTTAGGAAAAACAAACCTCATGTAATCACCTTAAGCAAAATAAACAAAACCAGCACAAAGCAATCCCTAGAAACTGCCAACCTTGTAATATGTTATATCAAATCTTCAACTTCCATGTAAAATAGAGTTATTGAAAGATACAAGAGACCCAAGCACCTTCAGGCATCATATAATCCTACTGAAGTGTTACCTGTGTGGTACTTTGCAGAAAATCAAAACAAATATTCAAAATACATGCTGAGTTAAGGGAAGACATGCCTAAAAGTTTTAAAGGAAAAGAACAGCTATCAAATACAGAATATTAATAGTGTTTAGAAATTATAAAAAGAACCAATGAAATTTTACTTGAAACAAACTTACAAAAAAAAAAAAATAGTAGAGAAAACATAATAGTAGGCCCAACCTAGAAAAAGAAAAGTTTACAGAGGTCAGAAAACTTGAAAAGAGTCATTAGAAAACTGGAGTTGTAGTTTAGAAGAAGACTGTTTATCTAACACACCCACGGCAAACAGTTGAAGATTATTTATTAGAATGTTCAAGGTCTTATGTATTAACTGAGGAAAAATTAAGAGATTGCCAGGATAAAGAAAGAAAAAAAGGAGAAAAGAAAGAAAAAAAGGAGAAAAGAAGGAAAAAACATGAACATATTATCAGTAAATTTTGACACATCATTCAGAGCAGCAGCAGCAATGTCCACTGTACGTGCATGTGTGTGTATGTATGTGTGCTAGAGCTTCTGTGTATGTGTACACGTGTATGTGCTCAAGTTTCTATGTGAGTGCATGTGTGTGTGCTCCAGTTTCTTTGTGTGTGTGCATGTATGTGTGCTCAAGTTTCTGTGTGTCTATGTGTGTGCATGTATGTGTGTTTGAGTTTCTGTGTGTGTGTGCATGTAGGTGTGTTCGAGTTTCTGTGTGAATGTAAAATACATAAAAAGAAGATAGGAAAAATGGTCAAAGAAATAATGACTGAAAACTCCACCCATGTGATGAGAAGTATTAACCCATGCACCTAATATCAATGAGTTCTGGTAGGGTAGAAACCAAGGACTCCTGCGTACATTAATAATAGAAAATGTGAAAACAGAAAACAAGGCAATCTGAAAATCAAGATGAAACATGACTCAACAAAGAAAGTAAACTATAATCATAGTTGACTTCCAGAAAAGAATGGAGGCCAGAGAAGAAAGTTGATATATTCAAAGGGTTGAAAGAACAGGAAAAGCCACTAAAAACAAATCTCATATTTAGAAAGATGCTATTTTTAAAAAAAAAAAAAAAAAAAAAAGATAAAATGAAAACATGCTCAAATAAACACTTGTTGCTGCTAGAGCTAACTTGTAAGAAATACTAAGAACATAATATTAAATTTCAGGATTCATGAAAGTAAATTGTTGAGTCTTTAACATATAGAAGTATGTTTTACAATAATAGGTACAGAATTGGAAAGAGGCAAAGAAGTTAAAGTGAGAGAATAAGAACATGATACAAGAATAACCCCCAACCACAGAATATAAGAAAGAATACTGAAAAATTATTCTTTTGCTTGTATTTACCAAAATCAAAGAAAAATGTTCACAAAAAGACATAAATAAGACATAAATGGCTATCTTTGTTTCATTCAAACTAGCCTCACAGTGGAACCTAAGATCCTTTAGCTAATGTGTAGATAAACAAAACATGGTGTAGCCATGGCATTGAATAAATCTCAGCACTAATGAGTAAACTACTAATGTGTATAATAATGTGAATGTGTCCTGATTATAAGACTTTTCTTGGTTATTTTTCTATGACAAGGCAAAAGCTAATTTATTATGACTACAAGTCAATCAGACAAGGGACAGGAGGGCTGAGAGAATTTACCATAATGGGAGAAAAAGGACCTTTTAGTGGTTGAAAGCAGCCCACATCCATGAGTAGATACAAATACATAGGAAGGAATTTGACAACATGAACACTTAAAAAATAACAACAGCAACTTGTACCTGAAAGCTCATGTTTCCCCAGTCATAAGATTTTTAACTAGCATTATAGTGCCAGGTATGAAACTCTAATTTAAATCTTAATGATACAAAATCAAACAGCAAACTGTTTATAATTTTAAAACTAAGATTTCTTACCAAGCACCAAAGTAAAAGATTCTTAACGTTTTGTTTATGTAAGTCATTCTTGGGACACACTGGATCAGTCTTCAGAAAGGCTACAGAACACACAGCACAATCTGATGAGCTTGCAAAACACCTTTTGCCGAAATCAAGAACTCAAATCCATTTGTAGATACAATTCTTTCAAAGAGATGAAAAGAAGAGAGCATTCTTCTATTGATTCTATGAAACTGATGTGACCTCAGTACTGTTTTTATTTCATGACGTCCCAATATTTCTCTCTGAATTAAAAAAGCACTTAGTAGAGAGCCCATCATCATCAGCCATCATGACTTTTCCAACAGAAACTGAGGTCTTGCCAAATAGTTCTCCATAAGTCACATAGCCAATACTGGCAGTCAGACTTTGATGCCAAATTGTCTGTATCTACAAATAACTGTCTAATATTAAATAATAGTGTTGAATACTAATGGTCTATTAGTGGTGGTCTTACTTGCACTTATGTGCCATTCATATTTGAGTAGCCAGTCTAAATATTCAGTGATGAAGTATCTGTAATATGCAGATTTATACACCAAAAAAAGGAGAGCTTACTTGTTTTTCCTGTTCTCTATACTATAATCATATCCATATAAAATGAATGACTTTTTGCATTTATACTCTTAAATAAAACTGTCAACTTCAATAATAGGTAATTCTTTTATTATAAAATAGCAAGGATTCTTTATAAATTGAAGTGAATACCTTCACCACTCCTTTATAAGGTAAAAGTATTTAAATTATTTTAATAATACTTTTATTTTTAGTTATGTTTATGTGTTTAGGGGACTGATTATGTACATATTCAGGAGTGCAGATGTGCAGGGAGACCAGAGTATTCAATCCTTAGGAGCTAGATTTGAAGGTAGAGGTTAGTCATCTGTGGTGGTTTGAATATGCTTGGTTTAGGGAGATTCATTATTAGGAGGTGTGGCCTTGTTGAATGAAGTGTGTCACTGGGGGTGGGGGGGGGGGACTCTGAGACATTCCTCTTAGCATCCTGGAAGACAATCTTCTCCTGTGTGCCTTAGGATTAAGATGGTGAACTCTCAGCTCCTTTTCTATCACCAAGCCTGCCTGGATGCTGCCATGCTTCCTGCCATGATGATAATGGACTGAACCTCTGAACCTGTAAGCCAGCCCCAACTAAAAAATGTCATTTATAAGAGTTGCCAGGAGATGACAAATTATTTCAGTTTTATATACAGGAAAATTTGCCATTTGATGAGTATTTAGTCTGAAATATTTTAAAGGGCAATAATGTTTGTAAAGATTTAGAAAAACAGCTCAGCCACAATGCTGCTTTGCTCAGATTCCGAGTGAGCATGGGGCAGCGGTTAGGTAACATTTTATTTGTAAGCTTATACATGGGTTTCTTCATATTTCAAATCTCTCTGATAATAATCTCTATCCCAGCGAGTTGTTGGAGAGATTGAGCAAATTGATATATTTGAACCTACCTAGCATAAGAGGCCAATGGTTGTTGGCTTTTGTAGGTAAGGATCCCTGAATGTTGTTTGTACATTTTAAGAGCAAGATGCTCCATGGGTATCAGAAGCACCCAATATACTTTAAAGTTTAATCAAGAAATGCTCACTCTAGGAAAACTATACAAAGTAAATACACCAATTCAAAGATTTACATACAATGACTTTTTTAAGCCATCAAGAATGTTGGTATAAATTAAATATTCAACTTTTCAAACAAAATGATTGAAATTATACTTTTCATACAAATTAACATTTTAATACAATAATTAGAATTATTAGGATGAGACTTAAACAAATTTTAAACAGAAATTGAAGACTTTATTTACCTGCCTCTGATAACAAAAGGCTGAGATCAAATGTATAAAGACAGTTCCTTTGCAGACACTGAACAATAGACAGATCAGGGTTATGATTGCTGAGAGGCTAAAAACAAATTGAGTAAAAAATCATAGCTGTTCTGGATTGCTGCCTAGTAGCAATTTCCAGGCTATGGTACACTGATAAAGAACCCAGAAGAACACTACAATTTTGCTGCATTGAGCAAGTCATTGCAGCCTGGGAAATGCAAAATGACTAAGATTTATGAGCCTGAGGACCGGAAATTATGGGCCTGAGTATGTAGAGCTATCAAGGTCTCTAGAAGAGCTCTTTGCCTTCATATTGACCTGCGCATGTCTGGAATAAAATAACTAGTGACAAAAAGGCTATTCCCGGAGACTGGATCACCAGCCAAAGAATACACACGGAGGGACCCATGGTGCTGGCCACATATGTGGCAGAGGAGGGCCTTGTTAGCCATCAGGGGGAGGAGAGGCCCTTGGGCCTGAGGGTGTTAGATCCCCCAGTTAGCAGAATTCCAAGGAGGGAATATGAGAGTGGGTGGGTGGAGGAAAACCCCCATAGAGGGAGGGGGAAGGGAGGAGGGAATGGGGAGGTTCCAAAGGGGAGATTTGGAAAGGGGGAAACATTTGAAATGTAAATAAAGTATCCAAAAAAAAGTTAAATTAAAAAAAATAAAGTAAAAAAATAAATTAAATAAAAGGCAGGGTGTAGCAATAATAGTAACTTATTTTTAAAACAATTGTTGTATCTTATCTAAAGGTAGATTAACAATTTCAATTCTTAAGAACTAAATGGTGTACTATAGATTAAAGCAATTAAACTATAGATTATAGAAAAATCAAACAACATATAAAACCACAGGAAAATCTAATGTCTTATACCAACTGCAAAATACTCAGCAAAGAAGAATAAAAGTTTGATATGTAACAAGAATAATCATCAGCAAACAGGAAATTAAAATGCCTATTATAAATATACCCCTTGTGTTCAAAATTATAGATAAACATAGGAAGCCACACAGAGTTAAGAGGTCTGGTGGGGTGGGGTGGGGGATGGGGCATCCTCATAGAGACAAGGGGCACGGAGGAGGTATGGGATGTGGAACAGTCAGAAGGTAGACTGGGAGGGGAATAAAATAGGGAGTATAAATAAATAAATAATTAAAATAAAAAGTCTTTGTGATGAAAAGCATAGTGTAAAAAACAGAAAAGTGTCACAATGATACTACAGATAATCAGAAGAGATGACAACAGCTTTGAAGACAATAAAGTGAATGACCAAAAGTAAAGCATGAAGAGAACAGGACCGTAACCTCACTGAACTTACAACACCAACAACTTTTTATATATAAAAATACAGCCTTAAAATAGGGACGAGAATATTGTCGGTGAGGAGGAAATAGCACCACCAAAAATATTTTAGGAAATGATAGCCAAAATATTGCTGATGAAAAACATAAAGTCTCAAATATAGGAAGATCCGAATCCTGAGACAAAGTAAAGTGATGCATGTTGTCACCATATTCCTGAGCAGCAGTGATAAAAAGAAAATCTTCAATGGATCTGATAAGGTACACAGCAGATGACAGAATAAAGGTTATAGACTGTGCAAATCAGAAAAGAAGAGAGACTTGTTTTTAATTTGCATAAAGAAAAAGGAAAAAGTTCTTGGCAAGGAAACAGAGCTAGTGGAGGTCCTGGGTTGTTGTTCTTTGAAATGCCAAGCCACTGTAGGAAACAGCCTACAAGTACCTCAAGGTTATATTTCCAACACCAACAGTCATGTGAACCTGGGTGGGGAAAGCCTACAGGTCTCAATCCCACACAACGAACTATAAGTGATTGAGGAAAACTGCAAGTAGGAGAAGAGATGCTGATGCTCAGGGAAAAGCACACCAATTGTCTGAGCAGTGCCAAGTGGTTAGTCCTGAAAACATACATACACGTAACCACGTAACATATGGACTTCACAGGTTATATTTAGCAATGTATATGTAAGTGCTAATATTTTATATATATATATATATATATGCATATATATATATATATATTCAATTATAGTTGGTGAAAACAGAGGATATGAGATTGAATGAAAATAGGGAGGACTATTTGTGAGAGTTTGGATGAAGAAAAGAGATGAGAGAAACACTGTAATTATATTATAATCTCAGAAATAAAAATAAATTAAATTCCTACTCAATCTTGCATCTGAATATTTGGACAACGAATTGGAATCACAATCCAAATATATACAAGAACTCCTAGGTCACTGGAGCATGGTGCACAATATCAAAGATATTAAAACAGCTTGAGTGTCCATGACCACATAAATCGATGAAGAAAATATGGAAAATAATACAGTGATTGACTGTTCATGTTTAATAAAGGAGGGAATTCTATAATACCTGACAGCATGGATGAACCTTCAAGGTATTGTGCTAATATGCTAGTCCCAGAAAGACAATACATGATTCCACCAAAGGGCATCTAAAATATAGTCAAATTCACAGCATTAAATATAGAATAGGAGAAGAGGAATTGAGTATTAACATTTCATAGGCACAATGTTTCAGTCAAGCAAGACCAGCAATATAGAGATCTGCTATATACCCTTGTAATTCTCATCAAGAAGCCCTGATTATCTGTGGTCAGAATTCCATTCTCTCTCTCTCTCTCTCTCTCTCTCTCTCTCTCTCTCTCTCTCTCTCCCTCTCCCTCTCTCTACACACACACACACACACACACACACACACACATTTTATAAATGTGCATGGTGTGGTTGTCCCTGTCTCTATGTATCTGTGTGACTGTCTCTCTGTTTCTTTTTCTCTTTGTTTCTCTCTCTTGTTTCTCACCCTCTTTCTCCTCTTACTTCCTTTCCCTCTGCATTGTACCCTAATCAACAAGTGTTCATTTACACTCCGATAAGTCATCCAAAAGTAGGCATCAGCTTAGCATTTATTGGATAAAATTTTAAAAGAAAAACAAAGAGTACTGATCTATAATTCTTTACTTAATAAAAATGTTTCCAAATAGAAGGTAAAATGAAGTTATCCACAGAAAAACAAAAACAAAAACAACAAAAAAAATGAGAACATTTAAACCTAAGGGCTCTATTCTACACAAAATATGGAGGGAAACGATTTAAGCTAAAGGAAATAATAGTTTATAAAAAGTGTTAACATAAAAATTAAAAATGGTAGTATATACATTGATATATGTGCATATGGCATATCCTTTACAAGGGAGGATTTAGGGCTAGAGAGATAGTTCAGCGGTTAAAACCTCATTCTGCTTTTTCATAGGACCCAAGTTCAGTTCACAACCCCCATGTCAGGTGGCCTGCAACTGCCTTTAATTCCTTCCATGTCCAAGCAATTTGATAACCTCTTCTGGAGTTCATGGAACATGCACTCACAGAGAGAGAGAGAGAGAGAGAGAGAGAGAGAGAGAGAGAGAGAGAGAGAGAGAGAATTTTGTTTAAAATAATAGGAAGCATTTGCTTTATTTTCTATTTCCTTTAAAAGATAATTAATATACATAGCAAGTTAAATATCACAGTTCCACTACATGTCGTGTATCCCATGTTCACGGCTTCCATCACACTAGATGACAAATATTAGGAAGCTTTACTTTCAAGATGAGAAACAAAACAAAAACAGTGGTTTGCTATTTCTATTTGGCATTGTACTGGTGCTTTTAATCCTGCCTGTTATATAACAGAAAGAAGCTACATGAATTGCAAAAAGATAAGTAAAAAAAAAAAAAAATGTATCTCCATAAAGCATAAATGACTTTAGATGAAAAAATTAAAAGCAACAAAGATCTCACCACAACAGTTAATGCTAATGAATATACTTAATAATGGTGAAGGACACAAATCAACATACAGAAGTGACCATTAATACACATGTTTTTGTAGGCATCTCTGTTACATTCTGCCTTGGGTTGTTTTACGTATCTAGTCATAAGTGGTACAGCTGGATCCTATGGTTGTCCTGATCTTGGCAGAAATCCCCTATTGATTTCTACAGTGACGGCATGAATTTATGTTCTCACTAACACTACATAATGGTTCCTTTCCACCTGAACCCTCACCATTGTTTGTTAGTTTCTGTTTCTTGGTGATAAATAGATCAAATCATCCTCCTTATTGCACATGTCTGTCTCCCCAAACCTCTTCTTATTAATTGATAATCCTCAGACTACTTTCATGTTTTTTCCCTAAAATTTAACATATGAAATGAAATAAGAAATACTTCTTTTTCTTAGTCTGGTTTATTTTGTTTAATATAATGATATCCTATTCCTTCATTTCTCATACCAATGAGAAGAATTCATTTTTCTTAATATATGTATAATTGCCAATTAGTGTGTAAGAAAGCTGAATTGGTGAGCCCTGAGGCCCCCTGTCTGAAAATAAATAAGGTCAACTTGACAGAAGGAAGCATCCAGTGTTGACATCTAGTCACTATGTGTGCCCACACTGGCAAGTGTATCTATGTAGAAGTATGCGCTCATGCATGCCACATCTAAGTTGCAAATTACAGCTCCATTTATTTGGAAACAGATCATAAGGAAGTAATTAATTAAAATTATGTGATTTAGGGTATATCCTAACCCATCACCAGTATTACCATTGAAGAAGAGAAGATCAAAACACAGATTCTCACAGTCAATCACATGCAAGCCAGTGAGAAAGACCTGGGAAGAAACTCATACTGTTAGACTCTGACCTTGGATTTCTAGGCTCCATAATGTGACAGGTCAACTTTTGCTATTTGAGGCATATACTCTGTGGTACTTTGTAATGGCAATTCAATTTAAGAAAATATAGGATACATTTGCTATCGTTAGGAAAAATGATAATTAAAACTGATAAAATGTCCAAGATGTAAGATTGCCACATTGATATGGGCATGAAAACAAAAACTAGAACTTTCATACTGATCCAACTACTTTAGAAAGCAATTTATTAATTTGTTACAATGTAGTATTAAATACATATTCACCAATTTGCCAGTTAACTCTCAGACAGTCCCATAAAAGATATGAAAACATTCATTCACTTTGAGAATGTAAGGAACTATTTTTAAAAATGATAACTGTTTCCAAATATAAATAAACCAAAATATTCACCAGCTGATGAATGGATAAACAACCTGCAGTGCATCAACAGAATGTATTACTACTTTCTAATGGCAAGAAAACATGATCAACCATGCTAACATTATTGATAGCATAAATGAAATAAAAGCCAAAAGCAGCATACTGGATGCTTCCATTTATAAAAAATTCTATAAACAGCAAAACTATAGTGAAAGAAAAATCAGTAGTTACCAGAACTCAGCAATGGACACGAGACTGGCAACACAAAGTGACGGAGGAGATACCTTCAGGTTGATGAGAATGGTCTGGAAGATAACTTTCAATCAGTGAAAAAAAATCAGTTGTCAGAACTCAGATTGTGTAATCAATTGGCAGGTTATTACATGCAAATTATGCTCAGAAATGATGACTTTTAAGTAATCAAGATTTATGAAATATTTTTGATCCTCTAGGAAAATCTTTTATGCTAAAGAAACCATGATATTAAATATGCAAACACAATGAAATGATATTTTATATTAATTCTACTTTTAGTCTTAGAATTAAGACTATTTTCATTTTGGTATTCCAGTAACTTTCATTCAATCAATGCTTCTGTTTTTCTATTTCTTTTCATTAACAAGCAACAAGGTAGTTTTAAACTACCTACCTAACACAATAGAGTGGTGGTACTGCATGCTCATACATGAAAATGTGAACACAGCATCTCTTTCACTCACTCTAAAACGACAGTGTTAAATTTCACATGACCATCCCGAATCTGGACAAATAGCATTTAATTGTCATGAGAATGGCTCATGTGTTCTGTGTTTTTGCTTACATGTATTTGGTCTTGTCCTAGCAAACCTATCTCCAAGCTATCTGTGAAAGACATGTGTGATTGTAGGAATTCATTTCTCTCTCTCTCTCTCTTTCTCTCTCTCTCTCTCTCTCTCTCTCTCTCTCTCTCTCTCTCTTTCTCTTTCTCTCTCTCTTTCTGTCTCTCCTCCCTCCCTCCTTCTCCCCCGGATAAGCTGTCCCTGAGTTCCCAAGCCCCAAAATATACAAAAAAAAAAGAATGATTTGTTTTCAACAGCAAATTTTGTTGGTTTTTTTTGCTACATAACAATACTTCCTTCAATTAAGAACTTTATTCTAAGCTTCCTTCTGAGAACACATTTTAGGACATCCAAACAGAGCTATTACTAAGACTGCCCTTTCAGCAAGGAAATAGTGCTTAGAAATTTACTTCGGAGTCAACTTTTAGAAAAGAAGGATGTCTGCAGTTCAAATTGCATTATCTTCAAGTAATGTTCAACCCTGCAAGGAGATCAAATAATCGGAAACAATTATTTCTGTTATATTACATCTATAATCCAGCTGCATATAGAATAGTTTAATAAGAACTTCATAAAGGCCCAAGATTCTTGAAAGATGGTCTGTAAGGCACATGGGTTTGACTTTCTGGTATTGTCACTATTAGAGACAGATATGCTGAGTACAGTAGCTCTCCATACCTATTTCAGAGCTGGACTATCTCAGTTTGCTTAGGAATGTGATCCAAGACAAAGAGCACTAGAAAAAAGACTTCTGACTTTTGCTATGGTTGAGACAAAAGTCTTATGTAACTCACAATGGCCTTGAACTTATAATTGTCCTGAATCGGTCTCCTGAATCTGCTGGAGTTGCAGAGGTATGCTACCATGCCTATCCATCATTTTCCATGCTAAAGGACTTCATTTAAACAGTTTGTTTTTATTATTTGCTTTTCTCGTGGCTCTGATAAAGCATCCAATGAAAACACCTTAAAAAAGGAAGGTGTTTGTTGTTTGATAGAACACTGCATCACAACAGGGAAAGTCAGGATGGTTGGAATAGGTCTTACTCTGTTGGCAAGGATATGAAGTAATCGCACGCCATCTGTAGTCAGAAGACAAGAGCGGTGAGTGCTTGTACACTACTTGCTTTCCTCTTTCTATTTAGTCCTGGACTACCCCATGATGCCACCCACAGTCAGAGTTGATCTTCCCACCTCAGTTAAGCCATGTGGGAAGTGTCCTAAAAGCAGTTGATGGGTTTGTCTCCTAGATTATTGTAAACCCTGCCAAACTGACAGCATGATTAACCACCACAGATCCACTCCTTGCCAATTTGACACCCAAACATAGTCCTCTTCAATAAGATCCATTGAGCCAAACCAGGGTCTATTACAGTAGGGCAAACACTAAATCCTGCAATCCGTATCTGAGGCTCTTGGTGGAATGACATGGGTTCCAGTAACTTTAAATGGCTCTAAACCTCACATTCTATACTTAATACCATTTCCTTTGGGCTGACTCCATTCCTAACTTTCTTAACTTTTCTCAACTACACCTAACATCCGTGGATCTCCCATGGGTCTGGCATCTCCAATATCTTGGGATTGCCTTAGCCTTCACAGCTTCATGGAAGAACTGCTCAGGAAATCCCATTCTACAATATTATGGTTGGTTTCCATGGTTTTCTTGAATGTAGATATAAGACTCTGTGATCACGTAACTCTTCCATTTGTGTGTCTGCAAAACCAGCTCCAATGTTACCAAAGGATTCTGCCAGCCCAAGATACAGTCTTGCCTCATTCTGTCATGACTATAGTGGGCTCTGTGTACATTGCCAAAACCATGGTTGTTTTTGAGCAGGGATATTCTCAGTTAAGGATTGCTCTTTACCCATGAGTTTGTACTTTCACATGTTCAATGCCTGCCACAGTTGAGCTTTGTCAACAAGACGTTTCTATTATCCCAGTGAACTAATTTAATAGCACTAATCTTTTTATCAGTTACAACTGTTTCATCCTCATCTGCTTTGTCTACAATTTTAAATTCTCTTGTACTCTTTTGCTCATCATGCTGTGTATTTTTCATTTCTTCTTACCTTGAGTTCTTATTACACTAATTATAAACTCAAATATGCTCAGTGAGCAAAAAAAGCCACGATCTACTTGAATCTTGTTCTGTCTTGAAAGGTGCTCTGCCAAACAAATTAGTCCATTAATCGTCACTCGGGTTTTCAGTTCATGGGCAGAATGCTGCCAAATTCTTTTTTCCAAAGTGGAACACGAGTGGCTTCTAGCCAGTTCTTGAGAGAACCCTTGCTCCACTCTAAAAGTCTCACGAGCGCTCACTTTATCTACATTTCTATGACAGTTTAGCCTTCC
This sequence comes from Rhynchomys soricoides, assembly GCA_019843965.1. Lineage (NCBI taxonomy): Eukaryota > Metazoa > Chordata > Mammalia > Rodentia > Muridae > Rhynchomys > Rhynchomys soricoides. The sequence continues at coordinate 21,475,002 of JADRCH010000004.1, read as the reverse complement.
AATCTCCTACTAGAATAGACCCATTAGCTCTTTTTATGATCCTGCAGGTCTCTTTTAGCCCATAACTCCAAACCTTTCCACATTCCTCTACAAACCATTTTAACAAGAGCAATTGAAGAAAGAAAGGATTGATTTTGATTCCGAGTTTGAAGGTACAGTCTATTGGGGCAGGCACACCATGGTAGTAAGAGTAGCTCCCTCTGCAGAGCAGAAGTGTAAGGCAGGTGATCACATTGTGTCCACAGCAGGAAGAAGAGAAAGGTGACTGTTAATATCCCATTCACAGTTTTCCTTTTATTTATTCTAAGACCTCAGTCTGCAGAATAAAGTCATACACCTTCAATGTGATTATTGTCACCTCAGTTAAACATCTCTCAGGAAATGTCTTTACAGGAAAACCCAGATGTATGTTTCCATGGTGATTTAAATCTCATCAAGTTACCATGGCACGTACAGTTTTGTTTTTTTTTAATGTTTCCTCTCTGTTCCCAAGGAAACAGAACACACGTTCTAACACAGATGTATAAAGTTATCCATACTGAGGCACAGGTGACTTATATGACATATCATGACACACAGGTTTCACATCATTTCTAAATATTTGGTATTTCACTGAATTAACTCATGTTGATGCTCACTCACTTAGGGAAGCTTTTAAAGGAAACCCTGAGAACCAATTTCCTACCTGTTTCTGAACATTATGTTTTCTGTCTAATGAACTTCTTTATATTTGGGACATCAGAAAAGTAAATCCAGATGAAGGGGTGCATTGATTAGCATTCAGCAGTATCAATTTCATAAACAGTAGACAATTATGTTTTAGCATTTACAAAGAAATACATAAAAATCACATCTTACTGTATCAAATTGATTGCTCTTCCCAATATTGCAAACATATCTAAAAATATCCACAAAGACACCATTTGTAGGTTAATTACTATCAATAAGAATCTTGAGAATAGAGTATATTTGAAATGCTTAGGCATGATTGATGCCCCTACTACAAAGAATTAAATGAATAGTAAAACATCTCGTATGATTGCTATGTGGAACCACAAAGCATCAGGAACCAGCTCAGTGGCCTGCCTGTTTCCCTGTTGATTCAAGACAGGATAGTTCAAAGCACCCACAGTTTGATTTCAAATGAGAGAAAAATCCACCCTTCCTAACTTACTATCCTAGCTCAAGAAATGTGTTCCAAGAGAGTGAATCTAGATATCGCCTTTATAGATATATAGTTAATCCCGCCTCACTGATTGGTTGCCAGCTTGTGTTTTATAACTGTTTCATTTTTGGCATATAAAATAAAGAGAATGTAGAGTTATTAAATAGTGACCAGCCAAAGAAAATAGGAAAAATAAACCTCATCATACAATTCTTACTTTAAAATGTGCATACATTTAAAGTTGAATTTCCAAAGAAACATTTAGCATTAGAAAAACACTCAACAAAAATAAAAAGGAGCTGCTTCATAGACAATTTACAGAGGCTAGAACGATGAGTATTAAGTGGCCAATTATGACCCCTGACCCTCTCTGCACTCCCAACCACATGTTCTGCTCTTAAGTTGAAAAGGACTTCTGAATCTAGTATCATAATTCAAAATTGAGACTAACAGCCAAAGACAATGTGAAGGTTCTCTGGCTATGCATAATGGCATTTAATCATGGTCCTTTCTCCCAGAGGACTTCTGTGCACTTACATTTATTTCTTATTAAGGTAAAGCACCATTCACCTTACAACAGATGTGAAGTCATCATTTTTAGATACTTTTCTTTCACATTGGTGTTTTAATACTGTGATGAAACCAGATGGAAGACATCACTTCTATTTATTTTTAAAGAGAAGGGAGAGAATGAAACACACAATCAGGGGCTTCCAGATTCTTGTTGTCATTATAACTTGATCTGTTTTCATCACTAAGTCATTTTATGATCATCCTTATAGTTTCTGTGTCATGTGTTTGTATGACAGTGAGACATTCATTAGTTCATTCAGTTACTTTCTGTTGATGAAATACTCTGAATGGAACTAGATTATTTTCTGTTGTATTAAAGGAAAGCAAAACTGTCCTATAAACTCCCCTCCAAACGATCAGATACAAGGGCTCCCTGAAGGAAACTTGGATCATTATGTTGTACTTTCACAGACTCCTAATGATCTTTTTAAAGGAACGTTTGTTTCCATAACATGCAACTAGTTTTTATATTCTTATGAGAATCAGCCACATGCCCTGCCCTCATTTCAACAGACCAATTTTGACATTGTTTATGATAGCACTACTAAACTACATTGGGATAAAACGCCTTGTTTCTGCCCCTTTCATCTATTGTTTAACCTCTGATTCTGCACACCTCGGGAAAGCAGAGAAGTCGGTGGGACGTGTGAGAAGCTGGAATCAAAGCCTCTGGCTCCCTAGCAACAACAGTCAGGGAGAAATAGACTCATTTGTCAAGTGGCCCCAAAGCAGGAAATCAGAGAACCCTGGGGAATGACAACAGCATACTCAAGGTGCAAAATGTAGGTTAACATTTACCTTCCCAACATGCAATATTTAATATTCTCTCTAATCACAATGCCCTGAGATGCAAGGGAATCCAAGGAATTACAATGGCCCAGGGCAGAGGGCTCCTTCTCACACCTCTGTGATAAAAAGCCAATTTGTATTAGTGTATGAGTGTGTGTATATCTAGTTTATCATTGCTTATTGCCTTATTTCAGAGAGAGAGAGAGAGAGAGAGAGAGAGAGAGAGAGAGAGAGAGAGAGAAACTATTTAGAAAAGCTAAAATGAAACAGAGGCCAGCGATAAAACCAAATTTTAATTATAAGAGCCAACCACTAAAAGATCTTTCTGATTAGTTTCTTAGTGTTTCTAAAGCTTGCCTCCACTGTTTTTATCCAGTGTTTTTATTCCTTGCTCACAACAGAAACATCTGGCCAACAGCAGCAGAGAGCAACCTGGCCACACTGAGGAGCAGCCTGCTGGGCATCAGACAGCCCAGCTGGAAGAGTGTGATAAATGCAAATGTCTGAGCCACGCCCTCAGAAAGGTTGATTGACTCTACCTATATATCTTTTGAATTCTCCCTTTCCAGGTAGAGTTTTGAAAGCCAAAAGACCAAAAGAGGGGCAGTCAGAAGGTTCAGCAATAAAGACACTTGCCAGCAAGCCTGGCTACTTGAGTTTGATCCCTAGAAAGCACTCAGTAAGAAGAGAGAACCAATTTCCGCAAATTGTGCTCTGATCGCTACACATGGCACGTGTACCCACACACATATGTGCAAAATAAGTACATAAATAAAGAAATACATATGTAAAGTTAACAGGTATACTGTGTGCCCTAATACATACACAATAAACAAACAAATAATAAATAAATATGCAAAATTTTAAAAGGAAAAAGGAAATCTCTTTCTGCCATTTTTTGGGTGACTGTGGGTCAAAACAGTCATTTCCTTGTTGCCTGTTTGATTCCTTCAAACAGTGTTGAAAGGGTTATGAGTTGATTAAGTAAATAGAGGGTAACTGGCAATTTGGAGGAAGAACAGTTGGATCTTCAATCAAGGAAAAGCTTGCCATTCTCCTGCAAAGAATACATCCATCCTTTGCCTCACCCTTCAAACTGTCTTAGGAGTCCCTAGGTAAGGGATTCTCAGATTGGCTCCTCCTTATGAGGTCTTGTCTAATGGGAGTCTGCTCCAGATTCCAGTAGGCTAGCTAAGACTTCTGATTTGCCTCTTAACATGAATCTCTTCCTCCAAATCTTGTTTTCCTCTCTTATCTTTCAACATTGTCCCTTGGAATAACTAACTTCATCTCACTGTCTCCTAGGAGAAGACTCAGGTGGCACAAAAAAAACGTGAAAATGCAAATTGATGCTTTTTACTCTCTCAGTAGGAAACTAAATTAAGCATTGAATCAAGCTGGAGTCTAGCTACACAAATAAACAAACAAAACCCCAAATCTGAGAAGCATGTAAAGGAGACCTGCAGAACTCTATGACTCCCTGTTGCTCTGAGGGTAAGCACAGAAAGGGATAATTGTGTCCTCCACCTGCTGAAACTGTCCCTTTCTACCCTTGGGTATTGCAATGTCACTACTTCCATGTGAATGTTATTGTTTGATTATTGCCTGTGTTCCTAATGCACACAATCTCAAAGACTAACATGCAGAGGCCACTCTTCATCCTGGTTGTTTTCAGAGAGCCACCATAGCCCCTGTTGTTATGTGAAAGCAATCCTACTTAATAGCTACAGGCATACAAACAAAGCTAAGCATTCGAGATGTCTTTCTCCTCCTTTTTTAAAATGCTGACACATACTATAGCTGTGTCAACAACCAAAAAAGAAATGTATTCAAACATCGATAATAAATTATAAAGAAGGATTATATTAAATTAAATAGTCTTATATGCTCTTCAATCCTCAAATCTTTTGACATTGACACCAAAGCTATTAGTTTTAGAATCAGAACTAATTTAAGACATTTGTTCTATTATTCTCCAATTATTATCAGTGCTTTACTATTAAACATGGATGTATCCTAGAATTATATTTTGCGATATTGGCTTTTTTCATTCTTAGCAACTTGTTTTATTTGATTGCTACTCTTCTGCAAATAAAATGACTTGACCCTTGTTTCAGAGAGATGTAGCCTCTGCAATTGTGCTGGTTATTTTTATGTCAACTTGACACACAAGCTAGAGTTGTCTGTGAGGAAGGAGCCTAAGTTGAGAAAATGCCTCCATAAGATCTGACTGTAGAGTATTTTCTTAATTAGTGGTTGGTGATGGAGCCCCAACCATCATGGATGGGGCTATTCCTAGGCTGGTGAGCCTGGGTGCGATAAGAAAACAGACTGCACAAGCCACACAGAGCAAGCCAGCAAGCAGCACCCCTCCATGGACTCTGCATCAGCTCCTGCCTCCAGGTCCCTATCCTGCTTGAGTTCCTGTCCTAACTTCACTCAATAATGAACAGTGATGTGGAGGCATGAGCCAAAGAAATCCTTTTCTCTCCCAAGCTGATTTTGGTCATGAGGTTTCAACATATTAATAGAAACCCGAAAACAACAGTACAAACAAAATATTTCAATGTTTGTTTTTCAAAGTGGATTTTGTAACTTAAGTCATATATTTGGAGGAAAACGCCGTGTCTATCTGCTTTTTCCTATTTTGAAACATATAAAACTTCCTAGTGCAAGAAGTTAGAAAACAAACCAGTATATATATTCAGTGGCAGTAAAACATAGATGAATAACAATAATTAAAAGGCAACTTGTGTACTGAAAAGATAAAGAGATGAGCAGATGTTTGTATAAAATAGCTGAGAAACAAAACATTAAACTTAATTAATTAAAAATCAGAGATTTCATAGCCTTAAAATCTCTTCTAACAAATAATTTGATTTTATTTTGAATAGAATAATATGATTTCTAATATACCAGTCAGGTACTGTGCAACAAGAGTATCCTCCCTCTCAAAGAGTAACACCTAAAACAAAATCATTTTACCCCATAAATATAGAGTTGCTTTATATCAATTTATTTTCTTGTAGAAGGGACAGAGGAGTTGTACAGTGCAGTTAGAGGGGTCATGTGTGTAATGTACATGTGTGCAGGAACATGTGGAAGACTAAGATACTGTTTTCCAGGAGCTTTCCTCCTTGGCTTTTTGGGACAGTATCTCACTGGTCTGGAGCTCACTGGGTAGACAGAGTAACTGGCCAGAAACCCTTAAGGATTTGCATATTTCTGCCTCCAAGCTTTAGGCACATGACTATACCCAACCTTTTCTGTGAAACCCTGCTACTTAAGATCAAAGTCTACCATGATACAGATACTTTCTCTAAGCTCTGTGCAAAATGAAGGATTCTCTTTTTCCCCTTTTTTGACCTTGTCTGGGGGAAGTCTGGCCCCCAATTTTCTACCTGAGGAAGGTCATATAGTCTTTGACAAATTGACAAGTTCAACTTCCATTTTCCCAGTAAGAACCCACCCAGGAATTACTGTCCCTCCATACAAATAAGGCACTCACACTATATTAAACTCCAGCCAATAATTTTACATGCATCCTGACATTTTCCAAAGGTTCCATATATAACCTTTGTTCACCCCAAATAAAGTGTATGCACAAGCTATTTCACTGAATATCGTCTAAGAGAGAAGCTACTTTGAGTATTGTCCAAAAGAGTAACCCTCAAATTTTTGGAGAAGGCCCTCTTCTCATTGGCACTCACTTCCAGATGGACTGGTATCCTTCAGACCCCACCTGTCCTGGGCTCTGCTTCGTCCTCTTCCAGCCTGATGTGCAGTGGCACCTGGATACCTTGCAAGAGGAAACAGGATGCAGAACCACAGCTGGTCCTCAACAAGCATACCACATGTTATGGGTCTCGAACTAAGGTACTCTGCCTTGCACAGCATGTACATTACTTAACTGAGTCATCCTACCAACTATTTTGTGTCAAGTGAAATAAAAGAAAAGAAAGAAAAGATAATACTATTTATTTAACCCTGGTAGTTTAGCTCTCCCATTCATCCTTATTTGGCTCACTGGAAACAGGTTTTATAAAGGTACCAACTGATCCCTATCCACAAGGAGGACTCAAGCTAAGACAACAAAGGTGACATGACCTTGAAGTACACCTGTCACCTGCCAGGCAAATTTGCACTGTGTGTGAACAGAATGGAGCAGAAGAGTCCAAGAGAGATTACCTGTAGTGAATGATGTCTTCTGAGACCCAAAACTGGAGATAACAACCCGTTATTCCCACAATAAGCAAACCACTAAAACCAAAGGGACTGTGAAGAGTCCAGCTTTTGTGTCTCATTGGAAAAGTGGTTCTCAGTCTGTGGATTGTGATCCATTTGGAGAGTTGAATGACTCTTTTACAGAGTTCATATATCAAATAATTTTGCATATCAGATATTTGCACTATGACTCATAACAGTAGCAAAATTACAGTTGTGAAGTAGCAACACAATAAATTTATGGTTGAGGGTCACAACAACCAAATTGTATTACAGGGTTGCGCCATTAGGAAGGTTGAGAACCACTGCATTAGAAAGACAGAGACAGGGAAAGGTTGTGTTCAGGTTTGCATATCTAAGCATTTGAGCTAAAATCACTTTGAATATTTCAGAATAAATTCCCAGCACCATTCATCCCATTTGACAGTGCTTCATACTGTTATATTCAGCTATTACCAATTGATTTAATAAATGCTACTTGTGAGTGCCGAGTCAGCCCTATTACATCAGGGGTGGTATCTACTTTAATGCTGCAGAATTTTTCCTACTAAAAATTAGTGTCCTTCAGCAAGCACTTCCCAGCATCCACAATAACACCCCGGTTTGGTGGCTGTATACGGGATGGATCCCCAGGTGGGGCAGTCTCTGGATGGCCTTTGCTTCAGTCTCTGCTCCACACTTTGTCTCCATATTTCCTCGTGTGAGTATTTTGTTCCCTCTTCTAAGAAACATGGAAGCATCCACATTTTTATCTTTCTTCTTCTTAGGCTTCATATGGACTGTGAATTGAATCTTGGGTATTCCGAATTTTTGGGCTAATATCCACTTATCAGTGAGTGCACACCATGTTTGTTCTTTTGTGACTGAGTTACCTCACTCAGGATGATGTTTTCAAGTTCCATCCATTTGCCTGCAAATTTCATGAAGTCATTTTTAATAGCTGAGCAGTATTCCATTGTGTAAATGTACCACATTTTCTTTATCCATTCCTCTTTTGAGGGACATTTGGGTTGTTTCCAGCTTCTGGCTGTTATTAATACGGCTGTTACGAACATAGTGCAGCATGATAAGCTGTCCCCTGAGAGACTCAGGCAGAACCTGACAAATACAGAAATGGATGCTCACAGACAACCATTGGACTGAGCATGGGGTTTCAGATGGAGGAGTTGGAGAAGGGACTGAAGGAGCTGAGGGGGTTTGCAACCCCATGGAGTGAGTAACAATGTTAACCGGCCAGACCTCCCAGAGCTCATGGGGACTAGACCACAAGCGAAGGAATACACATGGAAGGACTCATGGTGCTGGCCACATATGTGGCAGAGGAGGACCTTGTTGGCCATCAGCGGGAGGAGAGGCCCTTGGGCATGAGGGTGTTAGATGCCCCAGCGTAGGGGAACACTAGGAAGGGAAGATGGGATTGGGTGGGTGGGTGGAGGAACACCCTCATAGAAGCTGGGGGAGGGGGGATGGGATAGGGGTTTCCAGAAGGGGGGGAAACCAGGAAATGAGATAACATTTGAAATGTAAAAAAAGAAAATATCCAATAGAAAAATATATTTTAAAAAAATTAGTGTCCTGAGTGAATTAGGGTTCATTTTGCTGTTTATTTAAGAGTGGTACAAGGGATGGTTGTCATGTCTTTCTTCCCTGATATCTACAAAGCATTTTCTAGAAGGAACAAAATTCTCTCTTCTCTAAGTTTCTTATTTGTCTGGAAGGTTCTTACTCTTAGGACAGGTTCCTGGTATATTGCATTGTCACCACAGACACAAAGATCAGTGTGGCAATTTTAACATTTTGAGGCAACCACAGATCTCTTTGAAAATCTGGCAAAAATTTATCTATGATTTCAAGAGGTCCACAGATTTCTGTACACCTTCTATGACCCAAGGGACTCACAGAAAGTGTCCTGCACTGATTATAGAAATAAATGATCTTATACTATGACGTCAGGTTGATTTAGACAACGGTAAGAGAGTAGCATATGGAAGCAGCTCAAAGTACCCTGAAGGTACAGCTACAAGTTCTAGCTTCATAAATGATTAATGTTCAGACATTATTTATCCGGGGAGAGACAGGCTCCAATTATTCTCAAATACAAAAGGACAGAAACAAATTCAAAGTATGGTTCTCACAACTATGTACAGAATCAGCTCTCACCAGCCTGACAGAGTAGTTCCTTACTTGCAAAGGCAGGATTGGATATTCTGTTAGCAGTAGCCATCTGTGGAACCTGTCTTACCCACTCCCACCCCCCAGCACACCAGAGGCTGAAGCAAGGAGAATCATGAGTTCAAGGTCAGATTTAGCTACATCACTGGTTCCAAACAAGACTGGGCTACATGGCAAGACCTGTCTATAAATTTAGAAGTAACTAATTAAATTGATGGCTTCACTGAGGAAATGAATATTGTAGAGATTTGATTCAAAATAATAAAAGTTCAGGAGTGCCTGGGGTGTCATGAATCAGTCAGTCATTTTTGAATCTGGGAAGTGGGCACACTAAGAATTTTAGGCTATGCTCTCCATGTTTGTGCATGTTTGAACATTTTATAATAGAATATGTTGTAACAAGAGAAAGTGAGTTCAATGTTTATTTCAAAGAAAGGGGCTGTCCAGGTCAGATAGAGAGCCCATAGCATTATTTCTGCAATAAAGAGAACTTCTATGTCTTGGTTAACTTGCTTCACCGTGACCTAAGATGTCCTGTCTACTTTTAAAAGGTTCTCTCCATGACTTTTCATTCATTCAAAGCTGTAAAATACAGTTTTAGGATGGCAAAACAAATATTGAATTTTGGTTAGATTAGCTCACGGATCCATTAATTGTTGCAGGGCCTCTCTCACCTTCTGCCATGGGGCTGAGAAATGGGGTAGTAAATTCCCCAGAAACACTGCAAAGAACAATATGCTCTTTGCTTCCACCTCCTCAAGCTGCTTACTGTCCTCCCATATTCTGGATTCAGCCAAAGGCACACGAAAAAGCATCTATACCTGATGCTGGAGAGTGGCTGGCATCTCACTCAACTCTGGAGGACAAGTCCAGACAGGATGATTTCAAGCCACAAATTAAACAATTGAAGCCAACAATGAGTATGACACCTGTCATAAATTTAAAAGGATTTTGATTCAGATTGTGTTTGGAATAGTTGCCTTAGATGTCTCCAAGTGCAAAGAGCTCGCTCTCTCTCTCTCTCTCTCTCTCTCTCTCTCTCTCTCTCTTTCTCTCTCTCTGTCTGCCTGTCCAGGCCTCCTTAAGAACAGTTCTGCTTAAGTCCATCCTAGTATATGGGATGCTGTAACAGGCATGGAAAATAGACTTCCATTCCAGTATACTGAATGCTTTCAATTCACACGCTAAAGGTAAAAAGCTGGAAAATGATGCCAGCTAAATAGAATTAGGTGAAAAACAAACACCTCTGAAATCATGAGCTTTTCCAGGGGAAAGTGCAATTCAATTTTGTGTGTGTGTGTGTGTGTGTGTGTGTGTGTGTATGTGTACGTACATGTGTGTATGCTTTCTATAGATTTTCATGAGGAATATTTCAAGGTATTTATGAAAGAGTGCAGGAAAAGCTGGAGTTTCTCAAAAGAGGGCAAATACAAATATCAGGAACAGTTAGAAACCAGAACAAGAATCTTCTGATTCTCTGGATTTGAGTCTTGCTACCATCATTTAGCACCAGTCTGATTTCAAACAATTTTAAAGGTTTGCTTCCAAGTGTAAGCTATTGAAAATGAAGTCTTGTTGTAAAATATGTGTGTGTGTGTGTGTGTGTGTGTGTGCTTACACTCCTACTGTTCCCATGAGAATAAGACCCATAATAATAGGGAAATCAATGGAGAATAAAGGTCCATGCCATCAAGTTGGAGGATCTGAGTTCAATCCCTCGAGTCCACATGTGAAAGAACAGAACAGACTCCTTACCATGACATTGTGGAACACACACAGTATCACACATATGAACACAAAAGTAAACACACACATAAATAAGCAAGCCAATGCTTAAAATGCCAATGTAAAAAGCCATCAAGACTAGAGTAGCTTGCCTCCATGGAGAACACACCTTACTTCCTTCTGTAAGGAATGAGAATTATGGTGATTCGTGCATTGTTTTTTGATTCACTTGCCAGAAAATTCTAAGCCCAACTGAAGTTCAGCTGAGAGTTAGACCAGTGCTTAGGGTCCATAGCCATATCATCTTTCTGCTAAATTTCTACCCTTATTTAAATATCCCCTAATTGTGTCTCTCTCTTGTATTACTTAAGTCACATGTGTACTCTGGCCTATACTGATTCCAGTTCTGTGTGGATCAAATGATAGTGAAGGAGAAAATGACCCTGGGGAGGAGAAAAGAGGTAAAACGAAGTCTGATGGGGAGAATGGGCCAGACAATAAAGCACTGAACACAGAATTGAGACTAGAATTGAACACTTTTAAACCAAATGTTCAATAAGCAATTACCAAGACAGAAATCTATAATAGATGAATCTAGTTCTTCATGGCTCCTGGAACTATTGCAGCATTATGTTCTATTAATAGCACTTTGTAATATACACTGCACACGACTTCCCAAGATGCTTTCTCTATAAGACAAGGATCTGAGAGCCTTCTCTGGCATTTTCTAGAAGGTACAAGTAAGGACCAAGAACACAGCCTTTCTCCTTTTCTTCCACTCTTATTCTCTATTTTTATCAGAGGTTAGGTTATTAAATATAATTCACTGGAGCCTTGGTTTTACAGCTAATTTTTGCCACCAGCCACATAATATATTTGCATACCTAGAAATAGTCCTGTAAAGCATCTACAGCTATAGATAGATAGATAAATGATTAGTGATAGCTGAAAGAAAAATAGTCTAGACCTTAGAAGAATCCAATAATTCAAACATATTACAGACAACTTAGAGATTATTAACATACATCATATTGATTATGTCAAGGTTTAATACCCTGGTAAAACATAGAAAAGAATGAAGGGGGATTTAGCAGGGTAGGTCATCAAATTAAAAGTGTTTGTTGCTAAGCCCAAGGACTTAATTTGATTCCCAGAACTCACATGGGGACTCTCACAAGATGCCCTCTTACCTCCACGAGTGTGCTGTGATGTCTGCACATGTAGGTAATACTCATAAATAAATAAATAAATAAATAAATAAATAAATAAACTCATTTTACTATTAAAGTAATTTGAAAGAGGAAGGTAAATAAAATTTAAGGTACCTTACCTTGTTCACATAGAACTGCATACATATTTCCAGGAACTGTACCATTAAATTCAGACGACATTCTATATTCATTTTTAAAGTCTATACACACTTGAGAGCAGTGTACTCTAATTTTTCCTCCTGTTTCTGTAGAATAGATCCACACCTTCCCTGTCTGAAGGTATCTCCTGACCAGCAAGCTGGGGCAGGGCAACTAGCTTCTCTAAAGATAAGGTACTCCTATACAAAGGAACTGAATGTTACTTCAGGAAGATAATAACTACAAATGGACACTACATTCATATTGTTCGCTTCCTTCTGTCTTTTCTTTATTCTTTACATAGATGATCTCTTGTTCCCCGAAAGGTCTCAAATTTTGCTCCTTTGCTACAGTGCTAAAGGCTGATGGACTGTACCTGAGGTGGCTCCACATCTGCTTTCCCTGCCTGGATGTTCTCTCTCTCTCTCTCCCTCTCTCTCTCTCTGTCTCTCTCTGTGTCTCTCTGTCTCTCTCTTTGTCTCTCTCTCTCTCTCTGTCTCTCTCTCTCTCTCTGTCTCTCTCTCTCTCCACAAAACTTTCACCTAAGCCTCTGTGTGGAAGGTGACTCTTCACTATGTGACTACTTGATTGAAATCTCTCTGTTTTGAAGTTTGAGCTCCTAAGGATAGAGAAAATGTCCCTCTTCCTAAAACAACTCAGATCCCTATGGTGCAGTCTTTGGACTTCTCTTAATTAAGTTGGAAAACTGTGACTGTGTATGTATTATGACACACATGTTGGATATATGATTGTGGGCACAAAAGTTTGTCTCTATCCTGAAACAAGTAGGGGACACAAACCAGAGTGGCAAACTGCTGTTGTAAAGTATGTTAGATGCTATAAAAGCACCTAGACAAGAGGACCGTACAGAAAACAAGGCTGGAACTAAGAATCAAGCTAAGTACTTAGGAAACAGAATTTAAGGAAGTAGCAACTTACAGACTAGTAGAAATATCTGATGAGCACCTAAGATGGGCATCTCTTTAAATTTTGTATCCTGGGACCATCACCCTAGTGATGGAAAACTTATGAACTATACACAGATACTAAACATCAGCTGAGGAGGAAGATGGATAGAGTCTTGAAGATGAGTACCCTTTCTCATAGGAAATTAAATATTTTGTAGGACATGGTAGATATCCATTTGTTAAAGAGAACATTTTGACATTAAGCATAATTATATATATGTTGATAAGTAAATATCGTGAACACAGGATAATAAACATCCAAGTTAAATAATGTGTGTATTAATCCTGCCACATGTATTTAGGAGAGACAGTATAGACTTGTGATTACAGCAATGGCTCCTGTGCTCCAGCTTTTCCTAGAGTATGGCCTTGGAGTATCATTTATTTTTTCTACCCCTTTCTTCACTGTGCCATCCAGCAGCAGTAGTATCATCCTATGCCATGTAATGTAGTGAACTGTCAATGGGTCTACAAATGTGGAGAACTTAGGACAGTGCCAGACACAGTGTGAACTTGTAATGAGTGTTAACCCACATCATTATCCTTTCCAGTCTCCTTAGTTGTATACCTCTATGATTGATAGCTGGAGTTTCAAAGACTATGGTTTTGAGGTCAGAAAGATCTAAGAAATTCACTGGGACTTTTTGGGTGAAGCTCCTGATATTACTGAAATGGTATCTTTTCTGCTCTTCTTTTTCAAGTTCCTTTTTCTCCCAAACATTGTTCTTAGCATTGCTGGGGTGTTCTTATTATGATGAAAGTAAATCATATTGCTCAGTATTTGTTCAATATTCAAAACTATGCCCAAAACAGTGCACAGCACACGATTTCATTTCTGTTACATTTTGTAAAGTACAAAGCTGAGGATGATGAGGATGTATTTGACACGTGTTAGAAGACAAAGATGGCAAAGTGGGTAGATGCAACTCTATAGGAGTGAGTGATTATACAGAGTTCCCTATGCTGATAATCAGCTCTTCAGAATCATTGGTCGCATGAATCTATACATAGAATCAAATTCTATGAATACAAACACATACATACACAAAGTCAATGAATGTAAATCTGGTCTCAAATGAACAATGTCTATATGGGCTGATTAATAATATTATGTAAATATCAGTCTCCTGGTTTTATATTATATATTTATATACAATTTCACTGGAGGAAGCCTGGTTATAGATTCATGGACCTCTGTGTATTATTTTTGCAATGTTTTATTATTTATTTTTACTTTAAATTATTAGTGATTCCCTTAAAGTCTTCACATTCCACATGGCTTTGCAATCTCCAACCTTGAGATTACATCTATAGCCCCATCTCCTACCTGAGTTTGCTGGTGATTCTGGTGCAAGTAAGCAACACACCTGTCAACTTTAGCATTGTTTCATGGATGTTAATATTATCTTTTTAAATGAAGTTACAAGAGAAAATTAATCATACAGTGTATATTCCTACTCCCTGTACTAGTTAACTACCACTGCAAAATAAACCATTCAAAACTTGGAATGATCATATGATCACTTTCTATGATCCCTTTGTGTCAGTGTGTCAACTAGACTCATGATCTCTGGTCAGCTGTGGGTCAACATTTGCTGTTCTGCTGGTTATGGCTTACCTTAAGTGGCCACTGTGGACACAGCTAAGCTACATGATTCTCTCTTCCAGTGTAATAGCCACACAGTTATTGCAATGTCCACTTTTCTCTTTCCAAAACTTGGATAGATATATTGTCTTATTCTCCAAATCCTAATACCCAGAGGGTGTCACAACTTCAACACACCTTTAAAATGCAAGGAAACAATGTCAACTCTTGGTGGGAGAAACCACAAAACCACACTGCACAATATGTGGATATAGTTTAAAGAATAAGTACAAGAAAATAATTGAAAGCACTCTGCTATCCATGAGTAAAGCATGAACAACATGCACCCTTATGTAATCAAATGATGTAATCAAATGCTCAGGTTCTGAGGTACATCATAAGCATACTTCAGATCTCAATTTAGTGTTCTGAAAGACTTCATTACCCAGAAAATCTTTAATATACAGCAACGAATTACCAACTTTACAGACAAACTGTTCTCTTAATCCCTCTCAATATGTGCATTAAGCAACTCTTTAAAAATCTGTCTCTCTCTTCCTTCAGCCCCTCTTGTAGATTTAATTTCCTGTCCATTTCTTCTTCAGCTTTAGCATCCATTCCCAAAGAGAGTCATTGTTTATTTGTTTGAGCCATTATTTAACATCAATGTTCTCTTGACATGAAGCCACACCTTGCTACTTTCAGAGTCAGTCAAAGAGAAATCTTACCCTCAAGGAGAGGCAGGGAAGAATGACACAGCTGGGACATCACTCTGTGCCTAGGATGCATGAGACTGGAGCAGTGAGCTTCCAGATGGAGGTAAGGAAATATTTTTCATTGCCTACCCAATGTGAGGTACAAAACTCTAATAATCCACGTGAGCAGGAAGTAGGCAATTCAGCTGGCGGGTGCTCATGTGAATGAGAGAGATAATCATTAATGTCACTCCTGAGATAGGAAAGTCTTTATGGACAGAAATAGATTCTACAAGAACATTGTGTACAGCCCATTGAAGTGGAGATGGTGATTTGGAAAATGCTTTGAGAGCAGAAGAGCAGGCTTAAATCAAGTCCAGCAGCATGTGATTCGTAGATATAGTAACTATTCTGTGGAGCTTTGGTCTCTATGAAGTATCATGACTTTAAATTGTGTGTGACAAGTCATTGACCCATATTAAAATGAAATGCTCTCCCCAAGAAGCGTTTGCCCTGTGAAATTCTTTATAGAAATGTTACAGGTAAGGAGGAAGAGAGAATAAAATGTGCTGACCAGTTTACCTACCAGACACAATACCCTGGAAAATGAAATAATGTTCTCTGCCTAAAAGTCTCTTTTCAGAATTAATGTCAACTCAATGAAAGTAAATCTCCCCAAAATTATAGATATATCATCCCTAAATTTGTTTTTGTATTTATCCATTCTTCAATAGTCACCCCTACATACACGAACAGAAATTCCTTCTTACCTTAGATCTCAACAAACTCAGAACATACTTTCTTTTCTTTCTTCTTACATTGTGAACTTTTGTCTTTTGCTTAAAGAAACATGGCTTCTGTTTCCTTCACTCAAGTTTCTAGCATCATGACCCTTGCACTGGGGAACAAGTAAGGGCAACTTGAATATAAACACTTGACACCAGTACGGCAGCTGTGATAGTAGAAGAGACTTGCTGCTAAGTGACAGGCAGGTTAGTGGCATATACAATGCAGATGTGCTGGACAGCAGGGGGATCCATGACCCAGGCTCTATGGAACAGATTGTACCAGATTTCCTCTTCCTATTCAGTATGGCACCTGATTTAAAAATCTGTATGTTGTCTCTGGAAATTTCCATCGAATACTTTTGGAGCATGGTAGGTCATGGGAAACTGATATCAAGAATATAAACTATCTACTGTGTTACGTTTTTCTGGGTTAGAGATAGAATTCTGGCTATCCAAGACAGTATGTTTTTACTTATTAAACAAATTCTCAGAGCTTTAAGTATTACCATATTAAACACTTGGAGAAGCTATGCATGTGCAAAATAGAGCCATATTTTATTTCATTGTGTAGATCTCTTTTGGCAGAGGAAGAATAAAAATTTGTCATATGTTAACAAGATTTTAGCACACAATTTTCTTAAAACCTACAGTGTTCTATATTCAACTATTATACTATAGTAATAGTGATTCAACAATTACTACACAGGTATTTTATAAAATGCTCAGAATAAATAAAGACATTCTATAAGTAAATAGATGAGGGATTATCTACTGCTTTTATATGCCTTGGTGGGCTAGATACATGGCAGATTCACTGGAGTTTTCCCAGAAGGATAGTATGATTTATGGGTCAGCCTGTGAACTGTCTAAGGTTGTTTCATTCCTGGTAAATGAGTCAGATGAGAAGATAAAGGTCTCCTGGTGGTACCATCTGGTAATCACATTGAACCACTTTGTGTATAATACTAAGTATTTCCAAAGTACTTTCTTCTGTACAAAAATATTCTAATAGTCCAGTAAGTTTGATGATCAGAGATTTCTGAGTTTTAAAAGATAACTGTTACCCCCAAACCCTACAACTTATAAACATTTAAGCCTGGATCAGAAACTTGGGTATTAGGATTCTAAATTTAGGTTTCTTTCCACTATTACAAGGAGGAGAAGGAAGAGGAGGAGAAGGAGGAGGAAGAGGAGGAGGAAGAGGAGGAGGAGGAGGAGGAGGAGGAGGAGGAGGAGGAGGAGGAGGAGAAGGAGGAAAGAAAGAAGAAAAAGAGAAGCCAAATGACATCACCCCTTTCTTACCCACTCCAACCTTCTGAAATGAGTTGAATTAATTTTTTTTAATTTAGATAAAATGAAACGAATTGTCCTGTCTATAAATCAAAGTTTCATTGCAACAAAAATAGCAGTCTGGGTATATTATGTTATCACAGATACCCTTTGAAGCAAAGGGTATCATAGTGATCCACCTAAGAAGTGAGCCATGAGGGTGAAGTGCTAAGTAAGTCAAGCTGCTAAACTGAGAGGTCTCCGCACACCTCTGAACAGCTTGGGAAGAGGCCACACCCATCCTGCCTTCTCAGTAAATCCTAGCAAGCCTGGGCATGAAGGACTTTAGAAATTGAACAGCAGGACCATGTTTTGTGGGCTATGGTTTTCATAGCTGTGCTGTCCACTGAAGTCACAGTTTGGCCCTTCGCTTCCGAAAGTACAATCTGTTCTCCTCATTCCATTTAGGATCCTTTCCATTTATAAGTTAGATTTGATCACTTTGTTTAAAACTTGAAGTATCTTCTCATAGAATTTGGGGAAATGTCTAAAGACATCACTCTGGCCCACAAAACTACCCACAACCTACTACTCAGTGTCTATCTCAGTTATCTATTGGGGCCCCTTTCCCCAGCATGCTACCATGGCTTCTGTGCTATTCTTTGAAGATTCTATACAGACTTCCTTCCACCTTGAGGTCTTTACTAATGCTTTTCACACTGTTTAGTACTCAGTTTTCCAGATGTCAGCTTGGTTTGCTACTTTTATTTCTGTCAGGATACTATTTGAATATCTCCTATCAGAATGAACATCTGTGGTTCGTCATTTTGGAAGTGGTGCATCACTCCTCATAAAACTCAGTTTTGACTGTAGTCTAAATTCGAAATTCCAAGGAGAGAGACTCTGCCTTGCTCCTCAGAGACAAAGTATCTACCATGGTTATAAGAGTTTTACTGGGGTTGAGAACAGCAGGAGTCACAGAGTATAATAATAGAACTTCTAAAAACTTGGCTTGAGGAGATGACGCTATGAGCAAAATCACTTGCTACAAAGGTGTGAGGAGCCGAGTTCAAATCCTCAGAATGCATGTAAAGGCATAAGTTGTAGCGGGTCTTTGTGTCTCCATGCTCTAATAGAGAAATGGAAGCAGAGACAGAGTTCTCAGAAGTTAATGGGCCAGATAGCCTGGTATACAACATGGAGAATAGCAAGAGACCTTGTCAAAAATAAGGTAGGTAGAGTAGAAACAATGGACTTCCAAGGTTATCCTATCACTTCTAGATGTGTGCCCTGACACACAGGCCTGCACTCACATACATACATACATGTATATAAACACACACACAAATGCACATGCACACACACACAGTGGGAGGACATTAAAGAAAACAGCAAGGCACGCTAGTGCACGCCTTTAATCCTAGCACTTGGGAGTCGGAGGAAGGTGGATTTCTATGAGTTCGAGGCTAGCCTGGTCTATGGTTAGTTCCAAGACAGCCAGAGCTACAGAAAGAAACCCAATCTTAAAAAACCAACCAACCAAACAAACAAACAAGCAAATCTCAGTCCTCTCCATGAATAATTTCTTATAAGTAGAAGCTAGCGGGAACTTGGATATTGAGCATAAAACCTAGTAGAGCTAGGAAAAAGGCAATGACAGATGTGCTAGAACCATTCATGTGACCCCTGTTTGATCTTTTCTCCAGAAGAAGCACAAACATTGCTTCACCCCAGCTAAGGTATCAGAGACAGACCAAATGAACAATTCCACCCAAGTATTTCTTGCTGAACTAACAAGTTGAATTAGGGTTCTTTACATGAACATAAGTGAGGTGCCACAGGAGCTGCTTCTTTCTTCTTCTTCTTCTTCTTCTTCTTCTTCTTCTTCTTCTTCTTCTT
>JADRCH010000004.1:21375917-21455791 GCA_019843965.1 Rhynchomys soricoides | reverse complement strand
TTCTTCTTCTTCTTCTTCTTCTTCTTCTTCTTCTTCTTCTTCTTCTTCTTCTTCTTCTTCTTCTTCTTCTTTCCTTTCTACTTCTTTGTTTTGGTTTTTTGTTTCATTTTTTTGTTTTATCTTATTTTTTATTTTTGATACTTTATTTACATTTCAAATGTATTCCCCTTTCCAGGTCTCCCCTTTGGAAACCCCCTATCCCATCCTCCCTCCCCCTGCCTCTATGAAGGTACCCACCTATCCACTCCCTTCTTCCCTCCCTGGCATTCCCCTATACTGGGGCATCTAACACTCTCAGACCAAAGGTCCTCTCCTTCCACTGATGGTCAACAAGGCCCTCCTCTGCCACATATGTGGCCAGAGCCATGGTTTCCTCCATGTGTATTCTTCGGTTGGTGGTCACTCTTCAGGAGCACAGGGGGTTCTAGCCAGTTGACACTGTTGATCTCTCCATGGGACTGAAAACTCACTCAGCTCCTTCAGTCCCTTCTCCAACTCCTCCATCCAGGACTCCATGCTCAGTCCAACAGTTGCTGTGAATTGAATATTTGGCATTCCGAACTTCTGGGTTAATACCCACTTATAACTGAGTAAATACCGTGTTTGTTCTTTTGTGACTGAGTTTCCTCATTCAAGATGATATTTTCAAGTTCCATCCATTTGCTTGCAAATTTAACAAAGTTGTTTTTAATAGCTGAGTAGTATTCCATTGTGTACCACATTTTCTGTATCCATTCCTCTGTGGAGGGAAATCTGGGCTGTTTTCAGCTTCTGGCTATTATAAATATGGCTGCTATGAACATGGTGGAGCATGTGTCCTTATTACATGTTGGAGCATCTTCTGGGTATATGCTCAGGAGTGGTAAAGCTGGGTCCTCAGGTAATATTACGTCCAATTTTCTGATGATCTAAAAAACTGATTTCCAGAGTGGTTGTACCAGCTTGCAATCCCACCAGCAGTGGAGGAGTGTTCCTCTTTCTCCACATCCTCACCAACATCTGCTGTCACCTGAGTTTTTGATCTTAACCATTCTGACTGGTGTGAGGTGGAATCTCAGGGTTGTTTTCATTTGCATTTCCATGATGACTAAGGATGTTGAACATTTCTTTAGGTGCTTCTCTGCTCTTCGAGTATCCTCAGTTGAAATTCTCTGTTTAACTCTGTTCCCCATTTTTTGATAGGATTATTTCATTCTCTGGAGTCTAACTTCTTGAGTTCTTTTTATATATTGAATATTAACCCTCTATCAGACATAGGATTGGTAAAGATATTTACCCAATCTCTTGTTTGCCATTTTGTCCTACTGACAGTGTCCTTTGCCTTACAGAAGCTTTGCAATTTTATGAAATCCCATTTGTCAATTCTTAGTCTTAGAGCATAAGCCATTGATGTTCTGTTTAGGAACATTCCCCCTGTGCCCATGTGTTCAAGGCTCTTCCCCACTTTCTCTTCTATTAGATTCAGTGTATCTGGTTTTGTGTGGAGGTCCTTGATCCACTTGGATTTGAGCTTTGTACAGGGAAATAGGAATGGAACGATTTGCATTCTTCTACATGTTGACTGCCAGTTGAACCAGCACCATTTGTTGAAAATGCTGTCTTTTTTCCACTGGATGGTTTTAGCTCCTTTATCAAAGATCAAGTGATCATAGGTGTGTGGGCTCATTTCTGGGTCTTCAATTCTATTCCATTTATCTACCTTCCTGTCACTGTACCAATACCATGTAGTTCTTGAATTCAGTTTGTGAGAATTTTATTGAGTATTTTTGCATTGATATTCATAAGGGAAATTAGACTGAAGTTTTCTTTCCTTGCGGGGTCTTTGTGAGGTTTTTGTATTAGTGTAACTGTGCTCTCATAGAGTGAATTGGGTAGTGTTCCTCTTGTTTCTATTTTGTGAAATAGTTTGAAGACTATTGGTATTAGGTCTTCTTTGAAGGTCTGATAAAATTCTTCACAGAATCCATCTAGTCCTGGGCTTTTTTTTTTTTTTTTTTTTTTGGTTGGGAGACTTTTAATGACTGCTTCTATTTCTTTAGGGGTTATGGGACTGTTTTGATGGTTTATCTGATCCTGACTTAACTTTGGTATTTGGCATCTATTTAGAAAATTGTCCATTTCATCCAGACTTTCCAATTTTGTTGAGTATAGGCTTTTGTAGTAGGATTTGATGATTTTTTGAATTTTCTCAGATTCTATTGTTATAGCTCCCTTTTCATTTCTGATTTTGTTAATTTGGATACTGTCTCTATGCCCTCTGTTTAGCCTGTCTCTATGCCCTCTGTTTAGTCTGGCTAAGGGTTTATCTATCTTGTTGATGTTCTCAAAGAACCAGCTCCTGGTTTTGATGCTTCATTGCCTTGTTCTTTTAGTTTCTACTTGGTTGATTTCATCCCTGAGTTTGATTATTTCTTGCCTTCTACTCCTCTTGGGTGTATTAGCTTCTTTTTGTTCTACAGCTTTCAGGTGTGCTGTTTAGCTGCTAGCATATGCTCTCTCCAGTTCCTTTTTGGAGGCACTCAGAGCTATAAGTTTTCCTCTTAACATTGCTTTTATTGTATCCCATAAGTTTGGGTATGTTATAATTTCACTTTCATTAAATTCTAGGAAGTCTTTATTTCTTTATTTCTTCCTTGACCAAGTTATCATGGAGTAGAACATTGTTCAGGTTCCATGAGTATATGGGCTTTTTGTTGTTGTCATTGCCATTGAAGACCAGCCTTATTCTGTAGTGATCTGATAGGAGGCATGGGATTATTTCAATCTTCTTATATCTGTTGAAGTTTGTTTAGTGACCAATTATATGGTCAATTTTGGAGAAGGTTATATGAGGTGCTGAGAAGAAGGTATATTATTTTGATTTAGGATGAAATGTTCTATAGATCTGTTAAATTCATTTGGTACAAAACTTCTGTTAGTTTTAATGTGTCTCTGTTTAGTTTGAGTTTCTATGATCTGTCCATTGATGAGAGTGGAGTGTTGAAGTCTCCCATTATTATTGTGTGAGATGCAATGTGTGCTTTGAGCTTTAGTAAAGTTTCTTTTATGAATGTGGGTGCCCTTGCATTTGGAGTATAGATGTCCAGAATTGAGAGTTCTTCTTGATAGATTTTACCTTTGATGAGGATGAAGTGTCCTTCTTTATCTTTTTTGATGACTTTTGGTTGAAAGTTGATTTTATCTGATATTAGAATGGCTACTCCATCCTATGTCTTGGGACCATTTGCCTGGAAAATTGTTTCCCAGCCCTTTACTCTGAGGTAGTGTTTGGCTTTAACACTGAGGTGAGCTTCCTGTATGCAGCAAAATGCTGGGTCCTGCTTATATATCCATTCTTTTACTCTGTCTTTTTATTGGGGAATTGAGTCCATTGATGTTAAGAGATATTAAGGAATAGTGATTGTTGCTTCCTGTTATTTTCTAAGTCATTTTTATGTTTGTGTGGCTGTCTTCTTTTGGTTTGTTAAAAGATTACTTTCTTGATTTTTCTAGAGTGTAGTTTCCCTCAGTGTGTTGGTGTTTTCCATCTATTAATCTTTGGAGGGCTGGGTTTGTGGAAAGATACTGTGTAAATTTGGTTTTGTCATAGAATATCTTGACTTTGCCATCTATGATAATTTAAAGTTTTGCTGGGTATATCAGCCTAGGCTGGCATTTGTGTTCTCTTAGGATTTATATGAGATCTGCCCAGGATCATCTAGCATTCATAGTCTCTGGTGAGAATTCTGGTATAATTCTAATAGGTCTGCCTATATATGTTACTTGACCTTTTTTCCTTAGTGCTTTTAATATTTGTCTTAGTCAGGGTTGCTATTCCTGTGCAAACATCATGGCCAAGAGGCAAGTTGGGGAGGAAAGGGTTTATTGAGCTTACACTCCATGCTACTGTTCATCATAAAAGGAAGTCAGGAGTGGAACTCAAGCAGGTCAAGGAGCAGGAACTGATGCAGAGGCCATGGAGAGATGCTGCTTACTGGTTTGCTTCTCCTGCCTTTCTCAGCCTGCTTTCTTACAGAACCTAAGACTACCAGCCCACAGATGGTACCACTCACAAGGGACCCTCCCCCCTTGATCACTAATTGAGAAAATGCCTTATCGCGGATTTCATGGAGGCATTTCCTCAACTGAAACTCCTTTCTCTGTCATAAGTTCAGCTTGTGTCAAGTTGACACACAAAACTAGCCAGTACAATATTCTTTCCATGTTTTGTGCATTTTGTGTTTTGATTATTATATGACAGGAGCAATTTCTTTTCTGGTCCAATCTATTTGGAGTTCTGTAGGCTTCTTGAATGTTTATGTTCATCTCTTTCTTTATGTTAGGGCAGTTTTCTTCTATGATTTTGTTGAAGATATTTACTGGCCCTTTAAGTTGGGAATCTCCACTCTCTTCTATACCTATTATCCTTAGGTTTGTTCTTCTCATTGTGTCCTAGATTTCCTGGTTGTTTTGGGTTTTACATTTTCTTTGACTGTTGTGTCAATGTTTTCTATGGTATCTTCTGCACCTGAGATTCTCTCTTTTATCTCTTGTATTCCTTTGGTGATGCTTGCATCTTTGACTCATGATCTCTTTCCTAGGGTTTCTATCTCCTGGGTTGTCTCCCTTTGTGATTTCTTTATTGCTTCTATTTCCATTTTTAGATCCTGGATGGTTTTGTTCATTTCTTTTGCCTGTTTGATTGTGTTTTCCTGTAATTCTTTAAGGGTTTTTTGTATTTCCTCTTTAAGGGCTTCTAGTTGTTTACCTGTGCTCTCTTGAATTTATTTAAGGGAGTTATTTATTTCCTTCTTAATGTCTTCTATCATCATCATGAGATGTGATTTTAAATATGAGTCTTTCATTTCAAGAAGACTTGGGGTATTCAGGGCTCACTGTAGTGGGAGAACTGGGTTCTGATGATGCCAAGTTGCCTAGGTTTCTGTTCCTTATACTCTTGCACTTGCCTTACACCATCTAGCTATCTCTGGTGTTAGCTGGTCTTGCTCTCTCTGACTGTGACTTGTCCCTCCTGCAAGCCCCTGAGTCAGTACTCTTTGGAGACCAGCTCTCTCTGAGAGGAATTTGGGTTTGGAGAGCTGTGGTACATGGTTAGCTCTGGGGTGTAGACAGAAACCAAAAGTATCCTGTCCCCAGCTGTTCCTTGGTTCCAGAATCTTGATGGCTCTTCGAGGGTCCATCTTGATCCAGGAATTTGAATGGAAGTGGTGGTCTTGCTTGTGCTCAAACGTGTGTCTGCATTCCTGGGAGACTAGCTCTCTCCTGGTACTATTTGAGTATGGAGCCCTGTGTCACAGGATCAGCTCCCTGGCCACAGAAGGAAACAGGAAGCCCACTCCTCAGTCCCTGTGTCCTGAGGGTTCTGGGTAGGTCCTTCTGAGCAGAGGTGCTTATCTTACCTCCGCTCACAGGCTTGTCCACAATCCCAGGAGGCTAGCTTTCTCCCAGCGCTATTTGATTATAGAGCCCTGTGGCACAGGCTCAGGTCCCTGGCCATAGATGGAAGTCGGAAGGCTCTTGTCCCAGGCTGTTCCTCGGTCCCTGGATCCTGAGGGTTCCAGGTGGGTCCCTCTGGGCAGAGGTGCTGGTCTTACCCCTGCTCACATGTCTGTCCACATTCCTGGGAGGCTGGGTTTCTCCTGGCACTATTTGGCTATGGAGCCCTGTGGTACAGGCTGAGGTCCCCAGCCACAGATCGCCACAGGAGCTT
This sequence comes from Rhynchomys soricoides, assembly GCA_019843965.1. NCBI lineage: Eukaryota > Metazoa > Chordata > Mammalia > Rodentia > Muridae > Rhynchomys > Rhynchomys soricoides. The sequence goes on along the minus strand of JADRCH010000004.1, from coordinate 21,450,081 downwards.
CTAAAGGGCTACACCACTGAAGAAACATGTCTCTTCCTTCCTTCAGTAACTGTTGGCTCTATGTAACTCTTCAGGGAGAGGAAAGGCCCCATAAATCTCTCTCTTCTCTCTGTGATGGAAAGTTAGTCTGTGTAGATCTACTGCCTGGAATCCACTGTTGCTGAGTGTCAATTGCCATACATGCCTGGAGAATGTACTCTCAGAAACAGTGACCTTATGACATATCTAAAGCTGGATCTCTATTTTTGTTTCTGTCAGATAATAATATCTTCTATTCATCCTGACTGTGGGATCAGTAAGATGAAAAGATGAGTGAAATTACAACATTTTGAGAATTTTTAAATCCTTCATAATGAGGTCTTAGATGTGCTTTAAAATATTTGAGCTCAAAATAAAAGATAGATGAAGCAGGTGGGAAAGCATTGATTACTCAAGAGACAGATGCACAGAGGTTCATTATACAATTTTATGTACTTTTGTGTCTGTAACAAATTTTGCATAATTTATGAAGGTAGGGAATAAGTGCTGCTGTTTTAAGTAGAAACAAGATCTCTACAGTCTCGTGATTTAGTCTTCTGGTTGTTATTTTTTATTGAGATGATATTACAGTTATCTGTTTGAAGCCTATTTGTAAACTAAACCTGAAATTCCGTCCAGCCCCATATCACATTATCATGATTAAAAAATGAAAATTAAGTTGTTTAAAGGCTTTTAACCACTATATTTTGTTAGATACTTCAATATAATATTCTTTAAAATGTCTTTAAATTGAATTTAAATCATTTGAAATTAGAACAAAGCCATTACTGGGGTCCCACTTCTTCTTGGTGTGATGTTCTTTTGGGAGTTCTCAAGTCATTCAGTTTATCCCCAGAGTGGCTAGGAATAGAAAGTAAGTAACTTCTCCCTCCTCTGCTCCTAATGACTAATCCATTCAGACATACATGTCAGTAGTTTCACTGCTGAGCATCACAGGGACCTTGGATAACTAACACAACCAGGAGAAATTAAAGACTGAGAGCATGTTATTCACAGTCCACAGACTGCTTACTGAGATGATGTATGATCCCACTGGATTTCCACCTAAAGTTCCTGGCACTAGTGAAGCTCCCAGTTGAGGCCCTTTCTCTTTCTCTGAACTGCTGGACAAAGTAATTCTGCAGGACCTAGAGGAATAAAGTGCCCTTAGTTTTTGTGTTTCTTTGTAAGACCTCCAGATCTATTCAGAGTAACTTATATTGGGTTTTCCTTTTCAAACCAAAGATTTCAAAAAATAAAAAATTAACCACATTTTTACCCAAGCCTCTTGACTCTGTCATTTCATTTCTTTGATTAAACGTATCTAAATTTTAATTTTAAACTCTCTGAAAAGGTGCAATATTTTCATTATCAAATTAATTACTGTTAACCAAGTTTTCAGATTATCAAATTAAAAATTTACAATATGGACACACAAGTGATGCTTAGCAACTTCCTAGAGCATGTATAGTGGAGATAGGGGCAGCATCATGCTATGGACTTTCCAGGACTAGCTAGGAAGTCACCACAAATAATGGAATCTAAATAATCAATTAGTCACAAGTCATAGTGAACTTCCTTCTGCAAATCAGAAAACTGACTGTGAAAGACTGGTTATTTGAAAATTCCTCAATAGACAATATTATTAAAAGAAAAATATGGTCCCAAATGGGTCTTTGTAGAATTCTCTGTAGATTGTCACAAACTGAGCAAACCCGTAAACCTCAGAAGTCAATAGGCCACTTGGAAATAGTTTAGTTATTGAGTAATAGATTGTAAAAGCAAGTGGTCTACTCCCAGCACTTTCCCATTTCTGCTACATGAATTCCTCGGGGGAAAACAAAGATCTATAAATGGAATGGAAGTAAGGCATTTTGAAATGATTTTATTGCCTAAAAGAATATCAACTCCAATAATTCCTCAGAGCATTTGGCAACAGTAGACATTTATTGGAAAGCAAAGAGTAGAATTCTATGAAGGGTATATTGAAATCCTTTTCTATCTTATCAAATTTACCTTCTTACAATGCATAAAGCAATTAAATGAAGCATCTCTAATACAAATATTTTACATTTTGCTCAATTCTATTATTTTAAGAGTTATTCCTCTATAAAACAGGATCTTTTACTTTCAGTTTACTTTCAGATACTAAAAACTGCATTCTTAGGTAGAAAGTAGTCACATCCATGGCTACTAAACAAATACTGAATGGTAAATTTTAAAGAAGCAGTACTTAGAGACTTATAATCAGAAGACAATTCTCACATCTAGACATATTTGCCCATTGATTTTGAAATTTGAACTCAGGTACTTAGTCAAAGTCACAATGTCATTACTAGCATTGACCTCTGGCTCTTTTGAAAATATGCATCTCACACCAAGCAGAACAGAAGTACACTTTTCAAACTATAAGTAAATCTTACTAACACTTGCGTAGAACAAACATACATTTTTTTAAAAAAAATATGTATTTACATTGTTTGCTCAGAAGGCACCCATCAAAACCCAAAGAAATTTTCTGAGAAAAAAAGATTTGAAAGATAGTTAACTAGTTCCCACTATTGAACATATATAAATTGTTTTCCTGAATATCTGTATTCTTTGTTACTTTGGGAAATCTGCTTTGAATAGGTTTGAGTAGATTTGGCCACCATAGACTCATTGTGTTTAAATGCTTGGCCCACAAGGAACTGCACTATTAGGAAGTCTGTCTCTGTTGGAGTGTGTGTAGCCTTGATGGAGGAAGTGTGATACTGTGGGGTTTGTCTTGAAGTCCTATGGTCAAGCTCCACCAAGTGCAGAAGTCACCCTTCTGCTGGTTGCTTAGTGAAAACAGTCTCCTTCTGCCTGCGTTGGTGTCAAGATAAGGAACTCTCAACTCCTCCAATACCATGTCTGCCTAGACTTTGCCATACTTCCTATCATGATGATAATGGACTGAACCTCTGAAACTGCAAGCCAGCCCCTATTAAATGTTGTTCTTTATAAAATTTGCCTTGTTCATAGTGCCTCTTCACAACTATAAAACCCTAAGACACCTGACTGTTTTATTTTCTTAAGAAATTGAATATGATTCACTCGCATACTCTCACAAAATTTTGTTCTGAGACCCTATTACCGAAAACAAGAACTAGAAGTAGAGAGTCAGTAGGGCTAAGAAGCAGCAGTGGGAAGCCTCTGTAAGACTCTGCGATTTTAGTTATGGACATACACTTAGGATGAAAATAAAGAAAATATATTATCCTCTATCTTATAAAATATACATTACACCTCTTGTGTGTAGCAGGTTCTCTAATAGGACATATAGAATGGTACTATACTGTGAGTGGTATTGTTAATCTTATAATATGAGCAAAGATATTCATTGACATTAGAACAGTTCCCAAATTACACAGCAGTATTTGAAGGATTCGGTATACACTGTTACAACCTTTATGGAAAGAAGTAACTGCTAAAAGGAATAGCAAGGTAGCAGAGATATGAAGAGGGCAATAGGAAAAGAGGTCAGGGGGCTTTATCAGGGAGGGGATTGAGAGAAGCACCAAAGATGGAGGGAGAACAGTAACAAAACAGCAAGTATGTTTGAAAAACTCATAAGGCATCATACTATTAACTATTTACCTAAAATATCTATCAAGCATATGACTGTATATAAATAAACAGAGTTAATCAAAATTTTCTCATCTGGGGGGACAATGCTCCCATAGCCAAAGACAATCTAATAAAACCCCAAGAACAGACAGGAGAACTCTGAAGTTGTTGATCAAGTTTGCCCAAGAGACACCTACAAGATTTCAGGCTGTTGCTATTATCCTTAGTTGTCTCACAGAGGTGTAAGATAATTACCTATTGCTGAAAACATCATGTATTTCAGATTCCAAGCCCTCCACTAACTTTTGGAAGTGACCTGAAAGTCTCTTTCCTGGGGACCAGCTTCCATAATTTCAGATGGTGACATGAAATCTCCCTTTGCAGGGAAGCAACCCTACCTAGCTATGACACAAATGAACCACAATGATGAGCATGGCATAATAATGCCCTAAAGGTGCAATAGTAGCACACATACCTTGGTAGTAAACATAAGCTCTCTAATTGGACTAATTAGACATCCTCAATAAAAGAAGAATTATGCCTGGTATTAGAAACTTGGTTAAATACCCAGGGATAATGAAATCATGGATCTTAGAGGAAAAAACTGCAACTTTCATTGTAATAAACCAGCAAAATCATCAACTACACTCTAAATATTTATCCTTATGCCCACAGATAAGTATAGTACTCACCACCATTAAGGAAACTATTCTTTGCAACAGGCAGATACCATTACAGAAATTTGTAACTGACCAAAATGTAATGTTGTGAAGCACTGTCCCAGTTGATACATCTACAACATAAATCCTGTACTAAGGTACAAGATCATTTCAGAAAAGGGAACAAGAAGATTTTAAAAGCCAGAGGAAAAGGTAGTTTGTTGCAAATCTGTGTCTTTTAGAAATGTTATAAGCTACCCCCATAAAGTCTCATCATCTTAAACATGGTTAAACAAGACCTGAACAAAGATGACATGCTTACATATAACCAACAGTCTTCTTTACACAGATGGAGGAAAGCACACAAGGCCTCAATCTTAGACAAAAATCTAAACGCAACTGAAGAATGTTGAAAACTATAGAAATAATCTTTCCCAGGGAAGAGTACCCTACATGATTATTCAATACTAAAATATGGTCATCCCTGAAAACATAGACATGCAGGCAACATCATAAAGACAGAGTAGACTGAAGATATATATATATATCACAAGCAGGTAACAAAATAAAGATCAAGAATTTGAAAGAGATGAAGGGGGGTACTTTGGAGAGAAGAGTTTGATAGGAGTAAAGAAAATGGAAAATAATAAAATTATATTTTAAGAATTATATTATAATTTCAAAAAATTAAAATCAAAATATTAAAATATATAACCAGTAAAATATGTCAATTTCATTTTGTGATATAGAAGCAAAATAAATTTTTATGTGTATCAAAGAAATGTCTAAGTACATTCAAATCAGTAACGTTCATAGTGACCAAAATTTTAAGCTATCTAAGTGCCCATAAACTATAATCTGTGGACATTGGCCATGAAAGTTTCCATTAATTACATATATTTTAAATAGGACACGACTTTTGTTAAATTATCTCAAATAATTTGCCCAAATAAATTGCCTTAGTTCAGTTCTTAACCTAAATATAATTTACTGTGTTACATAAAAGTTTATAATGTCTAAGCAGTACTGTAGTGTGTACATAATACGCATACCTAACTATATGAGTATGTGTAATTGAGCACATAGATATACCTATACACAGAAAATTCACAGATGGATAAGCAGAACATTACATGTTAAGTTTTGTAGAGTATAATTTTGTGGAAGATTTAGTATGCAGCATTAATTCAAACAACCATGTTTTAATTTATAGTTAGTAGGAGAAGTCATAATATATCTATATTATGCCACAGTGGTTTATGGCATATCTTCTCAAAATAATTTTATAGTTAATATGTAGAAAGAAAATTTTCTTTTTCAAAATTTCATTTTGAAAAAAGTAAAGATAGAAAAATATGTCCTAACATTTTCTCTAACAATGAATAATTTGTTGATTTTCCCTGTGGACTCCTTAGAAGTTTTCCGTAGAACAGATATTAATCTCTGAATAATGATGTAGCTCAACACAAAACTCCTCCTATTTAATAATAAAGGCTATTTTCATAATTACATATGTGGACAAACCTAAATCCTCATTACCTCAGAGTTCGTTTAGTTTAGCTTGATTAAATGTCAAGAAAGGTTGCTCATGTAGCTAAATATTATCAAAGTACTAGAATCTTTTTTCTCCCACTCATCTCAATGAGCACCACACAAGTTTTTTTTTGATGCTTAAGTTGTTTAACTGTTCATTGCTATAACAAAAAACCTGAAGAGATTAAAAGAAGAAAGGGTTTATATTGACTCACAGTTTCAAAAGTTTCAGTCCATGGTCACTTTGCATGGCTGCTTTTAGCTTTGTGTTAAGGTAATAGATCATCACATTGAAATCTTAGGACAGAGAAAAGCTGGTCACTTCATAGCATCTGGGAAGCAAAGAGAGAGTGAGAAGCAATCGCCAGAATTTCAGCAATGCCCTCAAGGGCAGAATCTCAGTTATTTTTTCTCCCAGAAGGATCTGTCACCCAAAGCTTTCACCATTTCTTAATAGTGCCACACTAGTGACCAAGTCTTCAATACATGAGCTTTTAGGGACCATTTCCATATATATATCACAAACTAGTAGGTATCATTTTTATATTTATTTTTCACAAATCTATAGTGTATTTTGATCATATTAAAAACCAAATGTACCCACTCTTGTCCCAGTACCCCTGCTGCTGATCTCCTTGTTCATTCCAAATAGTTTCTCTTTTACTTTTATGCTTTTATTTTTATTTGGTATGTAAATCCATATGGTGTGTGGGGTGTGTGTGTGAGAGAGACAGAGAGAGACAGAGACAGAGACAGACAGAGACAGGCAGAGGCAGAGACAGATGTAAAGACACAGTGATACAGAGACACAGAGAGCTGCACTAAATTTTCTTATGGGAGCACGGATGACAGCTTATTTAAACAAGCATGAGCAACTAACTAGTGACTACATAACTAAAGAACTGACTATAAATCCTCAAGAGAATAGAGTCTATGATTCTCTAATGAGGGATCAATAAAAATTTAAGCCATAACAATGCTAAATTCTAAGGTTTGTGAACAAATTATAATTCCTAATTGATCATTCTAGCTGAATCTGTAGCTTATCAGAAATAATATTGATCTGAGGGTCTGGTTTGGAATATGGTTATCACCAAGAAATATGTCTAAGTAACAGGTTCCTTTTAAGTAAGAAAGGGAAATACTGAGTGACTTGAACTAGTATAATTCTGTTTTGCATTTCTGACCAACTCAGCTTCCAATAAACTCTGAGTTTCTTTATATTCCAGTTGTTAAGGCAACAAGTTTTGATGCCTCTACCAACTTAACCTAGTGTATTTACCCTGTTGCATTGTCAAACACACTGATGCAGATAGCTATAGGGTGACTGACTTCCACTTGTAGCCTAGTGCTTGCATAATGATTTTTGCCCATGCAGAGAGGCATTATCCTTAATAATGTTTCTTTCCAGCCCACTTTATATATAACCAGCTTATAGGCCAATTAAGCAATACAGAAATTATATGAAGAAAATGGCTGTTTCTAAGGTAAATGTTCTGGACAGTAGTAAAAGTCAGCCCATACATTTAAGCTTGCTCTTGAAGTAGACATGACAATACAAATATAGAAGTTTTAAAATCTAACTATATTGACTTCACAGTATTTATGAGTGGGTTTTTCACTCCATTCAAACAAAGTGAACTCAAACTCACAGACACAGTTAATGTATAAAGGCTGAAAGAACTCTGATAAGTGCAGCTGGAATCAAACAGAAGGCGTTTTCCCAATATCAAAAGCCTGAAAACAAACATTGGCATCTGTGTTGTTACAATAAAACATTTAAGGTATGAATTGCTGGATGTGAGTGCTAGAAATGGACTCTGTAGCAGACTTCTACACAGGCAGTTTATGGGGGTGACTCTAGGGAGCAATGCTTATAAAGAAACAAGCTACTCCAAACCTGCACTAACAGATAAGTCAAAACCCAGGACATTCAGTGAAAGTCTTAAAGAGTGCTCCTGGCTGAGGTGTAGGACACAGGTACTCCACCTTATTCACACATCAGAGACTGCATGAGGACTTTCCCTGTGAAAGAGATAGGCTTGGCAAGATGGTGTCTGCTCCCTTGGGCTGAGAGCAGCTACTGGAAGTGACTCTATTGTGAGGGACCAGCAGTCCTCTTTCCTGAAAGTAGAAGACTGAGAATTTTAAACCCCAAGTCAGGGATTCCTTTATATACAACTGAAATGCCATTGTAAAAGGCCTGAGATACAAGTACAGAGACTCAGTGAAGTGAACAATGAAAAATTTAAATTTCATAACTGTGAGCTTCTAGGGAATGCTTTGCTTGGGGGAACTCTAGTTAACTTGTTTAAATCCTTTCTAATATTTTCTTCCTTCTGTTTAATTCAATGACGTTCAGCCTGGAGATATTTTACATCCCACTTACCTCCAGGATATATTTGACAATGCCTAGAGGCACATTTTGTTAGCACATCTGGAGTAGCATGCTAAGAGACACATAAACATGTGACCATGTATGACATAACACTCACCACCAACAATTACTTGGACCAAAATACTGACAATGGCAAAGTTGAAAAACCCAAACCTTGTCCAAACCCAAACTTTGGTTAGAAGTTGCAGATAACACAGCTTTGCCTTCTTTATTTTGAAAATGTTGAACTGTTAAATTCATACTGTTTCTTAAATCTGATTTTTAGCCTTTGACACATTGTGCTTCTGAAAGATTGAATGTCAAGAATTAAGTTGAAAGTAGCAAAGATAATCCTTGATTATAAAGCTTTTCTCTTCATTCCTCAGGTCTAAGACTGGACTATATTTTCCAGTCTCTGCAGTTTGAATGTTAGAGTGACAGAGTCTCATCTAAAGAAGAGAATGATTAAAATAAGATAAAAGTATGACTTTACTAATCTTGTAAAGAGATGTTTTTTTCTTTTGATTCATAAATGTTTAAAAAGAGGGGCAATAATGGGAACAAACCTCATGGGGAACGTTCCTTAAATAGGGTACGTTAATGCCATCGTGAATGAGTGTTAAATTATAAAAGTCTAGTTGCTCAATTAGGATAAAAACAGGCCTCTAAGGAGAGGAAGGTCTAATTAAAGTTTGAGATATGCATTTAAGAGAAAGGCTCTCAGGAGAGTGGTATGGTCAATACAGCAGACAGCTGAAGACATGTAAAGTCCCTTGACAGTGGAGTCCCTTCCTTGGTGCCTGCATTGGTGAGCATTGTCCAGCACTGTGAGAGAGATCTGTATCTGGGGAAAATACAGAATTTCAAAATGTGAACTATCAGGTGCTGGAGAGGTGGCTTAGTAGATATAAGTGCTTACTGCTCCATCAGAAGAGCAAAAGTCAGATGCAAACACCCACAGGTGGCTCACAAAACACATGTAATTCTGGCTCCAAGAACCATCCTGCTTCTGGCATCCATGAACCCTTACACACACACACACACACACACACACACACACACGCAGGCATGTATACATACATATGCATGCACACACACACATGAACATACACATACATGTATGTATACTATACACACATGCATTCTTGTGCACACACATTTATGCACACATGCAGGAATACACACATGCATGCACACAAAATAAGTTTAAAAACTGAAGCAAGACTGTAACTTTGTCCAATTACAAAGTTAAAATAACTTAACCTATTGGTGGTTGGGTGTTATCCAGATTGTATAAAACTACTAGCTCATGGTAGTCTACAATTTCAACCTTAGATGACTTTCTCTTTTCCTAAAGGTTCTTGTCTTTATGGTCACTGGGAAAAATCAGTACTGAATGTTAAGCTAAGTTATGTGTATCTCACCTGGTCTTCATGCTTAAAATACTATGTGAGTCTCAAGTGGGCACATGTATCTTCACTGGGATATAATTTTGGCATTAACAAAATTATTTTTCTTTTAATGTGTTAAAGTTTTTGTTTTTCAAATAGATATTCAATTTGGTTTTTTTATTTGCTGAACTATAAAATTTCTTTTATTAAAACTTTTTATTGGTTATTTTATTTATTTACATTTCATATGTTATCCCCCTTCCCGATTTCCCCTCTGCAAACCCCCATCCCATCGCCCCTCTCCCTGCTTCTATGAGGGTGCTCCCCTCCCATCAACCCCTTCTCTCCTCACCACCTTAGCATTTTCCTATGATGGGGCATCAAGCCTTCACAGGACCAAGGACCTCCCTTCCCACTGATGTCAGATAAGACTATCCTCTACTATATATGTGATTGGAGCCATGGGTCCCTCCATGTGTACTCTTTGGTTGGTGGTTTAGTCCCTGGGAGCTCTGGGGGGTCTGGTTGGTTGATACTGTTGTTCTTCCTATGGGGTTGCAAACCCCTTCAGTCCTTGCCCTAATTCCTCATGCTCAGTCCAATGGTTGGCTGCAAGCATCTGCATCTGTAAAGACAATATAGAGGTATCGAGGCTATTATGAGCTGAGAAAGTGTGGGAGCCTCTCACACAGATATCATACTCTAGATGAAGACAGAGGCCCAAGATACAGAGGAACCATCTAACATTCATACTGACATCTTTTCCAAATATATCTGATGCAGCAATCAGTGTTACAGGCATTAGTCAATATCCCATTCTATAACAGGACACCAGAGATTATTAGGGAATAAAGGACAAAAGGATCATTTTGTTTCATAGTTCTTAAAGTACCAATCTGATAAAAAGCAGCCTTATTGCTTTAAGCCTCATTATCTTTAATATAAACCAGATATTTATCAGTTTTATACCAAATATGTGATTAAATTTCTAAATAATTGGCAGCTGGGGACTCAGTCTGTGTCACAGGGCTCCATAGACAAATAGCACCAGAAGAAAGCTAGCCTCCCAGGAGTGTGGATAAGCCTGTGAGTGGAGGTAAGACAAGCTCCATTGTTCAGCGGGACCCACCCAGAACCCTCAGGACACAGAGACTGAGGAGTGCCTTTCCGGTTTCCTTCTGCTGTGGGGAGCTGAACCTGTGACACAGGGCTCCATACTCAAATAGTGACAGGAGAGAACTGGTCTCCCAGGAGTGCTGACACACATTCGAGCACAGGAAGATCACCACTTATGTTCAAATTCCTGGCCCAAGAGGGACCCTAGCAGAGCCATCAGGACACAGGAATCAAAGAACAGCTAGAGACATGATCCTTCTGGTTTTTGTCTGCACCCCAGAGCTGACCCTGTACCACAGTTCTCCAAACCCAAATTCTTCTCAGAGAGAGCTGGTCTCCAAGGAGTACTGACGCAGAGGCTTACAGGAGGAACAAGCCACAGTCAGAGAGAGAGGGCAAGACCAGCTAACACCAGAGATAACCAGATGGCGAAAGGCAAGGGCAAGAATATAAGGAACAGAAACCAAGGCAACTTGGAATCATCAGAACCCAGTTCTCCCACCTCAGAGAGGCCTGGATACCCCAAAACACCAGAAAAGCAAGATTCAAATTTAAAATTGCTTCTAATGAGGATGGTAAAAGACTTTAAGAGGGAAATAAATAACTCCCTTAAAGAAATACAAGAAAGCACAGGTAAACAGCTAGAAGCCTTTAAAGAGGAAATACAGAAAAACACAACCAAACAGGTGAAAGAAATGAACAAAACCATCCAGGATCTAAAAATGGAAATAGAAACAATAAAGAAATCACAAAGGGAGACAAAGCCAGAGATAGAAAACCTAGCAAAAAGATCAGGAGTCATAGATGCAAGCATCACCAACAGAATACAAGAAATAGAAGAGAGAATCTCAGGTGCAGAAGATACCATAGAAAACATTGACACAACAGTCAAAGAAAATGCAAAATGCAAAAAGTTCCTAACCCAAAACATCCAGGAAATCCAGGATACAATGAGAAGACCAAACCTAAGGATAATAGGTATAGAAGAGAGTGAAGATTCCCAATTTAAAGTCCAGTAAATATCTTCAACAAAATTATAGAAGAAAATTTCACTTATCTAAAGAAAGAGATGAACATAAATATACAAGAAGCCTACAGAACTCCAAATAGATTCGACCAGAAAAGAAATTGCTCCTGTCACATACTAGTCAAAACACCAAATGCACAAAACAAGGAAAGATACTAAAAGCAGTAAGGGAAAAAGGTAACATAACATAGAAAGGCAGACATATCAGAATTACATTAGACTTCTCACCAGAGACTGCAAAAGAGAGAAGATTCTGGGCAGTTCTCATACAGGGAACTTCCAGCCCAGGCTACTGTACCCAGCAAAACTCTGAATTACCATAGATGGTGAAACCAAGATATTCTAAGACAAAACCAAATTTACACACTATCTTTCCACAAACCCAGCCCTACAAAGGACAATAGATGGAAAACACCAACACAAGGAGGGAAACTACACCCTAGAAAAAGCAAGAAAGTAATCTTTCAAAAAAATCAGAAGAATACAGCTACATAAACATAGAAATAACATAGAAAATAACGGGAAGAAACAATCACTATTCCTTAATATCTCTTAACATCAATAGACTGAATTCCCCAATAAAAAGACATAGGCTAACAGACTGGATACATAAAGAGGACCCAGCATTTTGCTGCATACAGGAAACTCACCACAGTGTTAAAGCCAAACACTACCTCAGAGTAAAGGGCTGGAAAAATGGTCCCAAGAAAGAGGCAGGAGTAGCTATTCTAATGTTAGATAAAATCAACTTTCAACCAAAAGTCATCACAAAAGATGACTTTTGTGATGATAAGGAAGATCAATTCATAAGGACAAGGAAGATAAGGAAGGACAATTCATTCTCAATAAAGGGAAAAATCTACCAAGAAGAACTCTCAATTCTGAACATCTATGCTCCAAATGCAAGGAGCACAATCACACAAGTAACTTTACTAAAGCTCAAAGTACACATTGCACCTCACACAATAATAGTGGGAGACTTCAACACCCTACTCTCATCAATAAACAGATCTTGGAATCACTAACTAAATAGAGACATACTGAAACTAACAGAAGTTATTGACCAAATGGTTTTAACAGATATCTATAGAACATTTCATCCTAAATCAAAAGACTCTAACTTCTTCTCAACACCTCATGGTACTTTCTCCAAAATTGACCATGTAATTAGTCACAAAACAAATCTCAACAGATATAAGAAGATTGAAATAATCCCATGCCTCCTATCAGATCATTACAGAATAAGGCTGGTCTTCAATGGCAACAAAAACAACAAAAATCCCACATACACATAGAAGCTGAACAATGCTCTCTTCAATGATAACTTGGTCAAGGAAGAAATAAAGAAAGAAGTTAAAGATGTTCTAATATTTAATAAAAATGAAAGTACGACATACCCAAATTTATGAAACACAATGAAATCAGTGTTAAGAGGAAAACTCATAACACTGAGTGCCTCCAAAAAGAACCTGGAAAAAGCATACACTAGCAGCTTAACAGCACACCTGAAAGCTCTAGAACAAAAAGAAGCTAATACACACAAGAAGAGTAGAAGGCAGGAAGTAATCAAACTCAGGGCTGAAATCAACCAAGTAGAAACAAAAAGAACTATACAAAGAATCAACAAAACCAGGAGCTGGTTCTTTGAGAATCAACAAGATAGATAAATCCTTCGCCAGACTAACCAGAGGGCACAGAGACAGTATCCAAATTAACAAAATCAGATGATATGACAGTATACTTAAGTGACCAGAAAAACTCCACCAGAGATCTGCTACAGCTTATAAACAGCTTCAGCAAAGTGGCCAGATACAAAATTAACTCAAGCAAATCAATAGCCTTCCTATACTTGAAGGATCAATAGGCTGAGAAAGAAATTAGGGAAATGACACCTATCACAATAGTCACAAATAATATAAAGTATCTTGGTGTGACTCTAATCAAACAAGTAAAAGATCTGTATAACAAGAACTTCAAGTCTCTGAAGAAAGAAGTTGAAGAAAACCTTAGAAGATGAAAGACCTCCCATGCTCTTGAATTGACAGAATTAATAAAGTAAAAATGGTCATCTTGCAGAAAGCAATCTGCAGATTCATAATCCCCATCAAAATTCCAATTCAATTCTTCATAGACCTAGAAAGAGCAATTCTCAAATTCATATGGAATAACAAAAATCCCAGGATAGCAAAAACTATTCTCAACAATAAAAGAACTTCTGGGGGAATCAGTATCTCTGACCTCAAGCTGTACTACAGAGCAGTAGTGATAAAAACTTCATGGTATTGGTACAGTGACAGGCACATAGATCAGTGGAATAGAATTGAAGACCCAGAAATGAACCCACACACCTACGGTCACTTGATCTTTGACAAAGGAGCTAAAACCATACAGTGGAAAAAAGACAGCATCTTCAACAAATGGTGCTGGTTCAACTGGAGATTAATATGTAGAAAAATGCAAATTGATCCATTCTTATCTCCCTGTACAAAGCTCAAGTCCAAGTGGATCAAGGTCCTCCACATAAAACCAGATACACTAAATCTAATAGAAGGGAAAGTGGGGAAAAGTCTCGAACACATAAGCACGGGGGAAAGTTCCTGAACAGAACACCAATGGCTTATGCTCTAAGATCAAGAATCAACAAATGGGACCTCATAAAATTGCAAAGCTTACGTAAGGCAAAGGACACTGTCAATAGGACAAAATGTCAACCAACAGATTGGGAAAAGATCTTTACCAATCCTACCTCCGATAGAGAGCTAATATCCAGTATATAAAATAACTCAAGAAGTTAGACTCCAGAAAACTAAACAATCCTATCAAAAACTGGGGAGCAGAGCTAAACAGAGAATTCTCAACTGAGGATACTCGAAGAGCTGAGAAGCACCTAAAGAAATGTTCAACATCCTTAGTCATCAGGGAAATGCAAATGAAAACAACCCTGAGATTCCACCTCACACCAGTCAGAATGGCTAAGATCAAAAACTCAGGTGACAGCAGATGTTGGTGAGGATATGGAGAAAGAGGAACACTCCTCCACTGCTGGTGGGATTGCAAGCTGGTACAACCACTCTGGAAATCAGTTTGGCGGACCCTCAGAAAATTGGACATAGTACTACCTTAGGATCCAGCTATACCACTCCTGGTCATATACCCAGAAGATGCTCCAACATGTAATAAAGACACATGCTTCACTATGTTCATAACAGCCATATTTATAATAGCCAGAAGCTGGAAACAACCCAGATGTGAGGGACATAGGAATGGATACAGAAAATTGGTACATTTACACAATGGAATATTACTCAGCTATTAAAAACAATGACTTCATGAAATTCACAAGCTATTGGCTGGAACTTGAAAATATCATCCTGAGTGAGGCATCCCAGTCACACATGGTATGTACTCACTGATAAGCGGATATTAGCCAAAAAGTTCGGAATATCATGATTCAATTCACAGCAACTGTTGGACTGATTGTGGGGTCCCAGATGAAGGAGGTGGAGAAGGGACTGAAGGAGCTGAGGGAGTTTGCAGACCCATGGAGTGAGCAACATTATCAACTTGTCAATCCCCCTGGTGCTCCCAGAGACTGGACCACCAACCAAAGAATACATATGGAGGGACCCATGGTGCTGGCCACATATGTGGCAGAGGATGGCCTTGTTGGCCATCAGTGGGAGGAAGAGGCCCTTGGGTCTGAGAGTGTTAGATGCCCCAGTATAGGGGAATGCCAGGAAAGGAAGATGGGTGTGGATGGGGGAATACCCTCATAGAAACATGAGGAGGGGGGATGGGATAGGGGGTTTCCATAGAGGAGACCTGGAAAGGGGAAAACATATGAAATGTAAATAAAGTATCAAAATTTTTTTAAAAAATTAAAAAGTGCTTACATATAAAAAATAATGTTTGTTTTGATACTGGATTTCTCTGCAGAGATCTGGCTAACCTAGAACACTCTCTTTAGACCAGTCTGTCTTTGAACTAACAGATCCACCTGCCTCAACCTCCCAAATGCTGAAATTAAAGGTGTGAGCCACCACTTCTAGCCTATTTTATTAGTTGTTGATGGTTTGGTTTTGTTTTAATCCTGTCAAAAATGAAGGATTAAGAGAAATATCCTGGGCTGGAGAGATGGCTCGGTGGTTAAGAGCACTGGCTGTTCTTCCAGAGATCCTGAGTGCAATTCCCAACAACCATCTGTAATAGGATCCAATGCCCTCTTCTGGTTTGTCTGAGAAGAATGACACTGAACTCACATACATAAAATAAATAAATCTTAAAGAGAAATATCCCAAGAGGCTTGAGTTCAGGTGGGACAGGAGCAAATATACTCTTTGACAAAGAAACAAAAACAATTTCTAAATAATTATAATTAGGATAGAATTGAAATAAGAGGAGCAGAGTATACTGTAGAGCATATCACTTAATTCACAAGCCAGGAAAGCAAATAGAAAGAGGAAGAAACCAGCATGCCACACTTCCTTTAGCATATCCTTCAGTAACCTAAGGACTATACCTCACGTCCTAAAGGTCCCACTACCTCCAAATAGTGTCACCTAGGAACCAATCTTTTAATACAGATATCTTTAGAGGATACTTAAACATAGTGTAAACTCAACTAATATTATATCTTAGATTAACATGATAAACAAAAGTTTATTTATATATAATTCCTGGAATGAAGTTGCAAATAAAAATGGCTTCCTATGAATGAGCCCTAGAATAGAAAGTAAACCTTCACAGGAGATGCCTAAGTCCCAATTCTTTTCTGTAATTAGCAATATAACATACAATTGTACTTCTGGTCATTAACTTAAATATCTGAAGAGTCAGGCCACCAATCTATCACTAGTATGTCTTCCAGCCATGGCACTCTACGTGCCTAAACATTGTCTATTCCTTGCCCCAGTCTCTCTGTAGGCTTATATTTTTTTGAACCCTACTTTAATAAGGATATTTAAGTGCTTCAACCTCCTTTATAGCCAACCAACCAAAGGTAAGGGAGTAAGATGGCTAATAGGACAAAAGGGGTGTAGCTCTGTTTAGAAGTAGATCCTTGAGGCAATTCCAATCTTCATTGTCTGCAGTCCTGTCCTCTAGCAAAACAGCAAACATATACTAGGAGTAGCAGCTCCATCTAGAAGAAACCACAAGACTCCGCAAATTGTCATGAGTCTGATGAAGTGGCAAATGCATCCACAACAGCACCAGAAGTTCTTTGGTGCATTTTTATCTACAAAGTTGTGACAAGCAAGATCAGAGAAGCATATAAGGTAAACCAGAGTGTCATCCATGGTCTGTTGGGTTATACTTATATTTTTTCTAAATATCACATATCCTATCAAGCATCCACTCCAGCAAAACATCACATGCCCTTTCACCAGAAAGCTTCCAGAAAAAAAAAAAAAAACCCACCACATGTCTGTTCTCAGCAAAACTTCCTCACATAATAGTTTCTATAAAAATATCACTTGACACAACTGGCTCTCCATCAAAACCAGAAATTTCCACTTCCTCTCTCAGGCAACGTCTTCCCATGAATGAATGGCATTATTTCCTTGTCATATACTCCTTGGGAAAGGGCCCAAAGAAAGAGAATAACTTCAAACTTAGGGTTTTAGTTTAAAGAGGGACTACAATTTTGTTTAAATTAAGACAGAGCAGATATGGTGGATTTAACCCACTTTCTTTTATCCATGACTCCTTCACTTCCAAATCTAAAAGTAGGTTAAATATAAAACAGTGCAGGCATTGCCCTTGCATTGCTGACTGTGACATGTCCTGTCCGATTCTTTCACACTGCCACTGATGAGCATTTATACTGCTGCATACACAGCCGAGGACCTGAGATCTTGGTTTAATTAACGGCCAGTAGCCTTTACATTCCCTCCTTATAGTCCTGCCTCCTCTCTCCAAATCCTCTTTTGCTGCTCCATCCCTAGGAACCTAAGGTTTTTTCGGGCCACTCATTGAGAGATCTACTTCAGGATATCTTGAAGAAGGTTCAAGCATTTTTAATAAATGCTCCAGGTAACCATTTCCACCAGAGAAGTTTAGAAAAATCTTGTTCCATTTGTGATTTCTTAGCTTTCAATATACTATATTGCCATTCACTTCTCAATAAAATGGTGCCACCATTTGTCCTAGTCCATAAACTGGACTTTGAAGTCCTCTAGATTTTGTACTGGCTCTATTCCCATATACAATTCACTATTTGTGCTTTTGGTATTGTCATTAAGGCATATTTCAAATATTCCCCCCACACCTCTAACACTACTGGAATCCCCTCATCAAAATGTCTACAAATCTTGACAATATTTCTACTTTTATGGTTCATGTTCTATATACAGTGGTTGGAGTGAATTTTTTGCAACTATAGATCAGATTTTTATCAAATTCGTATCACATTTTTTTTATCAAATCCTTTACTAGATTATAAGTTAGAATAGAATTCAAACATCTGTATTTTACTAACCTGTCAGCTTTATTGAAATCCTTTCTCTTACCAACTCATTCTATTTCATTCTCCAATTATCCTTGGAGTGTTCCAAAATAACAGATTTTTGCCTGAATCATACTTTATTGTCTAGATCTTTCATTTGCATACATGGGACTGCTGTGTATGTCTATCTCACCTTAAATATAACTTTCTTTACTACATTATTGTAAGTAGACTGTTACAACCTCATAAGGAGTAAAATGCTCTTCTAATGTAAATCTAAGCGGCCTGATCCTTTCACACTTTATAAGCACTTGTGTTTGTTTAGGCCTGAAATAATCAACTTATTCCTTTCAGTTTTCTAAAAATGTAGTTTTATGAATGCAAGATATATAATATGTACTATATGATATCACTATACAATATAGCATGCAATCAAAGACTTGAAGATGGTAAAAGAGTAAATGCCTGTTAAATAAATTGATTAGTAGATAGATAGATGGATAGATAGATGGTAATGGTGATGGCTGGAGAGATGATAAATAGATACATACATACATATATGTGATAGATACATGCATGCATACACACATACTTACATACATACATACATACATGATATAGATAGGTAGATAGATAGATAGATAGATAGATAGGCAGATAAATGACTAATAGATTAGTAGGTAGGAAGAAAAAACACAAAAAGCAAGGGTTGTTAGATTTTTGTGTTGACCTTAAATTTATGAAAAATGTAATACTTTTCCAGAGTTCCCCGTGCAAAGTTCAGTGTATAGAATTTCCCTGTAGACATGACATATAAATAATGTATAAACCAATTCTCCAAAAATAGTTACCCAAACTAGGAGTAAATGGAAGTCAGATAGAGGGAAAATGAATCTAGGTAAGTTTTTAGACAATCAATATTCTGGTTTCTGGTACCAACCTGCACCATATCCCAAATTCCACTCTTAAGTAATTCCAATTACCAGTATGTAGGAATAATATACTCCTGGGAATTGTATTTTAGATCTATCTGTTAGCAACTGAGTTAAAACACAAAAGTTAGTAGGTAGACAGCTGAGGAAATAATAGGAAATTCGTGATCTTATATTAATGTCATTATCTTTGTTCTTTGGGATCTATATTGGGAATGGACTGGTTCTATATTTACTCCAAATACCAGTAATAGAAAAAGATGCATCATGGGGTATTTTGAGACAGCATCTCTATATTTATATATTGTAAAGCATGGCTTTACAATTGGACATAACTGTCAGGAGTCTGGGGTTATGCTCTCTGTCTTCAGTATCATTCTGTTTCTGGGGACATATCATTCCTAGTTCCGAAGGGTTATTCTTTTATGCTTATAAAGTGCAGGTCCATGTGTGTACCCAATATCTATTTTGTTGAAGTAATGCTGTATTATCTATCATACATGCAAAGACATCTCCAATATATTATCTATAGATCTTTTTTCCCATTGCTCAGTTCGACAGGCCACTGATCCCTTGTCTGCCCAGCAATGGCAAGAAAAATTTTCTTCCCTCTGGGAAGAACAACCAATATTCTGTGTTTAGAACAACAAAAATGATAGAAATCCAGGTAGAAGAGTGGTTGCTGCTTTGTCTTTCATATGAACCACATCAAAAAGATCCAGGATGTCTCCGTTGATAGATACCCCAATTCTTCTCAGCTTAGTACCTCTTGGTTACCATACAAGGGTCATAAGTGTCAAACTTGATCAAATCAATTTCTCTGTTCTGCAAATCACTCAAAATGATGTCTTTCCCCTTTGTGAGAGGATCAGTGTTGCAAATGGCATAGCAGCATAGATCACCAGGTAAGGATTCTTTGGGGTCCACAGATGTAATATTATTTTTATATGTCACATGATCATTCACTCTGGCTCTGCCAAGGCTGGCATCTAATAAAACCAGGAGAGATGGTTTGATCAGTTCTGACTTTGTCATTCTCCTTAATGAAGAGCTGTATTAGGAGCTGCACTTCATCACCTGTCAGGACATTCTGAATTCCTTTTCTTGGGTATGATAGGAAGACATTCTCCCATCTTGAAGGGACTGATGCGTGTACATAAAGCAAATATGCTTGTCACTGTACCCAGTTCTTGGAGGCTGCTACACACTTCTGCCATTTGCTCTAGGAACTAAACAGCTAAAGAAAAACTCAAAATGACACTAGATACTGATAGCTCTTGACATTCAAAAGAGGACTACTACTAAATTCCTTTTATTGTTAATGCTTTCTATGGCTGTCTGTCTTTTTATTTGGCATTGATTTTTGAGTCAGGATCTTAGTATGTAGCCCATACTGGCCTCAACTTGCAATCCTCTTGCCTTGCTCTCCTGAGTGCTGGAATATACCATCACATCTAGTTCCAATGGAAGTTATAATTGTCAAATTTGGAAATATCATTCATTTTATAAAATGTGCATTTGGAAAGAATAAAACCTTTTTAAAAGATAGATGTTAGTCAGAGATTTACCTCAACAGCTAGATTACCCCAATAGTTTTTCACAGACCTGAAAGTTACAAAGTATAGAAAACATTCTCAAATAATTATATATGTCAATATTTATATGTATTTGTTGTGGGTTTTTTTTTTTTTTTACATTTTGGTCTTTTTAATTTTTATTTATTTTTCTTATTTTATTTTATTTATTTACTTTTCAAATGCTATCTCCTTTCCCACTTTCCCCTCTACAAATCCCCTATCCCATCCCCACTTACCCTGCTTCAATGAGGGTTGTTGTTATTGATCATAAATACCAAAATTACTCATCGTTACCTATTATTTATGCCAGTAGTTCTTAACCTGTAGGTCACAACCCCAACAGGAGACACATATCAGATATTCTGAATATCAGACATTTACATTATGATTCATAACAGTAGCAAAATTACAGTTATAAAGCAATAACAAAATAATTTTATTGTTGGAAGGGTCTCCACAACATGAGGAATTATATTAAATGGTCCACATTAAAAAGGTTGAGGATGAATGAGACTTCTAAGACAATATTTTCCTCTTCAAATTTTTACTCCCATTTATGGTTTAAAAACAGCAGCATGCTTATGAACAAAAAAAAAGACTAAATAACAATACATTAACACTGTGTGATAATATACAGTCATTAAAAACTTGTGTATGTTATGTAATAATATAAAAAGTCTATAATGTATTTAACTTAAAATGTTTGCTGACTGAAGTTATGTTCCATACATGCTGGATCCTTCATTCTCGATGATGACAAATGAAGATACACTCTCTGACTTTGAAAATTAAAAATGTACAATACCCAATGCTTTGATAAAACAATGTATAATTTTAGATTGTATACCATAAAACATAAATTATGAAAGTCATTATTAAAAACAAAAAGTCTTCCATAGACTAATCCTCCATAGACTAGAAAATTACTCATGTTAAATTTCACATAATCAAACTGAAATTTTAAAAAAGTGGACAGATGCCCCAAAAGAGTCATTTTTTCTGAAAATTCAAGCTTCCAGTCTGAGTCTGCACAGTAAGAAAGTGCTCCACACACACACATGCACACGCATATGCACGTACACACACACACACACACACACACACACACACACATATGCACATCTGCAGGCATGAACAGTGATAGATAGATAGATAGATAGATAGATAGATAGATAGATAAACAGATACATACATACATACATACATACATACATACATAGGTAGGTAGCACACCACTACTTCAGATCTCACTGTTTCCTAATGCTTGGAAGAATCTCCTGTTCCATTGAATATTATACAAACTTATATTTAGAATCAAAACCAATTAGACATATATCTAATTTTCTTATAATTTTGTCTTTGGGTAACACAAAAGAACAGGTGACTACATTGCTTGTTCTTTGAAGTCAGACTGTAAGAAACTTTAATTTTCTTCTTTTGCTACATTTGCTAAAACAATGAAGCTCTAATTTATTGAAAGAAAACCAAATTCATGTATAATTTTCCATGAAAATATTGCAAGCTCATGTTTCATGACTGTCATTTGAGAATACTAAAACTGTATATGTTAAATAAACACCTGCCAAGGTAATAAAAAATAAAATCTAAACTCTAGTGTGATCAAAGTCAAGAAGTTATCCACCCCAACACCTAGCTCCCATGTAGCCACCTGCCTTCACAGTCTCTATTCATAGAAAGCATCATAGGGATACCATAGTATAACACAGAGGTGGGCTGTTTCCCTTTCTAGAAAATGCCTTTGAATATGAAAGAAAATTGTGAGATATTTTATGATCATAACTTAAGAGGCACATTCAATCAACAGACTTAATCAATAACTTTTCATGGTGAATATACTCTCATTCAGTCCATAAACTATTTGTCTATCAGCTGACGTGACTTCAGGGTAAGCTGATATTCACTTAACTGTCACATGGATTTTGCTAAGACCCTTAAAGCATTTTGTTAACTATGCCTTCTCACTGTAAGCTTCTTTTTATTCCCTTAGTAAATCCAAGGTGAATTCAAATGATAAAAATAATGTAAATTAAAGATCTAGGATGTTTATTAAAACCAAAGGGAGATTGTGTTTGTTGTGTGTCATAACACGGAATATAATAAAGATAGGATTTTTCTCCCTGATGCTCATTTTGCGTATTAAATGTTTTAATCATTTTGAGCACAAGCATTTGCCTTCATTATTGCTGCATGGCAGGAAAGGTCTAAGGTTCTGTTTTGTGTACAATCAATGAGAACAGCAGCCTACATTTAGAAAGTGATTTGTATTCAGGCATTTCCAAAGTTTTTTGCATGCAATTTCAGTTACTCTTGTCTGTTTGTTTAGTATAAGCATCTTTTATCTGACAATTTAAAGGAGGTCAGAATTTTATGAACTGTACTGGTTTGCTGTATTATATTTTAAAGCACCAGGACTAAATGTGCATGGTGGGATGAAGGTAGGGAATGAGAAACTATGTTTATGCTACATACAGTTGGAAGTTGCATTTATATATCTTTGTCCTTTGATGTTACTAGAATATTTATTTCCCTTCTGTAGAGATGATTGTTCAAAGATTGCTTTAGTTATTTACTCTGGGGTAATGGTAGTTTAAACAACTTTTAAGATATATTGAGTTCATTTGAATCTTAATTATGTAGTCTTAGGAAAGTTGTATTTAATCTACAGCTATTTTCCCCAGGCTTAAGATTGGATACGAAGACCAGCTTCATGACTGTGATGTGAAATAGAACTAATGCATAGAAATCACTATGCTTAAAAGATAGTGGCTGATAGTCAGCATGGACTCACACTAGAAAAAAATGAAAATAATGGTAAGCAATACCTTACCATTTTGAATGTTTGAATGCTTACCAAACATTCCACCACAGAGCTATGCCCCAAGCCTACTTATTATGTTAAGACATGATTTCTCTAAGTTTCTCAGGGTGGTCTTGAACTGTATGTGGTTCTGTATTCCAGACAAGTTCTGAATCCATCATCCTTCTTCCTCAACTTCTATCAACCAGACTGACAGGCCTATGCCACTGGGATTGATTAGGATTACATACTTATCTGGTTTTGTAGAGGAATTTTAATCCAATAACATAACTGCTCTGACAAGAGATCACAGCAAGAACCTTCTAGGTCTATGTGATCTGGCTGGAATTCAGACATGTCCTTAGTATATACCTTTGATTCCAAACAATAACAACTGAGGGACAGAAAAGTAACAAATCAAAGAAAGATTTGACAGAATGAGTAGAACATAAAATATTCCCTATTCACAGGAGAACAGCTACAGGGAGGGGGACAGAACAGTTTTACCAGGAGAGTTTTACAGAGAAAGGTTGCAGGTGAATAGAGCCAGAACATGAGAAGGAGCAAGATGATTAGAACAGATGGTGAGAACTAGTTTGAGGACAAGCAGATCAATTCAGTCAGAAGCTGATAGAAGCAAGTTTGAATCAGTCAGCTTGGAGGGGAGTTTGAGCCATAACAGCTGAGTTGCACCAGTCAGCCAGAATTCAGAAAGACACAGAAAGGGTGAGCTTATTGGGCAGACAACAATTACTTCTGGTGAATAAAAGATACATTTACCTGTTGTAATCTGATTTTCCTCATAATTATTTTTAATTATAGTCTAAAAGAAAAACTAAGTGAATAAACTTGGACATCACCACTTGCACTTCCCTTCAGAGACAATTAATTATTGGAGGACATGACCCTTGGTGAGACACTGTGTGAGACTAGATACCAGTCCTTAATTAATTGTTGCTGTGCTGATCATCTGCCTATCCACTCTGGCAAAATATCTATCAATAGTTTTTATTTAAAAAAAGAAAGATTTTTTTCAACTCATGATTTCAGGGGATTTGATTGCAAGGTCTACTGGTATCTTTATCTTAAGTCATAATGGCATACCTTCTGTAGTGGAGAATGGGCTATGGACCTCATCGTATCTGTAAAGAGAAGGGGATACCAAAGAATGGAATAAAACATTGATGGCACAGCCTAATGAGCTGCTTCCTACAACTAAGATCCTCCTCCTAAACACTGAAACACCTTCTCACAATGCCACAGGCTCCAAACAAGTCTTTAACATGGAGCTGATGGTGACATGTTAAGACTGTGTCATAATACTAAACCAACAGACCATACCAATTTTACACAATCCGGCTCAATGTGACTCCCCCAATTGTTCAGAAATAAAGGGCCAATGTATAAAGAGCAAACTTATCTGACAAGTGTTGCAGAAAATAGTAAAAAAGTAGTACCATCCCACACTATACCCAGCTACTCTCTGCCAATGGTCTCTCCACTCTAGGCTAGACCCATGAAGCAGACTTCCCAGCTCCCGTTTACCTGCCTTAGAACCACTTGTACATTCTTAGCCATCTACCTCCTGTGGCTAGTTGTCACAAATACCCTTAACCCAGTAAATCAAAACTCTAGAACCTTGTAATTAATCAGTCAGATTTATATATCAATAAATTCTCAATTCACAAGATGCCCACATAATAATTTCAGAGCCAGTTGATAATGATACAAGCTGCCCACCTAGATTAGTCAAGTTATCCCAATTATTCTATCCTTTTATTTTATTCATAGCTACCTGTGGCTATTTAAAGCCACACAGAATCTGGATCATCTTCCTCTACCTCCATTTTTCTTCCTTCCTCTCTCTCCTCTCCCCCTTCTCTTAAACTCTTAGCTCTGCCTCCTTTTTCCTTGTCCAATCACAAGCTTCTTGTATTAATATTTAAATTAATTGAGGGAAATCTCTGCTATAGACATGTCTTCAAAAAGTGAGCATATATTTCTCTTAAAACATATTTAAAATGAAAATAAGTTATCTTCAGAATAAAGATAAAAACCAAAGAATAAAAAAGACTGAATCCAGCTGTACAAGCACTTTTCCATGCACAGAATCAAGGACTCATCATCAGGAAAATAAATGGCAACAGGATTGTAACTACCAACTTCACATAATATTAACAACCGCCAGCCATGTTTGCTGCATTAGATTTTATACCTGTATTATCATCACTTACCTTGACCATACCTCTTAAGGATTTTTTATTTTATACCCACACTACGGGCTAGCATTCAAATAGCAGGACAAGACTGGGTAAGTTGAGGTTTAAAACCAGGTCTCATTCCAGAGCTTCTGACTTTTCCATGGGACCCCTCAGCTGTTTTATCTAAGAATTTCCCCAAATCCAAAATTGGAAGCATCTTTGTCAGGCTTTTGCTGCTGTGACAAAATACCATAACCAAACTAACATGAGGAAAGGAAGATTTATTTTGGCTTATACTTCCACATCACTGTTCATCATTGAAGGAAGTAAGGACAGGAATGCAAACAAGGCAGAAACCTGAATGCAGGAGCTGATGCAGTGTTACTTTACTGTTATACATCAGTGTTACTTTTGGATTTCAATGTGCATGTCAGTTACTGTGGATCTTGTTAATATTCAGAATGCCTCAGTAGGACTAGGATGGAACTGTCCCGCGCTACCGTCTTGCCAGCAAGAACGACGCGGCACACAAAGGATCCTTCTGCAGTAAAGCTTTAATGCATCTTGAGAGGGAGGGCATAAGCTTGCCAAGAATGGAGACCCCGAACAACAGAACACCCGTCCCTTATATAGGTCACAGCGCTCGCCTGGGATGTGGAGCTTCCCCGTTGGCTCCCGCACATCAGGCCAGATGACGCCACGAGAGGGGCTGAGACTCTGAGGTGGAAAATTACCAGGTACATGTGCACTAGCCTGTTTACAACTTGTCCTCGGCCGGATGTAGGCGCCATCTTGTAATGGCGAATGTGGGTGCGACTCGGGCGGCTCCCCACATGGAACCACAGATAATATATTTCTAAGGAGCTTCCAGATGACTCTGATGCTACTAGAAAAGAGTAGCAAGGTCCTAATCTGCTTCTTAACCAGGTACCTCTGGGAGACATATGGCATTGACTAGGAGAATCTTCATCTCAATGTGGAATGTGAAGATGAGATAATAAGGTGCTGCCTGCATCCGGTGGGTAGAGGCCATGGATGCTGCTAAATACTCTACCATTCATGAGGCAGCTATCTCATCCAAGTCCTCACTGATGCAGAATGTCAACACTGCTAGGGTGAGACATCAAGTTAAGACACTAAGTATACACCCGGAAGAAAGATTTGCATTTTATTCAAATACCCCCCTCATACTTCTATCTTTATAGGCTATATTACACCAAAATTTTAGTTTCCTTCTAGCCAGTACCTCTTAGTGCTAGACCAAAGCCCTACAGATATTAATGTATTACCTGCATTACAAATGCCTGACAGTTCCTCTTACCAAGGTCTCCCACCTCCTCTAAATGTCTTTTGACACACTCTGTGTCACATGGTTCATCCTCAATTTCCATTCTAGAAACTGGCCATTGATTGATCAAGGCCGATACGGTTCTATCATTACCTTGATTACCTCCTATGTTGATGGAGTGCATTACATGTTGTTAAACTTTGCTCTCCTTATGTGGTGTATCCATAATAATCATTCAAAACATTCACGTGGAATATTCTATGAGTGTATTAAAATGATATTTATAAGATACATGCTTGACCTCCAAAAGTTAACATCCTGTAGTTGACTCAACGTAGCTCTATCTTTCCTAGCCTCTTCCTCATGCACTAAACCCCAATCCAGATTGGCACACATTCTAGTCTTCATAAAACCTGAATGTTATTTCCACAGGCAGGTTTTAAGTGCAGATTTAAAAAAAAAAAAGGCTTAAAACCCTCATTTAGGGCCAGTGTCTCTCATTAAGTTTTCTGTGATTTTTCCAGAGCTGGGGTTCATGGACCAATGCCTACTTACCTGGCTGGCTAAGATTAAAATGAGTAATAGATCCTTTGTGCCTGCAGGATGGCTCCTAATGCATTTTTCATTAAGTTGAACTCCCACTCGGGGCCTCTTCCTGAGGTTCAGACAGAGGTAAGAGAGCTGTGAGCTGGCTTGTTTACTACATTTAAAGAGACTGCTCTTTTCTCACAAACCATAATAATTCTGCACTTAACATGATTTCTGGGAAGGTGGAAACACTGTGTTTGTTTGCCATCTGTTAAGAGAATACTGATTCATTAGGACAGACTTTCAACTGGTTCACATTTCAGAAATTTAATAAAGTATTTTATGGAAAGGTTGGATAACATATTTTCAGAAAAATCACATATATGGAAATATACATGCATATGCATTATGCATTCACACACATAGACATAGTCATGTATGTACTTACATATACCATGTTCATATGGCACCATATCATGGATATATACACACATGTACATAAATTACCTTTTTCACATAAAGGCACACAAATTATAGCTAAAAACACATAATACTTACAAACCAATCACAAAGAGTGTATATTCTCATAAGTTCATACCATGTCTAACACACACACATGCACGCATACACACACACACCTGTAATGGGAATGCAAATGACCAGCATGAGCTAGAAGGGTCACAGATGTTCCTGTGGACCATTATAGGATGCTTCCTTGCCTTGACAACATATTGTAAAGTGATATCTTAGATCTCATATGTCTACCCTCCAGAGCTGTGAGTGAATTCCCAGTACCACATAAAACCATGCATAGTGGTGCATACTGTAAATCCAACACTGGATGGTTAGAAGCAGGAATATAAGGAATTCAAGACTAGCCCAGGCTATGTGTGAACATATCCCCCTCAGAAAATAAAAAGCTACAATTAATAAATGTAGATTTTGTGCTAAAATACTTACAATTGAGTTCTCTTGAAAATAAGGTGAATATACCTACATCTTTGCTACATGTACACTAAGAATATCAAACTCTTCTAAGGCCAGATGCTCTGATAATAACAATAACTGCTTCACTGCCATCAGGGAAGAATGTACACAGTTGCATGCAAGTTTTCTCTGAGAGTCTTTATAGCATATAATAAGGTTTTGTCCATCATGCTCCTTACTTAGGTAATCTTTCCCGTTGGTCACACTGGAAAATCCTAGCTATCTCTAGCCTAGACCTTCTAGGACCCAAGTCATTTTTAACCATCAATCTCCATTCAGCTACCATCTCAAAATCATAACAATCATTTGTCCAGATTTCCACTGTTATCTCTTCTCAGGTAGACCTGCTTCCCTACATTCCTGTACAGACATCTCTGTAAACAATGTAGTGGTACCAAAGTGTCTTGCCTATTCTGTATAGATAGGCAGCTAGTTAATGAAATGTGACCTTTGCCACTCAGCCTTTACCAGTTATTGCTCACTAGAACCTGTTCTTGGCTGTGATTTTTCCTTCATTGTGAGATAACCCTTCAAGAATGCTTCATACCACCCAAAGGAGGGTAGAAAGGTCACTTCCTTCTCTTGTTTTCTTGATACTGTCCAGTTGGCTGATTGATGTGGACAACGACCCTGGACAAAGCAGGAGTCTCTCACTGGTAGAATGAGCACTGACAGAGAGGGCAGTCCAGCATAGCCTGTGCTTGAAAGGAAATGAAGGAATGGCCTGAAGAACAATGAATCAGTGACCCCTGTGTTTTCTGTATATAAACATATCAGCCAAGAGAGAGGCCAGGCTCAAATGCTTTAAGTAGCACTAGGCACAGGGGCTTGGAGCAGTTACAGCAGCAAAGGCAAGGGAAGGGTTGCTTTAATTCTTCAAAGAAATAAATGAAGGACACTGTCCTCAAAAGTCTCCTTGGAGTGTACCCACCCACCATACCACACCCGCACATACATTTTCTCTCATCATTCAAGGCAAGACAGTCATGTGTAGGTGACAACCTTTATCGGGGTCAGGATGAGGATTCTGCCAGCAAATGGAAATGTCACATTTAGTCAGACCTCAGAGGGGAAAAAAATATAATTGCTGCTTCTCACAGGAGAACATCAGCCAGGAAATGCCAGTTCTCAAGGAGATAAACTACCAGCTTTCTCTATCTCAAGTCTCACTGGATCCTCCTGTTGCACCTGACTGCAGCAGAATTTCTTTGAGATTAAATGAGTCATAAATAAAGAGGGGATGGTGGAGCCCTGTGTGGGACAGAAGTCTGGTCCTTGTCTCCATGGCATCACAATATTCATAAAATGTCACTCACATCCATTCAAAGAAAATGAGAAAATCTTGGCATTCTACTCTGTCCATGATCCTGGGCTACAGTCTAATATTTTTTCCCCTCTCTCTACCCTAAAATGCTCAATGCCACCGGGTTGTCAGGCAGACACTACCACTGTCTGCTCCACCCAGGACAATCAGCCTCCTGCTCCCTGTGTTTTTGCTCATTTCAGTTTAAAATAGTCAATGTGCTGAGCTGCCAGGTGTTTGCCCCTAGAACTCTGTGAAATCTATAAATACATCTTGAGTATGAAGGGAACGTTGCCAAATAATGTTTCCCTAATCTGTAAGAAATGAAGCATCGAAATAATCTGAGAGGGAGGCTCTTGTCTTTTTCCTTGTTTTCTTTCTTTTTTTTTTCTAATTCTTCCCTTAAATATTACATCCTCTCTTCTCTCCTCCAAGTCTCTCTTTTTACCTCTCCTCTACCCATATCCACTCCATTTCCGTTTCCCTTTAGAAAAGGGCAGGCTGAAGTGAAAGTTTCTGGGTATGTCAGATGATACAGACTCATGTGGTCTTTTGCTATACAGACTCACATGGTATTTTGCTGAAGAGAGTCCCATGAGAGGACACATGATGCTTAAAGGGAGCATAAATAGGACTCAATGGACAGTGACAGGGCTTGAATAGCTAGCTTTGCAATGCTTTGTTGATCTCAGGTAGAGAACTTCTCCTGGAATCTCTGCTGGCCCTGGTCGCTCCTGCCGACTCTTGCTGATTGAGCGGAGGCCTGGCTGTTTCTGCTGGATCATGCCACTACTACTGATTGGGGTTTGCTATCCTGACACTACTGGACTGGACTGCTGGTCTCTGACAAACAAAGATTAGAATAACTCCCAAAGAACTACTTCTAAACAGGTCCACATGTCCTTGTCCTATTTACCATCGTTTCTCCCCTACCTTTAGATGGTGGGCTAAAGGGGGGAAGGGTGAATCATTTCAGAACTCTTAATAAAAGTAGTTTTTTTAAAAATCTAAGCCTATAGCAGCCTCCCAGGGATATCTACCAAGCATGCATACCCTTTTTTTTATTCTATCTGTTGTCCTTTTGCCCATCCTTCCTTCCTTCCTACATTCTTTCCTTCCTTCCTTCTTTTGTCCCTCCCTCCCTTCCTCCTTCCCTCTCTCCTTCCTCCCTTTCTTCCTTCCCTCCATCCTTCTTATATTTATTTCTTCTTCTGTATCTGTAGACCTATTAGGAATAAATTTTTCCCTCTACTACAATGAACAACTCTCTCAGAATACCAATGAAAGCCAAACTTTCAATCTTTGTGTTAGGACTGAGATAGTGGAGTGCTCATTGTGTCTTTCTCTGCTATCCCCTAGAAGGAGAAATGTTTACCATAACCATAGATGAAGGCTGTAATGCTGACATACAAGTTGTAAAATGCTGTATGACTGAAATCACGAGGCATGAACCACTGGCTGCTTGGATTATTTTAGCAGTCTTATTGTGAAGAGGGTTAGTTGAGGTAAATGGAAGGAGAAGGCTATGATCCAGTTTGTAGACAAGGTATAAAACACTCCAGTGAAGAACTAAGGAGATTGCTCAATGAGCAAAACCAGACAGACTTGAATTCCTGTAAACCTAAAGATATGCTGACATATGAAGCAGGTAGATAAAAAGATCACTGTATTTGGCTAGTGTTTAATTTCAGAACCTTGTCTTGTGAAGTAACTGTGTATGACATTTTCTTGCTCTGTGTTATGTATTTGAAAAAGATGCTGAGATAATGAAGAAAGAGGAAAAAAGAGAAGAGGATAAGTGAATGACAGATGGACAGCTTGACAGGTGGATGACATACAGGTATGTAAACAGGAAGATAGATTCAAAAAGATATTTAACTTCCTGATCCAACCCTATTCATATCAAGAGAGACAGCTTCCAGCTTAATTCAATTGGATTATAATCTCAGTGTTCGGGAATTTATGCAGGAAAATTGTAAATTTGAGGCCACTCTTCTGTCTCAAGACAGAGAACATCCTAAAGTCTGGGCACCAAGAGTTCTACTCTAGTCTATTCAGGAAGCACATTTAGTATCTTGTTTTCAGAACCAAGTAACATACTACCAAAATAGCACCAGTTTAAGAATTAAAAGACAGGGAGAATCTGAATCCAGCACAATGTCCCTATGAATGATTTAAGGATTTTTATTTAAGAAATAACTTAATGGGAAAGAAAGGAGGAATTGGTGGTCTATGCCTACTGTTGATGAAGGGATGGACTCTAGTGTTTTGAGTGGGTACCGTGTGAAGAGAGAAAAGACTGAGCCACAAAGGAAGGTGGGTCTCTGTTCAATTGGACCAACTTCACAGTGATGGAACCTATCTGAAAACACAATAAGCTACTTCAAAAGAAACCTGATTTTTTTATGTGTGTGTGTGTGTGTGTGTGTGAAAAGAAGCTGCCTAGCATCTTCTCTACTCATTCTCATTTCTGAGTCATTTTGATGAAAAAAAAAGGAAGCCAGAAAGATATGTAAAACAGGGGCAATAGTTTAAGACCAAATTCTGAATCATATCCTTTATGGGTAGTCATGAATATGCAGTGTTCATGGGAATAGTCTCCAAATGCTTTCCAGATAGTAAAAAGAAAATCGAAGTACATAAAGAATTTTATACATCTTAATACACCTTACTTCTACAAAGAAAAAAACAGAAACTTAAACTCCAAAATCCACAAGTGAGTTGTTCTAAATTTGAAACTTACACAAACATAGCAAATGTCTGCCATCAGAAATGGAAGGTCAGTTTCAACCTCATTCTGTTTAAAGTACCAATGTTTTAAATTCAAAGTGATTGAAAACTGTTGGCTTTATTTTGTTTGAAATTGCTGTTTGATTTTTAAAAATATCCAGTATATTTTAAGAGACTGATTACAAATGGCTAATTATCAAAGAAATCTGAGAATTTGCAATAGAGGACGACTGCTGTAATTAAAAAAACCTACTTATTGGTATTCACAGCTAAGACTCAATCATGAACTCAAGACAAAGGCCAATACTGGAGCTCAAGGAAGTTTATGTGTGTTTATCAGAAATAGCATGTTCCCTAAGTCACAGAGAGGACTAATCAAACAGTTAGTCTTCCTTCTTTGTGTCTAGACACAGCTACCTGTCAGTTATTCCATCATTGCTGAGTTTTACTTACAGGTGTTTATGGCTGTGGCTGAATTTGTAGCAGGTGCTGCTGGTTCCATATGAAACCCCCCAGCAGTGACATTTTCTGCTTGCAGGATCTGCTGGCAAAAAGTACTATGAAACTGTGAGTTGGAGGAGGTGGTGTTTGTTTGTACAACAGTGGGGACTCATTCAGCCTGTCTTCTCAGTGGACAGTATAGTCAGAGAGTCATGGGAACAGCCTTCAGCCAATATGGAAACTGGTGCATAAAGATTCCAGGTGATGGGGTTTTTTTTGGGTTTTTTTTTTTTTTTTTTTTTTTTGTGGGGAATAATTCTGAATGATTTCTATTCTGTCTCCCAGAGGTCTCTAATGGAATTCAGTTCCATTTGCTGAAAGTAGTAGCTCATTAGCCATCATAATTGGTTTCCTTCCCTTCCTAGTCTCTTTCCACACCCTCCTGTTGGTCTTTCCTGGGATCACAGCCCAAATCTGCCTGTTCTCACATTATAGTACCTGATTTTAACTTAGGAAAAAAATCAACCTGAGGTTGTGCTGTTCCCATATTTGAATACTAATAGAGATTTGTTTTAATATTTTATATTTCCTCAGATTTTATTATAGAAAAATTCTATTGAGGTACAAAAGGTAATATGCAGATAAGAATATGCATGAACTACTATATTCCAGTATAAAACTGAATTTCACCAACAGACTGATGATCAAAATAACAGGAAGCAAGCAAGGGGATGTATGCAGAATGATGCATGGATATAAGCTGTGGGGAGATCCAGGTGTGTGAAGGGGTGTGTGTGTGTGTGTGTGTGTGTGCGTGTGCATGTGTGTGTGTGTGAAGGTATGAGAGCAGAGGGCAAAAGTTAATCTCCAGTATTTTTTCTCAGTAGTGGTCTTATTTTGGGGCATAGTATCTCTCTGGCCTGGAACTTTGCCTAGGCTGACAAACCTGAGAGTTCCAGCGATCCACTTGTCTCTACCTCCCCATAGCTCGGATTGAAAGCACATACCACCAGCACTGAGCTCCATAACTCTGCATTTTGATTGGTTGTGGTTTTCTGGAATGGTAACCATTTCTGTAATGGCAACCAGTCTGTTGCAGATAGAAGATTTCTTTGATGGCGGGTGAAGACTACACTTATCTGTAGATATAAACACAGAAGTTTAGGGTATAGTAGGGATTATGCTGGTTAATAAAGTAGTGGTTGGAGGCTCTCCTAAAAGACACATGACTTCTCTCCCTCTGAGCAGTAGGTTAGGCTTGCAGTTCCTGGCATTTGTCACGCCTGTTTTAAGACCAATTGGAGAGCAGTTGGTTGCCACAAAGAACTGCAGGCAACTAAGGAATGCTAAGGGAGGGATATAAAGTCTTCCCCAGGAAAAACCATAGCAACTGATAATCCAATACCAAATGGTCAGCCATGAAAACAAACATACAAGGAACACTATATAGACTGAGCAGGTTATATAAGCAAATACATATGTATACACATATACATATATGCATGCAACAACAATTCATGGAAGAAATAGGCCATGAATTTGCAAGAGGCAAAGGGAGACTTTGGAGGGAGCAAAGAGAAGGGGGAAATAGTATAATTATATTGTAGTGCCAAGATGTGAACCCCAAAAGACCAGTCAGGAGCCAATCCAATGCAATTGCATAAGGGCCTTTATTTACAAGCTCGAGCTTGGGCTCAGCCCACCACCAACCAGTAGGAGGGTTTTGGTGGAGAAGAGCCCCTACCACTTATTGGGTAAGATTTTATAGAAAGTGGCATTCAAGAGGTAAGTGTTTCTAGCCTGGCGAGCATTTAATTGGAGAGCTACTATAGCCTTCAGCATAATTGGCTGGTGCTGAGAGTCAAACCACAAACTTGACTCCTGCTTCCCAATGCATTGGTGGTTTTGGGCAGGGGGCAGGCTTGTTGGGGATTAACCTAGAAATGCTGCATTTGTTAGGAGAGATTAACCTGGAGACACAGTTAGCAAAGAAACCAGAACTAGGCTTGGGTTTGTTGGGGAGAAACTTGGAAACTCATGCTATATACTGGCCTGTTAGTTTACCTGAGTTCAAACTTAAGATTTGGTCTCTCAATATTATAATCTCAAAAATTTAAAAAAAAAAAAAAGTATGCCATCACACCTAGGTTTTGGTTTTTTGGTTTTTTGGTTTTTTGGCTTTTTGGGTTTTTTGTTGTTGTTGTTGTTTTTTTTGGTTTTTTTGAGACAAGGTTTCTCTGTATAGCCCTGGATGTCTTGGAACTCACTCTGTAGACCAGGCTGGCCTCGAACTCAGAAATCTGCCTGCCTCTGCCTCCCAAGTACTGGGATTAAAGGCATGCACCACCACTGCCCAGCCACACCTAGGTTTTTAACTTTGGATTCTGGGGAATAAATGTGGGTCCTCTTATTTGTACAGCCAGGGCTGTAATGACTGAGCTGCCTCCCCAATTCCAAATAGAGATTGATTCATTCATTCATTCATTCATTCATTCATTTGTTTTAGGGCAAGCAATGTGTTGGAGGGAGAACACAAGAAACATTGTGTGTATTGCTTCTCTTTGGTTAGTTGTTCTTGTTGTGGTTTTGTAGTAGATCTACTTAATCCTAATTCATCAAGCTCTGCATTTATCTGTGTGTTCTTTGGTCTCCTACATTATTTTTCAACAGTTGTGTTTAAAATTAGCTACTTTCAAGTACCAAACAAACCCCAAGGAATTATTTTCTTTACAATTTTAATTTTTATCTAAACTACATAAGCATATTTAACCCAATGCAACATGCTCTGATTTATTCTCTCTGATTCTTGGATGGAATATGCCAGCTGTAATTATCCCTGAATATATTGACTTTATTGCTCACAAACTGGTGATCGTTTAACATTTTCAAAAGGCAAATCCTGAGTGATGTTCAATTAAAGCTTCAGACTGAAATGTTTTCCAGTCTCACATGTAGTCTATGTAAAGGATTAACGTGCCAGCTATTGTCTTCTAACCTTAGGAATGGCTTTAAAAGTCAACATCTGCATTAAGAATGGAAAATACTATTCTCTTACATGTTACAAAAGGTGTACCTATAAAACAAGATTTTTTTTTCACTATACTACTGTAAAATATTTGATAAAGGAATGAAAAGAAGGAATTTTTAAAAAGTCTCCTGTTAACACTCTCAAGTTGCACTTTAATTATAGCAAAATAAATATAATTCATAATATAATAATCGTAAGTCCCATAGGTGATGTAATTTTTAAATTCCCTCACAATTAAGGTTGACAGAAGGTACTTTTCTTAAAAGCATTCTCTCCTGTTCCCTCTCACAAAATTCCCTCTGTCCCCTCCCATGGAGGCATTTTACTGCAGAGCCACTTACATTGTTATCCTTAGATCTTCTCTCTCTAGGGAAGGCAAAAAATAGCCTGTTCTCCATTGTGTGCCCATCAGTCAGCAGGAAGCCTTGTATGCACAGCCCACCTCTGCATCAGTAGATCTAGGGAGAGACCAAACATCTTATTTTTGACAAGTTTCTGGTCATTGATGATGATGATGCTTCTGGGAACCATACTTTGAGGACTCAGCTGTTGCGGGATCACACTGTGAACCCTGAGATTGTATTATTTACTGAAAATGGAAAAAAAAAAAACAAACCTGTTTCTAGTTGTGTTGTGGCTCAGTCCTTAGCACATACTCTTAATCCCTCAGGCTGGAATACAGACAGGCCCTGAGTATATACATTTAATTCCAAACAATGAAGAAAGGTAAAGTTAGTTTGGGAAGCACTCATGTTTGAAAGTGGTGTTTAATTGAGTGGCAGACAAAGTGATGATACCAGAGAGAGATTTGACAGAATAGGATATGCTCAATCCTCATGAGAAGAGAGAGAAAAGGGAAACTGGAGGCAGTTTTACCAGGACAGTTGTACAGACACAGGTTGAAGAGAAAACAATGAGCCAGAGAATGAGAAGGAGCCAGAAGATTAGAACATATTGCTAAAGTTAGTATGAGGCCAATCAAAGTAAAAAGTTTGACACCAAGAGAGAAGCCAGTTTGAGTCAGTCAGCTTGGAGAGGAGTCTGAGCCAGAACAGCTGAGTTGAACCATCCCACTAGAGTTCAGAAAGAACTGGAAAGGGTGAGTGTACACAGTTGTAAGTCTCTGAGGCTAAAACATTCTAGGCCTACATTGCATTGTGTGGAGGCTGGAAGCTTCCAGGATTCAGCCTAGATTAGCAGACTGAGGCAGTAAGCCTCGGAGATGACAATTACATCAGTCAAAAAAAGATACTTTCCTACTTAGCTCCATACCCATCTTCTAATTCACCAAGTATCTTACAACCTCTCCTTCATTTGGAGGAACATCTCCCAGATCTCCCTTATTTGGGATTCTTTTGGGAACTTCCACAGGAAAGAAGGAATATAGCATTCCTGCAAAAGGCTTTTTCCCCCCTTTCATTTAGTTTCTCCAAATAACTCTCTGATCACTTAATTCTGTGTAACTTTTAAATAATGATTCAAGAGCTAGAACGGGCAGCTCACACCAGAAATCCAAGCATTTGGTAGGAGGCAGGAGGATTTCTTTGAGTTCAAGGCCAGCTTGAGCTTCATAGTAAGTTTGAGGCCACCCTTGACAAACTTGACCCTTGTCTCAAAAAGAATTAAATGTGATATTGATTGAGTGACACCTTCCTTTCTCCTATTGCTTTTCCCTCTGTTTGCTTTGTAGAATATCTTTAGTTCTTTAAAGAACACCAAAAGGTTGATGCTATTGAAGAGCTCAGTTCAGAGCCACCAGACCCCTCCCCTCCTAGAAGAGAAGGGTCACAGCGCTCATTGGTAGGCACCTCTTCCTTCCAGAAGGGAGAGGCTAATAACATTCCTCAAACCACAGGTGGGGAACTGACCATATAGGCCACCTGCGTGTAGGGGAGGTGCCCAGAGCATGTAGACACATTCCGAAGGGAAGACCAATCATTGGCCACC
Organism: Rhynchomys soricoides; assembly: GCA_019843965.1. Lineage (NCBI taxonomy): Eukaryota > Metazoa > Chordata > Mammalia > Rodentia > Muridae > Rhynchomys > Rhynchomys soricoides. Next base: position 21,412,144 of record JADRCH010000004.1, on the reverse strand, counting down.
TACAGACAAGGGGAGTCCTGGCCACCTCATTCTCTAAGGACCAATCAGTTTAAAAGTCACACTGTTCTGCCAATCACATTATGCCTAGTGGCTGTTGCTCTGAAAACTGTATAAAGACTGACCAAGGCAGGGCAGTGGTAGCACATGCCTTTAGTCCCAGCACTTGGGAGGCAAAGACAGGCGGATTTCTGAGTTCGAGGCCAGCCTGGTCTACAGAGTGAGTTCCAAGACAGCCAGGGCTATACAGATAAACCCTGTCTCGAAAAAAAAAAAAAAAAAAAGACTGGCCAAATGGGCCTCCTGGGGTCATGACCTCTCCTTCCCCTTCTTGTGTGAGCCAACCCCAATGCATTGGAATAATAAATTTCTCTTGCTGTTGCATCGATCCCCAACCCTGAGGTGTTCACTTGGGGGGGGGGGGGGTTGGAGGGGAGGGTAAGAGGGGTCTCCCGTAAGCTAAGGCTCCCCAGAGTCTTCCACTCTGTCCTTTCATTTTGCTTTAGATGAATGTATTTTTGATATCTTAGTTTTTCCTCTTTTAAGGTTTCACTATATAGCTCAGCTCACCCCTAGCTCATGCTCCACCTGTAACACCTTCCTGACTACTGGGAGTACTGGTTGTGCTGCCACAGTCCAGACTAGTGATGCAAAGATTCTGACAGGATGCATCCCAAGGTCTCCAAAAGCACCATGATTCAGTTACTGATATGCAATCTCACCTGCATCTTGATTGATTTTTCTTTTTGGCTTTACTCTGTGTCATGAATTTGTTTGTTTGTGGGTTTTTTGGGGTTTTTTTTGGTTTATTTGGTTTGGTTTGCTTGGGTTTTTTGTTGTTGTTGTTGTTGTTTGCTGTTCCTTCACATACCCGTAATTACCTTCCAAAACTCCAACACTCTCCTGCCTCTCCACGTTGATGCACTTGCAGAACATTTTACCACTGAGAAATGATTTGAAGCAATTTTAACATCTGTTATTTGGTAGCAAAACCACTAATCAGGCTCTCTTTTCACTGTTGACCCTGAAAGCATGATGTTCTCTCTACCCAAAGGTGTTGACCTTCCTCTTCAAAGGAAACCCTCTCCTTTGAGATTGAAGATCTTAATATGGATTAAATTGACCTCTTTCCACAGCAATTTCAGATAAACTTCCTTTTGCTCAAGATTCCATCGTAAGTTCAAAAATTCTTCAGCAGTCGACACATCCCTAACAACGTTTGTCTAAGCTCTTGGTAATGAGCTGTTTTATGTGTTGACTATTTCAACTGAATAAATTGACCAAGGTAATTGACTTCTTTACTTTCTTTGCTAGTTGCACCGTATACAGAGTTCTGAGTGCACTCTGAGTTTACATAATTAATACTATTTTTTAATTTTATCAAATAAACAATTTCTGCATGAATAAACTATAGCTGTTCTATTCATACTGTGATTCAGGTTACAAACGATAAATGCATTAACAGAGACACTTATACAAAAAAATATAATTTGCCTGCATATGCCATATTATTGATATTGAATATTATTATTATGTTTTAGGACATAATTTATGTTTTCTAAATTATAAATATAAGTATTATTATAAAATGCAAATATTATAAAATATAATATTATTATGAACCCAACAAAGTATAAATTTTAGGCCAATTTATACAAACTTGAGGTGAAAATTTATGATTTAACCAAACTGGTAATCAAATTGAAGTACAGATAAGATATAAAACAGACTTGTGTATGTATAAGGTAGGTATTGGTTGATGTAAGTAGCTACAGAAAGATGGACAGATAGACAAATAATCCTACTTAATTCTAAGAGAAGGAAGGAACTATATAAATACAGAATAAATACAAAAGTAAATAGAACACATCCTAGAAACATTTACACTGAATTTCTGTTACTCCCAAGCTAAGGAAATATAAGTTCATTTGGTATAAGCTTTATCATATAATGCTTGTTGATAGAATTTATTCTTTCTACATCTGATGTAACAGTCTTTCTTGCCTCTAGGACACACAGTATGAAAAAGGGCAAAATTACCATAGCACAAAGTGCCTAGACCATTGCTGTAGAATCAAAAACTGGACTACAGCACATTGATTGTGTTTATCAAATAAGAAAATGAGGAAAAGAATTATTTCCTTCAAGGTGAAGACCAGACGTGTAAGCTATATTAGAACAAAAAAAAAAAAAAAGCTGTATTCTTTTGTTGTTCTATTTTAAAATAAGGTAAATGAGATATATTGTCAGCAACCTGATAGAGTCTAATGATAGGAATTACAAAGGAATTTTAGGAGAGGAAGATGTTGATAGAAAAGGACATACTTGGAGGAAAATAAATCAAAGTAGGGATCTGCCAAGCCAGAGAGGTTCCTAAGACATAAATGGTAGTGGAACATAACTTGTATCCATGCCTTGTCCCACATTTTCTGAGGCAGAAAATTTCATTTCCTCCTGGTTTTTGCCCTGTAATTCACAAAACACTAAACAACTTTGAAATCTCTGTTCCCTGTCAGCATATTCTCCCTGACTCTGCTTGTCCTACTTGGGTGTTTTCTCTTCCATTCATGCCATCTCAACAACTGTGGGCAGTAAGCTCAAGGAAACTGGAAAACAAGACAAGAGCAATGTCTTAGAAGATTAGGGCATTGATGTCTAATCCTATTCACTCTTCTAGACAACTGGACACGATATAACACGGAGGGACACCATCAAGCAAATATATTTTGCTTATTTAAATCTTTTTAAAAAATAGTAAAATTTCAGGAAGTTAATTCATGCTGTATGAGCAAAGTCTAAGCAAGTTAAATAGAATAAAAGTGAGATCATACATACAAACTTTTTATGCTCTGATGTTGTAGTATGTCCTGGTTTGAATTATAACAGCTCCATAGACTCATATGTTTACGCATTTGGTCCCCAGGCAGCGAAGCTTTTTGGAAAGGATAAGGAATCATGGACTTCTTGGGGAAACTGTGTCATGACAGTTGGGCTGTGGGGTTCCAAAAAACCCGAGCCATTTTCAGTATGGTGTGTGTGTGTGTGTGTGTGTGTGTGTGTGTGTGTGTGTGTGAGAGAGAGAGAGAGAGAGAGAGAGAGAGAGAGACTGTCTGTCTTTCTGTCTGTCTGTCCTATGCTTATGGATCAAGATGTAAGCTCTCAGCTCTTTTTTCCATCATATCTTTGCTCAGCCACCTCTGAAACCATAAGCTCAATTATTCTTTTTACAAGTTGCCTAGGTCATGGAGTTTTATCACAATTGATAGAAAAGCAATTAATACATAGATAGACATGAAATAAATGACACTTTATCAATTTTACCTGGGTTACCACCTCCAAAGGCAGGATACCTCCCCTCTTTCACAGTTGTTAAGTATTTGCAACTGGATTCCTATCTTTCCACTCATTTTCTGCACCCTCTGTTGACACATTCTTCAAGACACTACACGAAAATCAATGTGGTCTTAAATGATTGTATATTTTTTCTTTTTAAAACCAGTGTGTATTAAGATACTAATATGTGATTTTCCTGGGAAGATGATTCATAGATATAGATTGGATATAGATATAAATGATGTAGATAAATCTATCATCTTCTAAGTCTTATAGATATAAAATATTTCATATATAAATTATATATATATATTTGAATATATATATATATATCCAATCAAGGGCACTAAAGACAAACTTTTAAAAAGGAAGAAAGGAAGAAAGAAAGAAACAAACAAACAAACAGAGAAAATGAAAAGAAAATTCACTCAAATTAGCTTAGTGAGCTAGCAAATGTACTAGAATTTCTTACAGGAATATTAAAGAGGAGTTATTTATAGGAACATGGCTCACAGATGACCTCATCTCTGAAAAGTCTATCCCAACGTGAGCAATACACCCAGAAATCCACATTTGTGCAGACCTTTGCACAGATAGACCACTCTGCCAATCAGTCTCTTTCTTTCTAATAATTAATTACTACTTATGTAATCTTCGGGGTGGAGGAAGTTTTGTGAACTTTGGAGGTTTTCTGAGCTTCCTATTTAATTTTTGCTCCTTATAAGCCCAAGAAGGAATGCTTCCACTGAGAGGAAATAATCATACAGCAAAGGAAAGGCTTCATTTTGTCATTCCCATACCTGCATATAGCCTCCTTTAAGGGTTCTGACCCTTACTTTCTTACCTTTTACTTCCTCCCTCTACTGCTCCATAACTAGTAGTCCCCAAAACAATAACCAAATTGACTATACAATTAAATCACAAAATAACTTCAAATTTTGAAGCATTGAAATATTATAGACACTTAGACCATGATACAATAAAAGTAGAAAGGGTTGTCAACATATAAATGTAAAGCATCAATCAAATAAAACTTTCAGGAAACATAATCAAACTATTCTAAATAGTTTCTGGAATAAAGAGGACATTGAAGGTGTAATTATAGACAATTTAGAAATACATGTAAAGAGGAGTCCTGGTTCATGACAAATCTGACAAAAATGAAGAACTAGCTTGAGTTTCTATGTTGTCTAAGAAGGATAAAATTAATTATAAGAACCATGGAATGAAAAGGAAAAGGTTGGATTCAAAGAACCCCTTGCAGAGTAACAAAGGAACAGACTTCTAGGATCTCCCCCAAGGATAGCCAAGAAAAACACACCTTAGTGCCTTTTCTTGATCTCTCAAGAAGTATTAAAGTTAGTGGAGAAACTTGCCAGATGCTTCCTACAGTATAGAAAGCATAGTCAGGAGAAGCCATCCAATATGGCATATATGACAAATTACATTCACAAGGATACTTCTAGCTATGCGTTCCTGCATTCCTGGAAGGTAATATTATGGCGTGGTAGATATTCATCTTTCTGTGACACATGATACATGATCTATATTCATTCTTCTCCAAAACAGACAGAGACAAATCCATGTCAATCAAGAAGAGATGTTATGGGAGGGAATGGGGAGGTTCCAAAGGGGAGATCTGGAAAGGGGGAAACATTTGAAATGTAAAGAAAGTAGGAAAAAAAAAAAGAGATGTTATATAAAATCTAAGGCTGACACTCAGTCAAGATAATATAACCTTCTGATCTCTCTCTGTCTCTATCTCTCTGTCTCTCTGTCTCTACCTCTGTGTGTCTCTCTCTCCTTCCCTCTTTCCCTTCTTCCCTCACTCTCTCTCTCTTTCCCTCTCTCCCTCCCATGCTCCCTCCATCTCTCTCTTTCCCTCTCTCTCTCCTCTCTTCTTTCTCTCTCTTCTCAGGGTGTAAGGAACATTAAGCAGACAGTAGAACTTAAGTGTGTGTATTAGTTTATACTTATCCTATGCTCAGGAGGCTAAGAAAGGAGAATAGAGTTCAAGTTCAGCCTTAGAAATAGAAACTTCTTATTAAAACCCAAAGTTTATTGAATAAAGTAAAATTAAGTTAATGTACCTTATATTAGAGTGGACACGGTAGTTTGCTTGTAGTTAGTTCCAGCACTGAAGAAGCAGAGGCAGGTGTATTCCTGTGATTTTGAAGTTCACCCTGGCCTACTAATACAATTTCAGACCAGCCAAGGCTACACAGTGAAACCTGACTCAAACTAGCAAACTAAAAGTTAAGGACAACAATAAACATTTCCAAGCAATATGACACTTACTGATATTGTAGAATAGAAACAATAAGTCAAAATAAAATCAATTAGAAATATGAATATTTAATATATAATAACCAAACATACAAATGTGAGAGATGAAATAAATTGCAGAATCTATTTAAAAAAAAAATCTATGAAGGGACAAGAAACCGAAATCTCTTCTGTGCCTTTACATTCCAGATTCAGCTATAGTGACAAATTCTTGTAGTCCAGAGGATAATCTCTCAGTTTTCCCCAGAGTAAAGTGATACTGATTTCTGGCTTAAAAGGGCACTGATCTGTGGAATGTTCTAAATTTAAAGGGGGATTTAAATTGCATAGTTATTATGAAAGTAATGACTTACCCTTCTTTAGAGTTTCCAGTGAAAGTAGTGAAAATAGTGCATTTGAAAGATTTTTCCAAACCAGAGGCTTGGATTTAACCAATGACTCCTTTGGGATAACCAACATATGGGTATTGATGATGAAAGGGGGCTCTCTCTTCATATTCCACAGTATTTCTAGTGGCTTGTGACCCAAGAGCCACGGAACATGGCAGTGACAGACTCACTCCTCTCATCTTCCAATTCCAGTTATTGAGAACATACAAGTCATTGATTGTGATGATAATGAAAAAAAAACAGGCCAAAGAGGCAATAACATATGAAGAATAAGAATCTTCAGGACAGCCAGGGCTACACAGAGAAACCCTGTCTCAAAAAACAAAACAAACGAACAACAAAAAAAAGAATCTTCACCTTCTAGCGGGATGTCCTTCTATAGTGTACTCATGTGAGGAAGTTTCCTCTTTCCTTCTAGCGGGATGTCCTTCTATAGTGTACTCATGTGAGGAAGTTTCCTCATTCCCTGCTAAAACACAAACAACACCCTGCACCTAGCCATCTCAAACTCACCCCGGTGAAATTCTAACCTCCAGTATGATGGAAGGAAGGAAAGCTTTGGAAGATTTAAGTATGTCATAAAGAAGGAGAACTAACGAATGGAATTAATGACTTTATGAAAATCGAGGTTGTAGCACCTACCAGGTGAAACAAATTTCATGTATTTAAGCTACTCCACTGTACTTCCTTATAAATAACCAATCTAAAACATTTAAAATTAAACATACAATTTTAAAAACTAATCAATATCTTTTAAAAACATAGCCATATCCAGGCAGTTTCTAGTTGACATTCATATGGAACCCTGAGTGTAACGCTAATTCTCTTGATGCTTTCTGTAAACCCCTCTTAATCTCCGCATTAGTCTCATTATGGTATGTTTATCATATCTCTTCCTGCATATGAAGTAAATGTAAAGTGAACACTGCTAAATGCCATGCCCAGTGCCAGCAATAATCATAAAAATATATTAACATGACCTAGTGCCAAAACTAGTTTCCATAAAGAGTGAACCACACATGATTCAAGCTGAGCTGGAAGGCGGAGGCAGGGCACACAGCTGAGGGATAGTTAAACTCGTATGCCCACAGGGAGCTCTCAGGCAGATGTATAATCTTAGAAGAGTTCATTGTAGAACTCTGTGCTGTGCAGAGAGAAGACTGTTCCCCACTTACCTTGCTCACAGCTGTCGCAGTAACTGCGAGTGCCAAAGAAACTGTGGACAACTTAAGAACAGTAGTGTCAGACAGGTATGGTGGCTTCTGACTACATAATCCCAGCATTTGGGAAGCAAAGCAGAATAATTCAAGGCTCATCTGGACTACAAGAGGGACACTCATTCCCAAAATAAATGAATTTTTTTTTGAAAAAGAGTAGAAGCTTATAAGAGAGAGAAGTAAAGATTCACCTATATTCCAAAATTGATAAAATTTTGCTACCTACCAGAGCATTCAGAAGGAAGAGGGAAGAAAGAATTTTCTGATCCCGAGTTTCTGAGTTAATGGTTTAGGCTTTCTTCATTTTGCTTCAGAATATTATGGTGATTGTTGTTGTTGTGGTGGTGGTGGTGGTGATAGTGATGGTGGTGGTGGTGGTGATGATGATGATGATGGAGGTGGTGGTGATGATGATACTAAGTGAAATATTTAAAGTCATTTAATACAGATATATAATGTACATTGAAGCATGTTTTCTGCCCCATACTCCTTTGCTCTCCCCTTTCTCACCTCTTTGACACCCTGTTAGCCTCACTGTTTCCCTGAGCAGTTTTACTTCTACGCTCAGGTCACAAATACATACAGAATTTTGGGCAGCTATATAAAAATTATGATGCACGTATGAGAGAAATCGCACAATCTTCGCCTCCCTGAGACTGGCTTAATTTGCTTAATCTAATTATCTCGATTTGCCCTACTTTTTCCACAAATGTCATTAAGTCAATTATGACATTAAGTCTTTATGCCCCACCCCTCAATTGTCACTGGGTGTACATGCCACATTTTCTCAATATTCATCTCTCAGATAAGTTCCAGTACTGTTGGCATTGACAACTGGTTCAGCAGATTACTTTTCCATTCGGTTTTGTACTGGGGGGATGGGAGGATCGGTACATCGCTAGGATATGTCAGGTCATGTGCCCACTCAGAGGACTGTGTTGCTTGTGTTTTCTCTTCCTTGCAACTAAGCCCACCATGCAGCTTCTGTGACCTGCTAACTCATTCTTAGATTTTTTCTCAGCATTACTAGTAAGCAAAGCAAGAAATATATTGGATTCTGAAATGTACAGACTCATTTCAGTTCAGCTGAGACACTTGGGGCATGATATACCCAAGTGAACAGCTATATGTATCAGCAGATCCACATACTGAACATTAGGCCTTCACCATTGGATTCAAGGGGACACAATAGCAGTATCTCGAGTTTGCTGCTTGAGTCATCTACTTCAAACCCAAACTTCTGAGACCCAGAATGAAAAAGCCTCCATGACCTCTAGCTTCATAAACAACAGGATGTTGGAACTCCCACATGACTTCTCTATTGGCATGGGAATCTAGAAGCCAAAAACATAGTAATTGTTTAGTTGAGTATATGCCATAAGCCTTGTCTTGGCTTGTCCTTAGTGTTTTACAGACTTACCTCAACAGCTTAAAGGTGACTCTTCAGCAACATAATATGTCTCAGGCATGTCCAAACTTTTGCTATTATAATACATTGTCATCTAAAAGGTTCATGCTGGAACAATGCTCAATTGAGTTACCAAAATACATGACTGCAAAAGAATATTGTTATAAAGTAAATTTACATATTTATTTGGGTTATATTCACCAATTTCCTAAACCATGTGCAGCTTGATTGGATATACATGTGTGTATAATGGAGATACATGTAGCATGATGGGTCACTATACTAAAAACCTGTTAACATGCAAATAAATAACCATATAGCCACAAATAGCATAGCTCTTACTTAATAAAAACGGGGAAGACAGCGTGAAGAATCCTACCATTTGCAGCTTCTGTTCACTTGTTAAAACTCTCTCTTCAAAGGACAACCATTTACAGGCTAGAATTCCAAATAAGCTAAAACTTTGTAAGTAGATCATCCCTAACCAGTAAGGCTTCAAATTCCTCATTCCAAGACTTGTAAGTGCCTGTGTTTCTTACACCAAGCTACTATACATCAAATTAGCAGAAGCTGTGTCTTTTAGCTATGGAGGAGCTAAGATGCAATGCATTTCTCATCATTACAAGGGAGCCAACTTAAAGGAAACCATGCTTTGCACAGTCCGAAGGAATAAACACGAAAGTAACAATACAGATCAATAAGAAGTAAGCCTACACTCTTTATTTGTCATAGCATTTTCCTCCAGTAGGGACAATTCCATTTGCCTTTTAAATTAACAGAAAAACAGCATTTTTCCTTGGCAAGAAGGAAATTGGTTTTTTTGTATTATTTACCTAGACCGCATCTGTGTTTCTACAAAGAACAATAAATACATTTCTAGAGCAAGACATGTTTCTGTGATAATGTGGGTAATGCTTCTTAAACACTCTGGAGAGCCTTCGAATGCTTTCCAAATACTGCTAGTGAAAGCAGGCAAGGTCATTAAGGACACTGGATGAAGATAAAGGTGCTCTCCACATTTGTCACTCAATTATCAGTAGTAGAATGTAACTGGATGTCTGCCAGAACAGCAGTCACCAGAAGGAAAGGGCCAGGACTCTTTCAGTCATTTGGAAGACAGTCTGGCTCCAACCTATGCCTGCAAGATACACACTACAGTCTGATTTCCCCAAGAATGCCCCCAGAATCAACAACCCAGCTTAGATGACACCTGACACCAAAAACACTAGCTTAATTTACATCTTCAACCAAAAATTCCTGCGCTAGCTCTGAACTACCTAACTGTCCAAATGCTTTATAAAGAGCCCATAGCTGGTAAGTTATTTGAATGTCCTCACTCCCCAGTCCGGCCAGATCAGAACTTCTTTTAACAAATCTCTGGTCACTCAGAACCCCTCAAGCTGCATGGTGATCATAACACTCATTCTTTTAAAGACTTATTCATTCAACGAGTAGTTTCTGAGTTGTTCGGCTGTGCCTGCCTGTAGTAGACATTCTTGTGTGAGAAGAAAGGAAACATACCAATAAAAGGAGGGAAATTACCAATATTATCTGATAATGGGCTATGAGAAAGTAGTTCCAGTTCTTCCCCAGTATCCCTTAGACCATTGGCATCATCAGCTTCACTTTTATACATTATACATTATAACCTCTAAATACATTGTTGCTATTATTATTTTGAGCCATAGCTGTTAGATTTTAAAAAACAAATAGATGCAGGGCCAGAGAACCAATGTATAAAGAGCTTGCTGACCAAGCGTGATGTTCTTAGAAGCCATTTAAATACACATGTGGTGGTGCACACCTGTAATCCCAGCACGAGGAAGTAGGGACAAGGGATCCCAGAGGCTCACTGGCCATCAGGTATAATTCAGTGAGCTCCAGCTGTCAGGCATTGTCTCAAAAAACAAGGTAGAGAGCAATAGAAAAAGACAATTCATGTCACACAACCATCACCACCACCACAGCAAATAATACTAATAGAAATAATAATTATTATTTTATATATTTTATAAATTTTATTTATATATATTTATTATTTATATTTACATACATGATAAAAATATAAGTATATATAAGTTATATATAAGTTAATATGTTACATAAAACATATTACATAATTATTACAGGTTATATAATTATGGTATATTATCTAATAATTATAATTATATATTGCATTGTACTTATAATTATTATATAATAAATAAATGTTATTATTATTATTAAAACAGATGCTGTTTAACCTAAATTTATTCCTTCTTTCTTGTTATTTTCTTATTCCCATGAGAACTTCATTATTGTACATTTACATCTGCAAAGCTTCATTTTTGGAACAAACAATGTTCCTTCTGATGCAAAGTCATTGATGAAAGTCCTGTTTTGCTTGGTGTACTAAAGTGTTTTCACATCCTCTCTTACTTCTATTCACAGATTTTTTTCTTTGCATTTGATAAGCTGGAAAAGTATATATCCTGCTTAGTGGTCATAATTTTAACTCCTACATTGACATTTAATTATTTATCATGAACTCTGGAACCTTTCAGCCCATGTCCCTTCAAATACAGACAACTATACAGCCTCCCTGTTCTTCTCTGGTAATACCATGTTGTGTACTGTTCTGTATGGCTGTCCCATATTTTATAGACACTTGGTCCCATCGCTTTTCATTTCTTCTAAATCTTTGCATTTGAATTTTAGACATTTGTATTGGTACAGTTTTAAACATGTAACATTTCTCATAGGGATGTGTTCATGAGCCAGTCAAAGGCATTCTTTATTTTTGATAAAATTGCTAGAATTATTTTTCTTACAATTTTCATCTGTTTATATTGCCCATCTGTTCTTGCATGGTCTCATCATTTTCCATTAAATCCCTTAGTATACTAATCACTTATTTTAATTTTCTGATATGATAATTCCAAAACCTCTGCCATATATAAATCTTGTTCTGGGTTATGTCTTTCAGAGTATGATTCCTGGCTTTCTTCATACTTTGTCATTTCTGTTGAAAGCTAGACATGCTATCTCAAGTGACAGGAACTGGAGAGCTAAGTCTTCAGCATGAAAGTTTATACCTATCAGGTTGTGTATTGGGCTATTTGCTATTTACTGCCACTGTAGGTATCAGTGGCTAAGCCACCTCTAGAGTAGCAATTCTCAAACTGTGGGTCACAATCATCAGAAAACACATATTTCCAGCGGTCTTAAGAACTGAGACACTGCTCAGTAGGAACAGTTATGAAGTAGCAACAAAATAATTTTATAATTGTATCACACCAGAACATGAGGGACTGTATTGAAAGATCACTGTATTGAGGGACTTGTTTTTTCTCCTTTCTAATGCTTTGGATTCCCTAGAAGGTGCTTCATAAATAGAATTGTGATTTGCAGTTGTGTATAACTATCATCCTGTCCATGTATAAGAGCTCTGTCGATGGGGTGTGGCGGTGAAGGGAGTTGGGTATCAGGTCTTTTAATAAGCCTGAGCCCTTCAGCTGTAGCTCCCAGCTTTTTACCTTTTTTTTTTTTCTCCCTCTTTGTCTTTCCTGGGCCAAACAAGGGAACTGGCCTGAGCTATAATTGAACATGTCCTCTCTCTTGTGGCTTGGTTAGTATTTGACCAAACCATGCTGACTAGACACTGATAAAGTGGTGTCTGATAGCAGGCCTTGTTAATAAGATCACACTCTAGGTTTTCAAATGATTGCTTCTCACCTTCTTCATGTCAAAAACTGAGGGGATTTCCTTCAGCCTTGACCCAGAGCTTCTTATCAGCTCTTAGGGCTCAAATGCAAGACAAAGGAAAGTTTTCCCCTGAAGTCAGGGCTCCTAGAGATTGGTTTATATGTTTGCTTGTTTGGAGAATCTCCTGCATGAACACTGACCACACACCATGCCCACCCATCCCCACCAACTCTCCCTATATCCTCTCCCATTTTCGTGATCACATCTTTAATTATTAATGCCCTGGACACATGGACCCTTCTGAGTCAATTTAGCATTGAACATGTGTATGTGTCCTGGGCTGTCCATTTGGGATTGGGAAGCCTGTGCTCTGGCTCATCCCTAGAGGAGACTGATTCCCATCCCCCAGAAGCTATTGTTTCCCCCTCTCCCACAGATGTTCAACCACCCTTTACTGTGTCTACGGTGCAGCACCAGCTCCAATCTCTGTTTCCTACTTGTCTCTCCAATCTGCACCGTGGTAGAACTACTCTGTGACCATGATTGTCTCATGGATTTAGGAAGAGGTCTTCATTTTCAGCTTAGCATCATTCCTGTGATGACGAGATTGGCAACCTGCAAGGTTTTTTGCCTGTCAGTTAAGAAACATCTCCTCTTTGACCTCAAGTATCTGAAGTGACATATGAGTCAAATAAACTCTAAAAGACATTCCCTAGAGTTAAAAGGAGCTTTACCTGTTAACCAAAAAGAAATCAGTTGTTATATAAATGATTAAAATATTTTCCTTGTTAGTAGTAAAAAAATAATAATATAACATAAAAGTCTGTCTTTAATTTGTGGAATTGCTGTATGGCACTTAAATAGCTGCTGTGAAAAAATATGCTGAACATAGGAGAACAAGACCATAAGGAAACAAATATCTCAGAGAAAGAGATGGATAGACAACAGAGATACAGTGGGGATTAGAAGTAAGAGTGAGTTAGATCCTGATATGAGCTACATTCATGCAATGTCCTTTAAGCTTTCATATTCATGACTACAGACAAAACATGAGCTGGAGTTAATAATTTTGTTATCATTACACTATATTTCTCAAATGTGTGTGTGATAGGATTTTCCTTAACATAATGAGATACCAGAAACCTATCTTCAGTGACAGGTGAAAAAAATTGAGGGTTTAATATCCTCAGCAAACTAATTATAGGTCATGAGATTACAGGTAATTTAGAGAAGCTACAAAATCCAACATCTCTATTGCCACTATCACACACACAGAAAACCCAGCGACAATGCTGTCATTCTCCTTTGTGAGACCAAGGCAGGATGGCAGGCACTAAATAATGCATAAGCTACCGACATTCATGCTCATACCCTTTTCAAAAAATGGTGAAGTGTCTCTTTTATAGTCCACAAAGAATTGAAATCATATGGTGAATCCTGATAATTGCTTTCAGCAGGAGCTCTTGGCACCAGCTCCAGGTTCCTCAGCTCACTCATGTCGGGAACAGAGACTGTCCCTGAATATAGATGAGTACAGCACCCAGAGAGCAACCCCAGCTGCAGAGCTTTCCCAAGGCTGCAAGGATCCAAGCCAGCTAGAAATCCTGCCTCAACTTCTTTTACAACAATTAGCCTTTTCCTACCACATCATTTCGTTACTATGAAGTCAGACTAATAATTGCCACAAGTCAATAATATTCAGAGAAATGTGAGGCTCTTTCCTCCACCTCAGGATACATATCCCAAAATAACTACATTCAAAACATAATAGAAGATAGACTCTAAGCCTGCATCCATAGTAACTCTTAATTACTGGACCACACAGAGATACAAAGACATTCCAATTTTATAGAGTCTGGTCCTAGAACTACGGAGGATGATGGATTAGTGGAAAGAAAAGTTCTACTCAAGCACACTGTCTTCTTTTCTGCCCTCCACAATCCCTTTCTTTGGGTCTTTCTATACTTTCAACTTTCAAGATAGATTCTTTTAACATCTCAAATTGGTCTGCTTAATGACTGAAGAAGCAATGGCTCAGTTGGCAAAGTGCCTATTGCAAAGGTACATGGACCCGAACTAGGATCTCTAGCACCCATGGAAAAGTCAGGTTTTGTGAAATTGCATCTACAACACAAGCACTCAGATATTGGCTAGGGATAACTAGCCAACCAGCCTAGCCAATCAGAGAGCTGTGGGTTCAGTGAGAGATTCTGTCTGGAACAAAAAGGGGCAAAGTGATCAAGAATGATCTGATTTAGACCTATGGCATATACACATCCAAGAAAACACATGTATGCATGTACACACACACACACACACACACACACACACACACACACACACACAAATCTGATCCCAAAATGTGTCTCAACTCTGAACATATATGCCCCAAATGCAAGGACACCCACATTCATAAAAGAAACTTTATTAAAGCTCAAAACACACATTGAACCTCACACAATAATAGTAGGAGATTTCAACACCCCATTCTCACCAACGAGCAGGTCACTGAAACAGAAACTAAACAGAGACACAGTGAAACTAAGAGAAGTTAAGAACCGAATGGATTTAAAAGATATCTACATAATAATCCACCCCAAAACAAGAGAATATACTGTCTTCTCAGCACTTTATACAACCTTCTCCAAAATTAACCATATAATTGGACATAAAACAAGCCTCAACAGATACAAAAATATTAAAATAATACCATGCATTCAATCAGATCACCCCAGAATAAGGCTGGACTTCAAAATAACAACAAAAACAAAAGAAATCCCATATATTAATGGAAACTGAACAATTCTACTCAATAATAACTTGGTCAGGGAAGAAATAAAGAAAGAAATCAAAGAGTTTATATAATTCAATGAAAATGAATACACACCATGCCCAAACTTATGGGACACAATCAAAGCAGTGTTAAGAGGAAAATTCATAGCACTAAGTGCCTTCATAAAGAAACTGGAGAGATCCCATACTAGCAACTTAACAGCATACCTGAAAGCTCTAGAACAGAAAGAAGCAAACACACCCAAGAGGAGTAGGTAGAAGGAAATAGTCAAACTCAGCTGAAATCAATCAGTTAGAGGCAAGGAGAATGATACAAAGAATCAACAAAATCAAGAGCAGATTCTTTGAGAGAAATCAACAAGATAAATAAACCCTTAGCCAAACTAACTAAAGGGCACAGAGACAGTATCCAAATTAACAAAATCATAAGTGAAAAAGGAGATATAACAACAGAAACTGAGGAAATTTAAAAAATCATCAGAACCTCCTACAAAATCCTATATTCTACAAAACTAGAAAATTTAGATGAAATGGATGATTTTCTAGACAGATACCATGTACCAAACTTAAATCAAGAGCAGGTAAATGATCTAAACAGCCTTAGAGAGATCAGGAATTCATGGCACATAGCTAAACATAATAAAAGCAATATATATCAAATCAACAGCCAACATCAAATTAAATGGAGAAAAGCTACAAGCAATCCCACTAAAATCAGGGACAAGACAAGGCTGCCCTCTCTCTCCCTGTCTATTCAACATAATACTCAAAGTTTCAACTATAGCAATTAGACAAAAAAACAAGTTCAAGGGGATACAAATTCGAAAGGAAAAAGTTAATGTATCTATATGCCAATAATATGATAATATACCTAATCCATCCCCAAAATTCTACCAGAGAACTGCTACAGCTGATAAACAACTTCAGCAAAGTGGCTGGATATAAAAGTAGCCTTCCTTTATACAAATGATAAACAGGCTGAGAAAAAACTTAGGGAAACCACATATTTTACAACAGCCACAAATAGTATAAAATATCTTGATGTAACTCTTAACAAGTAAGTGAAAGATCTATATGACAAGAACTTCAAATCCCTGAAAAAAAGAAATCAAAGAAGGCCTCAGAAGATAGAAAGATCTCCCATGCTCATGGAATATAGGATTAACATAGGGAAAATGGCCATCTTACCAAAAGCAATGGACAGATTCAATACAATTCACATCAAGATTCCAACACAATTCTTCACAAACATGGAAAGAGCAATTTTCAGATTCATATGGAAAAACAAAAAACTCAAACAATTTTCACAATAAAAGAACTTCTGGGGGAATCACCAAGCCTGACCTCAACCTGTACTACAGAGCAATAGTGATAAAAACCACATGGTATTGGTACAGAGACAGATAGGTTGATCAATGAAATAGTATTGAAGACCCAGAAGTAAACCCATGGACCTATGGATACTTGATCTTTGACAAAGAAGCCAAAAACATACAGTTGAAAAAAGAAAGCATTGTCAATAAATGGTGCTGGTCTAGCTGGCAGCCTATATGTAGAAGAATAAAAAGGGATCAAGGACCTCAATATAAAACCAGATGCACTGAATCTAATAGAAGGGAAAATGGGAAAGAGCCTCGAATACATGGGCACAGGGGGATATTTCCTGAACAGAATATCAATGGCTTAGGCTCTAAGATCAACAATTGACAAATTTGACCTCATAAAACTGAGAAGCTTCTATAAGGCAAAAGACAGCCAACAGAACAAATCGGCAACCTACAGATTGGGAAAAATCTTCATAACCCTACATCTGATAGAGGGCTAATATCCAAAATATATAGAGAACTCAAGAAGGTAACCTCCAAAAAACCAAATAACCCAATTTTAAAACTGGGGTACAGAGCTAAACAGAGAATTCACAACTGAAGACTCTCGAATGGTGGAGAAGTACTTAAAGAAATGTTCAAAGTCCTTAATCATCAGAGAAATACAAATTAAAATGACCCTTAGATTTTACCTTACACAATCAAAATGGCTAAAATCAAAAACTCAAGTGATAGCACATGCTGATGGGGATTGGAAGAAAGAGGAACACTCCTCCATTGCTGGTGGGATTGCAAACTGGTACAACCACTCCAGAAATCAGTCTGGTGTTTCCTCAGAAAATTGGAAATAGTTCTACCTAAAGACCCAGCTATACCCCCCTTGGGCACATACCCAAAAGTTGCTTCATCATATCACAGGACACATGCTCAACTATACTCATAGTGGCCTTATTTGTAATAGCCAGAAGCTGGAAACAACCCAGTATCTCTCAACAGAAGAATTGATACAGAAAATGTAGTTCATTTACACAATTGAATACTATTCAGCTGTTAAAAATGAGGATATCATAAATTTTGCAGGCAAATGAATGGAACTAGACAATATCATTCTGAGTGAGGTAACCCAAAAGGTATGCATGGTATGTACTCAATGATAAGTGGATATTAGTCAAAAAGTACAAAATACATAGTATACAACCCACAGAATGTAAGAAGTGTGACAAGCTAAAGAACCCAAATGAGGATGCTTCAATCCCACTCAGAAGGGGGAAGAAAATAATCGTGGGAGGCAGAGGAAGGGAGCGACCTGGGTGGGAGAGGTGATGGGGAGGGGAAAAGAGGAACAGGATCAGGTATTGGGGGGGATAGGAGAGAAGTCCAGAGGGCCAGGAGAATGAATGGACATAAGCAGCCTCGGGGAAGGGAGTGAGGGGCCCTCTAGAAAGTACCAGAGACTCCAGGAGATGAAAGACTCTCAGGACTCAAAGGGGGTGACCTTAGCCAAAATGCTCAACATAGGGAGCGGGAACTCAAAGAATCCACCTCCAGTAGATAGACAGGGCCCCAAGTGGAGGAACTGGGCTACTAAGCCACAGTCAAAATTTCTGACCCAGAATTGTCCCTGTCTAAAAGAACTACAGGGACAAAAGTGGAGACGAGACTGAAGGAGAGGCTATCCAATGATCAAACCAACTTGGGATCCATCTCATGGGGGGCATCAAGGCCTGACAGTATTACTGATATGGCATGCTTACAGACAGGAGCCTGGCATGGTTGCCCTCTGAAAGGCCCTACCAGCAGCTGACTGAGACAGACACAAATACCTATACCCAACCATTGGACTGAAGTCAGAGACCCCTATAGTTGAATTAGGGGAAGGATTGAAGAAACTGAAGAGAAGGGAGACCCCACAGGAAGACCAGCAGTCTCAACTTACCCAGACCCCAGGGAGCTCCCAGAGACTGAACCACCAACCAGGAGCACACATGGGCTGATTGAGGCCCCTGGCATATATATAGCAGAGGACTTACTAGACTAGCCTCAGTGAGAAAATGTGCCCTTAATCCTCAAGAGCCTTGAAGCTCCAGGGAAAGGGAGACCTGGGGGGACACTGTCTTGAAAGCAAGGGGGAGGAACTGTGGGAGGGGGGACTAGAGGGGGTAATAATTGGAATGTAAAAAAAAATTTTTTAAAAAATGTACTTGCTGTCTTTCACTAAAAATCAATGGGCTATGGTCATAAAATGCTGATTCATGGAATAATCAAAAGGGAACCTGGGTGAATTATTAAATTGATATGTAATAAAAGACTGTGCTTTGTTCTTCAAGAGCTGAGCTATCTAGATGAGATCTCTGGAGAACTGTCTCGAGAAGAGCACAAGGCTGTCAGCTTACACCCCACCTCATTAACTTCAAGTTGTTTCTTTCACTGCTCCCAAACACCCCTTCCTCAGAACCCCTGTCCAAGCCAAGGCTGGTACTTGGCACATCTTCCTAATCATCCACCACAGTTCAGTGTTTCGTCTGATGGCCCTAGTTGCTAGCATAGTTAACACATTTACCCTCTGATCACATTCCTATATATGTGCCTGATACACACACACAAACACATACTCACGCACACATACACAATCAAAAGTGACCATTAGGCTTACTTTGTGTATGATGAAACAGGCACAAAGTGGAAAAGGTTTTCATAACAGAAAAGTCATGATCTGAGAGCTATTCTTCTCTGACACTGTAGATTTGAGCTTCAGTCATGGCACACTATGCAGTAGTTGTGATGTGTGAGTAATGAAGTATGTTATGAAATTGCTTCTGTGATACCTAATCTTCCATGTTTTGAGCAAATAATTCCCTCTAAGCCTCCATTTTCACATCAGAAAAAAAGATCATTTCTCCTAGACAAGAATCTTGAAATTGAAGTTTACTCCAAAGCAATGGTTCTCAACCTTCCTAATGCTGTATCACATTAATACGGTTCCTCATTATGTGGTGATCTCCAGCCATAAAATTATTTTGCTGGGACCTCAGAACTGTAATTTTGCTACTGATAACAAATCATAAAGCAAATATATATTATGCAGGATATCTGATATTCAACCTCTAAAGGGGTCTTGACTCACAGTTTGAAAAACACTGGTGTTAAATCAATGACTGCAAGACTTTAAAAGCCACTAAAACTCCCCAAAGACCTGTTGCTGGATTTCTGACTCAGTAGTTCCATAACAGAGGAAAAGTGCTTGAATCTCTGAAACACAGGCAATGGTGGTGAGTTGATGCTGAGTTAAGGATTTAAGAACCTCAGATCTATACCTAGCAGCCTAGGGTGGGCATTCAAGAAGTGTCTAGTACTACTTGCAAAGCCTAAGAAGCACTTTTATTAAATACCAGATGATGGAGAAAACAGACGTTCATAGGAGACATAACCAAGACAAGTTCTGAAAAGTCAGAGTACAGGTGGAGGGTTATCCCCGCCAAAGATGTCAGACTTTGGGCAGGAAGCATTCATCTGTGCTTTCATATTTGTGCTGGGAAAACACACTCTTCATTTTGAAAATGTCCTTTGTAAAGTAATTTTAACTGTTTTACATTAGACAGGATGGAAATGATTTACTTGTGCCTCTTCTTCCCCTTCACGTGTGACCTCTTCCTCTGAACATGGTGAAACTTTAATGGCCAAGAGGTTGAGTGATTAACGTTGGAGGGAGTTGCCTGTGTTAATCTCTTGTGCATAGCTGAAGAAATGGGTATTTACCTGCTAAACTTTCCCAGATTTAGCCTTTACACGTGTAATACAATGGATCGTCAGAAAAAGTCTGTAAACGTGTTTTATTTAACAGGGAACACATGGAAGTTGGAATGTTGGCTCTTCAGTATGGAAATACTACAGAATATATAACAATCATTTTAAAACAGTGAACGCACGTAGTCAGTGGCAACAGGAGAAAAAGAACTGCCTGGAGATATTTTTTTTAAATCTCTTTTGGAACATTATAGTAAGGGAGAAGAAAGCAATTATTGAACAAAATTATGTTTGAGATTTGGGGCCACACCTGTGTTCTATATTTCTATTAATTCTCCCACTCAGCAAAACTTTGAATGAGCAATGATAGCACATATAAATGTTCCAGTGTATATCCCGTCATGTCCAAGACTAACTGACCTGTCCTCTCAACATCTTCCTTTTCTCAAATGGACGCTCATTTTCCATTTCCACTTCCTCAATTCAGAGCTTAATTTTCTCACATCTGGATTATCTCAATAACTGTTTAATTCCTCTGTGTCCTGTACTAGGACATTTTTACACCTATGTCATATAATACTATCCTGTCTTGCCAATCATCTTTCCACAAGGCACTGTATAATAAGTTAAAAAAAAAAAAAATTCCAAGATGGCCTCCCAACCAAGGCATCCCTAGTGTTGATAAACACATTTCAAACTGGTTCTCTGACCTTTTACATTCATTTCTCCCTTCCTATATTGAGCAAGCATGGCTTTGGCAAAGCTTGAGCTTTTTGCCTTCTCTTCTCTCTCCATATTCACTCTAATTACTAATGCACACAAGTGCTTCATTATTTAGAAAACAATTCTATAAGAATAACCTAAATTGATCAGACTTGTACACTAGGAATTTGCATTTAAGAGAAATTTAAATAGAGATGTACGTGCATTATATATCAGTAAGAAAAAAGATATGGCTAAAATAATTTTAAAGCAACCTTGAGTATATAGAGAATGTTCAATGTTTAATAGCATATACTGCTCCTTCAAAGGACCTGAGTTCTGTTTTCAGAACCTATATAGGACTGCTCACAACTACTTCTAACTCCAAGACTTGGAGATCTTGTGCCTTCTTCTGTCCTATGAGAACATATTCATGTTTGGTATTTATTCACACAGGCATGCACATATACAGATATAAAAACAAAGCAAAATCAAGCATCTGTACACACATGAACACACACACAGAGAGAGAGAGAGACAGAGACAGAGAGAGAGAGACAGAGAGAGAGAGACAGAGAGACAGAGAGACAAGGACAAAGAGAGATTGGGAATCATTATGGCCTCACATATCACATCTTTAAATCATAACAAGGAAGTTGCACAATCCATATGTCAAAAAATTAATCTAAAAATATCTTGCTAGAAAGTGAATAAATTCAATGATAATTAAATTTATGGCAGGCTGTCATAAATTAAATCCCAATACCCCAAAGATAGATTCTCTGTGGAACTACCAAGAATTCCCATGGAAAAGTTCACAACTAATTGGTTATTTATGAATTTCAAACCTAGGGAGTTTTACACTCCCATTAAATATAATTTTCTTTCATTTTTCTTTCATGATAAGTTTCTATTCTCTAGGTTTTATATCCTCTTGTCACTCAAGAGGAGTTTGTGACAATGATGCTTGTCTTCTTACAGTGTTAACACTCTTCAATAGGAGATGACCTCACTACAATAGAAGAGTTAAATGATTTTGACATTTCTAATTTTTGAAATGTAATTTGATTACAGAACTCTATCAATATTATCTTGTACCTTGTTAACTGTGGATATACCAATGAGAATCTTCAGATATTGGGCCTAGAGGGCTATTTTCAAGCATTTCACATGAGTCCTATGCCTTATAGATTTTTAGGAATATCAGAAAGCTTCCATTTACATCAACAATGGAGTACCTTGAATGAAACCATGTTGTCTCCATGATGATAGACCATGAAGAAGACATGTCAGGCTGAAGAGATGGCTGAATGGCAAAGAGCCTGTGTTGCTCTTCCAGAAGATACATGTTCAATTCCCAGCACTCATATGGCTACCCACAAACATCAGTCACTCCAGTTCCAACGGATCCAATGCCCTCTCCAGGTCCTCGTGGACACCTAGCACACATGTAGTACACAGACATATATGTAGGCAAATCACCTATAAACATTGAAGTAAAAATACATGAACCTAAAGACATATGTAATACATAAGACTAAACAGCATCTGAGACCAGCTAAGAAGTCCTGGACTGGAGGGATTAGCCTCCAGAAGAGAAGCAGTGGGCACAGATAATAAGTTCTACTTACTATCATGGTTGCTTTGATATACATGTCAGTTCCTGGCGAAGTACACTGGAAGCAAAAACTCAACTTGAGAAATTCAAGTTTCAAAATGTAGTTTCATACAATTTTGAATTCAGAATTCTTAACACAACCAGGTAACAGGGGAACAAACTTCAGGTCAAACCAACAAAAGAGAAGAACAATGAATAAATAAACTAATGTGGCATACGGCATCTATGTGATATTGACTAGGTGGAGCAAGAAATGAAAACGTGTACAACATAACGTTGCTTCAGATCGTAAAGGGCTTCATGTTTTCACAGAGACTAAATCAAAAAATGTGGATTCATAAAATGTAAGGGTAGAGACGGTTTGTTAAGCCATCCTAGGCTCTTAGGTGGGATGCCATAAGACCAATGGAACAGGAGAAAGAACAATCCTAGAAAGATGTCTGCAGAAATTAAATTCATCTTACCTCTTCACTCGCTGAATCAGAGTGAGTAGACTTTCGATAACTTCTACAACTGTCCTGCACAAAGAAGGAAGGTGACATTACCAAGAGCTCTATGGATATTTACACACAGCATTATGTATACAAACCCAAACTACCAATTATTACTGGAAGTATGTGGAAACAAGGAGAAAATGAATAATGATTGCAGAGGCACTGACATAATCAAAAGGAAACATTCTGATAACTATTATTTGTATGCTAAAGAGAACAATTCAGGCTGAGATGACCCAATGAATAAAGTGTTTGCTGCACAATCACAGGCCTGAGTTTAGATCCCCAGTGCCCGCATGCAAGTGTGGTGCAGAGATGCACATCTGTAGCCTCAGTATTAGGATGGGGAAGATAAGATGAACCCCCCACCCCAGAGTTTGCCAGCAAACCAGCCTGCCTAGTCATGTGCAAATTAGCAATCTCTGGTTTCTGTCTTCTGTTTATGTTGAATCCATGTGTTTGCGTTGCTCCTAACCTTGGCCAGAGAAATTTCTTATTACAGTAGGAAGCTACTAATGCAGAGACATATTACTGTTCAACATGCTGAGACTAGGCAACTGTGAATGCTCAGGCATAGGTGGATCAATCTCTATTAATCTCCCAAGGCTCAAGTAACATAGCTGAAAATGGGCCATAAAGAATGTAAGAGCCAGCAAGATGGAGTTCTCTGAAATTTGGTTTTCTAGACATTTCATGACATGTATATAGGAATTCATAGTGCCTATGATTGCATATATAAAACCTACACAAGACCAAGCCAGTTAACAATTGCAATGTGGAAAGGGGAAGTGATCCCAAGGCCCCAAATTCTAGCTGAGCCATTTTTGGCAGTTGATAGTATAATGTCAAAAATTAACCTGTAAGTTCCACCTGCCCAGGAACCAGATAACTTCCTGAATGCTGGGAATAGTGGTTTGTAGAAAATCACAGTGCCCCATGGGAAGGTACAATGGCCTACAGATGTGTCCTTATAAACCTCTTCAACACATGGCTCAAGGCCATTCTCACCTGGGAAATTCCTGGGAATGGAAATGACCAAAGTCCATTTCATAGGAAGTATTTAATATTTAATAAAGCTTGCTTTGACTTTGGCCCAAAATGGTTTTTCTCCAGCAAATCTCAGAATTAACAATAGATGCTGGGGGAAGGTGAATCACTTTTCTTTTCTTTTTCTTTTGTTAATTTTTCAATTTTATTATATTCTTCAATTTTACCATTAAAAATGTTAAAATTCTTTTCTGGATATTTATTTACATTTCAAATGTTTTCCCCTTTCCAGTTCTCCCCATTGGAAACCCCCTATCAGATCCCCCCTACTCCCTGCCTCTATGAGGGTGCTCCCCCAAGCACACATTGACTCCTATCTTCCCTCCCTAGCATTCCCCTATACTGGGGCATACAACACCCCCAGGCCCAAGGGCCTCTCCACCCACTGATGGTCAACAAGGTCCTTTTCTGTCACATATGTGACCAGCACCATGGGTCCCTCCATGTGTGTTATTTGGCTGGTGGTCTAGTCTCTGGGAGCTCCAGGGGATCTGGCAAGTTGACACAGTGGTTTCCTCCATAGGGCTGCAAACCCCCTCAGGTCCTTCAGTCGGTTCACCAAATGCTCCATCTGTGACCCTATGCTCAGTCCAATGTATTTGTCAGGCTCTGGCAGAGCTTCTCTGGAGACAGCTTATCATGCTTCCATCAGCAAGCACTTCTCAGCATCCACAAGAACTTCTGGGTTTGGTGTTACATACGGGATGTATCCCCAGGTGGGTCAGTCTCTGGATGGCTTTTCCTTGAGTCTTTGCTCCACACTTTGTCTCCATATTTCCTCCTGTGAGTATTTTGTTCAATCATCTAAAGAACACTGGAGCATCAACATTTTGGTCTTCCTTCTTCTTAGGCTTCATATGGTCTATGAATTGAATCTTGGGTATTCTGAACATTTGGGTTAATTTCCACTTACCAGTGAGTACATACCATGCTTGTTCTTTTGTGACTAAGTTACCTCACTCAGGATGATATTTTCAAGTTCCATCCATTTGCCTGCAAATTTCATGAAGTCATTGTTTTTAATAGCTGAGTAGTATTCCATTGTGAAAATGTACCACATTTTCTGTATCCATTCCTCTGTTGAGGGATACCTGGATTATTTCCAGCTTCTGGCTATTATAAATATGGCTGCTATGAACATAGTGGAGCATGTGTTCTTATTACATATTGGAGCATCTTCTGGGTATAAGCCCAGGAGTGGAATAGCTGGGTCCTCAGGTAGTATTATGTTCATTTTTCTGAGGGTCTGCCAAACTGATTTCCAGAGAGGTTGTATCAGCTTGCATTCCCACCAGCAATGGAGGAGTGTTCCTCTTTCTCCACATCCTCATCAGCATCTGCTCTCACCTGAGTTTTTGATCTTAGACATTCTGACTGGTATGAGGTGGAATCTAAGGGTTGTTTTGATTTGCATTTTCCTGATGACAAAGGATGTTGAACATTACTTTAGATGCTTCTCAGTTCTTCAAGTTTCCTCAGCTGAGATTTCTCTGTTTAGCTCTGTTCCCCATTTTTTAATAAGGTTATTTGGTTCTATGGAGTCTGATTTCTTGAGTTCTTTGTATATATTGGATATTAGCTCTCTATCAGATGTAGGATTGGTAAAGACCTTTTCCCAATCTACTGGTTGCTGTTTTGTCCTATTGACTGTGTCCTTTGCCTTACAGAAGCTCTGCAATTTCATGAAGTCCCATTTTTCGATTCTTGATCTTATAACATAAGCCATTGGTGTTCTGTTCAGGAACTTTTTCCCTGTGCCCATGTGTTCGAGGCTTTCCCCCACTTTCTCCTTTATTAGATTCAGTGTATCTGGTTTTATGTGGAGATCCTTGATACACTTGGACTTGAGCTTTGTACAGGGAGATAGGAATGGATCAATTTGCATTCTTCTACATGTTGACCGCCAATTGAACCAGCACCATATTTTGAAAATGCTGTCTTTTTTTCGCCTCAGGGTTTTAGCTCCTTTGTCAAAGATCAAGTGAACATAAGTGTGTGAATTCATTTCTGGGTCTTCAATTCTATTCCGTTGATCAACCTGCCTGTCAGTGTACAAATATCATGCAGTTTTTATCACTACTGCTCTGTAGTACAGCTTGAGGTCAGGGATGCTGATTCACCCAGAAGTTCTTTTATTGTTGAGAATAGTTTTTGCTATCCTGGGGTTTTTTGTTTTGTTTTGTTTTTTGTTTTTTGTAATTCCAAATGAATTTGAGAATTGCTCTTTCTAAGTCTATGAAGAATTGTGTTGGAATTTTGATGGGGATTGCATTGAATCTGTAGATTGCTTTTGGCAAGATGACCATTTTAACTATATTAATCCTGCCAATTCATGAGCATGGGAGATCTTTCCATCTTCTGAGGTCTTCTTCGATTTCTTTCTTCAGAGACTTGAAGCTCTTGTCATGCAGATCTTTTACTTGTTTGGTTAGAGTCACACCAAGATACTTTATATTGTTTGTGATGATTGTGAAGGGTGTTATTTCCCTAATTTCTTTCTCAGCTTGTTTATCTTTTGAGTATAGGAAGGCTACTGATTTATTTGAGTTAATTTTATATCAGGCCACTTTGCTGAAGTTGTTTATCAGCTGTAGGAGTTCTCTGGTGAAGTATTTGGGGTCACTTAAGTATATGATCATATCATCTGCAAATGGTGATATTTTGATTTCTTCCTTTCCAATTTGTATCACTTTGACCTCCTTTTGTTGTCTAATTGCTCTAGCTAGAACTTCAAGTCCTATATTGCATATATAGGAAGAGAATGGACAGCCTTGTCTATTCTCTGACCCTGATTTTAGTGGTATTGCTTCAAGTTTCTCTCCATTTAGTTTGATGCTGGCTACTGGTTTGTTGTGTATTGGTTTTACTATGCTTAGGTATGGGCCTTGAATTCCTGATCTTTCCAAGACATTTATCATGAAGGGATGTTGAATTTTGTCAAATGCTTTTTCAGCATCTAATGAAATGATCATGTGGTTTTTTTCTTTGAGTTTGTTTATGAGGGGATTACATTGATGGATTTCCGAGTATTGAACCATCCCTGCATCCTTGGGATGAAGCCTACTCGAACTTGGTGAATGATCATTTTGATGTGTTCTTGGATTCAGTTTTTAGGAATTTTATTGAGTATTTTTGCATTGATATTCATAAGGAAAATTGGTCTGATGTTCTCTTTCTTTGTTGGGTCTCTGTGAGGTTTTGGTGTCAGTGTAGCTGTGGCTTCATAGAACGAACTGCATAGTGTTGCTTCTGATGCTATTTTGTGGAGTAGTTTAAAGAAAGTGGTATTAGGTCTTCTTTGACAGTCTGATGGAATTCTGCACTAAACCAATCTGGTCCTGGGCTTTTTATGGTTGGGAGACTTTTAATGACTGCTTCTATTCTTTTAGGGACTGTTTAGATGGTTTATCTGATCCTGACTTAACTTTGGTATCTGTCTAGAAACTTGTCCATTTCGTCCATATTTTCCAATTTTGTTGAGTATAGGCTTTTGTAGTAGGATCTGATGATTTTTTTTAATTTCCTCAGATTCTGTTGTTATATCTCCCCTTTCATTTCTGATTTTATTAATTTGGATACTGTCTCCGTTCCTTCTGGTTAGTCTAGCTAAGGATTTATCTATCTTGCTGATTTTCTCAAAGAACCAGCTCCTGGTTTTGCTGATTCTTTGTATAGTTCTTTTGTTTCTACTTGGTTGATTTCAGCCCTGAGTTTGATTATTTCCTGCAGTCTACTCTTCTTGGGTATATTAGCTTCTTTTTGTTCTAGAGCTTTCAGGTATACTGTTAAGCTGCTAGTGTATGCTTTCTCCAGTTTCTTTTTGGAAGCACTCAGAGGTATGAGTTTTCCTCTTAGCACTGTTTTCATTGTGTCCCATAAATTTGGATATGTTGTACTTTCATTTTCATTAAATACTAGAAAGTCTTTAATTTCTTTCTTTATTTCTTCCTTGATCAAGTTATCATTGAGTAGAGCCTTGGTCAGCTTCCATGTGTATGTGGGCTTTCTGTTGTTTTTGTTGCTATTGAAGACCAGCCCTAATCTGTAGTAATCTGATAGGAGGTATAGGATTATTTCAATCTTCTTATGTCTGTTGAGGTTTGTTTTGTGACCAATTATATGGTCAGTTTTGGAGGAGGTTATATGAGGTGCTGAGAAGAAGGTATATTCTTTTGATTTAGGATGAAATGTTCCATAGCTATTATTAAATTCATTTCTCCCAAAACTTCTGTTAGTTTCAGTGTGTCTCTGTTTAGTTTATGTTTCCATGATCTGTCCATTGATGAGAGTGTGATATTGAAGTCTCCCACTATTATTGTGCGAGGTGCAATGTGTGTTTTGAACTTTAGTAAAGTTACTTTTATGAATGTGTGTACCCTTGCGTTTGGAGCATAGATGTTCAGAATTGAGAGTTCTTCTTGGTAAATTTTTCCTTTGATGAACATGAAGTGTCCTTCCTTATCTTTTTTGATGACTTTTGGTTGGAAGTCAATTTTATCTGATATTAGAATGGCTACTCCAGCTTGTTTCTTGGGGCCATTTGCTTGGAAATTTTTTCCAACCCTTCACTCTGTGGTAGTTTTTGTCTTTGACACTGAGGTGAGTTTCTTGTATGCAGCAAAATGCTAGGTCCTATTTATGTATCCAGTCTGTTACTCTATGTATTTTTATTGGGGAACTGAGTCCATTGATGTTAAGAGATATTAAGAAATAGTGACTGTTGCTTCCTGTTATTTTTGATGTTATTTTTATGTTTGTGTGGCTATCTTCTTTTGGGTTTGTTGAAAGAAGATTACTTTCTTGCTTTTTCTGGGGTGTAGTTTCCCTCCTTGTGTTGGAGTTTTCCAACTATTATCCTTTGTAGGGCTGGATTTGTGGAAAGATATTGTGCAAACTTTGTTTTTGGAATATCTATATTGTCATGGAATATCTTGGCTTCACCATCTATCGTAATTGAGAGTTTTGCTGGGTATAGTAGCCTGGGCTGGCATTTGTATTCGTTTAGGGTCTGTATGAGATATGCCCAGGATCTTCTTGCTTTCATAGTCTCTGGTGAATAGTCTGGTGTAATTCTGATAGGTCTGCCTTTATATGTTACTTGACCTTTTCCCTTACTGCTTTTAATATTCTTTCTTTTTTAGTGCATTTGGTGTTTTGACTATTATGTGACAGGAGGAATTTCTTTTCTGTTCCAATCTATTTGGAGTTCTGTAGGCTTCTTGAATGTTTATGTTCATCTCTTCGGGGTAAGGAAATTTTCTTCTCTGATTTTGTTGAAGATATTTACTGGCCCTTTAAGTTGGGAGTCTTCACATTCTTCTATAACTATTATCTTTAGGTTTGTGTCCTGGATTTCCTGGATGTTTTGGGTTAGGAGCTTTTTGCACTTTGCATTTTCTTTGATTGTTGTGTCAATGTTTTCTATGGTATCTTATGCACCTGAGATTCTCTCTTCTATCTCTTGTATTCTGTTGGTGATGCTTGCATCTGTGACTCCTGATCTCTTTCCTAGGTTTTCTCTCTCCAAGGTTGTCTCCCTTTGTGATTTCTTTATTGTTTCTATTTCCATTTTTAGATCCTGGTGGTTTTGTTCATTTTCTTCACCTGTTTGATTGTGTTTTCCTGTAATTCTTTAATGGATTTTTATTTTTCCTCTTTAAGGGCTTCTGGCTGTTTACCTGTGTTCTCTTGTATTTCTTTAATGGAGTTATTTATTTCTTTCTTAAAATCTTCTATCATCATCAAGAGATGTGATTTTAAATTTGAGTCTTGATTTTCTGGTGTGTTGGGGTATCCAGGGCTTGCTGTGGTGAGAGAACTGTTCTGATGATTCCAGGTAACCTTGGTTTCTGTTGCTTATATCTTGCCCTTGCCTTTTGCCAGCTGGTTATCTCTGGTGTTAGCTGGTCTTGCTCTCTTTGCCTGTGGCTTGTCCCTCCTGCAAGCCTCTGTGTCAGTACTCCTGGGAGACCATCTCTCTCTGAGAGGAATTTGGGTTTAGAGAGCTGTGGTACAGGGCCAGCTCTGGGATTCAGACAGAAATCAGGAGGATCCTGTCCCCAGCTGTTCCTTGGTTCCTGTGTCCTGAGTGTTCTGGGTGAGTTCTTCTGAGCAGAGGTGCTGGTCTTACTCCCACTCATTGTGGGAGTGTGGCTTGTCCACACTCCTGGGAGGCTAACTCTCTCCCAGTTCTATTTTGGTATGGAGCCCTGTGGCACAGGCTCAAGTCCCTGGCCACAGATGGAAACAGGAAGACTCCTATCCCAGGCTGCTCCTTGGTCCCTTTGTCCTGAAGGTTCCAGGCAGGTCCCTCTGAGCAGAAGTGCTGGTCTTACCCCACCACCACCCTCCTCACAGCTCACAGGTTTTGCCACACTCCTGGGAGGCTAGCTCTCTCCCAGTGCTATTTGGGTATGGAGCCCTGTGGCACAGGTCCAGTTCCCTGGCTGCAGATGGAAACCTGTGAGTCACTTTTCTTTAAGAGAGTGGTCGCTGATGTAGGTTGCTCATGCCCCTCATGTAGGTTGCTCATGTAGGTTGGGTATGCCCCTCACTCATTCACATATAGTCAATATTAATTAGACTCACTAGTTTAAATAAATAAATGGGAAATGACATTTTAAGGGAGATGTCAGGAGACTACTAGGTGGAGTTGGAGGCAGGAAATGAGGCTAGTATATAATCAAGATATGTTGTATAAATGCATGAAGGTTTTAAAGAATAAATTGGAATTTTAAAACAGAAAACAATAGTCATTGTGATGTTCAGTGTTGTCAACTTAATAAGTTCTGGAATCATCTAAGAGACAAGCCTCTGGGCATACCTGTAAGGATTAATTAGATTATGTTAGCCTCTAGGCATCTTGATTAAGTAACTAAGATGGAAACACTCACCCTAAAGGAGCATGGCACTGTTCCCTAGCTTTGGGTCCCACACTACATAAAAGGAAGAAAGCTAACTGAGTGCAAGTGTTCATTACTCACTGCTTCCTGATTGATTGAAAGGTAAAGTACCACTTCTAGTTCATGCAGCCACAGGGCCCTCAAATTGTGAGTCAACAAACTCTTTTAGGTTTCTATTGTTGTAGTAAATACTAAAACCACAAGCTCCTTGGTGAAGGTCAGGTTTTATTTCATCTTACAAATCATAATGGAAGTCCATCATTGAGAGAAGTCAGTGCAGGAAGTCAAACAGAATCCTAGAGACAGGATTTGTAGAAGAGTCTATAGAAGCATGCTGCTTACTGCTTTGCTCTTCATAGCTTGCTCAGTCTACTTTCTTACACAACCTGGGAATGTCTGTCCAAGACTGGCACTGCTTACTTTGGGCTGGACCTCATACATTGGTCATTAATCACGAAAATGCCCTCAGGCTTGCATAACAGCCAATCAAATGGATGCATTTTCTCAATTAAAGTTCTCTCTTCCCAGGTGACCTTGGTTTGTGTCAAGTTGACAAGAAAAGCTGACCAGGACAAGACCTTTCTTTCTTAAGTTGGTTTTGTCAGAGGATTTCACCACAGCAACAGGAACAGTAACTAAGAGAGCTATTTACTTCAATCTCTAAAAGTTGTCTACTACTTTAAATGTTTATCACCTTAACTCTTTAAATCATTGCATGCCCACAGAAGAGTTTTCTCTATCAGCAGATGTTTTAGTGAGCCACTAAGAGTCCATTGTTCAGAAGCATTAACTATCCATTATATCAAGGCTTTTATAAATGTCCCCAATCATCAAAGCCCTGTTGTTCCAGGCACTGGAACACTGTGAGCTGAGAGAAAAAATTAAAAACCAAACTAAGCAAACATAAGTCTCCTTTTAGGGTTGTTTGTTATTCTCAGCCAAGTGAGCCATAAAACTAAAATTGCAGCAGGTCTCTTAGCATGAGAATCCTATGGAAAGATGAGGTTATTTATATTTAAAATCGCATTTGAGCTTGATTTAAATTTTATTATTACATAGATCTTAATGTCTGTGGTTATCTTAAAACAATACAGAACTTTGATTGACTTGTTCACCATTCTGAAGGCATCACAACCTTCAGCACTATTTATAAAGTATTTTATAACAGGTTTATTGAGTTACAATTTATGTGTAGTAAGTACAGTACATGTATGTACTATAAATGTTTAAAGTGTACAATTTGATAAACTCTCATATACATGTAAACCCTTGAGAGTAACATAAAAATCAAGGTGATGTATTCGTGTGTGTGTGTGTGTGTGTGTGTGTGTGTACGTATATATGGATATTTACTTTATATACATTTCAAATGTTTTCTCCTTTGGAAACCCCCTATTCCATTCCCCCTCCCCCTGCCTCTATGAGGGTGCTCCCCTACCCACCCATCCACTCCCATCTTCCCTCCCTAGCATTCCCCCACACTGGGGCATATAACATCCTCAGGCC
This sequence comes from Rhynchomys soricoides, assembly GCA_019843965.1. NCBI lineage: Eukaryota > Metazoa > Chordata > Mammalia > Rodentia > Muridae > Rhynchomys > Rhynchomys soricoides. The sequence continues at coordinate 21,379,699 of JADRCH010000004.1, read as the reverse complement.
CAAGGGCCTCTCCTCCTACTGATGGCCAACAAGTCCCTCCTCTGCCACATATGTGGCCAGCACCATGGGTCCCTCCATGTGTATTCTTTGATTGGTGGTCCAGTCTCCAGGAGCTCTGGGGTGGGGTTGAGGTTGGTCAGTTGACCCTGTTGCTCCCTCCGTGGGTCTGCAAACCCCCTCAGCTCCTTAAGTCCCTTCTCCAACTCCTCCATTCGGGACCCCACTCTCAGTCATTCTCACCCATTTTAAGAAAACACCTTTGGAGATTTCTGAATGGTGAGGAGTATATTGTCCCTTCTATTGCTCAACCATAGTGCCATTTTAGGAATTTACCACAGTTATATCCATTCATCTATTGATAGATGTCAATACTGTTTCCAATTTGAGCTTTACAGGGAAAGCTGCAATGCATAATTATTTTACAGGTCTTGATTTGGAAGCTTCTAGGAGTGGACTAATAGGATCTTATAGTAGGTGGTGGTCGTTGCTGTCTTCTTTTATAATAAAAAACTTCCAATGTGTTTATACTATTTTATATACTTACTAGGCATAAGGTTTTTTGTGGAGTTTTCCAATTTCTGAAGTTCAGCCCATAATCAACCAACCCCACTGCTTTTGATGTGTGCCAAGTAAGGCAGTATATCACAGAAGAGAACCCCTAGCAGATCAAAGTTATGCACCTCATGAGCAGCAGTATGGATGTGCTCTTCACTCTCACCTTGAGATTCATAGGTGGCACTTAGGACTATTCTTTTTCTGCCAAGACTAGTGTCTCATGACCAGATTCCCTCATGCCAGGACAGACTGTGTGGTTCCCCAGTTAGCTCTATTTCCTCTGTGGATGGAATAGTTCTTGTCTCTAACTCTACTACATAGAAGTTCCATACATGTTACCCATTTCCCATTTTTACAAACAAGAAAGTGGTTCACCCCTTGGGAAATCGCACATTGCTGTCCATAATGGTCCTGAGTCACTAGCATCCTTCTCTACCTGTAGCCCTCCTGGATTTACACTTGTCTAGGGGCAGCTCTCCATATTCCAGTATGGTTAATTGTTTGATGTGTCTTCTGAATATTAAGTTGTCAGTCCCCTGTGTGCTTTCCCTGCTGTTGAGTAGATTCCAGGTACAAATAGAGAAAATTCTACTAAACATTGACTAAAATGCTTATCTAGTTTTTCTCTTACTCAATACTAAATAACAAGAGAGTAGTGTACAGCACTTGAAGATCACATCCTACTAGATCTCTGTGAGAATTATTCCAGGATCCCATGGTGAGTATTTCCCAGAGTTGCAGGCAGTATTCTATGTACACATCTATCCTGTAACTGGAGGCCACCTCAGGCAACTGTCTCCCTTTAGATTGCTTCTTCTCTTTATGTAGCTTTCCTCTCTCAAGCTGATAACTGATCTCCCCAGGTTATTTCTACTTCCCACAGGTATCTTTTTTTATTCTTCAAAACCTGCTGAGCTCAAGTTATGATGTTAGTTTAGGATATTGGAAGCCTGGGGATACCAAGTAGAAACACAGGAAACTAGCACTGTCAGTAGAGATGACTGGATCTCAGTATCCTCAGGACCAGTTACAGGCCGATTCTCTGGTACTTCTTACAAGGCATCCAGAGCTCATGTCCATGTCTATCAATGAATGAAGACAGGTTTACCTGGAGTATTTGTAGCCCAGCTTCCTTAGTTCCACCTGAATAAACAGTTTCTGCTTCTGCCAGCCCGAGCCTTGACTTTTCCTTACCTTAGTATGATGGATAGAGAGAACACCTTCCTTTCAAGACCAACCCGTTGCCACATAAGAAGATATCATTTAAGCCAATGTAAACAGAACAAGACTTTCTCGACATGCCAGAATTTCATGTCCTCAGATAAGACACTGTGAAGGAACATATGTGTATATATCAGGTGTCATTTAACTATGTCCAGCTCAAATTCACACCACAGATCTTCCAGTGGCCTGGTCTCTCAGGCTTTGGTGTACATGTCTTACATAGGTTAGAACACAGGCATCTGTGGCTCAAGAAACAGTTTTCAAGTAGAGGGCAGTCATGTTTGCTTTGGGCTCAGGAAAGTTACAAAATGTTTTCACTGCAGTATACAAATATGTCCTGATGCACATTCCTGAGCTGCACCCTTAAAATCTTCAGACTTAAAACCTTCATTTCAATTAATTCATGAATTCTGTGCTTCCCAATGTAAAATTAGGTCATACTTGACTGAGAAAAAAAAAAGTAGTTATCAAAAGCTTTCCCTTAAAACAAAGGAATGATAATACTCTGCTTCCGTTTCTTTGCCAACAGGCAGAAATTGTTTGCAACTCCCAAAGCGAGAGTTTTCAACAATTTAAAGAAATGAATGTCTTTTCTACTGACTATACATTTACAAATTATTTAAAACACTTCTAGACTTTTATATATTTTACAAATCAGTGGGTCTCCAGCTCTGCTCCTGTGGGAAAATACTTAATAGAACATATGAGCTAAAAATGAATGTAGTCTGCCAGAGGATTCTGATCTCCACAAAATCCTGCAGGATCACATCTTTCATCACCTTGCACATGGTATGCTATTGTTACAGCCTAAGATATCTTCAGCATCCTTGTTAACATCACATCACTGCTTAACTGCATAGTCAGATCAATAGCAATAGAGATTGTTTTTGTTGTTTTGTTTTTGTTTTTGTCTTTATGGATTTCTATTAGGTAATGTCTACTCCTGTATTAAAGTTAACACACTTTCCTATGGAGTGTGTGGTTGTGGTGGTGTTTGGACTTAAGTTGTTAGGTTCATATCTTTCTCATTTTGCTCATTACTTATCCCCCTAAAGCCATGTGATTTGAACAGTGATCGTATATTATCAGGATACTACTCACAAATATAATTTCCTGAAATGTTTTAACAAAACACAGCCACCTAGAGCATTCCACTGGACACCTTTACTTACATGTATTTCAACCGTTTCTGTGATGAAGTGAGGGCTCGCTGGACTGTAGCTTCCAGGCAATGACTACCTTGCTGTCTGTCTTTGTGTGGTTTTATTGAAATCATGACCACAGTGAGTTACTTTTTGCTTTATTACATTTATATTGTGTGTGTGTGTGTGTGTGTGTGTGTGTATACATGTGGGTGTAAATGTGTAATGACACATGCAGAGATTCGAGAACAAATTATGAGAGTCAACTCTTTCCTTCCACCTGTGGGCTCTGAGAAATGAACTCAGGTCCCCAGGCATGGCAGTCAAGTGGTTTTACATGCTGAGCCATCTAACTTGTCTTCATGCCAATATTTTAATGTATAATACTTGGTTTCCTGATACAGTGGTGAAATCATGGGTTGTACCAGTCACCATGGGTTGCAAAGCTTCAAATATTTGTTTTCTGGTGGTTAACAGCACGACCTTGCTGTTATCAAAACAGACAGGTTGGTCATTTAGGCTTAAATAACACACACACACACACACACGTACACACACACACACACACACACACACCACAGAGCTACTTTTTTAGTTCTAGCAACCTATTTTGAACATCATATGCTCTTAAAATGGAAATAACTAACTCTACAGCATTCCTTCATCTACAGAATCTTATGACATTATCCACAAAAGGAAATGGAATTAGTTTCATCTGTATTTTCTGAGGCTACTCCCCCAGCCCCTGGAGATTACTTTTCTTTCTTCAACAGACAATTTCCCCCACTTAAAAGTTAATTGTGAGACATGGCCGTGAGAGGTGAGAATACCATAATTGTGAGACATGGCCATGAGAGGTGA
>JADRCH010000004.1:21232731-21366225 GCA_019843965.1 Rhynchomys soricoides | reverse complement strand
TCTCTCTCTCTCTCTCTCTCTCTCTCTCTCTCTCTCTCTCTCTCTCTGTCTCCCCTCCCTTCTCAACTCCCCTTTCTATGTCCTAAATGAACTTTATTCCACAGTATACCCACCATATGGCTGGTACTTTGGGGGGAAGGGATGCCTCAGCATGGGCCCACCAAGGCACCCCTCCCACCTCACCATACTGTGCTCTACAAAGCATATACTTGGCAATGTAAAAAAGACCCCCTTTAAAGTGTCTGTGTTCTCAAGGTATCACAAGTGGGTATGGGGAGGGTGTACAGAAGAGGAGAGCTTTGCCTCTAATAGAACGTGATTAGAACTCTTTGGTGTGAGGACATTTACTTCTCTTCATACTACCTCACAGAGTGATAGTATGTAAACTGGATACATTTGAACAACGCCTGCTCGTAGGATACCAACACTCATGGAGGGCTTGTATGGTCTGAAACTCAAATTGCTCAGCCTTCACTAGAACAAATCTGAACTTTGATGAGGAAATAAGGATGAATTTTGCATACTGAAAGAAGAAAAACCTCTTAAAGACATTTAATAAAGTAAATGCTTTGGGGTGGCCAATAGCCAGAAACAGAGCAACAAGAGCAGGAAGTTGAAGAGATGGGGATAGGCACAAGAGAAACTAAAGTTAGCCCATCCTATCCTAAGTCCACACTAAGTGTATTTGTATTAAATATTGTTTGTCACAGGTAAACCAACGGACGCTCAGAGAAATTGTCACTTCCAAAACCCAGTGTGCAGCACTGCACACGGAATCACAATGAGGTATGTCTGTCTACAAAATCTGTACCTTTGCTTATGAGTCTACGCTGTGTGCAACTGACCAGCTCCAATGGCAAGCATTGTTCCAGAGCCAAGGTAAGACTGAGAACACCAAGGCTGGACTCTCTCTAGAATTTAACTCTATTTTCAGGAGCAGTTTGACCTAATCTACTCATATTCTCTCCAGAACACCAAAGGATAGCCAGTTTATCAGAATGACGCTTTTTATTGTCAAAGCCTTTGTAGATTATGATCAATTTAACATGGGCAAAATAACAAAACCTTGAAGATGTTGGGTTCTATTTTCTTTGTTGCTATTTTTGCAGTTACATATTGGTTTTTACTCACAGATAATCACTATATTGTAAGTGTTGGGTAAAGTGTGTCCTTTCAACACCTGTATACAATTTGTAGCAACCAAATCATGATTCTGTGTCCTTCAGTAACTAATTCATCTCTGTAGAGTTAAGACTACCTACCGGACATCGGTTATAGACTCAGACCACTGTTTTCCAATCATTCAGCAGTCATATGACCAGAGCTAACTAACCTCAGATTTCACATTTAAATGATGGAATGATAAAAATGTCTGTGTCTCAGATTGGAGATGATGATTCGTGACATAATACATGCAAAGCAGACAGATAAAACGACCTGATAAAAGCCAAGTGCAGCCTGCTTTACTGCAAAATTTGTCTTAATTCTTCAATAGCTTCAGAGTCTAAAATAGAAACTTCACTGATTTCAAAAACTATTTTTCTGATTATATTAATGTAACAAAAAAGCCAAAAGATTAAACCCAAAAAGAAATTACCTTTTAGTAATGTTTGGCTTAAGTAATATAAAACACATTATTTTAATACTTGTATTTTTCTTTAAGCATGGAACTATTCTTAGAATAGTAGGTGATCTATGGTCTAAAACACAGAATATTTTCAATTTGACATAGGTTTTTAGACTTTAAAGAAATTAAATGCTATTTTTCTTTAGATGTTGAAGAAATTCTGCTACAGAAATTCAACTTGGTTAACTTCCTCAGGTCTACAACCTTTGTCTCTTGAAAACAAGTCCACTCTTCAGCACCATTCGTTGACACTTTAGTGTGTGGTTACATGCTTCTCTTCTAAGACCAAAAGAAGATCTGAGAAAGCGTGTTTAAAGCAGCATATCTGACTTGGTGGTCATCAAGGTTGTGCCAGGTATGTATGCACAATGACAAGCAGATTAGCAACTGTAAGAGTGTGTGTTCAAAATGACAGTTTCCATACCATTTTAATACAGACCATGTAATACATTCTGCATCTGGAAATATGTTTTTTCTAACAAAAATTAGATTATTTCTCTGATTGCTTTCCCAGTAATCATTAAATATTTAAAAGAAAACGTGGAGGTGAAAAGACAAGGAAGGTTATGCTTATGTAAATGGATAGTGCCAGGCCAGTTTGACCTTAAGTAACCTTTGTCCCTATTACAGTTACAGTGTCATTTCAGAAATAGAATTCGTGATCATAATGGGCAAGGAACTGAACGCTGTGCTTGTGCTTTGTGAATGAACTCATTTGCAGCTAAATTTTACAGGCTTTGAATTTTCCTTTTAAATAAAGCCTGTCAATACTTAAAAGACAATTTGGTTGTAACTGTAAGTTCTGCTTAGAATTTTACTGGTAAAGTCCAATCAGTTTAAAGACATAATACCCATCATGAGGCTTTCCTTTTTAAACTTCATTGTAACCTTGATATTCACATGATGCATTGCTCTTATAGTCTGATGTTTTTAACAGGTAGTTCACAATTAGGTTGACTATTTCTTTATTATCATTGTAACTTGTGGATGACCCTTTGGAATTGTAAGTAAAGCTTACTTTGGAAATCTGGAGGATTAGTTCCAGGACAAACATCTATACATATCACGAATACAACATCTAATTCACCAGCTGATATGAAAATCCAATGGTGTTTTAAAAGGTGTGGATTTGCATTTGCATTCACGTTATGTACAGCCACTTATTCCTTTAAAAGTATATCTACAGTAGATTTTTTTATTTTTGTATGCAACATAAATGCAATGAGAATTTCGTTTATAGTAAATATTTTAGAGGATTCTGGCAAGAACTAAAATTCTGTGAATTTTTAGTACAAAGAAATAGTTTCAACCTAATGTTTGCTGAGTCCATATGTATAGGAACTATCCATGCAGAGATCATTGTTGATCAAAATCAATCAAAGTTGATCAGGAAACTCTCCAATGATAGGAATTTTCATGAGTCATGCCTGCTGAGGGTGACACTATTCGATGGCGTAGCTGCCCATACATTACCCAGCAGACATTTTAGTTTTGTAACTTCATTTAAGTCACCTGTGCTCCTGTAAGTAAACTCATAAACTCATCGGTACAAAATGGGCTTGTATGGAATTCTTTCTTTGGAATTTACTTCCTTAGTTAAGTGAATAGTTTCCACAGAAAAATTCATACAATGCCCAGATATTGTCATCTACATCCTATTCTTCATTAAAGGTACCAACAATCTGTGGAGAAATGGCTAATAACTGCTCTGGGACATGGCAAATGAAGTTGAGTTTTGAACATTCTATCCAATATACAAAGGGTGTGTTCAAAAGATGATGGAGACCTGACACTGTAAGGCAGAAGATACCAGGAAAAAAATGAGCATCTTTCAGTGCAAAAATAAATTATACTGTTATATCATTCAACATAATATAAAATAGAAAACTTTAAGAGGATAGTTTTCAGATAGTGTACAAGCTAAAACAGGGGCATAATATACGGATTTATAAACCTTTTATAAGTTAGGATAGATAACAGAGTGTTCTATTTAATTGTCAAAGACGATGTACTGGATGTTAGGTGTATCTTATATGTTATAATTTACAAAATGGTTATAGTTGTGTTTAATTTATATTTGAGAAGAAAGAGCCTTTCAACTGAACAAAAAGGAGGAACTGTGCATTGCTGTCTATATGCAGGTGAGGGCAGGCACAAGATAAAGTGAGAGTCTGTGATTGGACAGTGGAAATGGAAGGCGGGCTGAGAATTTTAGAGATGAATACAGAGAGACAGAGAAAGAGAAGAAGGGAAGGAGAGGAAGAGATAAGATGGAACCTATAGGAGAGGAAGAGGAGCCAGAACCACACAGTCCTGGGAGCTATACGTATTGGGGATTTCTTAGCTAGATGATTAGATAATAGTAGGGTGAGTTCGCCTCATCTTGGGGTATAGCTTGTGTTTATATCAGTTGGGTTATGAGTTCATTGTGTGGGCGTTTTGTGGGTTGAGAATTTACTAATATAAAGCTGTTCAATCACAAGCCTCTAGGGTTTTGATTTTACTGGGTTACAATCCACAACAAGAGAGTCTTGAGATGGGCGGTAGCTACATGGGGCTAGCCATGGAGACAGGGAGACTACAGGGGTGAGTGAGTAGCCAAAAGGTGTTTTTTATTATTATTTCTTGCTACAGGAAACCATGAATGAGGAAAAACAAAAGTAATGAAAAACTTAAAACAATAGAATATTTACATAGTTTCAAGGTCATCCTCTATAAAATGTGTATGTGTGTGTGTGTGTGTAAGTGATGAAGTTGAGCAGTAATTTTAGAAGGAAGAAGCCTAGGAAGAAGCATCTGAAGCAAGTGATAATACAAGTGAATAGACAACATGTGTCTCAACCAGGATCACCACTGCTCAAGGAGCAGAACCTGACTGACTGGAGAATATCTTAAGAATTCCAAAGTGAGAGACATTCTATAAAACAACTGTCAATCATGGGATAGTGAAACAAATAGCGCTTAAAAACACAATATGACTTAGTTCATAGGGCATTAATACATCCATGGATATGTCCATGAGTGAGCACCAAAGTCCCTAGTTACATTTAACTCTTACCCTGAGCATTCATGTTACAAAGTGAAGAAAAAAATTATCTTTGCTTCTAAAACAGCCTACAGGCTGAAAATGCTACCACGATTTGTTTTTTCACCTTAGACTTCTTAGAATTTAGACTGGACATACTCAGGACCATGAATGAACTGACCTGGTAATTTCCTCTGTATTGAGGCCCTAATTCATTCTGCAGACATCCTGTCTGGAAACATCAATAATTGGTTGGCTTGGTAACCAGGAAATTGTAATTGTTTAGAAAGCCCTGCAACAAGTTTTCCACCAATGTTCCTCTGTAAGAGTAGATGGTTGGCACATCAGTTCTGCAACCCTAAATTGCAGCCATAAATTGAGATGCAAGGCCAAAGCCTAGGCCTGTGGACAGTAATGATGTGATGATCCATAGCCTCAATCAATAACAGATTTCTAAGTCCTAGTAGTCTGAGCCTAAATCCTGGTATTCTGAGCCTTTTGAATGGAAGGGGGGAAAAGACAGCATCAAGAAATTCGTCACTGGGCTATTTCTGATCAAGTTCTACCAAATGGGTGGTAACTGATATGCCACATCAGTCAGCAGAACAATTGGTTTACCCTGACACCACTTTCCACTACACAGGGGAAGACTCAACAGAAACGGGGACAATTGCAAGGACTCTAACCCAACTTCAATTTATTCCTAAAAACCAAAAAAGAAGCCAAGCAATGCTGCTCACCAAACTCTTGGTGGATTTTCTCTGGTTCCCATCAGCGAAGGATAGTATTTGAAAAGAAAAGGACCAGTTGGGAAGTCACCACATGGTGACTAAGAACACCTATCCTCCTTAACACCATGGAAACAAAAACTGGAGTTATCTGCAAAGGATGGTGCTGGCATGGAATTTGCACTATTTACCTGCAGCATTGGGGTGGCAGGGTGCCAGCTTCTCTAGAGGATGTGACCTGACCCTGGAGATAACTGAACGTAGATCAGGATTGAGTAATAACCCAGAGTTTAATTTCTCGTGTTATAATTTATTTTATCCTGGTTTTGTATTTTATTAAAAGCATTTTTATTCAATCTAATAAACAAATAACATTTACTTTCCTAGGCATACTTTTAAGAACTTTATAAATATTAGCTCATTTTCTCTTCAAAATAACTTTAATCCAATTTTAGGCATGAGGGCATTGGCCATGGTGTGCCTCCATACTATGAAAATATTTCTAAAATTGGTGAACTAAAGACACTTGAGCAGACTCTGAGTTATTGTAAAATAGTGTTTTAAAACAGAAATATCAGCAAACAGCTTTCTAGGCAACCTTGAACAATCCTAGGAATCAGGAGACAAACATAAGATGCCTTTGTCTTTATAAAAACACCAGCCACGACAAACAGTTTTACAGAGCCAAACTGATTATCTTGATGGTTTTATTTATTTTAAACTATTTTATTTTATTTCAACTAAAATATAGGCAAGATACAGTCTGATGGTTTTCTGTTTCCTGGTCAGGTCTCGGTTCTCTCTCTCTCTCTCTCTCTCTCTCTCTCTCTCTCTCTCTCTCTCTCCCACCCCCAGTGTGTGTGTGTCTTTGTTCTCTTCTCCATGTTTCTGTCTTCTCACCCCCTTAAAGAACCAATTATCAGAGGTCTCTCCCTCCTCCTACAAACAAGGGGAGCTAGTAATGGGATTGGTGAAGAAGAGAGCTAATAAAGATCTACTTCAAAGGTAGAGCGCATCAAAGTGAAGTGCCAGGGAGCAGAGGTCTTGCTGAGCCAGGCTGACTAGGCCCCCTGCACACCTTACCTTCTGACTCAAAGCACCACAAGGCTCAGCAAAGAGTTTTGAGAGCTCTAGTCAGGCTACCTCCAGCTGCACCAGCTGGGACAAGTGATGGATACATACCAGGTGTTTGTTTTGATTAGATAAATGCTCTCAATAGGTATCACTGAATAATATTATCACCTAATTCTTCTGGGATTTTTTTTTTTTTCCTGCTTGAAGTATTTGACAGGAGTTTTTCAAATTAAGTAGCATAAATGCAAGGCGAGGAGGATTTGTGTCAGCACAGCTTCTGTACTAAGTGCTCTAAGATTAATGATGAAGGATATGTGACGTCATCAGAAGTGTATTATTGAAGCTCCAACACTACCAGTTACAGGAGAGGAGATGAATGAACTCCAAAGGACTTAGCAAGCTAAGTCCAGGGAAGGTTTTTCTCTTCAAAACCAGAAGTGTTGACAATGCAAATGTCCAGATGGAAACAAAGATTCCGATTGTCACACCAATTAATTTGAACATATGGGCTCACGTTATCATAAAAATGAAGCACTTGGGTGTTTTTGTCACTTTCCATCCACATCTTGGCTGCACTGTGACTGCAGACCCAGAGTTCTGTCTCTTCTCTTCCTTAGTATCAGTACTGGTTACACATGTCCCTCTCTGCTTTCATTTTTTTGCCAACCTGAGACCTTCCCAGAAGAGAGTGCCTACTACCTGAAAGAATATTGATGAACTTTTAAAATGCAAATGAAGTTCTTTGTGTATAACTACCAGGACTTGCAGTTGATCTGGAAGACACTGAAGACTCCACAGGATCACATCAGGCTCCTCATGATTGTTTCTGGCCATTATTACCTCTTACCTTCCTAAGAAGTTGAATCTGAAGACAGTTAATGATTACAAAAGTCATACACAGTGTGCCAATTCTGTGATCCCATGGGACAAGCCGGGAAATAGAAATGAAATGAGGACAAATATCTTTTCCATCTCTTTTAAAATCAAAACATACGATCCATAGCCAATGTTTTCAAGAGACCTAGAAATCATTCGACATTAGACTTATAATGCTGTCAGCCCCATATCATTTATTCCTAAAACCCATAGCTTTTCTCAACCACCTACAGGCAGTTTTAGGCTTGCAGAGCTATCTACAATAGACATTTGCTTCCCAATGTGTACAAAAATTATTATAGACCACTGCTATTGTGCCTGAAAAGCTCAACGGCTGACACAGGCTTTCTGCTCTGTCGCCTTCCACAGGAGGAGCCTGTACCCCAGAGATGGTGCAGGGGGAAAGGCATTGGGAGTCTATGTTCCACAGGGTCATCAACTTCAACAATAGCAGGTTGGACATGGTGCATCCAAAGGGATGGGAAAAGAATGTTACCATTTAGGAAGACTGCTCACATACCCGAGCTGATCAACTTGCTAAACTACCACACTCTAAACCTAAAGAAAAATTACGCAATTACGCTAAGTATCCAAGTTGACAGATCCAGGCGTGGTGGTGCACACCTTTAATCTGGGCCGCACCTTCTGCTGGAGACCTATATAAAGACGTTGGAAGAAGATTCACTCTTCTTTGCCTGCTTGCCTTTCGGGACTGAGCAACAGTTAGATCCTTGGACTGCCATTCACAGCTGCTGCTGACCATTGTTGGGGAGTTGGACTACAGACTGTAAGTCATCAACAAATCCCCTTACTATATTAGAGACTACCCATAAGTTCTGTGACTCTAGAGAATCCTGACTAATACAGGAATGCTTTGTTCCTGTACCACCAAAATATAGCAAATAAAATTATGGGTTTCCAAAATCTCATCTTTTACCTTTTGAATGTTTTAAGGTATGTGTATGGCTCTGAGCTTGCAGCCTTCTTTCATCCCCTGTCCATGATTTTCTCACTTTTAAAGAGAAGGAGTTCTCAAATTGTGTGTGAGATACACATTAAAACTGTCCTTTTCCCATTGTGTTCAGAGATGTTCTAATCCAAGCTCATGCATCAATGCGCATTGATGTTCATCTGTTCATCTGTCGTTTGAGTGTGCTATGAACACTGCTTCAGACGCTCTCTTGCATGCTATCATCAACCAGGGGATGTTTCCTACCAAGCTGTTTGGGGATTCATACCAAAGCGATGAATGAGACCTACTCATGAAGCAGCATTCATCCTTTTGTTTGTACAAGGGTTACAATGTAACCACATGTTGATTTATCTTGTTAGATGTTTCTTTTGTCTAGCCACTAGTCACAAACGGAAGATTCTCTTCAACTTTAAACCCAACCTAACTTTTCTGAGCAAGTCTAAATATGGAAAAGAATAAAAGGCTTCCAACTCCGGAGGAATATTTGAAAGACAAAAATGTCTTCTCTGTAAATCTCTACTTTGTCCAAATTAATATGAACAACTGATATAGTATTTTAAGAGTTGAATAATCTAAGAATGAAAAATGGAAGAACTTCTGGTGGAAGAAAAACAGAGGGGACCTTAAATTACAATGAGAAAGTAACATCCAGTTCATAAAATTAAGACCATTTGATTGGTAGTGACTAATCAGGAACTACACTGGCAATATAATACATCATGAACAAGTGTATTAGTTGCACCATATTGGTGTGCCCCAACAATTTATAAATATAGTCTTCCAGATCAAAAGGGAAGCATACTATCATATCACAATATGTAGAAATTATTTGAGCAATTTAACACTCATTTATGATTTAAAATAAAACAACTCAAGAAAATTAGTTAAAGAGAGCTAATTAGTATAAAACTAATTTTATACTAAATATACATTTTACATATAATTTTATATTTTAAATATAATGGTGAAATACCAGCATCATTCTCCTCAAATAGAAATAGGAAAAGAAGGTCTAATTGTTATGAAATATAATGTAGCAAAAGGTTACCATGCCAAGGTGCTCCCTGAGTAATTACACTGTGCAACAGACCTGGTGTGAAAGAGATTTATTGGGGGAGAGGAGAGAGGCAAGGACCTGGGGATGTGGTAGAGGCAGGCAAGTGGGCATGTAGATAGGCAGACAGATGGGAGCAGGGCCACGAGGGCAAAGAAAATGGGGGACAGAGAGGAAAAAAGAGGAAAGAATGAGGACAAAGAAAGAGAGACACCAGGAACAGAGAGGGGCCTGGGGTGGCAGGTGGTCCTTTTAGTACCTACTCATTCCTGTCCCAGCAGGCAGCTGTGGCAGGTCATGACTTAACCAATTGCTACGTCCCTGAAGGCAGGCCAGTGGAATCACCTGTATGCTAACACTAATATTATCACTTCTTTTTCATATTATGTGTAAGATTCTAGATGTTTTATTAGAGGTCAAAAAGAAATGCAAGAGTTGTAAAGAAGCCACAAAACTGTCTTCACTCACATATATTATTTCCACAAAGACTCAAAATACGTAGCAGTATATTTAAAATGTACTATGGACAAGATCTCTTAGTTAGGATTTTACTGCTGTGAACAGATACCATGACCAATACAAGTCTTATAAAGGACAATATTTAATTGAGCTGGCTTACAGGTCAGATGTTCAGGTCATTATCAAAGCAAGAGCATGGCAGAGTCCAGGCAGGCATAGAGCTGAGAGTTCTACATCTTCATCTGAAAGCTTCTTGCAGAATACTGGCTTCCAGGCAACTAGGATGAGGGTCTTAAAACCCACACCCACAGTGACACACCTACTCCAACAGGGCCACACCTTCTAATAGTTCCACTCACTGGGCTGAGCATATATAAACCATCACAATCTGTATGCTTAGAATTGTAAAATGCTAATGAAGTAGTTAATATTCTAAATAAATGAGAGAAACGTATTCAAGGACTGGAAGACTCACCATGGTGAAGATGTATATATCTTGTTGTTTTTTTTTATTATAATACAATTACAACATATTCCCCCACCCTTTCTTCCCTCCCAGCACTCCCATATACCCCTCTTCACTGTCCTTCAAATTCAAGCTTCTTTTTTAATTGATTGTTATTACATGCATATATGTATATACATACATTCCTAAATATATCTTGCTCAGTTCATATAATGTTGTAGACTGACATATGTATGAAAACATATGTAGACTGACATATGTTTTCATACATATGTCAGTCTACATATGAAATGTAGATTTAGTTCAATGTAGATTTAGTACAATGTCAAAATTCCATTGGGAATTCTGTTGACATAGACAAGTTTATTCCAAAACTTATATGTGAAAAGACAGAATCTGCTGAATAGCTAAAACAAACCTGAGGCAAAACAAGACAGAAGAAATCCCTGTGACCAACATTAATATCTATCATTTGCACAGTAGTCAAGATAATGGGGTCAGTGGACACACAGCAACATGTACATCAATGGTGAAGAACAAAGCACACACAAGGACATTTACACCAATATGCTGGACTCATTTTTAACAAAAATAAAAGCAATTGAATCACAAGGATATCCATTTTACAAAAGGTGCCGAAATGACCACATGGAAACCCATAGGCAAAGTAGATTACACAGCTTACAAAACTTCAACTTGAAATTGATCACAGGTTTAATTACAGAATATAGAACCCTAAAGCATAGAGGATCTTTGGCTAAGTGAAGATTTCTTAGACTTAATACCAAAAGCATAGTCCATTACCAAAAATAAATGATAAATTAGACCTACCAAAATTACAAAATATAACCACGAATTCAAAAATTAATGCATAAAATGTGTAAATAATAATAGTTTGAAGAGCATTATAAAGTTAAATGAAATAGCAGGGCAGTGGTGGCACACGCCTTTAATCCCAGCACTTGGGAGGCAGAGGCAGGCGGATTTCTGAGTTCTAGGCCAGCCTGGTCTATAGAGTGAGTTCCAGGACAGCCAGGGCTACACAGAGAAATCCTGTCTCGAAAAACCAAAAAAAAAAAAAAAAAAAAAAAGTTAAATGAAATAAAAGACTGAGAGATATGCAGCACACATGTAACCACATATGAAACCAACACAAGATTAAAAATCCATAGTGAAAACTTTCTCATATTAATGATTATAAACACAAACAACAAAAGTGCAAGCGAGCACCTTTACCCACTAAGCCATCTCATAATTCCTAGAGAGGTAGAGGTAGCTTTGTGAAAGAGGAAACACTAATGACCAATAAAGAGAGAAAGAACTCCACCATTATTTGTGAGTTGCTAAATAAATATGACACCACAATAAACATTATTCTATGTTTGTTTCATTTGGAAAAATTACCCGCTCTTAATAGGGAGTCATGGGGAAAACATGAAGGGAAGAGTACTCCACTCAACACATTAGAACTAAAAGAAAATCAACCATACCCTTCTAAAAGGGAAAGCATAGGTTTTGAAAAGTGTATGCAATGGAATATATGATGTAAATGAAAATAACTATAAAAAATAACACAAAACAACCATGACAATATATTAAATCAAAATAGAAAAACACGGTATGAAAATATATTCTAAGTACTGAAAAGATAAGTCGTGATGAGCAATATAAATACATTTACATTTGTAACAATTTTTTGAAGCCAATAAAACAAACAAACAAAAAATGACAACTGGAAGAACACACAGAAGGAACATATAGGCCTAGTGATGTCTCAATACCTAAATTCTAGATGGACACACAGTGCCTGTGCTATCTCGCTTTGTTTCAACATATGAAACATAACTTTCCTACATGTAAATCAAATATTTAAAACCATTTTTCTAAGAAATTACAAAGCAGAGAGAAACATTTCTAAAGATACATAAGCCAAGTTCTCTAGTAACAACCTAGTAGAATGAGCTTCAATGCACCATAAACAGAAAAAAACTCCAGTTTTGCCATTCAATGATTCTTTTCAACTGAATGTTGACCCAGGGAAGCTTAATCACAGTCTCAGAAATTTGGAGGGTGTTATACACATTTAGTCTCTTTGCCTGTAAATAGCAAATAATAGTGCCTTGTAACTGGCAAACCATAAGACTGCACTATGAACTACATCGTAAAAACTCACTTAGAACTACTCAAGGAGAATATATTTATTCGGTTCAGTCCATAGTAGCTAAACTTTTCTTGATGACTTTTACAAATTGACTGGCACTTTGAGGTACCCAGCCCTAACAAATGCCCAGGTTTTAAGGAAGCAACTTATTTTCATCACCAGGAAGCTATGTGAAGGAGAACATGGCAGCTACTACTTCTTGCACATATCAGGTCTGACTCCGTACCAAAATATTTCTAGGTAATTAAACATTCTTGAAGAAGGCACTATCCAGTTAATCTTTTGAAGAAGAAGAAAAAAAACCCACAAGTTTAATTGCTTTGTTTAAAACAATTTTTCAGTAGCTAAGCAATATTAGGATCCATCTAAGAGAGCTCTAAAGTCCACTTTCCTTTCTCTCCTCCAAATATTTACAAAGAACAATTCCAAAGCCCTCACTCATAATTCAATATGAATTGTCTTCTGTTGTATACGCCGTCCAAAAGCTCCTATTTTTATTCTAGAGGTCTGGGTAGTTCTGTTGTATACGCCGTCCAAAAGCTCCCATTTTTATTCTAGAGGTCTGGGTAGTTCACAATCTATTTTCATAGAACTCTAAATGTCCACCTTTAGCTCCTTGGAACTCCTAATGACTTCCCAGCACAAGTTCTCTACTTCTTTCATTCTGTGACATTTGAATTTATTTCTGGGAGCTTTAGAGGGAGGGACTCAAATACTCTAGCAGACTCTGCCAGTGTGAAATCGTATTAAGCATCTGAATTCCCCCTAAGAAGAATGGTCGGGTCGGGATAGTAGCATGGATAAACTTCAGTCTTAACCACAAAAACTTTCAAATATCATCAGAGACACTGAGGAAGGAACTCCAGAAAGAAATGCAGTCTCAGAAAGGAGAATCCTCAAAAAACAGCATCCAACAATTCCCAATTGTAATGGCATATGAATTTTACAGTACAACCAACAGAACCTACTCTAACGAGTTAATCAGCTTCTTTATTGCAGCAGGAGAGCTTCAGGCTGCAATCTCATCTCCAAATGGACTGCACATGACGTTCTAAATGCATAAGTGATTTTAAACATCACTATTGGCTCTACATCTTGTACTTTCAAAGAGTTCCCACTAGAATGTCTATCAGGTGTTCCTATGAATTGTCCTGATTTGGTCTTTTTTTCTACTGCTTTGATGAAACACTGCTCAAAACCAACCTTTGAAGTAAAAGTTTATTTGGCTCCTAGTCCACCATCAAGAGAAGTCAGGCAGGAACTTTTGCTTACTAGCTCCCTTCTCTAGGCTTGCTCATCTTTTCTTAATACAGCTCAGGCCTGCCTGCCAGAGGATGATACCGCCCATAAAGGGTTGGGCCCTCTCATATCAATTAGCAATCAAGAAAATGTTTCACAGACCTGAGCACAGACCAGTCAAAGGGAGACAGTTCCTCAGGTGAGGTTCCCTCTTCTCAGGTGACTCTACTTTGTGTCAAGTTGACAAAAACTAACCATAAGGCGGTGAAGAAAATAGCTAGTGAACTTTCTATGTCCATAAAGATCACCATGCATTTCTGATGTTCTTGCTTCCAAATTCCTGAGTACTAAGATGACACTCTTCACTACCACACCAGATTTATGCAGTGCTGGGTATAGAACCAGAGCTTTGAGCATGCTAACCAAGCACTCTGCCAACTAAACTACCTCCCACCTTTTCTATTTTTTCAGTTGTAAATTGCTTTAGTCAGGTTATTGAATTAATCAAGATATATATCTTCCAGTATCTCAATTCCTTCGGAGAGGACTGGCAGCTCCTATCACACAGTGAGAGCTCAGACAGAACTTGACCTTCCCAGCTTTCAGTGTCATACAGTTCAATGCTAGTAAACCAGGGGTTCCAGAGAATTACAGAAAATAAGGAAAATGAGGAAGAGGTATGAAGCAGCAAAACAACTGCACCTTCTTTGATACCCTACTTCTTTGGAGAGCTCTTTCCCCTGTAGGTGATGTAATTGTATCTCTGAGAAAATGTAGATATTAAGGGTAAATTCTAATTCTTCAAGACCACAAGAAAACAAAAATTAGCCCAATATGCCTGATAATTTATGGGAGTTTATTTTACGCCAACAAGGAAGAACTTTTTATCCGACCCTGATGAGTTGGCTATTGATCTAGCAAACACTCCTGTAGAATATAAACCCACAAAAGCCATAACATAGGAAAGGCTAATTATGGTAATAAGAATCTAGTGTGCTCAATCCCATTAGAAAGACTTAGTCACTGCTCTTCCTATAGCGGGACGCTTTTAACAACCCTTATGTTCATTAGGAGAAGATTACCTGTTAGTGTTAAGTGGACTATAAGTGTCCTGTGTATGTTGAAAGTGGAAGAAAGTTAATGTCACGTTTCATACCTGAATGATTGTCGTTCTTGGTGTCCCTTACCGTGCTGTTCAAATGAATGTAACTAAAAAAGCTGCAGTATTGTCCTCTTCTCCTGTAGGGAGAAACTCCCTTCACTGGGTTTACAGGTGGACACACTGGCCTAGGCTCAAGCAGCCTGCTGAAAATTCCCTTCACTGGGTTTACAGGTGGGCACACTGGCCTAGGCTCAAGTAATTCCCTTACTGGCTCTTGCTTTCTACAAGAGATAGTTGTTTTCAAACTATATGCAACTATTGACACTTTCTTTCTCTAGGGAATAAGGAAAAAAAACATACAGTAAAATTTTTGCACAACAATCAAAGGAGATATCGGGCCTCAGGAAATGGACAGAGGGAATCATCTCCTCCAACTACCAAGGAATGAAGCAAACTCCAAAGATGTTACACCATGAAGTCGACTGGCTCAAGAAAGAATAGTGAAAAACGATAATCTAATTATGGTGAGTAGTCCTGCTACAAAGCTTATATTATTGGTCTGACCAATTTTGTCATTCGTAGCTGTAGAAAGCATTTAGAGCCAGGTAGTATGAATTTAGTATTTTGAACGAAAAACAAACGTTAAATGAAATCTTCTTACCTCTCATGTGGGGTAAGATATGTTTACAAATTGGAAGAATATTAGATTATTTTCTACATTTCTTTTATCAAAAAATAAAGACACAAATGAGTAAAGACAAAATGTATCTTTATCTTTAAAATGTACAAATTCTGAAGCTCTGCTGAGGAAGAGTGGGAAAAAGATCTCTTATCATGTCAAAAGATTGTGAATGGATTTACGGGTTTTTTTCCATGTCTTTCTTGGGGGGCAGGGTTATGCATGTCCCTGTGTCTGCAGTTGAATACATATTTGCAAATGCACATGAGAATGTCTGTGTGTGGTGCTAGAAGTCAACCTTGGGTGACTCTCCTAAGGAGTTACTTACAAGCTCCCTCACGCCTGTGGCCTGCCACCTTGGCTTGGGTGGCTGACCAGTGACCAGCAGGGAGCTGCCTGTCTCCACCTTGCAATCACTGAGATTTTAAGTGTGTGTCACCACACCCAGCTTGTACACAGGTTCTGGGAATCGAACCTGAGTTTCAATGTGTGCATGGGCAGAACTTTACAAGCTGAGCCATGTAAAGTACTGACACACCTCAAGTTTACTAATGTGAATTTTTATAAAAAGTATCAAAAATTGGAAAAAAAAGCCTACCTTTTAACCCCACAATTCTTTTCTATAAACACTCTATAGGAAAATTATGAACAAAAATGCTTATTAAACACCAATTATCAAATTAGAATCCATGAAAACAACATTTGCTCTAACCTTGCTTAATTCAAGGGAGTGCAAGGGTTTCTCAAAAAAGAGATCAGTTTACAGTGAGGGCCCAAAACTCTCCTGTCAGCAGTTCTAAATGTTAGTTTTGTGGAATTAATCATGGCAGGTCATAAATTCATAGAATAAATAAGATATCCCGAATGGCCATTAGAGACCATTTCCTTCCAAACTAGAAATCTATGAAATTCTGTCTTCTGACAGCAACAATCAGAAATGAATACTTCCTTTTTTATCATTTAACCCACTCCATAAAAAGCTCTAATATCACCTTAGGATGGAACAAACACCTTAGCCATTCTGCACACCATCATTGCCTTTGAAGTTGAAATGCCCTTTAACCTTTCAATATACTGTACCCTGGTATTTTAGCAGTGCGTTCAAGTGGGTTATTGCTTCAAACTGTGCTACCTTCTTATTTGTTCATACTAAGTGTTTTATTTTTATTTTAAACAGAATTTAACCTTTGCAAAAGATGATTTACACTTTTTTTGATGATGTATGATTTCTTTCCAATCTGCAAGGTGAAAAGGAAATGGCCGTTGAGTTGAATTTAGATCCATTATACATGGAACACAGTTTTAAGTTTATGGTTGGATATATGTTAATTGTGCACAATCTTTTTATTTCGGTTTCACTGGGTAAATGCTAGTAAATGTGGTAGAAGATGCGTAATAATCACCTCTCCTAGCTCCTTTATGGGAAGCACTGCAGAAATTTGAAATTATAGATGACTTAATTAAAATGGG
Source organism: Rhynchomys soricoides (assembly GCA_019843965.1). NCBI lineage: Eukaryota > Metazoa > Chordata > Mammalia > Rodentia > Muridae > Rhynchomys > Rhynchomys soricoides. The sequence continues at coordinate 21,349,292 of JADRCH010000004.1, read as the reverse complement.
AATTTGAAAAGGGGAAATGATGTTCAGAGAGTATTAGGAACACAGTATTCCTTCATCAAGTTACCTGTATGAATTCAAATACCCACATGTGACTTTAAAAGCAATGTAAGTAAAATGGAGCTTAAAATCAATACTAGCAGAACCAACGGGACTGGAAATTGTGACTCTGTAATAGTGACTAGATTTGTAATAACCTGGAGGGAAAAATAGGCATTTCTTCAGAGGAGAAAGAAAAGAAATATGACATAAAAGCCAGTGGCTATGCTGAGCCAGTGAAATTGCCCATTATTTAAACTGCAGGTGGTGGCACTCACATAAACTGGTATAGCAAGCAGCCCAAGGAAGGGACATGGGTGTATTTAGTGTGAAGTCCACCATGGGAGTCTGTCTTCTGAGGAAGACAGAGCTAGGCTGTGCACTAGGAAGACATAGTATTGAAAATGGGAATTCTAACCTTGGTAGAAAACATTACCATGATTCAGTATATTGGAGCTGTACTTATAAACCTATTTCCATCTTGGTCACAGGTATGGGTAGTTAAGATCTTAATATAGGGAGAGAAGAAACAGCTGACAGAAGGAAACAACAATGAGATGTGGCAGGGTACAAACACAATGGAAAGAGGAGATGAAGAAGCAAAGTACAGAGGCAGGGAAGCGACTCCTAGGAAGAACAGTCCAATACACCCATATTGAAACACTGTTATTATGTGGCCAAATGGGACTACTGTCTGTCTAAAAAGTTTTATAGGGGCACAGACACCTCTTTTTTGCATATATGGCTGTTGTTTTAAGATTTTATTTTACTTTTAATTGTGTACATGTATGAGCATATTAGATCAGGTGTCTTCAGAATCTAGAATAGACATTAGATTCTCTGCTGGAGTTACAGACTTTTATGAGGTACTTGGTATGGGTGCTGGAAACTTGGGTCTTTTGAAAGAATGGTATGTGCTCTTAATCAACCTAGTTCTCTCTCCAGCCTCTCTGAGACTTTTTTATGCCCTCAAACTATTCTTATACACAAGTAGTAGACCCAAAGACTATAGAGATGAGAGTGGTCTATTAAATGGATATAAGAGGTAAGAGCCAGCAGTGATGATGCTGGGATAACCACAACAAAAACATAACAAACAGCTCTTCCTGCTTCCAGACTAATCTGGTGTTCGTTTTGCATTCTCCAAGCTCTATTATAGGGATTGTAAATACTATCTGTCAATGGTCTGATGGTAAATATACCTAACTCTTGCAATGTCTAATCTCTGTTGTTCTTGGTAAAACAAACTGTCATAGACAATACAAAGGCAAAAAGACAAGGCTGTGTTCCAATAAAGCTTTATTTAAACAAATAGGTACTAGGCCAAATCTGGCCGGATGTCCATAGTTTTCCACTGTTGCTATGTTTCATTGTTCTCTTTAACACTCCCTGTTGACATTCTAACACCCAGATCACCACTCTTTTCCATACCAACCTCATAATTTTTACAACTTTATTCCTTTTTCCAAGTCTCTATTATTATTTCTGATGGTCGTCAACTTGACTACATTTGTGATTAACTAAAACCTAAGCTGCTGGATGCGCATGGATTTTTCTTGACTAGATCATGGAAGTGGGAAGATCCACACTAAGCCTGTAGTTGAGGTTAGAAGATTCATCATTATTCTAGGTCATTTAAGGTCAAAATGCACACCCTAAATCTGGACCGTACCTTCTGAAGTCCTCCAATATAAATTGTAAGAAGAAAGCTTCTGTTCTTTCTCTGATCGTCCTTACTTTTTCTGGCAAGTTCATCCATCCTATTTCTAAGGCATTCCTTCTATGGCATTAGAACCTACTTCTTTGGGTTTCCAACATAGACTAAAGGTCACCTAAGACATGTAGCCTCATAGACTAAACAACTGCCAGATTCTTGGCCTTTTAGTCGGGAGACAGACCATGTTGGATTAGCAGACCACAGCCTGTAAGCCACTCCAATAAATCTCACTCTGGGGCCTTCTGTTTCCTTCTCTATCAGACCTTGGTATTGATTTTGGTGATTGTAAAGGAGAAAAAAAAATACACTAAATGTGGCCTCATAGCTGTGTAGGCTGGTGTAGAGCACAGGGCTAAATTCTATCAGGCCTGCACACACACAAAAAAAATCCCCTTTTGATATATGTATAGATATAGATAGATAGATAAATAGATAGATAGATAGATAGATTTGTTCTATCAGTTCTATTCTTCTAGAGATCCTAGACTAATACACTGTTGATTCTCATATTAAAGTTTCATTCAATGTTCATGCGGCAACCAGCTTCCACATAAATCTTCCCTGCTTAAAGGTTCAAAGGAGAAGAGAATTACTGTCTAAAGTGTATGGTGATTCCCCTTTCAGTGCCAAGTAGACCTAGAACTATGCTCGAATTTTATCCAAAGTCTATTTCATATTTCCCTTAATCATTCAAGTTGTGAGTATGTATGATATAATTCTATTTAAAAAAAAATAAGCTTACCATAAAATTATTGACCGTAAGTGACTCAGTATTATAGGGATGGAAGTCAGATATATCCATGACCCTCCTATGTGGGCCTCACTATCAGGACATTAAGAAGCCATTACTAATATCCACTGTAGGAAAGAGAGGATAGAATAGGGAAAAACTAATAGAAAGATCTGCAGACCAAAGACGAATGAGCTAGCATTAATTCTCCCAAGAGTGTGTCATTTCTCGGATAGGGTAGTTAGTGAAAACCAAAAAACTCTCTCCCAATCATAGAAGAATAAAACGAAAAGCTCATTCAGCCAAAAGCCTTTATTTCCTCCTTTTTCTTTACTAAGAGTCTACCAATTTGCAAAGAACTGTCAGGACATAGTTTATAGTTCATTAACTGCATCAACCCTTAGTACTAGTGCATACTAAAATTTATATGTAGTCTGGTATGTTAACAAATGCTTATATTTCAGAAGTTCAGGGTTATCCTTAGCTACATAGCAAGCTTGAGACCATCCTACTTTATAGAAGACCCTTTTTAAAAAAACCTTTTTTGTAAATATTATTAGGGAATCTTTTTTCGTCGTGACAGATTATAATATTGGGTTAATTTTCCTACTAGGACCAACTAGAAATGTTCAATAGAACATACAAACATCAAAGGGAATCTTTGAAGTAAGGACAGCTATGGAGGTGTGCATCTACTCTCTCTTGAGTAAAGAACACCTGCAGGTAGCCAACAGTCTCTCAGTATCTCATTTTGGAGTCCACTGAAGCTCTGTTTGATAAGACATATGTTTCCTAAGACTGCTCCTGTCCTGTGTGGAACTCAGCCAATGAGGACCCTTACTCCACAGTTCTTTGTGAGATGAGCTAAGCCTGTCTCCAAGCTGCAAAGAGTATACCTTTTTCTCTTCCTCTTTTGCTCTCCTAGGACTTAGGTCTGTATTATCTCTTCTCTGCCTACTCTTCGTCCCATCATGTCTTCCCGCCATTTTCCCCATTGTCTTTTACACTTCAAATTCTATCTTAGAGTCAGCTTCCCAGAAGACTGAAACCAACAGAGATAGTATTGAAAGAAGTGAAAGAAATGTATTAAGATATTACAGTAAAATGTGGCCATGAGCTTGGACCATTCACCATTTGCCTACAGAGGATTCCATCTTAAATGGCCTTCTGAATCTGTGGCACTAAATAATAGTGAAATTGATGAAGAATTCTCCCTTTGTAACCAGGAGAACACCCTCAGTGGTCAGAAAAACATTAAGAAGTGTAATGATACTATAGCTAACAATTCCTCACTGGATGTAAAACTAAAATGTATACATAGAAATACACACACACACACACTTATACGTAAATATAAATATATGTGTGTGTGTATAAATTCAAAACAACTCAAATATCACCAGTAAGAGAACAGAAATTATTGTGATAAATTCATATAGTACAGTACTATAAAGCCCACACTGGCCAATTACTATAAAAAAATCTCAAAAGAAACTGTACAATTACATTGAAAAATTCAATCCTATCATCAGAAAAGGTAACCAGAAACAAAAAATATTAAAATTTTATATAAAATTTTCATTTTTATTAAACATCAAAAACAAGCAAAACATATTTATGCAATTCAAATTTTATAGTACTAGTGGCCATTAGCAAACAGAGGCACCTTCAAGGAAGGGGTATGTGGTCTTGGAGTGAGGGTGTTTGGTTTGGTTTGGTTTGGTTTGGTTTGGTTTGGTTTGGTTTGGTTTTTGGTGAGCTATTTTCTGGTCATTCTGGATGGGTGTTTTTGTGTGACTGTAAAACTCACGCTAGATACTTCCAAGTTGTGCACAGCTACACATTCATGTGTCCAGAATGTAAAGCTCAAATATGATAATTCTAGAAACAAAAATACTTTGCATAACTTCTACTAAACAATACCTTTTAATTACCATTTAAAAATATTGTCCAGCCATGCAAGAGATTCTGATTTAAAGCTTTTCTCAAATCAGTATTTACCAATGCCCCAAACTGTGGCACTTTCTCAGAACCACACTTCCCAACAGGCTAAGAAATACTATTTAATCAAATATTTTGCTTTTCAATGTAACCAATAGTCTATATAAATACAGAGAAGTAACTGCCTACTACCTGAACTTGGAGAACATTTTGCCAAGCAAAATGGCTACAGTTTTTTATTAGTTGAGAGGTTTTTCCTGAATGAAAATGAATAATTTGAATTTAATAAGATTTCAACATAAACTACACATACCAATGTATATTTTCCTTTCACTTGTGTTTATCACATAAGATAAGCTACAGACCAAATTTATGTAGCTTTTTTATATGCAAATAAGAGGTTATTTTTGCCTCTTTTCAGTTTTATGGGAACCAGGCAAGAGAATTTCAAGCAATGTCATTTTCTACCACAGTTGAAGAACTGACTTATGTGTTTAGTTCATCCTATTTTCTAAAGGCATCTTTATCTCTTTGACATCAGCTAGAAAAGATTTAAACATAAAGGCTTGAGAAATCAGTAAAATTTTATAAATACATCATTTCAAAGTGGAACATGTTCATTTTAGCTTTGGCACCTAACTGGAAAAGATCACTGGACTCACATCCCCCATATGGATAAATGCTGGGGCTTTCACAAGTATAGTTATGAACAATTTCTATAACAGTGGAACTCAGTCCATGATGGAACCTGCATCTGTTCTCATAGGATGGGTTATGGGAAAATCCTACAGGCCAGGACCAGGATACTAACAGAATTAAGAATACTTTGACATGAACAGACTTCAGATACTAATACAAGAGTTTTTGATTTTGGCGAGATGGCTATATCTGAAAGGACCTGTGGGCCTGACAGAGCTGATAGAGTGAGTATGACGATGATGCAGACATGCTCCAGCAGGGACAAGATGTGCCTTGGCCAGTGGCACATTAAAGGATCCAATAACCATTCAGGCTGAGTCTCAAGTAAGCAGATGGTTTTGTTGTTGTTGTTGTTACTGCTGTTGTTGCCCACAATCAGTAGTCATTTGGGCAGGCAGTCCATGCAGAACTGGAGAGTAGAATGGGCAAAAGAGTAATTTAGCAAAGCTTCTGTCATGAGATACACAAAAGGTAGCGCCTAAAATTAAGATGGCATGAAGTTCCAAATGGGGCTGATCTCCAATATGGAACAAAGTTCATAAAAGCTTTGAGAAAAGGTTACAGAATTATTTCCAGCATGTCTTACCACATGCTGTTTATTTGAGCTCTTCAAACAGCCCCTATAGTGGCAAATACAATAGAGTAAAGAAGGTAGGTTGGAGGTTTGGTGGAAACCTCACCTGTGAACTTTGGAATATGATTAAGAGGAAGTCATTTAAAGACAGAGTACATATGGACAGGAAAAGACAGGTCATGGTTAGCTTCAGAGTCATCCTTTGGGGAATAGAAAATATTGTTAACTCATAGCTGTTGTAAAAACTGACTGTACAGTGACTACCACAGAGTTAGCACTCCAACGGTGTAATCTTCACTTTCTGCTACTCACAGAAATGTTCCAGTATCCAAAAATGTCCTCCGACTTGGAAGTGTTGGGCAAGTTAGAAACACTGTGGTCATGACAATGATTAATAATTATTGAGTATTTATTCTGTAATAACCACTGTTTTAACCTTTTGGTGGTGTTGTATGTGTGTGCCCTTTATTTTATTTTTGTCTCATTTTGCGCACGCACTTGTGTGTTTGTGTGTGTGTGTGTGTGTGTGTGTGTGTATGTTTTATGTTTGTCTCATTTTGGGGTGTGTGTGTGTGTGTATTATGTTTGCTTGGCTGGCTGGCTGGCTGGCTGGCTGGTTGGTTGGTCAGTTGGTTGTTTTTATACAGAGTCTCAAGGAGCCCAGGCTAGCCTCCAACTTGCTATGTAGCTGAAGATGACCATGAACTTTTGATTCTCCTTCCTCTCCCCACACACAGTGTATCACGGTGTGCTTGGAACACTTTGATATGATTCTTGTCAGTTTTTCATAAAGAATGCATGTTGATTGTAGATAAATTAGAACATTTTAAACTATTACCATGAAGAGGTGAACATTATATGCTAAGATTATAGGCATGCTCTACTACATCTGATATACATAGAGTTGGTGATTGAAAACAGGACTTGTTTTCAATTGCTAAGCAATTGCTCTACCAATTGAGCTACATCCCTAGCTTATTGTCTTAACTTCTTTCTACATTATGCCACTTAATCCTCTTCATCACTCAATATGACTGGAGGCATCAATCTATCTTAAAGATACAGACACTGAAAAACAAAAAGTTGCTTGATTTGCTTGAGGTTACATGTCAACTAGTAACAGTGCCAGGAGTGGAACCCAGGTGTGAAGTCCAGATCAATGATCAATGGTCCATTAAATATAGCACCATATTCCTCTATGGGATAAAAAGTAGAGAGAGCTATAGAAGACAAAGAACTGGTCCAATAGATTTCTATTTGGAACACCAATGACAGACCACAATGGAGCATGGAGAGAAAGTAGTCAAACTGTTCCAACACATTTTTTTATAGACTTGATTCTAGGAAACATTTTCCAGATTGCTCCTGGCATGAAACTCTGTCATCACATGCATGGCATGGCAAGGAGTTCAAGGACAGAGATTTCATATAATCATCATAAGCAATGCTGCCATATGGCCAGCCTTGCTACTGGATGTAGCCCTGGGTGGTGCTTAGATATAACTAGTCCCTTTATCCTTCTGATCTGTGGGTCACAAGAATGGCTAAATTTCTGGTATGTAATTCTAATAAAACCTATCCACAGAAACTTTCAGGATCAACTTGTGCCCCCAAGGAGCTGGAAAAGTGAATGTGGATTCCAAAGGCATCTGTTTAGAATTTTTTCAATGGTGATTCATAAAACAGAAATAGAAGGGGAAGCAGAGCATGCTGACACAGGTAATGTATCATGGTGTGCTTGGAACATTATAGTATGATTCTTGTCAGGTTCTCATAAAGAATACATGTTCATTATAGATAAATTAGAATGTTTTAAAATATTGACATGAAGAGGTGATCTTTATATATGCTTTATTATAAGACAAAAAGAAATCCATTTAGCATTTTTATAGTGCACGGTGTAACTGCTTTCTCACTTATCACTATCAGTAACATTATTCTTTGTTCCATACAGTACTCTATATTTTACAAATTTACCTTTTTTATCTCTATGTGTATGTGAGTTTATGCCATTTCTCCACAGATGGCCACAGAAGCCAGAAGAGGGTGCTAGGTTTCCTGGAAGTGAAGCTACAGGAAGTTGTGAGCCTCTAAGTGTGGGTGGTGGGAACAGTACTCAGGGTCTCTGGAAAAGAAGTAAGCACAGCTAACCACTGAGCCATCTCTTCAGCCCTACGGTGCTATATTTTAAATGTTTATTTAGATTCTTTATTTTATTATTTTACATAATTTATTTCATCAGCCCTATTGTTGGGTATCTTAGTTCTTACTGTCATTATTTATTAGCATGATCTTCCTGCCTTGGTGTTTTGCAAGCTAGAATAACAACATGAGCCACCACTTTTGGACTACTTTATAATTGTTATGTAGTTATATCGTGTGTGCAGCTCAACTGTGAAGTCATTATTTAGCACCATGTTTTTAAAAGAAAAGACTTTTAAAAGACAATTCTTTCTAAGAATTATAGAAATATTTGTGGAAACATTCCTCTGATAGTTCTAAAGCATGACACTAGCTGCATTAAATATCTAGCTCTAGCAAACAACTAGCTCCAAAAACATTTATATCATAATCCACAACAGTAGTAAAATTACAGTTATAAAGTAGCAGCTGAAATAATTTTATATTTGAAGGCCACCATAACATCAGAAACTGTACTTAAAGAGTCACAGCTTTAAGAAGGTTGAGAACCACTGTTCAATGGAATTTGTTGTATTTTTTTTTTATTTAATGCTTTTCAATATGTACTCATAATCTTGATAAATCAGATATTAAAAACTGACAGTTTGTTTCCTAAAACAGTACAGAGGTGAATCTGCATTGTTGGGGGAAGCCCCTGTAGAATACAAAGAGTCAAGGTAGTATACATCTGAGTTTCTTTTATAAAAGAAATGGGTAAGTATACCTTTCCTTCAATGTTGATATGAGTATACTACATAGAAACACAGAAATGTGACCTCTGGTGTTGACACCCAAGCTGGACTACCTTTCTTTAGCAAATGTATTTATTTCCTTCCACAGATGTTAGCACTGGCTTCAGTCCCAGGGGTAGAAGATGACACTGCACCTTCCAGGTACCTCACTCTGGTTTAGAACTAACCATCTCCCTGGCTTCATATGCTTCTTTATTGAGCTCGTTGGTCAAAAAGCGAAAAATAAGTGCTTCAGCTGCTACTAGTATCAATTTGCAAAGCATGTAATTTGACTACAGAAAGTTTATGTTTTTGGTTATTTTTTAGCAGCAGCTAAAAATCTGACATGTTCTGCACAAATTACAAAGCTTTAACAAGATGCTACATGTCTTTTTCCTTTGATGATTTTATTTCTAATGCAATTTTTGAGGTCATACAATGCCTTCACGATTAAACATTAATAACTTTAACTATTCATTATTCCATGGCCACCTTTTAGCTTTCTGTCAGCAATAGCACCAGCCTCTGGTTTCAGATGGTTTTCCCCTTGGAAGAATCTATTCATAACAGTACTTAACAGCCACTCAGTTAGCAAAGAACCCTACAACGAGATAGCAGACAAGTTAATGGTGTAACAAATCAGTTGTTAAGCTAAATGGTCAGTTTGCACAGTACGCTATTATTGCTTTATTGAACCCAACTTAAAGATTTACAGCAGTTACATTTTATTCCAGGTACAAGATGCACAAATGAAATACAGAGCGGTGCAAGTTTGTCTTATGTGGCTTTCATTAAGAACCCAATTGTACAGCAAAGTCAGTTAGAATATATCTCGTTCCGTGTGACAGCCAATTTTCCACCAAGATTGGAAACTCTGGGAGCTTTTTAATCCTTGATCTCACTCTGAGAGTGCAAGAGATGGGAGTTAGAGCATTTTTAAAATTGTTTAAACCAAACCTTCAGTGGTAACGAGTGCTTGTCTCTGACTGCTGAACAATAGAACTTTCTGGAAGAATGGAACATGGTTGTGATGCTGTGTCCCCTTTGATGTCTGGGAAATACTTGTTGCCAAAAATAGAACACTATATTTTTTTATCTGGTGAATATTTTTCAGAGAAAATATATAGTGTTATAAATGTGCTTGTTACCACAATAACTTGTGACACAAGAAGTTTGACTGGTTTAGCACACACAGCTGATCATGTCATGACTAACTTAACAGGGATTGTTTGTTTAGATTTTGCCGTTGGGGTTAAGGTTTGTTTGGTTATGCTTTGTCTGCTATGTTGCAAGCAGTTTCAAACCTTTCTCTAGGCAACAGCAGGTACCAGTCCTTATGGGCGTCCTATGCCTGTAAAGAAGACAGATTTTTAAAAAACAGTAACTTTATGAGTCAAGACACTCACAAGTAATGGAAAATTTTTTCAATAAAGTTGTTCGAGAAGATTGGCAGTAAGGACTCAACCACTATTGTAAACAATTGGAAGTTGGTTGTTTGAAGAATTGTCAAAATCAATCAGGGGTTTTCTTAAGTGGAAGGAAAGCTAAGTACTTCACTGAACACATATGAGACACCTTCTGTAAACACTCACAGAGTTGCTTATAACTCTTTAGTTTCTCTTAGTATACCTCTCTATTAGGAAGAACTACAACAGATCAAAGCTTAAGGTTTAACCATAGTGTACTTAGCTTGCTCAGTGCCCCCACTCTATGTACGAAACACTTTGTAGAGTAGTAGCCACGACCACAATAAGAAAGGTCAGAATAGCTGGGGTTGGAAATAATTGCTTGGTGCAGATCTATAAAAAGCTATTAAGTCAGTCCTCAGAGGATGCTGTGTTTTGCTATGAAGCTCTGCATCTCAACTCACTATTGTTGAATGTATTTGTGTCTACAGTTGCAGAACTGCAAACTGACTTTTAATTTCTTTAGTGGCACTAACCACAACTCGGTGTGTGTGTGTGTGTGTGTGTGTGTGTGTGTGTGCATGAGAGAGAGAAAGAGAGAGAGAGAGAGAGAGAGAGAGAGAAGAGCTGTGTGTAATGGCATTTAAAACTAGACTGATGACTTGCAAGCCAGCAATAGAAAAAAGCATATACTTTGTATATTTGTTTTAGTACTTTTTTCTCTTATAAAGATGAGATTTAAAGCCAGCACAAATGTCCAGATTTCATTGTTAAAGTGAAAGAAATGTCTTTAAATGTCTTGGACCCTTGGGAAGATTGTTCAGTGGGCATGTAAAAGTAAAGCAGAAAGAAAAACAATGACAATTTCTTCTGCTAAAAGGGCAGCCACTCTGATGTGCCCCTAGCATGTTAGTCATGAAACAGACACCACCGACCACAACAAAAGATTCCTCAGTATCTCTACATGGACTCTAAGATCTTTGGAGAGAGACATAACTGGTTTTCTTTCATAGCTATAGGCATGAACTCTGACATCATGTTGTGAAAAATCTATATTGTGTGTTAGGAAAGATAATACCAGGGAATGTCAATAGAGAAGAGTCACCACTGTATTTCTAACCTAAAGGCACACTTCCAGAAAGAAAACAATTACTCTCATGACATGAACTGCTTGCATATGTTGATATGAAGCTCCCACTACCTTGAGAAAACCAAAGGGGAAAATGCTATAATGAAAATGAACATGTATAACAAGCTAAGTATCAGACATTTAAAGAATGGCATTGGTTGTCCATCAGTGTCCATAGAGACCTGGCTCCATGAAGGTTGGGGTATACCAATGTCTCCAGGCTATAGTCTTTTATTAAAATGATGCAGAATTTGTAAAGAAACTATACATCTATTCCTGTATACTTTCACGTCATAGAAAGATTATTTATAATACTTAATACAAGGTAAATGCTACATGAACAGTTGCTATAATGCTTTTTAGAAAGTGGAAAAAGGAAACACAGATACACTGTTTCAAATATTTTTAATCCATAGTTGACTGCATTTGTTCGCGTGGACTCTGTGATTACAAAGGGCCAATTCCAAGCATCATAATTTATTAAAGAGAATAGCTGTTAAGGCTTGAAAGTGAAATGTCCCCCAGGGAATTGAACAACTGCTCTCCAGATCATGGTACTGTGTGGGAAAGTTGTCATGTCACTGAACACTGGAACAGTTGCCTACTTAGAAAAAAGTGAGTTATTATGGGGATGTCTTGAAGGTCAGAAGCGCTCTTCTATCCACACCATTCCTCCTGGTGTGTTGATATGTGAGATGCATCAGCCAAATGCTTTTACTGGGGTGCTACAGGCCATGTCTTCCACAACTCAATGGACTGTCGTGGCCTGGAAACAAAACCTTGTAAGTTTCTTTTGTCAGATATTTGGCCATAATAATATGAAAGCTACCTGATACAGAATCAGATGAAGGTTTTTATCTCAATTCCAATTCAAATATTAAGAAATGTGTTTCAGTAGAAGAGTAGAAAATTATGAGTTAAAGCTGCACCAAAATGGACATACATAATAACTAATTTAGCCTACAAAACACTGATTTAAAGTATTTAATCAGTAGCGATCCACATGACTGTGACTTTTACTTTTCCTAAATTGATGGTAGATTAATTTCTTCTACAGAAGACTCTAACTACAAAAGGTCCTCCTGACCAGAGCCTAAATAAAGAGTAACATCGCTAACCTTGTTCTGAGCCACTACAGAACCCAGGACATTCAGCTGCCATACAGAGATGTATTACCTCATTTCTCCAGTATTTACATCAGTTGCTCACCCCATCCTCTTCAATGCCACTGAAATGCATCACTTCACTCTTCTATAGACACTGGCCACTTTTCAGAACTACTACAACCAACTTGTGTACATGATACATGAGCATGTGATCTCATCATATGAAGAACAATATCAACTAACTGGACCACCCAGAACTCCCAAGGACTAAACCACCAACCAAAGATTATACATGGAGGGAACCAGGACTCCAGATACATATGTAATAGAGGATGGCTTTAGCTGACATCCATGGGAGGGGAAGGAGGCTTAACGCCCCAGCATAGAGGGATGCTAGAAGGGTGAGGCAGGAGTGAGTGAATGGGTGGAGGAGCACCCTCATGGAGGCAAAGTGGAGGGTATGAAAGGGGATGGAATGAAGTGGTTGTGGAGGGAGTAACTGGGAAGGGGGATATCATTTGAAATGTAAACAAATAAAATGATTTTAGAAAAGAAACACTTGTCCCACGTGAGATCTGCTTTAGGGTACTAAAAACCCTATGGATAGTGTCTTTTCCTTATTGACAACCCCTGATATTTTCTCTCCAAAACTACAATATACAGTTGCCCAACATGATGACAGATTTCATGCCCAGAACTGTTAAGAAAGAAAGCAACTGTACTTGCATGTAAGTAGTTTCAAACACACACAGAAGACACAGGTGAGCCTTCTGTTGCACAAAACGCTGGTGGGTTCAGGGCTAAATGTTTGATAGGCATAAGCGTGGCATCTGTATTTTTTGCAGTAGAAATTATTATTGTATTAATTACTCACTCCTTAGTTGGCCCACTGAACAATGTTCCCAGGAATCCAAAGAATTTGTGGATTTTCCTAGGAATACAGCTATGAAACATGAAAGGTCTTTCTGAGTTAGCTATATACACACACCTGGTCTTTAGTTTGCAACCACAAACATGAAAATACCAGAAGAAACCTCTGGAGACAAGTGTGAGTTTCAGAGGAAAATGCTGAGTTATAAAAGGAAGGTTCATAGTTAAATAGTAATTTGTAGAAATTTTTAAGTTTCTGAATGTATTTGTTAGTTTTCATTAATTCTTACACAGACAACTTGCATGTTGGATATCTACTGCCAAGATAGAGAGAAAGAGAGAAGATAGGAGAGAGAGCAGAGAGAGAGGTGAGAAAAGACAGAGCGTGGAAAGAGAAAAGAGAGAGGAGAGAGAGAGAGAGAGAGAGAGAGAGAGAGAGAGAGAGAGAGAGAATTGCACAGGGAGGAAAAAGCTCATAGAATGTATTCCTCTGTCAAAAGGTACACATTCCTTACCCTGACTTTTATGCCCTGCCTTTCTGAAGTAGGGACTCCATAATACTAACAGACAGGAGCAAGAGCAGCTACAGGGGTCATGTTGAAGTCTATTGACTCAAGATGGCATTCTGAGTTCATGTGCTCAACCGTATTCCCCTGGACACATCTCCATTCAATTAAAGAAATGTAGTCATAAGCCATCAGCACTGGAAACTAAGCAACAGTGCCATCTACATGACAGAAGTTCTAAAGAAATACAGAACAGATTTCACAGGCAGACATGAAGACCAAGCAGCCATCACTAGAGATAGCACAAAAGCCTGGAGAGACCATAAATAAAAGCCTGGCTCAGCAGGTAGAGGAAGCTTGCTGCCAAACCCAGCAGTGAATTCACATGGTGGAAGGAGAAAAGAGACTCTGGCAAGTTGTACTCAGATCTAACATGCCAACCACACACATGCTGGAGGCACACATACAAAATAAATAGACGAATAAACATTTTTAATCTACTTAAACAATCATTCAACCTGACTTGGCACTCTTCCTCCTTAACTCTCAATTCAAAAAATAATGAAGAAAGTTATTGACTCTTTGAGGACCAGAGCCAGTTGTCCAACCAAGCCTCAGGAAGTAGCAAGTCCTAGAATCCACCAAGACTTAGCTGAAGTGTTCCCAGCACCCACAGACATGCCTGGTAACTAGAGCAAGCAGAATGCAGAAATATCTGTTTTGTGAAGAAGACTATTTGTGTGAAAGATCATTATTTTGATGAGACTAAGGAAGGACTTTCAGTAGGTTCTGCAGAGAATTTAGGCCTTGATGAGCAATCCATTGTTCTGCCTAAACACCAAAGGATGGCATATTTTCCTGTTTAAAAAAAAATGGTAGCAAGTTTCATATAAAGTAGGTCAGTTCTTACCATGTGCTTACCCTTGAGACTTCAGCAGAGCAAATCATTTGAAAACTCCCATGGCAGTGTCTGTTACATGGCTCTGCTCCCTCATGTGTCTTACTGTAACACCTATCTGTCCAGTAACTTTCTTGTCAGGAGTTTCCATGTGTTATTTCTATAGGCTTTTCTGTAAATGTTTTGAGATTTTCTTCTATCAAAGCAGAAACAATTTTCATTTTTTGTTTTTAATAAGATAAATCCACTATGATCTCCTTTCTGTTTCTATATCACTGACTTTCAACATCAAGAGCCCTTACTGTAGAAGAGTAAGATCCTCACAACCTACCAAAGTAGTATGCAAGTTTTGTTTTGTTTTATTTATTTGTTTGTTTGTTTGTTTTTGCTTTTGATACATGGTTCAGGACACCCACACGGACCTTAAACTTGCTATTTAGCAATGATGGCCTTCAGCTAATCACTCTCCTGACTCCACTTCTAAAGTACTAGAAATACAGTGTATGCCTATCATCACACTCTATTTCATTCATGTGTGTTTGTATGTGTGTCTGTGTGTGTATGTTTCTGTATATGTGTATGTGTGTGTGTGTCTATGTGTGCATATGTCTGTGTGTCTGCGTGTGTGTGTGTTTGTGTATTCCATGTGTGTGCAGGTGTGCAAAGAGGCCAATGGAGGCATAGGATCATCTGCAGTTGGACGTAGGTGGTTGTGGGCCACCTGATGTAGATGCTAGGTTCCAACCCAAGTCCTCTGGAAGAACAGAAAAAGCTTAGAACCATTGAGCCATTTCCCATCCTTCACCACATTAAAAAAAAAACTTTATAAATTATAACTTATCTAAGTTTTACCTAAGTAATAGACCCTGTGTTTTCAGTTATAAAATAAGCATTTGTACCTATTGGCTTTCCTCGCTTTGCCATTCCTCAAAAATATAAAATTGAGAAATGAGATTTATTTCTCAACACAAGTGCATTATTTTGCTCTTTAGTTATAAAATAAGAATAAAAGCAAGTAAAATACTTACTTTGAATAAATTTATCATTGAGAAATGATAAAATAAACTTAAGAAAGCTAGCATGTTTTTAATATAGATAAAACTGAACTAAACTGATTGAAAAAATAAGAATTCATACAATTGTTTCTTCAAAGTGCTCTCACAAAGAAGCAGAAAAACACAAAGAAAAGATAAATTTTCAGTGAGAGTGAATGATAGTCAACATAGAAAATAATCAAAATTTTATGTGTGTGTTTTTATTTGGGGGATAACCTTGTGAGCACAGAAAGACAAATACTTCAAAATTCCCTTCAGAATGAAGCTAAAACTTTGAGCTCATAAACAGAGAGTAGAATGGTAGTCACCAAAGCTGAGGATCTGGAGATATTTAGGAGAAGCTGAGTGCAGAGTCCAACGGCCAGGAGAAATAAGTTCAGTAGGTTTATTGCCCTGAAGGGTCATTATTGTAAAGCAATACTGTACTGCATAAATCAAACCAGCTAAAAGGTAAAATTATAGATGTTCTCATCACAAAGAACTGGCAAGTGTCTGAGGTAATGGGTACTATCCATAGTCTAAGATGGTCATGACATAAAATATGGAAATAACCCCATACCCTACAATGATGGACAGTTAGTAATGGTCATTTTAAATACTCATAAAAATGAAATAATTATCAAAATTATGATAAATTTATTTCAGAATCTTTGAAAATACCCTTTTAAAAATAGGAAGGCCTAAATCCAACAAATAATTCACAATATTCCAAAATACATAGAAGACATTAACAATGTTGTCAAGAAAAAACTACCTTCCCCAGGTGTATATGTCTAACTTGAATATTTTAATAATTACTATGTTAACAATGCCTGAAGTGTTTAAGTACCTATAACATAAGAACCAAACAAAACAATTGTCTTGGTTATTCTTTTATCTAACTGGCTAAACTGGCTACAAATAAATAAATCAGCTCACCAAGTCAACAAATCATAAAACAGAGATATTAAGCAACATTATATTTTTGAGTACATGGTAAATATGTTCAAATAAAATACGAATATTTTAGGTAATGGAGGTATACTGATTGACTATGTGGTTAGTGAAAAAGATTTATCAGCTGCTTGTTAAAACCACACAACTTATAAAAATGAAAAAAAGAACAAGAAAGAGCTCTTAAATGTTTAGGTAAATATCCCCCCATTTTCTCTCCAGATAAATATATGCTGTTGGTGACATGCAAGATATTTTGTATGAAAGCATACATGTGCATACTGTGCATCAGCTGAGGGCTGTATTCAAATATGTTCTCACACATTCATCCATGTCAATAATTATAGATCTACACCATTTGCAATGTCACAGATTATTCAATTATACTTATGTGATCTAATTCACTAAACCAGTCTAATGGGTGCTTGGGCGGCTTCCAATTTCGTGTTATTATGAATAGCTCTATGATATACTCCTTGGGCATAAATCTCTTCCCATTTTGTGATTACATTCCAAAAGAAGGATTGTAGGATCACCCAGAAAGCATATTTCATATTTTCTATTACTAGATGCTCTTTCAGAAAATTTAAAACTCTTCATAGTTCTATGAGCTTTACATGAGAGTGCTGCAGCCCCACACCCCATGAGCAGAAAATATTGTCAATTATTTGGTGCTGGATAATGATTTGATGGAAGGCCAGCCCCATTCTAAAATTATTTGTCACTTTTAATGTTTATTTATTCAACAAATAAGTATAGGTGCCAGTAACTGAGCTAGGCACTGAGGATTGAAAGCAGATATGTTGCCTGTGGCCTAAATATTAATTAATTAATTGACTAATTAATTAATTAAACCTAGGATAGCTGGAGAGACAGATCAGTTGGTAAACTGGTTGCTTTGCATACAATTGAACCCATGTAAAAAACCAGGCATGATGGCACTGGTATGCACTCATTATCCCAGTGTTGAAGAGGTATAAACAGGCTGATCCTAAGGACTCACTGGTCAGAATCCAAACTAATTAGTAAACCTTGTGTGTCAGAGGAACCTTGTCTCAAAAACCAAAGTGGACAACTCCTAAGGAACAACTCTCAAGGGTTGACCTCAGGCCTCTAACTGCACATTTACCTTCACACTCATGAACACACACACTTCACATATTTAAAGATATAATGTTATTGCCTATGGTTTTAAAAAATGCAAGGCAAAATGTGGTCCAAATAGAGAAAACAGTAAGAGACAGTGTTAGCTGGAGACCTTGGTGCCTTGGTGATTTCTAGGAAAGAAAGGTGTGTGTCACCAGAGTCCAGCAGAATGAAAAGAAGCCTGGGGGGTTGGCACAAACCAGACCATGCTTAGCTTTAAGGACCACAAGATGGATTTTGAATTCTATTAGTTCTGTGAGAAAGCCCTGAGGAACTTAAACCTTGCTAGAATTAGATATGCCTTCCAGTTGTCTTCCTGACGGCTCTGTGAAGATTCAATGGTGTGATGCTTGGGTTGGAATGGGGAGTTAATACTGAGGTCACTCACTGAAATAGGGGCCCTTGGTTGAGTACAGGAGTAAGTGTAGGTGACTATGAGGGACTCTATCCTATGAGCGCGGGGCAGACACCTTCACATGCTTATGAGATAGCCGTAGGGAATTAAAAACACCTTACAGCCAGATGCCATAGCTCCAAAGTACCAGCAAAATAAATGACATGGACATTTGGGAGTCTTCAGCTTAGATGGGGATACTGAGATTAGGTAGGACCCCCTAAAAAATGGCTAACATTGAGAAATGCTATTCAATGGGAAACAAAACAAGCAGAGATAAACTTAGATGTATGGGAGTAGGGAACACAGTTCAGTTGGTAAAGTGGTTTCTCTGCAAGCCAGAGAACCTGAGTTAAAATCCCACCCAGCATACTGCAAAATGCCCAGGGTGGTATTACCCACACTCCTGAGGGTCTCACTCACTAGTCAGCCTAACCTAATTGCCATGCCTCAGTTTCCAGTGAGAGGCAATTTCTCAAGAATAAAGATAGACAGCACCCAATTGAGGCTATAAAGGTTGACAGCTCACCGCCTCACTAATGCACACACATGTACACATACACATATATGTACATGGACACATCTGAAAATTTTTAAATGAGAAACAATTAAAGGGATGTAACATAACAGCACCAAAGGGGTTCAGTCACCATAATAAACATCCAGTGACACTTCTCACACTAAAGAAATACAACTGAGGCTGTTTATCTTTTACAATTTATTATTCTAAACTTTGGGTGCATTGGGACTGTTAGGACAATGAGAGAATGGGGAACTACCTCAGCCCCGTGAGACAGTCTGAGCACTCAGGGAGGTCAGTGTGGAGCAGAAGGGAGCAACATTGTCTTAGTCAGGGTCTCTATTCCTGCACAAACATCATGACCAAGATGCAAGTTGGGGAGGAAAAGGTTTATTTGGTTTACACTTCCAATTGCTGTTCATCATGAAAGGAAGTCAGGACTGGAACACAAGCAGGTCAAGGAGCAGGAGCTGATGCAGAGGCCATGGAGGAATTCTGCTTACTGGCTTGCTTGCTTCTCCTGGCTTGCTCAGCTGGCATTCTTACAGAGCTCAAGACTACCAACCCACAGATGATACCAGCCACATGCCTGCACCCCCTTAATCACTAATTGAGAAAATGCCTTACCGCTGGATCTCATGGAAGCATTTTCTCAACTGAAGCTCCTTTCTCTGTGATAACTCCAGCTTGTGTCAAGTTGACACACAAACTAGCCAGTACAATTGACCCCTTCTCAACTGGACACACAAACACATCACCAATAAGCCTCAACCCTTACTTCCTTATTCATCTCCAAGATCTAAATAACTTTAAAAGTCCCAAAGTCTTTGCAAATTCGTACATATTAATATTTCAGTCCCTTTTAAACATCCAATCTCTTAAAATTCAAAGTCTTTTTACCATCAAAAGTCTCTTAACTGTGGGCTCCACTAAAATACCTTCTTCCTACAGGAGGGAAAATATATCAGGGCACAATCACAATCAAAAGCAAAATCAAACTCCAGCTGTCCAATGTCTGGGATCCACTCACAATCTTCTGGATTCCTCCAGGGCTTGAGTCACTTCTCCAGCTCTGCCCTTTGTAGCACACACCTTATCTTCTAGGCTACAGATGCCTGTACTCCACTGCTTCTGCTGTTCTTGGTGGTCATTTCATGATACTGGCATCTCCAAAACACTGCTGTCTTCCACTGCAGCTAGGTTTACCAACAGCCTCTCATAAGCTCTCTTCATGGTGCCAAACTTTACTTCCTTTGCATGACCACTTCAGTCCTGGGCTGTCAATTGCAACTGAGGCTGCACCTTCACCAATGGCCTTCCACAGCCTCTCACAATGCCCAGGCGTCAGCTGCTCTTCATGACTCCTTCATGCCTTCAAAACCGGTATCACCTGGGTGACTCTTACACATTACCAAGTCCTGCCACAGCACAAGGTACAACCCTGGCTATCTCTGGAATGCAGCCTCTTTGTGCTCTCAGAAAACACTTCCCAGATTTCACTTCATTGATGCTGGTCTCTTCCCAATCACCACCAATTTCCCAGCTCCAGCTAACCAGCATCAATAGTCCCAGTAATGCAATGTTTTGCTTTAGTAGTTCCGGTATCTTGTTAATCACAGGCAATCCTTCAGTCCCAGCTAACAAAAACCACAGAATCTTAAATCAAACTAGCAATGGCCCTGATAAGAGTCTTTAATCTTCCCTCTGAAATTTCACAAGCCAGGCCTCCACCTTCTGCACTGTTCTCAATATTATCTTCCAAGCTCCTACAGAACATTCCACAGAGCTTTTAACATCCCAATGACTCTTCTAGCTCAAAGTTCCAAAGTCCTTCCACTGTCCTCCCCAAAACATGGTCAGGTTGTCACAGAAATACTCCACTTCACTAGTACCAATTTGTCTTAGTCAGGGTTTCTATTCCTGCACAAACATCATGACCAAGATGCAAGTTGGGGAGGAAAGGGTTTCTGTTCATCATGAAAGGAAATCAGGACTGAAACTCAAGCAGGGCAAGAAGCAGGAGCTGATGCAGAGGTCATGGAGGAATTCTGCTTACTGACTTGCTTGCTTCTCCTGACTTGCTCAGCTGGCTTTCTTATAGAGCGCTAAGACTACCACCCACAAGGGGCCCTCCCCCCTTTATCATTAATTGAGAAAATGCCTTATAGCTGGATCTCATGGAGGCATTTTCTCAACTGAAGCTCCTTTCTCTGTGATAACTCCAGCTTATGTCAAGTTGACACACAAATCTAGCCAGTACACTGCACCACGCCTGAAAGATGGCCTTGACAGGAAATTGACATCCTAAATTCTCTCTAAAAGCTTGGCACAGATATTCTACCTTACAGTGACCACAAGCATCCATTGTGCAATAAGAAACTCATCTGTACCACTGTAAAAGAAGGCAATGGTACAGCCAGGCATTACAGCCCCATACCAGCCTTCACCAGTATGGTCTTTCCCTGTTAGGACAACTACAGCTAATTAATATTATTTTATGATATTGACACAGAACTGAAAAAGGAATGTTCCAGGAGGGATAGCTGATAAGGAACATTAGTCTGTATGATAATATGATATAACTAGAGATGACGGTCCTTGTACAAGCAACTTTAGACATGTAATACAATGAATTACAACATTCTAGCCAAAACATTTAGATAATGATCAATTCCTATTACACCAGGTCAAATACAAGCTCCAAATAATGGAAGATAAATTTATCTTTCAGTAGCCCATGTAAATTCCTTCATTGAGGGAGGGGGAATGAAATATCACTGAAAAAAATCAATATCATTATCGATTAATCAAGCTACTGTGATTTATTGGGTACTCACTCATTTGTTTGTTACAGTCATTTCATGCATTGCCTCTGGCTGTGATAAATGGTCTGGCCTCCTCTTTGGAAGGAGGGGGATGTTTTAGCAATCTTCCCCCTAGCTTGAGCCCTCCAGGGGTTGGCATATCTGCTCTCATGTTAAATGGAAGTCTGTAGACAGCTGAGAAGACTGCTTGAAGATTTTCAGGTTCACCCTGAGTGAGAAGCCCCATCAGTGACATACAAAGATTCTTCCAAAATGAACCCCTAAGCCAGGTCTTAAACACAGGCATGTGTGACATCCAAGACACACATGATTCTAAGGTAGCAAGGATGATTCTTTTCCTCTAGCAATTAAATAATTAAACAGTAAGCAAGAAGGGTATGATCAAAATTCTGGGAGTCTTGGTACAGCCACTGTATAGTATCTAGAAATATAGATTCACACTTGCATTTCTCAGCTTTATTAATAATACAAGAAGAGAATTGAGAAGAAGTTTAAAGACAGTTTATGGGAGTTTAAAAGAAAATCTCTAGGATAGGCAAACTGTAAATCTCACAGCTGCTTAAAGGAGGAGGATGGAGAAGATAAACTGGGACAAAGGTCAGCCACATGGTGAGGAAAGGGGCTTCAGAAAAAGGGTATGGAAGTCTAAAGCATCAGGGAGCTTAAAAGCATACTTAGGCTCTGGCCAACATCCAGAAGGAAAAGAAATAATTATACCTGAGTAAAAACTCAGAAACAGATGGACCCATCCAACCTCATGGCAGCTTGTAGGCAGGCACTGCGCTACACAGTGGGAATTATGGGAAGGAAATGTGTGTTATCTTAATGGGAACCATCTTTCTAAGAGTGGTCTCTTAGTCAGGTCCTTGACCTACCCAACTAAATTAACTCTTATAGGAGGAAGCAAGGGCGTGTCTTCACCTAGAAGGAAATTTCATTCTTTACTATAATACAATGAAGCTTACCGGCATGTTTCAGACTCAGAATATGTCTGGCATTTTCTGTATTCTCTATTGTTCATATTCTAATTAGAATACTAATATTCTAATACTTATTCCTATGGCTGTTTGATTTTTTAAAATATCACACAGCTTTGTTTATGTCTCCCAGGTCTATTCAAACTGCATTCATTGGCTAAACACTTTCTTCCTAAAGGAAAACTCTTGCAAGATAGAATTGTTGCTTCCTAAATGTTCAGTAATTTCTGGTTGATTTGACTAAGTGCAGAAACAAATGCAATAGCAAGAAAGTACAACCCTAGAGATCCAAATTATCAAGGTTTACCTAGTCAAACACACCAAGACAGCATGGCATTTCTCTATGATCTTAATGGGAACTTTTCCCCTACTAGACTTCAAGTCACTGCATTATCCTTGCAGGAAAATGTGAGAACAATAATGACATTTTCTTTCTTCTCTAGTTGGTTGCCTTCCTATATATTGAGCTGCCAAAGTTTCATCCTTGGATGGTACCCAGAAGATTAATGAAAGTGACTCTTTTCTCTCTAGGGATGTGTGTTGCAAAGAACTCCCTGCAGATTCCTCTGGTCTACAGTTGTTCTCTCCTAGGGATAAATGAATAGCTGTCCCAAGAGTCTATTCCTGAGTGGGTATACTTCAAAATGCCTTTCCTTCTCAGTCCCTGGACATACTTAGAAATGTTTTCTGCTATAGTTTTAGGTGGGGTTTCTAGTTCTGTGTTGAAACACTATTTCCTAAAACAAGTTATAGAGAAGGGTTTATTCCACTTACACTTCCACAAGAGGATCCATCATCTGGATAAATCAGGGCAGAAACTCCACAGAAACTGATACAGAGGCCATTCTGTCTTGTTCTCCATGGCTTACTGAGTCTGCTTTCTTATAGCATTCAGGACCACCAATCCAGGAGTAGCACCACCCATGGTGAGCTGAGACTTCCCTTGTTAATTATCAATCAAGAAAATGCTTCACAGACCAATCTGGTGTGGGGCATTTTTCTCATTTAAAGTTCCCTCATCCCAAATGACTCTAGTTTGTGTCAAATTAATACAACACTACAGACACCACTATGATTCTGTCAGTCCCAAGCTGGCCTTTCTGGGCAGGACCTTGATATCCCCATGCTTACTCTTTCCCATGGGGGAAGGCCAACAACAAGTTCTATAATCCCGTTCATTTACTCCATTGGCTAGGGCTCCATTCAAATCTAAATACAACATCTAAGGTGAACAGCCACCCCACTTTAACTCTGCCCATATTTCTGGGCTCTACCTCAGCCCTGAGACAATTGTGTACTTGGCTGCTCCTCCAGCTCACAGTTCCAATCATTTCCTGTAGTCAGAGCTACCCAAAGCTTCAATCCTTTCTTAGACCTATTCCTGGCCCCAAACTTCTGTGTTTCCCAACCGCATCTGTATGTTTCAAAGCTTAAGGAGGAAAGTGGATGAAGTAACTGCCTGGGTTCACGTAACTCATGTCAGACCTGCACCTGCTCCTGATGCCAACTGGATAGCAGCCAGACACCCGAGCAACTCCCTCAAGCTCAAGATCGCCTGCCCTTCTGCAAGGCTAGAGAAACCATGAGATGACTATGATGTATCTTCCTTCCAGCGCTGAGCCTCAGCACCCCCCACAACCCTACCAAAGTGACTTGGCAAGTACTCTCAGCCACTGGGGATGTAGCTTGGTCCACTACAGAGGAACACCGCCTTATACCTGGTGTCTGGACCTTGTCTTTGATCTCTGTAAATTAGCAGCGGTCCTTGACTCCTGGGATATCACCACCCTAGAGACACAGAGAGAGGGATTACCTGGATGTGGGGGATGAAGGACTTGCGAATCTAAACCTTGTCCCAGAAGCAGCCTTGGAGGGTGGGGCTTAGGGTGTGGACACCCAAAGTTGAGGAGTGTCCTTCAAGAAACCTCCTTATATGTGTGCCCCCGCGATGGGAGAAGCCAGCAGCAGGCTCATCAGTGTGTGGGGGGGACCACTTTTTCTGTGCTACGTGAGGGTGTGAAACATTGAGAAGCACATACAAGAGACCATTCCAGGGTAGTTAAGGATTCCATGACCAAGGTATGAGAAGGGCTAGCCAAGCAGAAGAGAAAAAAGAGAACAGTCAGGGCTGATTGAGTCTTGCTTTAACTCCTCCCCTTAGTTAACCACCCTCATATCCACCTTGTTAGTACCCTTAATTGTTCTCCTGCTGTGTTAACCTTTTCACCTTGCATATTGAACAACCAAACAAGCTTATAGCCTTCATAAAAGAGAGAATAGGAGCAGTGCAGCTGATGGTCCTGCACCAACATTATGAGACCCTGAGGACAGAACCTGAAGAATATGAGTTAGTTACCCAAGACCCCTGAGCATAGTTCCGGGCTAGGAGCTTGTACAAGAAAAGGGGGTAAATAAGGGACCCTAAGGACTTTTTCCAGTCCCACACCCTCCTTACAGCTTCCCCCTCCCACCTGGGGTCAAGGATAGGCCAAGTTCCATTCTCCACTCACAGGAACATTCTTGAGTAAAAATTCTCAGAATGTACTGACTGACAGTCACCTGAACCTCTGGAAAGTCCCAGGTAAAGTTCAAAATCATACCATGCATGCTAGCCAATCAATTTAAAGGTCAATATGCTTAGCCAATAAGTTTGAACTGCAACCTTGCTGATGTAACCTGTGCCCCTAAAAAGTATAAGAACTGCTTGTAATAGCCATTCAGGGTCATCTTCTAGTCACTCTCCTTGAGGGACTAATTGAAGTTTGACCCAGACACACTGGAAAATAAACCTCTTACTTTTGAAAAAAAAAAAGCTTAGGGAGGATCTTCTCCAAGACATTCTCACTTGGCTTAAGAGTAGGGGTCTGCTTCTGTCACAAGAGGAACATCTCCAACATCCCCCAAAGAATAGCCAGTATGAATCAAAGAACATCTCACTTTATAAGATTGCCCTGAGCAATGCAATGATGGTTTAAAGTATCTTCCTATGATTGATATACACAGTTGGGTTCAGTCAAGTAGGAAGTTTTCATCTGACTTCTATGACATAGATTTGGTCTTTCACATTCTAGAAGATCTTCGAAGAGTATCGTTCTGTGCCTCACCTCTGATCTCTTTCTAAATTAGTCTCCTTGTACCTGACAATGTTCATCCTACAATGGATACAGTAGACATGGATAATATTTGAGACCTAACTGTGGATCACTAAAGCTCACTCTGCCCCATCTCTATATATAGAACAGAACCCCATGGAGCCACTAAGAAGCCACACTAACTGGAATGGCAGATCAGTGGCTAGAGTTGGTTCAGAAGAAGGAACCTGTCTCCAGAATATAATGGAGAGAGAGAAAAGAGTTATATAAGACACAATTCAAACCTCCATGAACAATTTCTTCTCCTAAGATCAAGAATTCTCAGTCCTTCCCATTTTTAATCAACATTTATCTCAGTAGAAGCTTTGTTAAAATGCCTTTGTGAGCCATTATTTTTCTTATGCAGCTGGTAAAATTAAGCTCCATTATTACTGAAGTGACATGTGGATTTCTGGAACTAGCTTGCAAGTTACTTTAAATTTCCATCCTCATCAAAGGCATCATTTCTTGAATCCATTTTCTTTTCAGAGACATATGATGCCTTTAGTCATTCAGTCCCAGATTCACACTAGCTTCAGTTTGAGACTTACACTATTGCAACTCAAATCCCCAAGCTGCAGATTTCCAGACAGCCCTATGAAATTCTTTAACTTCTATTCTGGGCTCATGGCCAAATCTCCATATTTCATGACCTTACCCCTTCAACCTTGAACATCTGCTCCTGCTTTAGGATTGTTTCTAATGGGCAGATTGCTCAAATCCTGCCAATCAGGAACAACTCTTCCTTTGTCTTCTCAAGCTGTCTCCTTATGCAAAGGAAAGGCTCCACACCACTCTGGAACTTCCTACCTTGGTGTCATTATCCAGGGCTTTGTCTGGCCTCTCTGAGGCTATCACATTTGCCTTCTCAAACACACTCAGTTATTTTATTTGAGCATGTAGATCTTCCTAGGAAGCACTAACAGAACAATAGAATAATAAAATTGAAACACACTAAAATTCTTCAGGTCACAAGCAAATGAAAATGGCCTCAT
Source organism: Rhynchomys soricoides (assembly GCA_019843965.1). Taxonomy (NCBI): domain Eukaryota; kingdom Metazoa; phylum Chordata; class Mammalia; order Rodentia; family Muridae; genus Rhynchomys; species Rhynchomys soricoides. The sequence goes on along the minus strand of JADRCH010000004.1, from coordinate 21,322,792 downwards.
TTTCATATATGAGGTTATAAAGAGAATAATATGCAAAAAGTTGGATCCATTTCATATGCTCTGTATGCAGCCTGATAAGTGTTCCTCCAGCCAACATGAAGATAAATACATGCTGTGGTGATCCCATCATCCTCTGTGCATGGCAGAACAGATAGCAAGGGTCTCAGAGGTTCTTCTGTTAAGATCCACACATTTCAATATATATAAAAAATGAAAATACCCCCTATGAAAATGAAAAATGAAAGCGCAATGTAAAACCTGTAGGTAAACTTACAGGTAAAGAACATATAGATACAGAGATTTGATTTTAGGTGGCTCTGTTCATTAAGAATCTATGAATAAAAATATATCCCAAAATAAAAGAAGTAAGTGTGGATTACAGCCCATGATGCTTACCCTTGGATTTAATCTGGATTGGAATCTTCTTTTCCAAGAGAGAGATTTCTTGACTATCACCCATGCCCATATTCTTCCTTATGTTTTCTGATATTCTCACTATATGTATCTGTCACTCTACTTGATACATTAAAAGTCCTATTACACTTAGCTACAATTATTCATTAGGTACAGTCCTCTTGGCTTCATAGTAGCCATCAGCTCAGGAACCTTGTTTGCACTGGCTGCTGCTGTGTTCCCTGTACTCAGCATACTTCCAGATAAATGCCATATTACAACATTATTTGATAAAAGAGCAAGAGAATAAGCCGGCAAAAGCAAATGAGACAGGCACCGTCACACACATACAAGGTGATTGAAACAAATATTGAATACAGTCATTTGGATTTGGTCTTGCATAAGCAAATAATGTGCCATTTAATTGATATCATCACACTCATGTGTTGGATCTTTAAATTTACACATGCCACCAAATAAAATAAACAAATAAAATGAAAAGCTCATGTGAACAGCATGGTAAATGTGCCTATATCCAATTTACAAATATTCAACTTGCTCTCCAGCAGGGCTTCTTAGATGTTTTCTATGCACAGTACCTTTCTGTTAAAACTTGACTATGCAAATCCAGGTACATAAACATAGATACACAAATCAAGCATCTACTGACAGTAAATCGTAAGTCAATTTACTTTAAAGCAATTTTCGGTAGACATAATTTTCCGAAATGTTTATGTTAATGACATGAGTGCGATTGTTCATCTTTATAGAAGAGTGAGACCTTGGTTGAATGGTTAATGCTGTACAATACAAAGCTTCTTCAACATTTTGTAGAGTTAATTGATATTTGATTTTATTATTACAAATGCTGGGGGAAAACCCAAACATTTGGAGTAAATACCTATTCAAAATGTTTAAGGTCATTTCAGAAACTGTTCAGCAATCTGGCCTAATCTTAACCCAGAATTCACTATGTGAATATTTTATGAAACTCAAGTCAATAACACAAATAGAAAGTTTGTAAATCATTTGAACACAATCCAATCCAAAAAAAAAAAAAAAAAAAACTAACTACTTTGATAATGTAAACGTTGAAAACTTTAAAATCGCTTGTTTCCAGAATTAGGCTTGTATAGTAATCTATAACACTGCTATACAAGCCACAGCTTTGAGTGTTCAACAAAGCACTGTAGTTTGTAATGTACAGTGCATCTGAGCTGAGGTGTTCAGGCAGTATTCATTAGTGTGAGGTTGTGAGCAGTACGAAGTGTGTTCAGAACCAAGGCTGGGGTAAAAAAATCACTTGACACACATGGGAAAGCACTGTCAAAACAATAGAACAATATCATCGTTCTGTATACCCAACATCTTCAAGGTTTTCATGCCTTGAACGCCAGTATCTGGAGTCATAACCCACATCTAACTCTGTAACAACCAAAACCTCTAGTCATTTGACACCACTTAAGTGCTTTTTTCTGACAAAAATTTCAACCTACTTGATGTTTAAAATATACTCCAGCAAGACCTGAGCATGAGGACTGTGTTCAGAACCCTCGGCGTTTTCCTAATGACAGTTGTCTCCTGAATATTTCATTACACCTCTAGAAAAGTTCGCCTCATGATATTTTACACATTCAAGAAGGAAAAAATTAATATTGGCAGCCCCGTGCAGTGTGAAAAAGGAGGGAGAACTTATGCCAAAGCAAAGAACATTTTTAGGCTCTGAAAGTCTTGCCATATCACAAAAGTGGGAATTTGGTAAATGACAATTGCCACAATCACTTAGCTTATAGACAGAGCAAAAATGAAACAAAAAGAAAGCAAAACAAACTATCAAAACCCACTTGAACAAAAGAGAGAAATGGATGTCTCTGCCTCAGTGTTTTTTCCCACTTCTGGACCTCCTAGTCTTCATTCAGGAGAAGTGGAGATGGTTTATCTCTGGGGCATCTGCATGCTGCTCTAATTTGAAATCCTATCAGACTGAAAAGTGACAGGCATCAACCAGTGTTAATTAGAATTAATCTTATGAAAGCATATTTTCCCTCTTTGAGGCCTCAGAGAGGAATTACTTTCCTCTGGTAGATTAATTGCTAAACAACCAAAGCAGGTGGCTTCCCAACATCAGTGTCACTTGATGAATCCTGCCCTATTGTAAAGGGCATGCCATGAAGGCATTCAATCTCCTGCTTCCAGCCATAAGTTGACCATTTCTTCAGGTCTCAAGGCATGTGGATACTGACATGCTTCAGCCAATCAAAACATCAACCTTGGCTGAAATGAAGAGCTAAAAGATTAACATGATAACCCTTTTCTAAGGAAAAGTTTTTCTTTACATTATTTCTGCATTAGACTGTTCTGAGAGTCTAAGACCATCCCAAAAGTTCCCTTCTCTGACATTTCTCACTCTTCAACCTCTCTGTAAAAGTTGCCATTGGATATAAGCCACCTGTGTGAGGGAAACACTGAATGAACCCACCAAACATCTCTCGATACATTGAGAGTTTCAAATTCTCCTCTTCTTGGATGCAAGATCCTTCTCTCGTTTCCAGTTCCTGCACAAACATATCACACTGTTATACAGACAAACAGGTCAGTGGGCTATCACTGAAAGCCTAGCAACAACTGTGCTCCTTCCTAGTCATTTTAATGAAATATATAGCAAAGATCTGTGGGGCTTATGCACCAGCCTACATGCTGGCAGACATACTTTCTACTGCCATATGGGGTAGTCTTCAAAAAGGCAACCTTAATTTATTTGAACAGATTTGTGCCATTGTCCCTCTTAGGAAAAGGAACCAAAAAAAAACATTATTTTTGTTCAAATATATTCTCCTCCCTAAGCCAGGCTTCTCATTGACTAAAATGTTGAGCATTGCTCTTTAAGGATTAAAACATTGCTCTCCAAGAAAGTAATCAGTAATGCAGCCAACACAGTGACAGGGATTACTTAAGGTAATTAATAAGCCTTTGTCACCAATTAGTACATTGTTTGAGCAAAGGATCCAAAGGAAGGCACATTAGTCTGGGAAGTAGAAAGAATCAAAGACATGAAGACCACGGGGTGGGAATGAACTAGCGATCTGGTAGGACAGTACCTAGCAGCACCATGAGGGAACTCAAGGAAGACATGCCAAAGACCACAATAGATGAGCAACCATGATCCTCAAACCTTTCATACCTTTACCTAATAAGATTTTTTTACTTTTAAAATACTGTGTCTTCTCTGTGTACATACACACATATATATATGTGTATACACACACACACACACACACATATATATATATATATATATATATATATAGAGAGAGAGAGAGAGAGAGAGAGAGCATTGTTATAGAAAAACTCACAAAACATTCTTAAGAAACATATCACAACATCTCATGTGACTATGCTAGCTACAAGGAAAGAATTCTGAAGACTTGGTGAATAAGAGATGCCTCTGTCATGGTTATGTACTTCACTGCTAACTTTGTTGCTAACATCACAAGCATCCCATATCCATGAAGTAGGGTACTAACTAGCTGTGGAATGTGAGATCCAGGGATGGCCAATATCCATGTGTCTATCAGCTCCTCTATTGAAAGTGGTCAGCCCCTTCTGCCATTCAAAATTCATGCTTACATAGTCAATTGATTCAAACCAATTCACATTCACAGTCTAGAAGAAATACTAATCTTTAACTTCTGGCCGCTCAAAACAGAATATTGAAATGCATATGGAATGAGCTTTCTCAATAATATGCCACACGCCAGCTAAACACCAGATACTAAAGAAAATGTGAATTTTAAGTTTTTATGGTACAGAACATTCAAGTTTGCTTCTCATTAAAGAATTTTAAATTGAATCCAGAAGAAAAATAATATTCTAATATTTTAATGATGCATTTTTAAAAGAGAACCAAAAAGATGGAACTAGGCAGATTACAAAACCACTTGCCACTGAAATCTAGTGACCTGAATTCAATTCCCAGATCCAATGGTGAAAGGAAAGAAGACATTACAAAACACTGTCCTCTGATCTCCACACACATGCTATGCCATGTACATGCCTTTGGTGGTTTGGATGAAAATGGTCCCTATAGGCTCATAGACTTGAATGCTTGGTCCCTAGGTGGTAGAATTGTCTTGGAAAAGATTATCAGGTGTGTCTTTGTTGGAAGAGGTGTGTCACTGAGAGTATGCTTGGAGGTTTCAAAAGCCCAGCCAGGCCAGGCCCAGTTTCTCTCACTTTGTCAGTTGCTTATGGGTCAAGTGTAAGCTCTATGCTACTGACGGCTCCAATGCCATGCCTGCCTTCCTGCTACCATCCTCTGCACAAAGATAATCATGAACTTATGCTAAGAGACTGTTAGCAATTCTCCAATAGACTCTTTCTTCTATGGGTTGCCTTGGCCATAGTATCTCTCCACAGCAACTGAAAAGCAACTAATATGCACGTGTCAGAAGTCACCCAGCACATTATATGCAGACACATTTACAATAAAAATACAATAAACTAAGGTACTGCTTTCTTTGGCAGCACATATTGTAAGGCTGAAAGCATAGATACAACTAGCGAAATATGCAAATTTGTAAGGCATTCTATAGTTTTCAGAATAGAATATATTTGCATGTAAAAAGTAAATCAATTATTAAATTCTGAAAAGTATACAATGAGATATAAATGTTTGTGCTCTGTAAAGGGGTAAATAGATTTACATCATCTAGAAAACTGTTTGCCAATAACTCCTAACACTTTAAAATTATTCCTTCCTTTCACTCAGCAATCCTGTTCTAGGAACCTATCCCAAGGGAAGAAATATGATCTACAATATAAGAACAGGAATATTGGCAATGAGAGAAAATGGCTGTAATTGGTAAGTATGAAGAGGCAGAAACTAAACAGTATCTAACCGAAGGGAATGGTTAAAACTGTGATATTCATCTGTGACTTTGTAGTGAATACTAGAGAATATTCTAGTACCAGAATATGCATTAGAAAATGCATGCAAAGCTTGAAGGTAAATTTTTCATTTATAAACTTCATGTAACAAAGAAAAGGTACCAGAAGAAGGTATTAAAAGTTCGTATCACTGGCAGAGAGAACCCAAGATAATTAAATTAAATCTCGATTTTTTTTGTTTTGTTTTGTTTTGTTTTTAGTTTTTACTATATTTCCAAATAGGTTTCAGGAAGACACATTTCTTTTAGAACCATTAAAAAGTAAACTAAAACTTGTCACTTAAATAAATGAAGGTCATCTTTTAAGAAAACAACTGTTTCCTCTCTTTCTTTCTTGCTGAGAACTTTTAACTATTTCTTCCTGAGTGAAGAGTTTAATCTCAGTTTGCAATTGGAACTTAGCAGGGTTTTGCTTTCTAGGAACATGATTTTAATGTGAGACAGGATGAGCAGAGTTATGGCAGAAACACTAGGTCAAGTTCACCTGTGAGACTTCAGTCCTCAGCACACAGCCTGTTCCCACAGGGTGTGGCTCTCCTCACACAACAGAGTGCAGTCAGCTAACTCATGAATATGTTGAGTTGTGCATTTTTCAGCACTATACATTCTGAAAAGAACTGGGATCTTTGAAGAAAGGGGGAAATGCAAATTCCTCGTTAATAGGGAAAGTATTTTCCTCTTACAACAAAACTGAAAACACGAAAATCTGAATCCATGGGATGTCACATTTCTTTAAAGACTCTCTTTGTGGTTGTTAACTTGACCACATCTATAATCAACTAAAACCAAAGCAGTTGGACATCCATATAGGTGGTTTTCTTTGTTAGATCATTCTAGGTGGGAGACCCGGCCTGAATATGGGCCATAATTTCTGCTGGCAACCCACATAAAAGATCATGGGAAAAAGGAACTTTTAATTTCTGCCTGCTTGCCTTCACTTTCCTTGGCAAGTTCATTTATCCTATGATTGTGGCCCTCTTTCCCTGGTGTTAGAACCTACGTCTTCAGGATTCCAACATAGACTCAAGACTAGCAGCGCTCTAGGAATTCCTTGGGATTCCGGCTCAGATTGGGACTGCTGAGAGATCCAGTCTTTTGGACTGAACAACTGCCAGATTCTTTGTCTTTATAGAAAGACAGCCATTGTTTGATTACCCAAACCACCGCCTGTAAGCTACTCTAATAAGTTAATATATATAATAATTATATATAAAAATCCAAATATATATATGAACATATGTATGAATATGTATGTGTGTTTATATATTTGTATATTTGTCCATTGTATCAATCCTGTTCTTGTAGAGAACCCCACCTAACATGCTTCTTAGAGAAAATCTTTTTAAGAGTTAGATTACGTTCCCATCTTCAGAGACAAGAACTTAGAGAAACCAGAGTTGTCATATGCAGCCCAAGATCCAAAATGAACAAAGAGTATCTCTTCGTACAAGACACATTAGCACCAGAAGTGTTTTCCTCTTTGACGACTTCCCACTCTGTTCATTTTGTGATCATAGGATCCCGTACCCCTCTTCCTATGTCCTCTGCAAGATCCCAATAGGTCGGCCCACACAGCTTCTTCTCATGGGTTATCTCCCCGCCACTGGTCAGGCAAACTCCACCTGGCCCCTCTACCCACCCTCCCTGCTGCAGTCTGCACTGTCCCTCACTCCAACAATGATAAGAAAACCCTTGTGTTCAACCACAGCTTTACTTGTACTCAGAGTCATTGCTGAGTCCTTTCCAGACCCTGGCTAGGTTTTGTTCCCATTCTTTTGATGTCAATTAGTTCACATGTTTAAAAATGACATGAGAACTACAAATGAACTGGCATCCAGGTAGCTTCATTTCATGTCATCTTGTCAAGCTTCTCTTAAGACCTCCTCTTATTATATATTTCAGAAATGCCTAACACTAGCTGAGGCCCAGTTCTAACAGAGCAGGGCTCTGTTACAGCCTCAGAAGCTGAGCGAGCTCCTCTCCACTCTAAGATCTGCATCAGTTCTTCCCCGAATTCTGTTCATACTCAGAGAAACTTGTGAACTTGAACCTGACGAGCTTTCTTTCATAAAAAGCTGAAATTCTGTTTTCCTCGTTTAGAATTACACATGTAAGGCAGAAACAAAGCTTTCAAATTTGGGGGTTTTTTTTCTCATACTCTTGAATTAAACCATCACAGTTTATTGATCAGCATCGCTCTAGCCACTTATGAACAATAGTAACTAGATATTGGTCCACTAATGGAACGTAAACCAGGGGGTAGATACATTGGAACAAAGGCAGCTTTCCTCCTCGTGTGGATTTTACCTCAATAATAAGCCTCTGTGCATCAAATTGATTAGATTTCTTGAAAAAGAATAGCTGCCATTGCAAATCCAAAATAATAGATGGTTGACATGTGACACTAATAGTAGCCAATAAAACAGCTAGGGGAACAGTTTCCCAAATGCTTTGTAAATTGATTATCTATAATGCTGTATGATAAATTGACCCATAATGTCATCTGATGGCTATTTATTTAGGCAGAAATTCAGCCTGGGAATTTGAGAAACAAAATCCCAGCACTCTAAAGATGATGGGAATGTATTTCCGAATCTTCAGAATGGAAGGCGTTAGCAAGGTTTAAATAAGCTTTGGTTTTGCCCACATGCCTTCAAATACGACTTTTTTAGTGACATTAATTTGGAAAAGTGATAAAACTATTGTGTGTAGGTGCTTTGTGGAATTTTTAGTTGCATCTCAAGCCGCAATTATCTGATTCTATGGAGGGGTCAGAAAATTTAAAAAAGGGAGAAAGAAAAGGAGCTAAAGAGGGATGAAGGTAATGGGGGAAGCAGGGAAATGGAAGGAACGGAGTACGGAAGGGAGGGGTGGTAGACAGACAGACAGATGGGCAGAAGAAGTCAGCCTCCTAATTTTTTTTTAGTATGATTATCATAAGCCCAGACAAGCAAGGACAGCATGAGTTGTCACCGACCTCATTCTGTGTACTGCCTTCTCTACTACATAACCTCTGTGCCATAAGCTTTCTCTAGCCTAGCGTGAGCCGGCTACACATTCCCATTCTAGCGGCCATTTCTATACTTATAATGCTTCAGAGGGTCTCTGCTGAGCTGTGTCTGTCTCACCTCTGGAACCTGGAGCACCAGAAAGAGGCTCAGGGAAGGCAGAACGCAGTCAGTAATGGGATCCTCATTCAGTGTTTCCAGGATGGAAAACTGCAGGAGTCTGGGACAAAGACTGTGGTTCTAAATCTCCTGTGAACTCAGGTGCCACCTGGGTACTACTTGGAGTTGGGAATGGGCCCAGGTCCACATCTTCCCCTCAGGGACAGGGGCGGGCCGTTTTGGTTCATGGTGAGTACCAAGAGTATGAAGGGGCTGGGAGAGAAAAAGTCATCTCCCCAAGATTTAGGTGTGTCTCCTTACCATGGAGATCCCTCCACCAACCACCCCACCCCCTGTCCAAATTGGTTCTCCTTGCTTGTCCAAATTACTTTATTTGATGGTGAATGTAAATGCATACACCTCACTCAGGGTGAACCAGGGGTTAGATACCTTTTGCTGGAAGGAATGCCCAGGAAGGGAAGCTCATTGACTGAACACTTGTGGTGTATCTAGATGCCTCATTAGCATAGAGAATTGGGAGAGGGCATATGCTACTTGACTGATTACTATGGTCCTTTCAGTGGGGTGTCCTGGTTGAGTGTTGCAGGGGAGGTAGTTTGGCAGGGAGCTGGCCTCACTCCTACCTTACTCAATTCTGAGATTCATGGGGTTTGGTCTTGCTCAACCTTACTAGTTCTATTGGTGGCAAGGTCAATTTGCCCAACAAGTCTTTATTGATAAGAACAATTTTGTAGTTGTTTTTCTGCCGTTATAGGTATGTATCATACAAACTAGAGCATAAGACGGAACTTGGCTATAGCAAGTCCCTTACCCCATAACTCCTGACAATATTGTTATGTCTCTTCTATTCAGTCCTACTTTATTTTACTCAGCAGAATCCACCACCTATTTTTGTATATCGACTATATTAAACTGCCATACAGCAGTCCCCTCCTCCACATACTGGGACCACTGAACAACTGAGGAGAGAAGAGATGCAGAGGCAGGACCAAGGTATGGATATTCCTGGGCATGGAGGCCATGGATAAGTCTAGGCGGTACACCCAGGAACTAAGTAATAAAGGTTAGGGTGTTATTTGTTCTTTTGTTTATTTCCTTGTTTGTGACAGTGTGTCATGGTGTGGTTGAGGTTAGTCTTATACCCACTGAATAGAACAAAATGCCTTGAAGTCATGACATTTCTCCTGCTTGAGCCTCCCAACTGCTGAGATTGAAGTGATGCGACATTAAGCCTGGCTGATATAGATGCTTGAAGAAGTCCAAAACTCGTCTCGCCAATAAAGAGAGATAGATGAGATGCATTCAAATCTATTGTGCTTTCATTTCCCTTCAACTCATCCTGTGCATTTTTAATTTTAACTCCCTTTTTGCATAAATATTCTTTAATGCTCTTGCTTTCACTTTTATGCTACTTGAAAGGGTTAGAGAATCCATCTACATGTTTCTGTAACAAGCTCTACTGAGATACTCTGCTGCCTTTCCTACAAACACCCTTTACTCACCGGTGAAAGGTAAACCAGCCTAACCATTAAAAAAATCAGTTTGTAAGTTCCTGAGAAACCTAAAAGTAGATAAACCATTCAATGAGCTTTATCACTTCTAAAATTACTGGGAGGATGCTAACTCAGTATAGTGCGAAGTACTTAAATATCAGTGTTTACTGCTGCACTATTCACATTAACTAAGCTATGGACCCAACCTAGGTCAAGAAACAAATATATATATATATATATATATATATATATATATATTTTATATATTATATATATATAATGAATATATATGACTATACACAAACATGAGTACAAATATATGGAAATAGAGACAGCAAGAAAGTGGAAGGGAGAATGTACACAAAGAACATCACATACCTTGAAGAAGTCGCAATGAAACCCAGTACCATGTATGATGAATTTACAGCAATTCAAATATTATTGCTCATAATTAAGAAGGTGGTCTTCAATGGTTCCTGTATCCTGACACCCTTCAGAGTCCCTTCCTATTACATGTCCACTATGTCCACTGAGTGGACCCAAACACTGTATCTACAGCAAGCACAATGAGATGCCATTCCAAACCCTTGACTGTGACTTCCACCTAGTAAGTTCTCTCTACTGCCTTCTCCATTCAGATATTGTTGTGGAAGTAAGACTCTTGCAGGGACAGATAAGATTTTGAATAGATGGCAACAACTGGGGGTGACCTCAGGCTAAACACCATCGAAGGACTGAAGCTTAACACAAACAACCCTGGGAGAGTCTGAGACTGCCAATATCTGAGGATAAACATAGAAATGGATCCTTTAGAAAACAAGCCTTCAGGTAAGACCACAGCTTGGCCCTACACCTTGACTTTTAGCCTTGTGAGAAACCCTGAAGCACAGGACCCTGTAAACTATGCCCAGAGTCCAGCCCAGAGAAGCTATGAGATAAAAAAAATTTTAAACTACTAAAGTTATGGGATAAGTTATTCCACATAAACACATAACCACATCTTACCTGAGCTGGTTATCTATGTAGCCTTCCTAAAGCAGAGGCTCTTAACAGTAAAACTAGAACAAAATAAAAGTCAACATCTAGTATGCTGATTGGCAGACTGATTAAATAAATGACTATCTTTACTGGGCTAATTTTTTCGGTTGATGCAGAATGTAAATATCATTTACCTTTCTCCATGTAGCTGAATTATACATATAATTTTTATTAACCTTTCATACCCGAGGCAGTGTTTGAACCTTTGTCTGTGTCCTGTCACTTGCATTCCTCTGTTGTTCTTAAAGGGAACACGCTCCTGCTATCTTAACTTCTTTATACCTTAACGAAGGGGCTCATAACTCACCGAGTGATAAGCAGAAGAAAGTATAGAGTTCCTTTTGAATGATGATGCCAAATAAATAAATGTTTCTCCTACAACTAAAATGTGCCTTATGATAAAAGGATAGAGATGCTATCCATGCCATTTAAAATGCTTTTGGCAGAAAATAACATGAAGATGAAACTCACTTGATTCATATCAAGAATGTATTGTATATTAATAGATCACCTTTCAGTCTAGAGTTTTAAGTAGATAACCAAGCATCAGTTCTTTTCCTGATTTATAGTCTGTGCTTTTCAAAAGAGTTGTACCATGCAATAAGATGATGGCTGGTATGCCAGATATCACATATGAACGCAAGAATGTCCAATGGAATGAAAATATATCTTCCTGGGTATCTCCTTTTTATTTTCTTGGTACAAAAGGTCCCAGAAATACATAACAGACTTCCATCTGTCTCTTAAAGTCAAAATCTAGGTCTTGCAATATGTCACCAAGTGACCTGTGGTAGGTAGAAGAGAACAGCAGGATTACTAGAAGGGCTGAACACCTGAACAAAATAGAAGCAGCAAAAAGTCTATTTACCTCCACACAAGCTGACACACAACAGCGTGTGGCTAATTGACTACAGAAATGTGGCTAGGCGGCTTCAATGGAAGGGGTAACTCTTGCCACATGAATGATTTGAGACTGCAATTAAAGGCTAGCAAAAGAGAATAGAAACCATCACCTACACAAGTCATCTATCTGCTTTCCAAAGAATCCTCTGAAACCTGCAACTGTAGCAACCTAGCCCTAAGCATGAGATCTTGTTTTTCAGTTGCTCCATTCTGAGCCATGGGGAAATATTGTGGTCTTAAAATCAGTTCTTGAAACATGACATAAATAGATTCATAAGAATTTGTAAAGTAATAAACAGCTGAGAAACATACATGTTGTATTGAAAAGCCTGAATTATAGGAGAATGATTTCTCTTTGATCTCATGTACCCACCATTGATTGGGCTTGTACAGGTTAAAAGAAAAGAACAGGGCAACTTCAGGAAACTGATACTGTAGCTGAAAGGCTCTTGAAGAGCCAACCTGGGATCAGATAAGCAGCCAAGTTCATTAACTTGTCTCATTGCCACAGTTGAAAGAAATAAATCATGGTTGTTAAGAACATGAGATCTGGGGGTCAGACCTAGCTTGAGTCTTGGCCCGTGCCTTATTTGGGATGCCTGGTTTAACCACTATAAATCAAAATGTCTCTATCTTTAAAATGGGGATCATCAAACTGACCACACAGGGTTGTTGCCAAAGGTAAAAGAAAGAATGTCCATGCATTACTCGATCAATACATCTCTTAACCACCACTATGATTTAAAATGTTCCAAGAAACAAGTCTTGGCCACATTTAATCAATTGATTTCCTCTATCTTCCTGAGCCATGCTATGAGGTAAGGTAGACTTCTCATGTGTGGGGTGTGAGGCGTGGGATGGATGAGAAAGTTTCCAGAAGCATTGTCCCATTTCAAACTGGGTTCCAATGGACCATCTCTTCTCCTTCAGGTCAGGAGACACAGCCCCTCATGCAACACACACTGTTTATGTCCTCGCTTCTTCCATCTTCTCCAGGAGCTCAGGTGTCTTGCAACTTTACCAACTGGCATGTTACTCTGCTCTTCCAACAGAGGCTTTCTGTATTTGCCCAACCTTGTTCTGCTGGCTCTTGCAGAGCTGAAAATATCTTTAAAATTCAGAATATATTTCATCCCATGATTCCTTGAGCAAATGTGAATAACCTCATAGAAAACTGAATCCAGCATAGAGACAAAGATTTAAAGAGGCATTTATTTCTTTAGTTTTTATTCGGATTTACAATTGGCTTTTTATATTTGATAGATGCGCCCTGGTGAATCACCTTTACTCTACTCTGAAGGAATCTAAATTCATTCTCAGCCCCCTCGTGATTACAAACTCAACCTGTTAAATTGTTTTCCCCATCACAATCACAGGGTTCTGATCTTAGAAGCCTACTTAGTAAGCTGTGACGAGCACACAGCCAAGCTCAGGTTATTTGGGAGACATAATCTCCAGACTAGATACAAGGTGACATTTTTTCTGGTATATCTTTCCTATTTTCATTCTATTGTTCTATTCTTGTTGCTGTTCCAATACAATCTCCCAATCATCTTTAATAAAATTAGGTTCAGTTATATGAGAATGAGAGATTCCCCATCACCTATTTTCTGAAGTGGAACGGAATATCACTTGTAAATACAGAGAGCAATGCAGGAGCTTGGCATTCTATTCAAAAATTATCCTCATTATCATATTCGATCAAAAGACTTTGATGTTCTTAGACACTCTTAGACATACTAGACTAGTAAAGTAACAAAATTTAAGAGAACTAAGCAAATTTAAAATTTAAGTGAAATATGAATGCATGAGCAAATTGCTATAATATAAACAAAGGCATTAGGTGGTAGACTTTACTAATCCTCTCCATATATACTTCATGACTTAGTTTTCCATATATAATAAAGCTTCAAAATACAATCAAGTCAGCCCTTAAAACATTGATGATATTAGGAGCAACAGTTCAATTCTGAGTAGCAAATGTCAACAGGGCCATTTGTCAGAAGTTTGGTAAAAATCAAAGGAATGAGTAATTTCTTCATTTAATTCCATCTTTCAGGTCCCATATTATTATCTGTAGAAGGAGCAGTCATCTAAGGAAGATCATCAAGTCTTTATATTTTATATATGATCAATAGATCTCCAGGACTCAAAACCAGTTCACCATTTAATGCCACCACCAGGCCAGAACTTCTCATTGTGTAACTAAACTTGATGCACAGCTCAGAAAATCATAACTCTAATAATTTGTTCTTACACAATAACCTCATAAATTAATTACTTCTTGCTGCCCCAGACCCCAATCGTGTAAACAAAATCATGTAGACTACAGAGTGTATATAATTGCTTAGAGATTTCAGAAAAAGACTATTTGAATAATGCCAGGATCCTTTTGTACATGCTGCATGCCTATGGCTTGCCTAAATCTCAAAATACTTTGTTTTGTCTCAAAGGCCATCTCAGCATCTATTTGCTGAGTAATTGCCACTGTTTTGTATTTGGAATTATTCGAAATCTTGTAATGGCTTTCATTACTTAGCAGTATGTTTTGAGAGACTAACACGTTAACAGGAGCTGTGGTAGGAGCTGAAGCAATACACCAGATGCAGCTCTGGCACTCCTGGACCTCATATTGTACAGATGGGAGGACAGATAGCAAAGAAATAAACAAAAAACAGCAAGCCAATTTTCGGGAGATAGCAAGTGTTGCACAGAAGACAAAAACAGAAACATTGCAGCTTGGGAGAAATGCTTGGGGCTGGGTAGAAAGGCTAAGAGCTGAATGATGTAGGAGCTGGTATTTTGTTCTTAGACTTCCAGCCTCTATAACAGTGAAAATACTTTCTACCCTGGCAGACAAACAGAGTTACCATATCGAACATGTATTTCATTAAATAAAGGACTCTCTCCCTACATTAATCCCAGATCAAACTTGCTTTGCTTAGGATTAAATTATATTAGTAATAGCAAAAAGGCTGGCAAGATGGGTTGGGATGTGTAAGTGCTTGCTACCAACCCTGATGACCCATGTGTGATCCCCAAGATTCACGTGTAGGAAGGGGAAATTATTTACTCGCTGAAATTGTCCTCTGACCTTCACACACGCCAATAGCACATACACACACATGTATATTCAACATGCTTATATACACACATGAAATTTGAAAAATAAGAGAGAAAAATTATACAGTTACTTCTACAATAAAACAGACAATTAAATTGGACAATGACAAACTAAAAATAAATTGCACAAAATACAATCTGTTCATTTCTCTTTGATATATAGAAAATACAAACAAATAAGACAAAACAGTAGAATTCTGGCCACCAAATGAGAATAGCACATTATAGATTCTTTAATTAAAACAGAAAAAATATGTATTCAAAAATAGTGTTTCAGGTTAAAGATGAAAATTAAGACATCAGGAAATGAGTTTCTGCTGAAAACAAAACCATTCTAGAACAGACAGTGTGAGTTCAGCAAACTTAGTGCTCAAACCTAAAAACAGTGAGGTGGCCTCAGTCAGTCTGTGGAAAATCAACTTCCAACACACAGCAGAAGCCATGAACATGTTGATATCCCCTCAGTCAGATCATCTTTCCCATGAATTTCAATAGAGGCAAAATAATAAATATATATTAAAGTTTATGCAGAACTATGCATTGAATTAAGAACAGAAATTAGCCCATATCCCTAATATTAAAAAATAATATAAGAGATACAAGAAAATAATTACACATCAAGGTGACAAAATTTACAGTCATTGAAGTTTATATAAGAATTTTCAAAGTCTGAGCATGGAGTTCACATCTCTAATAACAGTACTTGATACGTTGAGATAGGAAGATTATAAAGTCAAGACTAGCCTGGGCTACATAGTGAGATCCCATTTCAAAAATAAAGAAATAAATAAAGTCTTTTAGAAACCTGTGGACAATATAGAGTAATGGTTTAGATCACAACTATTGAAATCAGATAAGCCAGGTCAAGAACTGAATTCTATCTTTGTCATGTACAAATTAGGTGAACTAAATTCTCTCAACTGTAAGGTGGAAATAATCGGATAACAGGGAGTGTAACTCGCAAAAGGCAAGTGCACAGCTGTGCATCTAACCCTACTACAGATGGTCTTTGCTGTTTGCAGGTACCGTAACTGTCATCCTTTTACTGGGTAGCAGTTATTTGTAACCCCCAAATCAATCCTTTTGGCATTTTCAAAGTCATGTGTGGACTTGTGCCACACAATAAAGAGACACAGGCTCAGATCTCTCATGCAAGGGGATAGTGATGCTGCAGGCAGTCAGGATACTGTGAGGATGCCAAAGACAGGTGGACAGAGTCTGTACTCCAACAGAAGCATCTACTGGTAGAGCCTCCAGTAAATCAAGGCAAAGTAAATCAAGGCAAGCCACTAACAGTTTTCTCGGAACAGAACAGAACCTGCAAGAGGTCCTTAAACTTTAATATTTAAGATAACATTCTATGTGAAAGATAAGCATACGTGTGTCCCTATTTTCTCTAGTACTGATGTTTGGGCATCCATTTATTTAGCATTTGAAGGAACTCTATAGACCATATGTAGACCTTATATAGTAAGAATCAACTATATCAAATTCAATCATTTGCTCCTTACAAAATTCCTCTGAACAATACAAATTAGGAGCAGCTGTGACCTGCACAGGGGCTGGGTACTCTTGAAGATGACAACGTAATCATTTAATACTGATTCCTAGGAACCTAGAGACAAAATACACTTGGTTGGTGATGGAAGAAGATACCTCCAACCTATAGATGTTTCTTGGGATACAAGGCTAGTTGACCAATAGCAGAGGAATCCAGACTTCTTTAGCCATGATTGAAATGACCCTGCCTCTGCAGCAATGTTAAGTCTCCAGGGCAGGATCATTTTTGCTAAGTCAACTTATCAGTACTTTTACTGAGGATAGACCAAAGCAATCTATTAAAAACCACCCGAGGATTCTTTCCAGATGGAATTAGCATCATCCATCCTAAAACTTGGCAATGGCAAAGATAGACACAGAGGTCTGAGGGCAAAGCCTAGTCAGAAAGAAAGCACAGAAGATACTAACTACAATTTGGTGAAAAGGAAAGTATCCTCAAGAAAGTAATTCAAGGTATAGAAGTGTTATGGAAATATTGTGCCCCCAATGGCTTATGTTTTGAATACTTTTATTGGAAATATATTATTTTCTCATACAATAACTTCTGATTACAGTTCCCGTACAAGAATGGTCCGCTGAGACTCCATATGCCCCATTAGTAGGAGTCCTCATTAGGATCAACTTTTTATAGATCCCAAGAGGTTCTATAATTAAACGCCACCCCTAAATGTTCTCCCAATTCCAGCTGTCTCTCCCTGAACTTTCTCCCTGCATCCCATCCTCCTCCTGCCTGATCTATCTAGCTCTAGCCCCCCAGTTTACCCCTAAAAATCTATTCTACCTCTTCTTCCCGGGCAGACCCATTCACTCACCCTAGACCCTTTCTCTTTTCCTCACTTCTCTGCGTCTGCAGATTGAACCTTACTTGTACTGCTGGGTCTGAGTTACCTCGGGATGATTTCCTTCTTGTTCTTAACATTTTCCTGAAATTTTCATGATGTCATTTTTGAATATACACTCTCTAGCCACTGGCACTATGTGGGGGAAGTACTGTAACTTTAGAACGTGGAACCAAGCTGCAAGAAATAGGCCACTACACTCTCTCCACAGGAGAAAATACTTGCCTAGTACTAGGAACCTGATCAAAACCCCATTACAGGGAAAATCGCAAGCCTTAGGAAGGAACTGAATAGTGCTGTTTAGCTAAATTCACTTAGCATAAAGCTGTCCTGTAAATAATTATGTAGATAAACACTACTCTTAGCCTTAATTAGAGAAGCCTCTCTTCTCAGTGAGCAGGAATGAATGCAGACTTATGGCTGCACAAGGTGCTGAGAATAAGCAATGATAAGTGTTAAGCCCTGAACAAGTCATTTACAGCATCCTCTCCAATACTCAAAGAGCTTTGCATAATAGGGGATGGAAAGAATGTAAAAGCCAGAATATAAACAGCAGAGTCATGAAACAGCATCTTAACATCTATGCAAGATACAGTCATTGCTATCACATATCCACAGCAGCTGCACATGCCTTCACTCTCGGTCTATACAAGACTGGACCCATCCACAATCAGACATGAATGGAGGGGGGGCAGCTGGGGACTCTGGGTCCCTACTCCTCACTTCTGAGCTATTTGCTACTAATAGATTCATGGACAGAGGAAATCACTGCCTTTAGTCAAGTACCCACTAATGACCCCATCAAACTCCAAGAGATAATTCCAATCCAGTTGTCACACAGATGGTCCTGGTTAAATTAAATGGGTCACAAAACAAAACCAAAAGTCATGAATCTGGAAAGGGGCTGGTGTGGATGGGGGAGGTGCATGCTGGCACAGAAAGGAAGGAGATAAGAAAGAATAAGAGAGAATACATTATGCACATGTAGGAAATTGTCAAATAACAAAATTAATCATTTTTTAAATGGAGCTTTAAAAAGTGAAGTAGATCAAATCCTTTGGGAGATTTGCCTGCCACTCTCCCTGTGGTTCCTGGCCCATCTGGATGTGAACTAGGAAGTTCTGCCATGTCCTGGCCAGCATGAGCCAAAACCACAAGACAAAATAACCTTGTCCTCTTAGTTATCTGTGGAGGTAAATGGTTTACAGAAACAGAAGAATAACTAATACCTGAAGCAACATAGAAAACTTTTACACACACACACATACAGAGAGAGAGAGAGAGAGAGAGAGAGAGAGAGAGAGAGAGAGAGAGACTGCAGGGCTAGGGTTTAATACCTGCTTTGGCTAAATAGGAAACAGTACCTTTATTAATCCTGTCTGTCTCCTCTAAATGTGTTCTTTTACAGGCTAGATTTTGCCTCAGACATTTGCAGAGGAGGGGTAAGTAGTTTTTATATGATTTCTGGTGCACAAATCTCTATTGTAAGGTAACAAAGTGGCTGTGCCAGGGTGCTAATGGAGTTCAGTAGGAAGCCTGTCGCCCAGTGCTCTGCCTGAGAAGCCCTCAGCTGGACAGCACAAGGGCCCAGATGCCAAGCTGTGGGCCACTGTCTCCAGGCAGTGCCATCTGCTTCCCTGGAAATGTCCCCGGGCATTCAGTTGGCAGCTTTAGGGTGGCCTTGAGGTTGGGGCATGTGAGAAGATGCCACTGGGAGTCTGTCTGCCTGTTCTTCACACTTGGAAACTCATTTTCCATCATTTGCTAGAATTAGCATTTGATGAGATTGTCTTTCTTTAAGGACAAGAGTGGTAGAGGTCTCCTTAGCAGGAACTTAGCAAAAAAATAAAATTGGGCTCAATTATCTCTCACTGTTGGGAGATTTGTGTTTCTTCTTAGGACAGCTAAACACAGGCTTTTCACAGTGTGCAAGATCTTGAGTTTGCACAAAGAGTCTGAGTGGAAAATAAAAACAGAAAGGGAAGTGTCCAGAAGGCCAGCAAATGTAAGGGGTGCTGCACACACAGCTCCTTATAGCTTCACACACATTAAGCAGCAATGCTGAGAAGTAACATTTAAAACTAACAATCTGTCCACTGTGGAGATAACAGAAGAACATAAGAACCTGAGTTCAATCCCTGGAAATTTTAAGAAAGGGAGAAAGGAGGAGTGGGGAAGCATGAGCAGAGAGGAAGAGCACCAGGTGTGATGGCCAGCACTAGGCAGGTAGAGACCCCTGACACTTGCTGGCTGGCATAGATCACTTGTCAAATTTCATGCCAATGAGAAACCAAGTCTCAAACAGGTACATGCCTGTACCTGGAAAATGACACTCAAGATTATTTTCTGGCCTCCATATGCATGTACTTCTACATGTACATGAATACACACTAATCAAAACCAAGCAATAGTTTTAAAATGATCTAGCCCACTGTTCACAAAATTTGGAAGGCAGAGTATTTCAGTTTTAACACTTGCCACCTTAGACACTGTAAGTTGTATAACTTGGATCTCTAAAAGATATAATGAGAAGAACTTAAGACACACCAGTCATCCATGTGGCTGGGTGAACTAGGGGCTGTCCTCATGGGCTGCATGGGAGGGACAAATGTCTTCTATCTTGTACACATTTGGCAGTTGTCTTCATGAGATGAACAGAATTCATTTTTTCTTATTTTTCTCAATTTGACAAATATTAACCATGTCTATACTGATACATACTATCAGAGTGCCACATACAAGATAGATCTAATTAATCCAAGTGAATAGGCTGTGTCAAACTGAAATTAAAGCAGTGCTCATATTAAATGCATTAGGTGTCACCTCAGTCATTGTGAGTCTGCAGAGTTTCTATGAAAGGCTTCGTGACTACTAAATGCTCTCCTCCCACTTCTGGAATACAAGGAAGTCTTCTTTTGGGAGAAAGAACAATTCTTTTTGAGAAAATGATGGTCTAAGACCTAAGACATGCTAATAGGAAGAAAGACCAAAAACAAACACAAGACTCATGACAGCTCACCACTCAGTGACATTCTGTACACCACTAGGCTTGGTTATCTTAAAGATAGGAACCATTTCAAATAACTGGTCTCTCCAAGATCATTCAAGTGTCCAAGTACATCATGGACATGTTCTGAATTTCAAACAAAGAACAAGACTGCCTTTCACTAAGGTAAAGCAGTAATTCTATGTTCACACAGTGAACACTCAGCAACAATTTTGTGGCTTCAATAAAAGAATTTTTCATTTCCACACATCAAGGATCAGTCACAGCTTCATAACTCTACAAAAAAAAATTTTTTAAAGAAAATGTCCACCAGAGTCTACAGACGGTGGAAGTGAAAGCACACACTATTGATGAGTTCCCTATATACATAGTAAAATAATCTGAACAAAAAACATGGCTCCCACAGGCTTATATATTTAAATGCTTAGTCTCTAGGGAGTGGCACTATTTGAAAAGATTAAAAGGATTGGCAGGTATGACCTTGTTGGAGAAAGTGTGTCACTAGTGTTTGGCTTTGAGGTTTTAAAAGTCCATATCAAGCCTATACTTTCTCTCTCTCTCTTTCTTTCTCTCTCTCCCACCTTTCCTCCCTCCCTCCCTCCCTCTCTGCCTGTTGATGAGGATGCTGCTCTCAGCTACTACTTCAGCGCCTGCCTACATGATGTCGCAGTGATGGTAATACACTAGGAGACTAGTGACTAAAACACAAAGCCACTTGCTAGAATCTATGTATCACCTAACCTTCGTGCTGAGAACTGTCACAAAGTAAACTCAAATTGCTTCTAACCTCTAGTGCTGCTACTAACGGTGCAAGGTAAATAAATGAGGTGGAAGAGAATAAATGCATTCTTCTAATTTAATTCTAAGTATAACCCCTGGAGGAAGAAACTAGACTCCCTAATATTTCCAGAAAAATGTTGCCTTGGACTCTCCCAGGAACTCACAGGCTTTGATGTACGGTTGTCTGTCACCAGTTACCTGGCCACTTTATATATTATAAACTATCTTTCAGATAATTGAGTCTTTTAATGATTACTAGTTTTCATTAAAGAGAAATTATCAAGCATATCCATACAAATCTGTCGTTTTAAGTTTCAAATTCCTAAATAACTATTTGGATGATTATCAAAGATAAGTATAATTCTAAGTTTAATATAACATACTATAATTCTAAAATGAACCATAAAAACACCCACACTCTCTTGAACCAGAACCTGGCTCATCATATTTGTCACTTTTCTTACTTATTCAAGAAATTGCCCTGAGGGCTAAGGAGATGGATTACTGCATAAGAGGTCTTGTTGTACATGCATAGGAACCTAAGTTCAAATCCCTAGCACCCACGGGGGGGGGGGGGGACAGGATTGAGAACACCCAGGGCTGGGGGTTAAGAGACATGAGGGACGCTGGCATGGATTAGCTGCCAGCCGGAATCCAGCGTGAGTGAGAAACCTTGTCTCTTGAAAATAAAGCAGAATGTGATAGAACACTCAATATCCTCCTCCAGCTTCTCTGCATGCCTCAGCACACGCCCAGGCACACACGGGTGTACATACGCCACACTCATACACACATGTGAACACATTCACTCAACAAAGAGAAAGGTATTCAAAGAACTCAGTGCCTGATTAGTGGCTTGTTCTCTATGTCTGTCCTTGCCAATGCCCTACTTTCTCCCCTGCTTGCTCTGAATCTATCCACATGTATACATGTGCATGGATCCATGTTATTTCTAAATTACTTCATTTTAAGCAGATCACTTCAATACTTTCTTTTGAAAGCTTCAAATTGGCTGGGAAATCAGAGAAGGAAAAATAAATGACTGAAAATGACAACCGACCAAGATAAAAGCCAAAGAAGCAAATTAGTAAGTGAGTACTGAGTTTACTTAGAGACCCGTTGATCCTCTTTGGGTTGCAGTGTATCTCCTGCCTACTAAATTCTAACATGGTGATTATCCTGCAGAGCCAACAGGTTGCTCCTTTAATAACATCTGTCCTGAGAGATGCCTGAGATGATTTTGACCACCTCAGCTATTAAATGATCCACACCTTTAGTTAGGACAGTTTGCTTTGATTCCTGAGAACCAAAGTTTGCATCAGAATTTCTTGAATGCAACACCAGTTAGAGATAGATTGTTCAGCTGTTACGTTAGTGATCTTGAAAAAAAAAAAAAAATGTGTACCAATTAATCATTTTGAGTACTTAATCAAAGAAATCGGATTTACTTTACTTAGCAACCTCTGTGCAAATAATGATATATGGGAGATCCTATTAATGCAGACTTTGTGTTTGTATGCTAGCATCTCCAGAGAGTCAAAGTCAGGTTCAAATTCAATCTCTATTTTTTTCTTGTTTCATTTGAAAGTGTTAAGAAGCACCGGAGTCAGACAGCAAGAAGAAAGAAAATAATCAAAGCTTCCGGACTGTTCTTGGAGCTAGAGAAATAGCTAAAAAACACCTACCAATCATACAGGGGACTTGAGTTCAGTTCCCAGTACTCATGGATCCCAGTACCCACATCAGGTAGCTCCAGCTCCAGGGGATCAGCTATCTTCCTCAGGCCTCCACAGGCTCTGCACTCATGTGGATTTTCCTCTAACACCAACACCATCACATAATTGAAAGTAAAAACTAAATTTTTGTAAAAGACTGTCTTCATCAAGACAATTTTCTCATGGAAAACCTGAGACAGGAGGGTGCCTGGGACATGCTTTAAAAAGACCAAACACCTTTTATGTATATACAACTGTGAAAACTAGGTCTCCTTGCTGTCTCTTAGGTGAAAGAACACAGGACTATACGTAGACGTCTCTCTGGTGCCCCCTTAAGGACAGGCAGTAACTCTCTTCTCCAAAGAGAGCGCTCTGTGGAATCTGGATATCCAGGAAGATAGAAAAAACACCCAGTGTGTTCCCTACAAACCGCAGTGCTCGGCGCTTTTGTTAGAGGATGCTGATTGGATAGAGGCTCCAGTCATGTGTAGCTACCTCCTGTTGAGTGATTGATGTCACCACTGAGTGCTTGCCCTGGCGGGCAGGAAGCCAAGCAGGAGGTTGAAGACGGGCCTGAAGCTCCCATTCCAGTGAGGCTGTGAAGCAGGATAAATGCTTATGTAGAAAATTTGACATTTGACAGCTGTGGGGGAAAAACAAAACACCAGACTTGTGGTTGAGATGAATCAATGATGAGTCTAAGGAAATTAAACCCTGAATGGAAAGGGCTGAAAAGCTTTTTAAGCAGCACACTCTAAGACGCAGCTGAAGGTCTAACCTGTTAAAGTCCTCTTGAGCGTTTTCCCAGCCCCATCCCTGGAGTCTCTGTGACTATTCTCTACCTCCTTATCAACTCATTATATCATGGGGCAGGTGCTGACCCTTTGCTGTATAAACAATTGCTCAGAAAAGCCAAGTGCAGGGAGGTGGAGTCCGCTAGCTTTTATGTGTCTGTGGGCTCTGAAAGGCTCACTAAATGAAAACCCCTGGGCTTTCAGGGTCCTGCTCAGGCCACACAAAGCAGCCCACATGCATTTTTACAGAGAAAGAAATGGTACAAACACTGAGTGATTGTGGGTGAGAATACTGCTCCTTCATGTGGCTGTGACCACATGATCTTCTAACATACTTCCTTTGACACCCAAAGACCAGTTTTCAAGACATACACTAGATAAATGCATTTTTTAAAAAAGAATTGAAAAAGCAACAACTCAGAAGTTCCAACACTTAACTCCCTCCCTCATGGACACATAAAAGCCACTTAATAACATTCTAACTTCACCAATATGCTACTTTAACCTGACCTCATGATGGAGGCCTTTATTCCTCTTAGAACATGGAAGATCGTGATAGAAACAATGGATGCCCGGATAGGGGAAAAATCTCTTCTGTATTCATCACACTTCACAGAATTAGAAAATGATGTCAAATGAATGGAACAAAACGTGTCCCTTCATGATTCTACCTATTCATAGGGACTCTCGGAATATTAAAATGTATCCAGTCTTAGGCTCCCAGCTATGTTAACTGTGGGATGTGGGGTGTGGCATGTCTCAAATACTCACTCACAGCAAAGAAGGTGCAAGGGCAGAAAAACAGAGTGTTGTGGCTGGATTGTGATGGCTGGATTGTGATGAGGACACATCTACTGTGCTGGCACCTTACTTTGTCCACCCTGATCCCAGGTGTTCTGTGCCAAAGCAATCTCCTCAATCAAATGTAATGCTCCATAGTTGGTCATACATGTGCTTGGCTTTTTACATCCTACAAACCATGCTCCTTCCAATTATTTGATTGATGAACACAGCAGCTTAAGAAGTAAATAAGCCAAGTGGTTTTGCTCACCACATGCATACTTCTGCTTGATGGTTGTACTAGGGATTGAACTTACAAAGTCATATGTACCAGGTAAACAGTCTCACACTGAGCTACACCCCTACCCTATGTCTTTTAAGAACTGGTTACTTTGAGGGAGGAGCTCAAATTGTCCAGGATGCCCTTGAACTTGTGATCATTTTGTCTTAGCTTCCAAGTAGCTAGAAACACAGACCTGCTCCATCACATTTAGTTTATGTAAACATGGTTGAAGTGTTACGTGATTAGTTGAAGACACCACAGCTAAAATGTGGCAGGAAGTATGCAAGGATGTAGGCTCTGCCACTTGGTCCAGGGTGGTTTCTGATACAAACTAGCCTTCCCAATTCATTGCAAGATGATTCACAGGAAATGGAGAGGATAAACCTCAAAATCACCCCCAAGAGAGTGACACTTAATTCACTGTGTATTGCCTGATAAGAGCACAGGATTTATATAAAGCTTTGAGGTAAATAAAGAAAGCATCTCATGGTTGGCTGAATGGGAGCTCCCCAAATAAGTCTATCTCCAAATCCCCAGAATTTTGCTGATCTGATTCAGACATTAGAGATGCAATTGGGCTGAATAGTTCAAGTGGACCCAGTGTAACCACCAAGGTCTTTATAAGACTGGAGTGCAAAGGCCAGAGAAGACAACGCAGCCAGCAATACAAAAATTGGAAAGATGATATGGCAAAGGAAACTGGGGTCAGAGAAGGCAAAGGAACATGACCTGTAGTAATGACTTTGAGGATAACAGAATGTGGCCAGGAACAAAAGCAATTCAAAAAACCGTCAAGAAGGTTTTGTAAAAAGAAAAGAAAAGAAAAGAAAAGAAAAGAAAAGAAAAGAAAAGAAAATGAACTGATTTTTACAGCTTCCAGAATAAAGTCTTACCCTAACAAACCTGGACGCAGAGAACGATGTGGCAATACATTTATGTTATATTAAGCTATAACTAAGTGTGGCATCTGTTACCTCAGAAATAGAAAACAATTAATTTCACGTCAGCTTCCCTACTCCAATTATATTTCCCTAAAAGTTATTCACAATTTTCCTTCTCAGACCAATGAAATTTAAAGAGAGAGAGACTTCCAAGGCAATTATTTTGTCAGAGAGAAAAGAGTAACAGCTAAGAAGCACTATGTGTTTGTCACATACAACCCAATGTTTCTTTTTCTTTGTTTCTGTTTCTTGGTGCATGGGTGCATATTATCTAATTTAATCACAAGCCATCATTATTTCACTTTTGTGTGTTTCACTTCCCCTACCACAAGATGAATAAGATAACGGCATATTTCATATGCTAGGATATGTCAGCTAGCCTCCAAGGTGTCCCCCAAATAGACGTGATATCCTGGTATTGTGTCCTGATACCAGGTACCTCCCATATATGGAATAGGCTGATATGTGGAACCAATAAGAGACTGAAAAATGGCAGAATGTACTTTCCAAATTTAGACCATATACATCACATCTACCATTTTATGTTTATTCACGAACTCTGGAAGAAGTCAACTTCCAAGAGCCCATGAAGAGGGGTTTATGAAGAATTCAGGCCTCCTACTAAAACCCAACAGTAAGTCGTCTGACATGGAGTGAATGAATCACCTCAGAAAACTTCAGATGTCTGTAGCCTCAACCAGTATCTTCATTATGACCTCATGAGAGACTCTGAAACAACAAGCATGCAGCAAGCTGCACCCATATTGCTAACAACTCTGAGATTTCTGAGATGATATCTGTTGCTACCATAAGCCACTAAGTCCTAGAGTTATTTGTCACACAGCAATCCATAACACATAGAGTTATTGTGCAAAAAAAATAGTACTTAGACTACAGCACAGTACGTAATAGCTATTCTTTAAATCGTGTAGTCAATGTTCCGCTAAAAGTGTCATTTCTGAAATTATTAACTTCAAAAGTAAGAAGGTTAGTGTGACTCTTGTTTTTGCAGGTTTCAGCTCAAGATCAGGTTCATCCATAACTTTGGAGCCTGTGGCAAGGCAATGTATCTTGACTGGAGCATGTGGAAAACAAACCAAAACAACAAAAAATTTTAATAAAAACCTACTCATCTCATGGCCAGAAAAGAGTAGAAGGCTGTGGCTTCATAATCCCATATAGCAGCTTATCTTCAGTGACCTAAAGATCTCCCACTGTGCCGCATCTTCTGATAGTCTTTGCCCTCCAGATAGTGCTGCTCTAGACCAAGACTATAATATTAGAACTATTGATAACTCACTAACCTACTAATCTACTGTGAGGTGGATCTTGATGAGTAATGGGACTAAAAAGGTAACACTCAACTGATGCTGACATCACCTAGTTTCAACTTGAGCTATAAGAGAGGAATATATATACATATATACATATATATGTGTGTGTGCGTGTGTGTGTGTGTGTGTAATAAATTTTGTTCAGTCCCAGTATAGATTTTAATGAGCCATCCTAATATACGTTTCAGCATGTATGTCAACATCAAAAGATTCAATAATTAGAATAAATGTGCCAAGTGCTTTAATTTTTCAATACTTGTTTTTCTGGTTGATTGGTTGTTTTTACTTAGTTGTTTCCTTAAATCGTGGTCAGACTGAACCAAGAAAAAATGCTTTTCCTTGTAATCATAATTTGCATCTCATGGTTTTGAGGAGGTTGAATACTAAAATAGCTCCTATTAATTTATTTATTAATTTGCTCATTCTCTCTCCTAGCACATGTTAAAGCCATTTAGCAAACATCCTAAATCAATGAATAGGAATAAAAAAATCTTTTAAAGGAAGCTACATTGGTTTGTTCTTCATTTTCACCATAGCATAAGAATTATTTGAAAGTGAATATACCACACTAGCCTTTATCAAGGTAATTTTGAACATTAAGGAAAGTCACTTTCAGTGGAGCCTGTATCAAAAATCATCTGAATAAGTGTGAGGGAGACAAAAGTAGCATGTCCATAAATCTCTGCTTTTCTGAGACACCCAGCAACTTAGAATGGCAGTATATACAGCTATGGTTTTGGCATTATGGGTTTTTTTTTTTTCAGCCTATGATAGTGAGTTCTTATTACTCCATAAAAATTCTGTAATTGATAGTCACAAAATAAAAATATTCTTTTGGCTGCTAAACAGTAGATATCGGACAATTGAGAAATATTCTAAAATATTTCTAAAAATGTAAATGAGAGAAGAAGAAAAGGGCATGTGTGACTGCAAGGACAATCTCCAGTCTCATGGAACACTGAGGATAGAGGAGCTGTCGGCTCTTATCACACCTGCCTACAGTTAGTGAGACTTCTCCGTTCAAGCCAAAATGAATTCAGAAGCAAGCAGCCAATGCTTTCCATCTTATTAAATCAGTGAGTAAGTTATTCGCTCTGCCCTTCCAGTCATTCTCGATAGCTCCTCACTCACAGCCCAAAGGTTTTAATTGCACAGCCAGCTGTTACTGTCACTCAAGGCCCTACGTGGAGTAATTAGGGAAAGGAGTCTAAGTCAACCTAAGAGAACTGGTACAAGTATAGATTCTGCCCTCAAACTTGCAAAGAAACAGAAATGCACATATACATAACGGAAGAAATAGAGCTACTCCCTAAAGATACGCGCACACACACGCACACACATTCAGATACAGTCAAAGATGTCCATTTGAGAATAGGGATAATTCTCAGGTGGGACACATGGTTTCATCACATATATGCTCAAATAGTAGTGTAATGTTCATGCACTACTAAACACAAGAACATAGACTCATAAGTCAGGAACGTTTGAGAAAATTAGGAAAGTGTATACAGTTGAAGGGTTACAGGAGCTAAATCTACAAAAAGGTGTTCCCACCAAGACTCAAGACTGTGGGAGGTTTACATGAGAACTTAGGAGACTAGATTACAAACTGAATATAACAGCAAGGTGAGTCTGTGTCTGTGTGCCTGTGCGTGAGTGCGTGTGTGTGCGTGAGTGCGGGTGTGCGTGTGTGCGTGTGTGTGCATGTGTGCGTGCGTGTGTGCATGTATGTGTGTGTGCATGAGTGCGTGTGTGTGTGCCTGTGCGTGAGTGTGTGTGTGTGCGTGTGTGTGCGTGTGTGTGTGCGTGTGTGTGCGTGTGTGCGTGCGTGTGTGCGTGTATGTGTGTGCATGAGTGCGTGTGTATGCGTGTGTGCCTGTGCGTGAGTGTGTGTGTGTGCGTGCGTGTGTGCATGTATGTGTGTGTGCATGAGTGCGTGTGTGTGTGTGCCTGTGCGTGAGTGTGTGTGTGTGCGTGTGTGTGCGTGTGTGTGTGCGTGTGTGTGCGTGTGTGTGCGTGCGTGTGTGTGTGTGTGTGTGTGCAGATAAGAGTCATTTCTTGAAAAGGCAACACTAGCAGTAGAGACGCCATAAGAAGACAGGAGGAATGTACTGTGAGCAGTATTAACAGTAGTGGCCTAACTAACTGGGGGGAGGGGTGTGCTATTTTAGTAAATAAAAACAAACTTTATTAAATACATGCTACAATGATAAAACTACATTGGGTTTTATTGGACTAAATAAACTGTAGTTGATAAGGACAAAAAGAAGGGAGGGAGAGAGGAAGGGAGCTGTAACTCAGAAGGACAATGACAGAAACGTCTGCAAAACTCAAAAAGAAGCCTACCTGTGGGGGTGAGAGCAGTTTGATAAAGGAACGTGGAGAAGATGGAAGACACAAGTGAGGCCTGAGGACTTACTGCAGCGTCCGTCCAGGAGGCAATGATGTATTGTGGAGGGATGCAGCAGGAAATATGGGGCCAAGGCAGAGGGGAGGCGATGTTAAGAAAGCAAAGATCTAGTACGTACCAGGGTCTAGAAAGCTGCAATTATTCAGCAGTCATGTGCTTTCAGAAATCCTGACATTTAGCTTTTCACAACTGAAAGCTCAGTTTCAAGGAACTAGATGGCTTGCCAAAATCATACTGTTATCAAGTCAGGGAGGTAGCATCCAAAAATCAGTAGATATGCAGCTTAACTTATGTTTTAACCTGTTGAAGTACTTTAGAAGACCTCTTATTCCTTTGCCTTCCAAATGCATAGATGTTGATTAAAGCAGAGATTATTTAAATATTATAGATGCATATAGATGAATTTCACTTTGTACACATGCGCGCACACACATGTACACACACTCACACACACACCTCTGTATACACACCCACCAGGCTTTTCAGTTATCAGACTATGAGCTCTTTACTTAGTGGTTGTCCACCAGCAGATAGGCACATAGGTCAAACCCTTTCTACAAAGTATATGATTTCTAATTTGCATCTCTTAAAGGGAAAATAGACATTAAAGCTGTTCATTGTCTAAAGCAATAAAAATATAGACAGAGTTCCCAATATGTCTCTGTTTTATTGACTATGATTTGACAACAGTGTTTGACTTAATTTTGAAAAGAAACACAGCCTTCTCCTTTTTCACTCAACCCAATAACTTGTTCAGTATTTCATAAATGATGTCATTGCAGTAATTACTCTTCAGAAAACATGGTTCAAAATAAACACAGGTCTCTAGGTAAGAAAGCAAATCAATTGCTAGGAGCAAAAATGCATTGCTGTTCATGGGAACAGTTGCCAGTAGTATCTAAGGGATGGTTAGCATTACTAGGGCATCAGTCCACATCCACTCAAGGAAAAAAAGAGCCACAGTTAACCTAAAAGTCCTTGAAACGGAGATGAGCTAGGAGATCTCATGCTTATGCCAAGAGTATTTCTCTTTGGAATGATAATACTAAAGTACAGCTTTAAGCATGTGAATCATTTTATGTAATGAAAGAACAAAGCCTAATTCCTGTTTCTTAAAGAGTTTAAAATCTAATGTCTGAGCTAAAAGGCCTTTGCATAGACAAAGTATGCAAAATGTTAGTCATGTGTGACTTCTCTCCCATGTTGTTCTAAATATTGTGCCTAGGCACTTAATATTACTTATAAATGATAATAATCCCCATGGTAGGGGTTATTAATATAGTCACTAGTGGCACCAGGAAAATACAATGTGGGATTAACCAGTTTATGTAAGATGACCTGTTTGGTAAGTGATGGGTAAATTTCAGCTCTGACTGTCTAACTCCACAGCCTTTCTAATCTATAAACTACCATTGTATGTTGATGATTGACATGTGCCAGAAACTTGCTGTGCACTTATCTGTTTTTATCTTGTTTTGATCCTCAGATTTGCAATATATGTACTTATAAGTAGACTGAGTTACTTGCATGTTATATATTGTATGTATCCAATACTTAAGTATGTATATGCATGCATATGTATATGCATGCATGTATGTGTATACATATCGCTCAAAAGTCTCATTTTGTATCATAGCATATGTACACATATAAGTCAAGTACAAACTAATTTGACTTTACTTTTCATGCTTCTTACTCCTCACATGCCATCTTCCATTATTACTTACACATAACTATGCACCACACTATATGAAAAAGCCCTGAAGACAGACAAGCAAACAACTTTCTATCTACATAACTCACTGGGCCAGACGTTATGATGTGTGCTAGATTCATAGGGTACCATAACACTCAGATTGACTACTCCTTTTCTAAATAATAAAGTTGAATTTGTTCCCCTTAACATAATAAATAGAATTAGGAAAAATGGTTTAAAATAAATACAAATCTCCTCAGACAGTTTTCCCAATATGGTTATTTCAGAAAAAAATAATAACTGTGATAATGAAAGATAAAGCATCCACAATCTCATCTTCAGATATAATTTGTTAATATTTCCCTTACATGATATTCCAGGGTTCTGTGCATGTTTATGTGCATGCAGAAATTTCTCCACAGGAAGGCTATTTGACATGAGTTGGCAGTGGAAGTTCTTGACTACTTAGGTAACTTGACTGCATCATGTGGAGGGACATTTTGTGATTTTGTGCTTTGCTTGTCATCCTTAGGAGTGACTAACAGGATGAGAATTTGAAAGAAATCCTTTTCTTGGAATTCTTCCTATCGCTTTCTATTCCACGCTGTGTATTTTTCTTGATTCAGTTCTCCTTCCTCTGAAAAAGCTAAA
Source organism: Rhynchomys soricoides (assembly GCA_019843965.1). Lineage (NCBI taxonomy): Eukaryota > Metazoa > Chordata > Mammalia > Rodentia > Muridae > Rhynchomys > Rhynchomys soricoides. Next base: position 21,290,978 of record JADRCH010000004.1, on the reverse strand, counting down.
TTTCACTGTCTCCAAGATGAGAACTAAGCATCCTGCTTGCTGTTTTCTCCTGAGTTCTCACACATTCCCGAAGTTCCCATGATCCCTTAGTGTTCTCACACACTTCCAGGTTTCCCATGATCCCTTAGTGTTCTCACACATTCCCAGGGTTCCCATGATCCCTTAGTGGTCTCACACACTCCCAGAGTACTAAGTGCAACCTTATTTTTTGAGTCAGTGTACCTCACTGAACCTGAAGCTCAGTGACTTGGCTAAACTGACTGGAACATGAGCTTTAGGGATCTGTCTGAGCCCTGTTTCTGGGGTAACAGACACTCAGCACTTTGCTCAGCTTTAACATGGTGTTGGAGATGTGAATGCAAATCATTATGTTTGAGCAGCAGGCACTTCATCCATTGAACCATCTACTAGTCCCTCATTCCTCTCACTGTCTGTCTCACCACTGAGTACACTAAACTGTGAGAAGCAGCCATGACTTGCCCCTTTCACTTACATCCCATGGCAAATCCATCACCAAATCTTCAAGAAATACAAGTGAAGTCTCTCGCTCCAATTTTTCTTCTCTCCTGTCTTAAACTTTGTTCAAGAACCATCACTCATCAATCTACTTTATGTCCTTCCATTTGTCAGCCTTAACATCTCTTTTCCACACAGAAACAGAAGTGAGTGCTAGAAAGTTACAAGTGCATCTAGTACCCTTTGCTTACAGCCGTACATAGCTCGTCATTGCTCCAACAGTAAAATCCGGCTCTAACACAGTCTGCAACCTCATTTTACTCTATGTACCTTAGTTAGTTTCTCTTGAAATATCACTTTCTAGTTCATCAAACAAAGTTGAACTCTTCTATCCTTGGGTTCTATATCTCAGAATCAACCAATTTTTATCAAAAATACTGAAGAAAAAATAATGTTTCAAACTTAACATGAACCTACATTTTTATTGTGTCACATAAATTACATATACACACATTATATATTTATAATGACCAAAACCAACATGATGAGGAAAGGACTTATTTGGTTTCAATGTCCTAATGCAGGCCATCATTAAGGGAAGTCAGGGCACGAATTCAAGTAGGAGCAGAAACAGAAAACATGAATGCTTACTGGCTTACTCCCTGACTTGGTCATCTTGCTTTCTTATACAACCAGGACCACTTGCCCAGAGGATAATGTTACTCACAGTGATCTGGGCCCTCCCCCATCAACCATCAATAATGAAAATGACCCTAAAAATATGCCTATAGTTCGATCTGCTCAAAGCAGTTCCTCTTAAGGATCCTTCTTCCCAAGTGATTCTAGTTTGTGTCAAGTTGACAAAAACTAACCACGGAGTCTCATTTATGTAGGATTTACACTGTGTTGCATGTACATACTATGTGTATTATTTTAAATTAAGTACATGAGGAAATGAGTGTAACTTACATATAAATACCACCACACAATTATATAAAGAACTTGATATCTGAGGGTAGATTCCTAGAACCAATTCCCAAAGTATGGTAAGGGACAGTCTCTCTTAAGGCAGGTGGACACAAACAAGGGACTTTATCAAAAGCCAAATAGTAACTTTCATCTAGACAAGGACTATTCCTGTTAGGCACTGCAAATCTTAGAAATAATGCAGTAGAAAGTGAAAGGAGAACATGTTAAGATGGAAAAACACAAAGTTGTTTGAAACCATAAGACTCAAGAAACAACATAGCAGCCTCTCTTTTATTTACCAGAATTTATATCCCACCAATACCCATGTTTTCAGACTCCCTAACTAACAGCAAAATCCAGGCTACAGAAACCTCCTTCCCTGTGGCTGCATACAAGACAAGAGAAAGATACAAAAGAATCTTACAGTATACTTTGTAATGCAAGGTAATACAGTCATGGGTTTTATGAATTAGAACACAGACATTGTAAAATAAAGAGCTTTCTGCTTTGTGTATCAATGTATTATGCTGTGTAGCATAAAACCAAAAGAAATCACTCTGTAGTTATGCCAAGCTAATTTCAGAAGTACTATGAATAACTCATGGTGATATACTAAAAAAATTCAATTGACCAAGAAATGCCAAAAATAAAGAAAATAAAATTAGAAACAAGAGAAGGAGTAAATAAATCACAAGGAGGAAGAGGAGGAGGAGGAGGAAGAAGAGGAGGAGGAAGGAGAAGGAGAAGGAGGAGAAGGAGAAAAAGAACAAGAAGAAGAACAAGAACAAGAAGAACAAGAAAAAGAAGAACAAGAAGAACATAGGATCAGAGGTGAGAAGGACACATCTGTCACAACACCAGGAGTAACTGGGACCAGTGGAATACAGGGACTCAGAAACCCTGCCAGGCCAATGGCATGGGTTCCTTCCAGTCTGAGCCAGTGCCCTGAACAGATCTTGGGCCCAAACTCCTCAGCCAGTCCCACAACACTGAAAAATCTCCACTCCCAGGCACTCTAACACTCCTAGGCTCACAAGATCAAAAGATCCCAGGAGCTTGGTCTCACCAGGATCTCAAGGTCATAGAGGCAGCTTGACTCCCAAGAGCTCTGTCACACCCAGGATCCTAGGATCACAGGATCCCAGAGACAGCTAGTCTCTGAGGAGTTCTGACAGAACCAGTGTCACAGGAAGGACAGGCTCCAGACAGATAAAGGGAGGGCAGGTAGCACTAGAGATAACAAGATGTCAGAAGGCAAGTGCAAGAACATAAGCAACAGAAATCAAGGTTACCAAGTATCATCAGAACCTAATTATCCCACCATAGCAAATCATGGATATACCATCACACCAGAAAAGCAAGATTCAGATCTAAAATCACTTCTCGTGATGATGATAGAGGACTTTAAAAAGGATATAAATAACTCCTTTAAGGAAATACAGGAGAACACAGGTAAACAGCTAGAAGCCCTTAAAGAGGATACACAAAAACCCCTTAAAGAATTACAGGAAAACACAAACAAACAAGTGAAGGAATTGAGCAAAAACATCCAGGATTTTAAAAAGAAGAAAGAAACAATAAAGAAATCACAAAGGAAGATAACCCAGGAGATTGAAAACCTAGAAAAGAGACCAGGAGTCATAGATGCAAGCATCACCAACAGAATACAAGAGATAGAAGAGAGAATCTCAGGTGCAGAAGATACCATAGAAAACATTGAAACAACAGTCAAAGAAAATACAAAATCGAAAACGCTCCTAACCAAAATCATCCAGGAAATCTAGGACACAATGAGAAGACCGAATCTAAGGATAATAGGTATAAAAGAGTGAAGACTCCCAACTTAAAGGGTCAGTAAATATCTTCAACAAAATTATAGATGAAAAACTTTCCTAGCCTAAAGAAAGATGTGCCCATGGACATACAGGAAGCCTACAGAACTCCAAATATACCTCCTGTCACATAATAATCAAAACACCAAATGCACTAAACAAAGAAAGAATATTAAAAGCAGTAAGGGAAAAAGGTCAAGTAACATATAAAGGCAAACCTTTCAGAATTACACCAGACTTCTTACCAGAGACTATGAAAGCTAGAAGATCCTGGGAAGACCTCATACAGACCCTAAGAGAACACAAATGCCAACCCAGGCTGCTATAACCAGCAAACTCTCAATTACCATAAATGGAGAAAACAAGATATTCCATGACTAAACAAAACTTAAACATTATCTTTCCACAAATCTAGCCCTACAAAGGATAATAGATGGAAAACACCAACACAAGAAGGGAAACAACACCCTAGAAAAAGCAAGAAAGTAATCTTCTTTCAACAAACCCAAAAGAAGACAACCACACAAACATAAAAATAACATCAAAAATAACAGGAAGCAACAATCACTTTTCCTTAATAGCTCTTAACATCAATGGACTCAATTCCCCAATAAAAAGCCATAGACTGACAGACTGGATAGGTAAACAGGACCCAGCATTTTGCTGCATACAGGAAACAAACCTCAGTGACAAAGACAGATATTACCTCAGAGTAAAAGGTTGGAAAACAATTTTCCAAGCAAATCGTCCCAAGAAACAAGCTGGAATAGCCATTCTAATATCAAATAAAATTAACTTTCAACCAAAATTTATCAAAAAACATAATGAAGAACACTTTGTACTAGTCAAACAGAAATATTTAAGGGATAACTTCAGCAAGTGTTTTAGGTATCTGATGAGTCTCAGTGTAATGGCCTTGGGAAATGAATGTTGTTCTTTGATCAGAGTGAAGCTAACATATCTTCAAGGGAGAACATTGGATGTATTTGAATTTTATGGTCACATTAAGGAGGTAAGTCCTGTATATTTTAGAAGACTAATTTATTTTTTCTGAATTTAGTCAGGAGTTGTCAACTTATTTCTAGTTGAGTTTTCAAAACCTACAGAAAACAAATAACATTAAATGTGTGATTTATGAGATTAGGTTGTGTGCTATTTTGACTGAAGTCAACTTTCTGTTGTCATTTCAAAGGAGAAAAAATGAATGAGCTATAAAACTGTAAGAGTTGATCTATCAGAAATAATTTCCAATTGTATAATGTTTTTACAAAGTGTTTTAATTTAATCATATTTAGAATGTGAAATTATAAGATGATGATAATATTAGCTTCTAAAGTTTTAGCCTAGAAAATAGCATCTTAATTATTTTAGAAGTGTCTACAAATAACTTCATAATTTATTACTTCTGTATATAATTTTGACATGTTTCTCATAACTCACCATAGTATATAATACTGTGATAGATATCCCATAGTACATACATATTTTTGTCAACATAAATTCCTAGAAATGAAAAAGAAGAACAAGAAGAACAAGAACAAGAACAAGAAAAGAACAAGAAGAGCAAGAACAAGAACAAGAAGAACAGGAAGAATGAGAAAAAGTAGAAGAAGAAGAAGAAGAAGAAGAAGAAGAAGAAGAAGAAGAAGAAGAAGAAGAAGAAGAAGAAGAAGAAGAAGAAAAAAAAAATAAGCACTAACAAAAAATCTTATATGTGTAATTTTCTAAGTATACTAATCAAAAAATTATGATGGCTATGTAAATTTTGTTTCTTTGTTTTTCTTTTTTATTAAACTAATAATTTTTTTCATTTTTAAAATATAATTTATTCTGTGGTAAAGCTTTTTTGATACTTTATTTACATTTCAAATGTTTTCCCCTTTCCAGATTTCCCCCTTTGAACCTCCCTATTCCCTCACCCTTCCCCCTGACTCTATGGGGGTATTCCCCCACCTGCCCACCCACTCTCTTCTTCCCTCCTTGGCATTCTCCTATACTGGGGCATCTAACACCATCCAGCCCAAGGGCCTCTCCTCTCCCTGATGGATAACAGGACTCTCCTCTGCCACATATTTGGTCAGCAACATGGGTCCATCAAGAGTATTTTCTGGATGGTGATCTAGTCTCCAGGAGCATCAAGGGGTCAGGCCAGTTGCCACTGTTGCTCGCCCCATTGGGCTGTAAACTCCCTCAGCTCCTTCAGTTCCTTCTCCAAGTCCTCCATCTGGGACCTCACACTCTGCTCTACTTTTGCTGTGAAGTGATTCTTGGGTATTCCAAACTTTTGGGCTAATAACCACTTATCAGTGAGTACATATCATGTTCATTCTTTTGTGAGTGTGTTACCTCTCTCAGGAAGAAATTTTCAAATTCCATCCATTTGCCTAAGAATTTCATAAAGTCATTGTTTTTAATCTTTTTTCCACTGTATGGTTTTAGCTCCTTTGTCAAAGATCAAGTGACCATAAGTGTGTGGGTTCATTTCTGGGTCTTAGATTCTATTCCATTGATCTACCTGCTTGTCACTGTACCAATACCATGCAATTTTTATCACTACTGCTCTGTAGTACAGCTTGAAGTCAGGGAGGCTGATTCCCCCAGAAGTCCTTTTATTGTTGAGAATAGTTTTTGCTATCCTGGTGTTTTTGTTATTCCATATGAATTTGAGAATTGCTCTTTCTAGGTCTATGAAGAATTGAGTTGGAATTTTGATGGGGATTGCATTGAATCTGAAGATTGCTTTTGGCAGAATGGCCATTTTAACTATATTAATCCTGCCAATCCATGAGCATGGGAGATCTTTCCATCTTCTGAGGTCTTCTTCGATTTCTTTCTTCAGAGACTTAAAGTTCTTGTCATACAGATCTTTCACTTGTTTGGTTAGAGTCGCATCAAGATATTTTATATTGTTTGTGACAATTGTGAAGGGTGTTATTTCCCTAATTTCCTTCTCAGCCTGTTTATCCTTCGAGTATAGGAAGACTACTGATTTGCTTGAGTTAATTTTGTATCCAGCCACTTTGCTAAAGTTGTTTATCAGCTGTAGCAGATCTCTGGTGGAGTTTTTTGAGTCACTTAAGTATACCATCATATCATCTGAAAATAGTGATATTTTTATTTCTTCCTTTCCAATTTGTACCCCTTTGACCTCCTTTTGTTGTCTGATAGCTTTAGCTAGAACTTCAAGTACTATATTGAATAGATAGGGAGAGAGAGGGCAGCCTTGCCTAGTCCCTGATTTTAGTGGGATTGCATCGCATTTCTCTCCATTTAGGTTGATGCTGGCTACTGGTTTGCTGTATATTGCTTTTACTATATTTAGGTATGGTCCTTGAATTCCTGACCTTTGCAAGACTTTTATCATGAAGGGATGTTGAACTTTGTCAAATGCTTTTTCAGCATCTAACAAAATGACCATGTGGTTTTTTTTCTTTGAGTTTGTTTATGTAGGATTACATTGATGGATTTCGGGGTATTGAACCATCCCTGCATCCCTGGGATGAAGCCTACTTGATCATGGTGAATGATCGTTGTGATGTGTTCTTGCATTCGGTTTGCAAGAATTTTACTGAGTATTTTTGCATCGATATTCATAAGGGAAATTGGTCTGAAGTTTTCTTTTATTGTTGGGTCTTTGTAGGTCTTTGGTATCAGTTTAACACTGGCCTCATAGAATGAATTTGGTAGTGTTCCTTTCGTTTCTATTTTGTGAGATAGCTTGGAGTATTGGTATTAGGTCTTCTTTGAAGGTCTGATAGAAGTCTGCACTGAATCCATCTGTTCCTGGGCTTATTTTGGTTGTGAGACTTTTAATGACTGCTTCTATTACCTTATGGGTTATGGGACTGTTTAGATGATTTATCTGATCCTGATTCAACTTTGGTAATTGGTATCTGTCTAGAAACTTGTCCATTTCCTCCAGATTTTCCAATTTTGTTGCATATAGGCTTTTGTAGTACAATCTGATAATTTTTATAATTTCCTCAGAATATGTTGTTAGATCTCCCTTTTCATCTCTAGTTTTATTAATTTGCATACTATCTCTGTGCCCTCTTGTTAGTCTTGCTAAGGGTTTATCTATCTTGTTGATTTTCACAAAGAACCAGTTCCTGGTTTTATTGATTCTTTGTATTGTTCTTTTAATTTCCACTTGGTTGATTTTAGCTCTTAATTTGATTATTTCCTGCCTTCTACTCCTCTTGGGTGTATTAGCTTCTTTTTGTTCTAGAACTTTCAGTTGTGCTGTTAAGCTGTTAGTAAATGTTCTCTCCCATTTCTTTTTGGAGGCATTCAGAGCTATGAGTTTTCCTCTTAACACTGTTTTCATTGTGTCCCATAGATTTGGGTATGTTGTACTTTCATTTTCATTACATTCTAGGAAGTCTTTAATTTCTTTCTTTATTTCTTCCTTGACCAAGGTATCATTGAGCAGAGCATTGTTCAGCTTCCATGTGTATGTGGGCTTTCTGTTGTTGTTGCCATTGAAGACCAACCTTAATTTGTAGTGATCGGATAGGAGGCATAGGATTATTTCAATATTCTTATATCTGTTGAGGTTTGTTTTGTGATCAATTATATGATCAATTTTGGAGAAGGTATCATGAGGTGTTGAGAAGAAGGTATATTCTTTTGATGTAGGATGAAATGTTCTATAAATATCTATTAAACCCATTTGGTTCATAGCATCTGTTAGTTTCACTGTGTCTTTGTTTAGTTTATGTTTCCAAGATCTGTCCATTGTTGATAGTGGGGTATTGAAGTCTCCCACTATTATTGTGTGAAGTGCAATGTGTTCTTTGAGCTTTAGTAGAGTTTCTTTTATGAATGTGGGAGCTCTTGCATTCGGGGCATAGATGTTCAGAATTGAGAGTTCTTCTTGGTAGATTTTTCCTTTGATGAATATCAAGTGTCCTTCCTTATCCTTTTTTATGACTTTTGGTTGAAAGTCAATTTTATCCGATATTAGAATGGCTACTCCAGCCTGTTTCTTGGGGCCATTTGCCTGAAAAATTGTTTTCCAGCCCTTTACTCTGAGGTAGTGTTTGTCTTTAACATGGAGGTGTGTTTCCTGGATGCAGGAAAATGCTGGGTCCTGTTTATGGATCCAGTCTGTTAGTCTATGTCTTTTTATTGGGGAGTTGAGACCATTGATGTTAAGAGATATTAAAGAATAGTGATTGTTATTTCCTGTTATTTTTGATGTTGTTTATATGTTTGTGTGGCTATCTTCTTTTGAGTTTGTTGAAAGATTACTTTCTTGCTTTTTCTTGAGTGTAGTTTCCCTCCTTGAGTTGGCATTTTCCATATATTATTCTTTGTAGGGCTGGGTTTGTGGAAACATACTGTGCAAATTTGGATTTGTCATAGAATATTTTGTTTTCACCATCTATGATTATTGAGAGTTTTACTGGGTATAGCAGCCTGGGCTGGCATTCGTGTTCTCTTAGAGTCTGTATGAGATCTGCCCAGGATCTTCTAGCTTTCATAGTCTCTGGTGAGAAGTCTGGTGTAATTCTGATAGGTCTGCCTTTATATGTTACTTGCCCTTTTTCCCTTACTGCTTTTAATATTCTTTCCTTATTTTGTGTATTTGGTGTTTTTACTATAATATGATGGAAGGAATTTCTTTTCTGGCCCAATCTATTTGGTGTTCTGTAGGCTTCTTGTATATTTCTGTTCATCTCTTTCTTTAGGTTAAGGAAGTTTTCTTCTATAATTTTGTTGAAGATATTTACTGGTCCTTTAAGTTGGGAATCTTCACTCTCTTCTATACCTATAATCCTCAGGTTCTGTCTTCTCATTACATCCTGGATATCTTGGATGTTTTGGGTTAGGAGCTTTTTGGATTTTGTGTTTTCTTTGACTGTTGTGTCCATGTTTTCTATGGTATCTTCCACATCTGAGATTCTCTCTTCCATCTCTTGTATTCTGTTGGTGAAGATTGCATCTATGACTCCTGATTTCTTTCCTATGTTCTCTAACTCCAGAGTTGTCTTCCTTTGTGATTTCTTTATTGTTTCTATTTCTGTTTTTAATTCCTGAATGGTTTTGTTCATTTGTTTGATTGTGTTTTCCTATAATTCTGCCCATTTGATTGTGTTTTCCTGTAAGTCTGCCCATTTGATTGTATTTTCCTGTAATTCTTTAAGGGATTTTTGTATGTCCTCTTTAAGGGTTTCCAGTTGTTTACCTGTGTTCTCTTATATTTCTTTAAGGGAGTTATTTATTTCCTTCTTAAAATCTTCTATAATCCTTTTGATAAGTGATTTTAAGTCTGAGTCTTCCTTTTCTGGTGTGTTGGGGTATCCAAGGCTGGCTGTGGCGGGAGAGCTGGGTTCTGATGAAGCTAAGTAGTCTTGATTTCTGTTCTGATTTGTGTTCTTGCCCTTGCCTTTCACCATCTGGTTATCTCTGGTGTTAGCTGGTCTTTTTCTCTCTGACGGTGGCTTGTCTTTCCTTCAAGCCCAAGTGTCAATATTCTTTAGAGACCAGTTCTCTCTCCTGGCTGTTCCTCAGTCCCTGTGTCTGTAATCCTCCTTCCGCTGGCTTTTCCACACACATGGGCAGCTCGCTTTCTCCCTGCGCTTTTTGGCTATGGAGCCCTGGTGGCCCAGGCAGAGGTATCCCACCACAGGTGGAAGCCAGCAGGCTCTTACCTCCTGGCTGTTCCTCAGTCCCTGCGTCTGGAGCCCATAATTTTAAAATAAGAAAAAAAAACTAAAAAAGTTAAACATTAACAATATATGATAAAGATTTTATATTATTATTGCATAAACTATATGGTTTGAGTTAGTGTCTTTGTACTCAAGTTGTCTTGAACTCACAAATCTTTCTGTCTCATATGCTTGAATGCTAGATTATGGGCATGATCTACCATGCCTGCCTACAAATCCCAACTGTTTAAAAAAATAGACCAGTGATACAAGTAAAAAAGTGATGAGATATCCAATGTGGAAGTGAGAAGGATATGTAAAACTGTCAAAATCAAAGATAATATATAGTGATGATCATTCCCTATGTTGGATGGTTTTTGTCAATAGGACAAAAGCTAAAGTCATCTGAGAGAAGGGAACTCAATTAAGAAAATGTTTCCATAAACTATAGGTGTAGGGCATTTTCTTAATTAGTCATTGATGGGAGAGGGCACAGTCCATTGTGGGTGGGGCCATCCCAGAGGACTACACTGAGCAGGTCCTGTAGTCTAAGAAAACCTATAAGCATTCCATGGGAAGCCAGCCAGGAAGCATTATGCCTCTGATTCTGACTCCAGGTTCCTCATTTCTTTGAATCCCTGCTCTTACTGCTTTTGATGATGAAGTGTGAGTGAAATAAATACTTTCTTCACCGTGTGGCTTTTGGTCATAGTGTTTCATCTCAGGGAAAGTAACCCTAAGATGCTCCCTCTACACTGGCTGTTTGAAAAATAACCAATAGATGTTAATATATATCAACACATAAATTCTCTTATACATTGTAGAATAATGTCCTAAAGAAATTCCATTTTAGGAGTAGTATACAACAAGAAAGTAAAAATTGATGTATAAATTATTTAATTCTTGGGGAAAAATGAAATGCTCAGTTTGTAATTAGTGCATTTGTGGAATGGAATGAGGGGGTTTGCAGCCCCATAGAGGGAGCAACTGTGTCAACTGGACAAACCTCCTGGAGCTCCTGGAGACTGGACCACCAACCAAAGAATACACATGGAGGGACCAATGGTACTAGCCAAATATGTGGCAAGGGAGGGCCTTGTTGGACATTAGTGAGAGGAGACGCCTTTGGACCTGAAGGTGTTTGATGCCCCAGTGTAGGGGAATGCTAGGGAGGGAAGATGGGAGTGGGTGAGTGGGGGAACACCCTCCTAGAGGCAGGGGGAGGGGGATGGGATGGGGGTTTCCAAAGGGAAAAACATTTGAAATGTAAATAAAGTAAATATCAAAAAATAAATAAATACAAATAATAATAAAAATATTTCTCTTTAGATGGGAAGATTTTAAACTTTCAGCTTCTTATCACACTGGCAAAATACCTATGATAAACAACTTAAGAAGAGCTAACGTTTATTGGCTCACAATTTGAGAGTTTCCAGCCTATGAGCACTCAACTGTATTGCTTTCAGCTCATCATGGCTGCAGTGTGTGATGAAGAGGAATGGTCCATTCTTGGTGGTGGGAAAAAAGGGAGCACGGTTGTTTCTCCAGTCATCTAACTTCTTCCAACATGGCCTCACCTCATAGAGGTCCCATCACCTCCTAAAGATTCTAGGCTAGGTGTCTTCATCAGGGTTTCTATTCCTACACAAACATCATGACCAAGAAGCAAGGTGGAGAGGAAAAGGTTTATTCAGCTTACACTTCCAATTGCTGTTCATCACAAAAGGAAGTCAGGACTGGAACTCAAGCAGGTCAAGGAGCAGGAGCTGATGCAGAGGTCATGGAGGAATGCTGCTTACTGGCTTGCTCAGCTGGCTTTCTTATAGAGCCCAAGACTACCAGCCCACAGATGGTACCAATCACAAGGGGCCCTCCCCCCTTTATCACTAATTGAGAAAATGCCTTACACTTGGATCTCATGGAGGCATTTTCTCAACTGAAGCTCCTTTCTCTGTGATAACTCCAGCTTGTGTCAAGTTGACACACAAAACTAGCCATTACATTTGACCCCTTGTCAACTTGATACACAAACACATCACCATTAATAAGCCTCAACCCTTACTTTCTTATTCATCCCCAAGATCTAAATAACTTTAGAAGTCCCAGTCTTTGCAAATTCTTACATATTAACATTTCACTCCCTTTTAAACATCAAATCTCTTAAAATTCAAAGTATTTTAAAAATTCAAAGTCTCTTAACTGTGGGCTCCACTAAAATACCTTCTTTCTTCAAGAGGGAAAAATATCAGGCCACAATCACAATCAAAATCAAAATCAAATTCCAACCATCCAGTCTCTGGGATCCATTTACGATCTTCTGGATTCTGCTAAGGGCTTGAGTCACTTCTCCAGCTCTGCACTTTATAGAACACACCTTGTGTTCTAGGCTGCAGATGCCTGTACTCCACTGCTGCTGCTGTTCTTGGTGGTCATCTCATGGTACTGGCATCTTGAAAACACTGCTGTCTTCTGCTGCAACTAGATTTACCAACAGCCTCTCATAGGCTCTCTTCATAGTGCCAAGCCTCACCTCCTTTGCATGACCCTTTCAGTCCTGGGCTGTCAATTGCAACTGAGGCTGCACTTTCACCAATGGCCTTCCACAGCCTCTCACAATGCCCAGGCCTCAGCTGCTCTTCACAACTCCTTCATGCCTTCAAAACCAGTACCACCTTGGTTACACATTACCAAGTCCAGCCACAATACAAGGTACAACCCTGGCTATCTCTGGAAAGTAGCCTATGTGTTCTCAGAAAACACTTCTCAGAAGATTTCACCCCAATGATGCTCGTCTCTTCTTAATCACTGCTAATATCTTAGCTCCAGCTAACCAGCATCAATAGTCCCAGCAATGCAATGGTTTTGCTTTAGTAGTTCTGGTATCTTATTAATCACAGCTGATCCTTCAGTCCCAGCTAACCAAAACCACTGAATCTTAGTAGTCAAAATAGCAATGGCCCTAATAAGAGTCTTTATTCTTCCATCTGAAATTTCACAAGCCAGGCCTCCATCTTCTGCACTGTTCTCATCATTATCTTCCAAACTCCTACACAACATCCACAAAGCTCTTAAACACTGAATGGATCTTCTAGCCCAAAGTTCCAAAGTCCTTCCATAGTCCTCCCCAAAACATGGTCAGTTTGTCACAGGAATACCCCACTATGCTCATACCAATTTGTCTTCATCAGGGTTTCTATTCCTGCACAAACATCATGACCAAGAAGCAGTTGGGGAGGAAAGGATTTATTGAGCTTACACTTCCATACTGCCTTTCATCATGAAAGGAAGTGAGGACTGGAATTCAAGCAGGTCAAGGAGCAGGAGCTGATGCAGTGGCCATGGAGGAATGCTGCTTACTGGCTTGCTTGCTTCTCCTGGCTTGCTCAGCTGGCCTTCTTATAGAGCCCAAGACTACCAGCCCACAGATGGTACCACTCACAAGGGGCCCTCCCCCCTTTATCACTAATTGAGAAAATGCCTTACACCTGGATCTCATGGAAGCATCTTCTCAACTGAAGCTCCTTTCTCTGTGATAACTCCAGCTTGTGTCAAGTTGACACACAAAACTAGTCAGTACACTAGGCTTCATGCCTTCAGATCATCTAGTTTATACATATTCAAGCCATAGAAGAAGACAAATGACAAAATAGTATACAAGACAGTATAATTTTTTTCTGAAAGTCATTGCCGTACATGTATATAGAGGCATGAGAACAAATTTGAATAATAGAAAATAATGTATTTGTAGTAATTTTATATGGCTAGAAAAATTATGCATTATTTGTACTAAATTTTTTGTTTAGGAATTTTGAAATTAGAATTTATCTCTTTTTATATAAAAACAAACCTTCTGTAAAAGTCATTATGTAAAAAACATTTTGTAATTTTGGGAAGAATGTGTGTTTAAATAGAAAACTGCTAAGTGGGCAAACCTCTATGTAGAATAGTGATTGGAGAGTCATATTAATTAACAAATCAGGAGTCAGAGTATCAATGAAGGCAGTGTATTCTTGTACAATAATTCAAGACACAAGAGCAACTGATGCTCACTTAGCAATGTCACAAGTGTATGGCAGGACACATGCCTACGCATTGTCCTAGTTCAATGAAGATAGAAATACGTTTCCAGCACTTATAGACATTCTCAGATCTGTTATAACACTTGCATGGATCACAGTAGCAAGAATCAAGACATTTTCTTGAATTTGATTTTAAAGGAAAAGAATCATGTAGTGAAGTATGCACACACTACTAATATCCACTCTAAATGGACATGGGCTGCTGAGGGATGTATTCAACTTCACGTTGTTTATTTTAGATTTGTCTGTATTTGAGAGCAAGCACATCTATTAGAAAGCATTTTATTAATATAAATTCACTCTGTCTCTAAAGAATAACGGTAAGTTGGCTCTCACAGTCTCATAACATTTATCTACAGAGATTGACAAATCACCTCAAGACACTCACTGAAGAGTTAAACAATCCAGCATACTTTTTGTTTCTAACAATAGATGGTTCTGCTTATTTTTAAAGGTTTCTCTGTTCAGCATTTGTAACTTTCACCTTTTTATAACCATTCCTACCCATTTGGCCATTCATTTTCCACCCCCCACCCACTTACCTTCCTGGTCTTAAAGCTGTTCTCCATTAAAATAAAAAATGCTTTCAAGTGGAATCACAAAGTATGAAATTTTCAGGAATTGCATTCTTTTCCCCTTAGAGTAATTCCCTGGAGAACTACCTAGTTATCAATGTTTTGTTTAAATCCTGTATAATGGATGTATCACTGTCTTTCTATTTGCCATTTGTATGACACCTGGTCTCTCTTCAGTTTGGAGATGTTGTGCATACAGCTTCTATGCTTATTCATAGAGGCAGCTTGAGGACTTACACTTTTATTTGGAGAGGAGAGAAATCCATTTCAATACAATGTTTGGCTTTACAAGAACTTGCTCAACTATTTTCTAGAATAGATTCACCATTTTATATCCCTGGCAGCAATTAGGGGCGACCCAGGTTTCTCCTCATGCTCTGATAATGTCACTATTTGATTTTTAGTCATTCTGATTGTTACATAGTGATACCCTATTGTCTATATTTGCAGCTCCCAGATGGTTAGTTATGAGCAACTTCTGTGTGTGCCTCCCTTTTAACATCTGCTTCAGTTAAATGTCATTCATGACTTTTATCTTTACCTCCATATATACTTAGAACTGTTAGACCTTGATTTCTTTGTATATTCTCAACACTAGCTCTTGGTTAGTCGTGCTAATTATAAGTATAGTTCAAACTTACATCTTCATGTCATCTGTCAATTGTGTTTTGAAGCTTTTTTTGAGATTTGATTTAGTTATTTGTCATTCTATAGGTTGTGTTTTTGGTGTCAAGTGTAACAATTCTTTCCCTAAGAGGATATACCTAAGTCTGCAGATTTGATACCCCTCTCAGAGGCAATGGAGAGGGGGATGGTGGGAAGAACTCTGAGAGAGGGAGACAAGGAAGGGGCAACATTTGGGATGTAAATAAATAAAATAATTGATAAATAATAATAAATGATCTTAAAAAAGAAATTTTCTCAACCCTAAGTTCTGAATATTTTATCTTTTTTTTTTTTAATTTAAATTTATGTCCTATACTTAATTCCATGAACTATTTTGAATTTACTTTTGTCTGTCAGGTGAGGCTTAGATCCAGGTTCATTTTTCCCTCAGGAGTGTTATTTCTCCTAAACTCTTTATTTAAAAGGCTGTTTATTATTATTACATTGAATTGATTTTACATCTTTTCAAAAACTCAGTTGAACATTTGATATGGATCTATTCTTGAATCAATATTCATCCTATTGGCAGTTCTAAAAACCACAGAGTAGGTGAATTATAAAGAAAATGTTTTATTTCTTAGTTCTGGTGGTACAAAGTTGAAGGATCTCATCACAGGATAAATTCTGGTTGGCAGACCCCTGAGGTCATAGATAGCATAATAGAGCAAGCAGGAGGGAAAGACAAGGTGTGTGTGTGTGAGTGTGTGTGTGTGTGTGTGTGTGTGTGTGTGTGTGTGTTCTGGTCATTCCTTTCTTATAAAGCCTCTAGGATTCAATCATAGAGCTATACTGTAAGAATCTTCTATAACACTAATTATCTCCCAACAGTTCTATCTCTAGAGATCATAGGACTAAACTATCCCCTCTTGAAAACCTACACTGGGGATTACATTTCAATTCACAGGGTTCAGGACCTATACCAAAAATCATAGCAGCTCTCTCTTGTGTTTGATCAATATTTGTCATTATCTTTCAGTCAGCCTCACTTAACCTTTATTACTATCCCTATAGAACAAGTCTTAATGTTGCATATTAATCTGCTAGTGCCTCTGCAACAAATTAACACAGATTTGGCATCTTGAAACCACAAAAATTAAATTTGGAGGCCAAAGCCTGGAGTCAAGATTTAGGCAGGGCTGTTATCTCCTCGGAGGCTTCTTGGGAACACCTCCTACTCTTTTCTTGAGATTCTGGTGGTTGTTTGTGATTCTTAGCTTCCCTGGGCTGGGTGTCATCATTTTGCTATCTCTCTCTTCATGTCATGTCCATCTTTTGTCATTTTCTTTGCTCTGAGATCTTCCTCATCCAACATTTATATAACCGTTCTTGTTTCCCTAATTTCGTGTTTTCATAGTGTGACCTTTCTCGTCCTTTCACTTTCGTTTAAACTATTTCATTGAGTTCAAAGCAAGTAAACAGTCATTGAAAATATTTACTCACAAAATAGAAACAGAAGAAACACTACCCAATTCAATCTATGAAGCCACAGTTATGCTGCGTATTCTCCCTTGGAGATGGAATGGTTTCTGTCTAATCAGGAACTTGTCACAATTTTCTTTCATAGAGGACTTCATAAGAGATTTTTTTCTACTTCTATCATGTTTAATGTTCCAAATAGATTTTAAAAACTGGTTGAGTGCATATTGCTTTTAGTTTCAGAAGATTTCATATATATTTAAGAGGCATTTATAATATTTAAATAACATAAATTATTTTGATGACTTAAAAATGTCAATACTGACTGGTAATGTTTTAAAATAAATTTTATGAGGACACAGGGACTGAGGAACAGCTGGGAGGAAGGAGCCTTCCTGTTTCCATCTGAGGCGGGAGACCTCTGCGTGGGCCACCAGGCTACATAGGCAAATAGCACTGGGAGAAAGATAGCCTCCCAGGAGTGTGGGCAAGTCTGTCTGCTCAGAGGAGCCACCTGGAATCCCCAGGATTTAGGGACTGAGGAATGGTGTTCTGGTTTCTTTCGGTGGCTGGAGAGCAGATCCTGTGACACAGGACTCCATACTCAAATAGTGCCAGGAGAGAGCTTGTATCCCAGGAGTGCAGACATACCTTCAAGCACAGGCAAGACCATCACTTCTTTTCAAATTCACTAGACCAGGAGGGACCCTTGCAGAGCCATCAGGACACAGGAAACAAGGGATTTGGGGAGATTAGATCCTTCTTGTTTCTGTCTGCACCCCAGAGCTGACCTTGTACCACAGCTCTCCAAAGCCAAATTCCTCTCAGAGAGAAGTTGTCTTCAAGGAGTACTGACACCTAGGCTTGCAGGAAAGACAAGCCCCAGTCAGCTAGAGTAAGACAAGCTAACACCAGAGATAACCAGTTGGTGAAAGGCAAGGCCAAGAACTCCTGGAATAGAAACAATAATAGTGGGAGACTTCAACACCCAACTATCATCAATGGACAGATCTTGGAAACATAAACTAAACAGAGACACAGTGAAACTAACAGATGTTATGAGCCAAATGGATTTAGCAGATATCTATAGAACATTTCATCCTATATCAAAATAATATACCTTCTTCTCAGCACCTCATGGTACCTTCTCCAAAATTGATCATATAACTGGTCACAAAACAAACCTCAACAGATATAAGAAGATTGAAATAATCCCATATCTCCTATCAGATCACTACAGAATAAGGCTGGTCTTCAATGGCAACAACAACAACAGAAAGTCTACATACACATGGAAGCTGAAAAATACTCTGCTCAATGATAACTTGGTCAAGGAAAGAAATTAAAGACCACCTAGAATTTAATGAAAATGAAAGTACAACATACCCAAACGTATGGGACACAATGAAAGCAGTGTTAAGAGGAAAACTCAGAGCTTGAATGCCATCAAAGATAAACTGAAGAGAGCATATACTAGCAGCTTAACAACACACCTGAATGCTCTAGAATGAAAAGAAGCTAATACATCCAAGAGGAGTAGAAGGCAGGAAATAATCAAATTAAGGGCCGAAATCAACCAAGTAGAAACTAAAAGAACTATACAAAGAATCAACAAAACCAGGAGCTGGTTCTTTGAGAAAATCAACAAGTTAGATAAACCCTTAGCCAGACTAACCAGAGGGCACAGAGACAGTGTGCAAATTAACAAAATTAGAAATGAAAAGGGAGATAAAACAACATATTCTGAGGAAATTAAAAAAAATCATCAGATCCTACTACAAAAGCCTATACTCAACAAAATTGGAAAATCTGGAGGAAATGGACAAGTTTCTAGACAGATACCAAATACCAAAGTTAAGTCAGGACCAGATAAACCATCTGAATAGTCCCATAACCCATAAAGAAACAGAAGCAGTCATTAAAAGTCTCCCAACGAAAAAAAATCCCAGGACAAGATGGGTTCAGTGCAGAATTCTATCAGACCTTCAAAGAAGACCAATACTCTTCAATCTATTCCACAAAATAGAAACAGAAGGAACACTACCCAATTCATTCTATGAGGCCACTGATACCAAAACCTCACAAAGACCCAACAATAAAAGAAAACTTCAGACCAATTTCCCTTATGAATATCGATGCAAAAATACTCAATAAAATTTTCTCAAGCCGAATGCAAGAACACATCAAAACGGTCATTCACCATGATCAAGTAGGCTTCATCCCAGGGATGCAGGGATGGTTCAATACCCAGAAATTCATCAATGTAATCCACTACATAAACAAACTCAAAGAAAAAAGCCACATGGTCATTTTGTTAGATGCTGAAAAAGCATTTGACAAAGTTCAACATCCCTTCATGATAAAAGTCTTGGAAAGATCAGGAATTCAAGGACCATACTAAACATAGTAAAAGCAATATACATCAAACCAGTGGCCAACATCAACCTAAATGGAGAGAAACTTGAAGCAATCCCACTAAAATCAGGGACTAGGCAAGGCTGCCCTCTCTCTCCCTATCTATTTAATATAGTACTTGAAGTTCTAGCTAGAGTAATTAGACAACAAAAGGAGGTAAAAGGATATAAACTGGAAAGGAAGAAATCAAAATATCACTTTTTGCAGATGATATGATGGTATACTTATGTGACTCAAAAAACTGCACCAGAGATCTGCTACAGCTGATAAACAACTTCAGTAAAGTGGACGAACACAAAATTAACTCAAGCAAATCAGTAGCCTTCCTATACTCAAAGGATAAACAAGCTGAGAAAGAAATTAGGGAAATGACACCTTTCACAATTGTCACAAACAATATAAAGTATCTTGGTGTGACTCTAGCCAAACAGTGAAAGATCTGTATGACAAGAACTTCACGTCTCTGAAGAAAGAAATTGAGAAGACCTCAGAACATGGAAAGATCTCCCATGCTCATGGATTGGCAGGATTAATATAGTTAAAATGGCCATCCTGCCAAAAGCAATCTACAGATTCAATGCAATCCCCATCAAAATTCCTACTCAATTCTTCATAGACCTAGAAAGAGCAATTCTCAAATTCATATGGAATAACAAAAAAAACACAGGATTGCAAAATCGATTCTCAACAATAAAAGGACTTCTAGAGGAATCAGCCTCCCTGACCTCAAGCTGTAGTACAAAGCAGTAGTGATAAAAATTGCATGGTATTGGTACAGTGACAAGCAGGTAGATCAATGGAATAGAATCAAAGGCCCAGAAATGAACCCACACACTTATGGTCACTTTATCTTTGACAAAGGAGCAACAACCATCCAGTGGAAAAAAAGATAGCATCTAAAACAAATGGTGCTGTTTCAACTGGTGACCTACATTTAGAAGATTGGGAATTGACCCATTCCTATCTCCCTGTGCAAAGCTCAAGTCTAAGTGGATCAAGGATCTCCACATAAAACCAGATACACTGAATCTAATAGAAGAGAAAGTGGGGGGAAATCTTGAACACTTGGGCACAGGGGAAAAGTTCTTGAACAGAACACCAATGGCTTGTGCTCTAAGATCAAGAATTGACAGATGGGACCTCATAAAACTACAAAGCTTCTGTAAGGCAAAGGACACTATATATAGGACAAAACAGCAACCTACAGATTGGGAAAAGATCTTTACCAATCCTACATCTGATAGAGGGCTAATATCCAATGTAGACAAAGAACTCAAGAACCTAGACTCCAGAGATCCAAATAACCTTATCAAAAAATGGGGACAAGAGCTAAACAGAGAATTCTCAACTGAGGAAACTCGAATGGCCAAGAAGCACCTGATGTTCATCATCTTTGGTCGTCAGGGAAATGCAAATCAAAACAACCCTGAGATTTCACCTCACACCAGTCAGAATGGCTAAGATCAAAAACTCAGGTGACAGCAGATGTTGGCGAGGATGTGGAGAAAGAGGAACACTCCTCCATTGCTGGTGGGAATGCAAGTTGATACAACCTCTCTGGAAATCAGTTTTGTGGACCCTCAGAAAAATAAACATAATACTACCTGAGGACCCAGCTATTTCACATCTGGCATATACCCAGAAGATGCTCTAACATGTAATAAAGACTCATGTTCCACTATGTTCGTAGCAGCCATATTTATAATAGCCAGAAGCTGGAAACAACCCAGATGTCCCTCCACAGAGGAATGGATACAGAAAATGTGGTACATTTACACAATGGAATACTACTCAGCTATTAAAAACAATGACTTCATGAAATTCGCAGACAAATGGATGGAACTTGAAAATATCCTGAGTGAGGTAATGCAGTCACAAAAGAATGAACATGTTATGTTCTCAATATTAAGTGGTTATTAGCCCAAAAGTTTGAAATACCCAAGAGTCATTTTACAGCAACCCTAGGGCTAAGTGTGAGGTCCCAAATGGAGGACTTGGAGAAGGGACTGAAGGAGCTGAGGGAGTTTGCATCCCCTGGGAGGCAGCAACAGTGGCAACTGGCCTGACCCCCTGATATTCCTGGAGACTGTTCCACCAACTAAGGAATACACATGGAGGGACCCACGGTGCATGTGCAGCACACATGTGAGGCAGAAGAGGGTCTTGTTGACCATCAGGGGGAGGAGAGGCCCTTGGGCCTGGGGGCCTTATATCCCCCAGTAGAGGAGAATGCCAAGGAGAGAAGACGAGTGTGGGTGGGTGGGTTGGTGGGAGAATACCCCCATAGTGGCAGGGGGATGAGGGAGGAAATGGGAAGGTTCCAAAGGAGAGATCTGGAAAGGGGGAAAAATTTGAAATGTAAATAAAGTAGGAAAAATAAAAATAAATAAATAAAAAACAAAATAAAATTACGTGTGTACAGATGTATACATTGGTGTAGGTGCGTACAGATGTATACATTGGTATAGGTGCCTAAGGAGTACACATGTGTTTGTGAGCTATACAACATGGGTGTTGGGAAGTGAATTTGAGTCCTCTGCAAAAGAAGTACCCACTCTTAACTACTGAGTCATCTATATAGCCACTTAACATTTTATTATTGATAGTATTTTTATACTGGATATATAGCTATGTTATAGTTTGTGTTGTGAAGTCTAAAAAACTTCATTTTACATTTTTTTCTTAGGATGAGGCATATGTTTCTTCATCTTTAGGTTATGATATTCTCACCTACATAAACCATATATTCGAAGGTACACTGGATGTTTTATAATAAATAATAATTCATTATATAAATTATATAATAATAATTGTATACTAATGATTTGTTAAATGGTAAAATTCATAATTTTATAGTTAAAGAAAGTAGAATTCTTGAGAAATTTCTGAGTCCCAATGACCACATCATTGATTTCTATTATATCCAGGTTTTCACATTCCTCAAGATGTTAGAAATTTAAGCAGATAAATAATCTTTTTTTTTTTCCTCTCCAAAAGAATGTGAATAAAAGATTTTGGCTAGAGACAACTGGGGACCTCCTGAACTAAATTCTGCCCACCCTTTCCAGTCCTCTTGATGGTGCCTGATTCAAAGAACCCCAAACATACTATGCACATCGCTTGAGTGAAGATGGGATCTTTTAATGGCTACTGTTTTATCCAAGTTGCTTAGATACATGGATGTGGTGTTTAATGGTGACCACCACAGACCCTGTTGGTGTAGAGTAGCTTTGCTAGTAAAGATAAACCATATGTTAATTTTAATGCTCAATTAATGATAGAGACAGCAAGAAATGGATTTGTGGAGTTATAGAAATTCATGATCAAAGAACATGATCATGTTCTGGAGAGACTGGCAGAAATTTGACATCTTCTTCTTTGGCCAGCGTGTTCTCATTTGAGCTTGACAAGCTATTCCTCCCAGATTCCAAAGCAGTGAACTTCCTTATGTTTACCAATAAGGAAATATTATGCTTCTGCTTTTCATGAAGCTATAGTACTGAAGCTGGAGTTCTAGTTTGGAGTTTCAGAGATCTGCAGAGGGCAACCTTTCTCTGTTGCCCTTGCCAACAGCTACAGGAAGATTACTATCCAAAGGCCACATGATACTTTAAAAACAAGACACATATTTCACATGCAAATTAACCCAATTTCTCAACCTTGTCATAGAGCAAAGATGATTGAGATTTCCTTGATGTGTGTTAGGATAGACTGGAGGAGCCTGATAGAGCATCTTCAAGTCACTGCTAAATATTTTGCTTTCTGGAGTCATCTAACTGGGAACCTCACAGCTATTTCAATACTCTTCTGATAAGAAGGCTCACAGGTCAGAGTAGACATATTCCTGCTTATAAGATTTAGCCTTCACTACCCAAGAAGTTCCCTTTGAAATGTTATCCAGCCAGAGAGAGAAAATGTTTCCAAAAGATTCCACAGAGGGAAAATATTTTTACTATGACCTGGCTAAAAACTAAGGCTGAATACAAGGAGCATAGAAAAGACTGACACTATAGTGAGCTATAGGAAAGAAACAAGAGACCAAGTACAAAATAATATTTTAAATAAAACAGAATGAGTACCTTATTTGTTCACCATATTTACCATGCATATTTATTTTTAAATGGTCAAATTTAAATGAACCAAACTAAACTACTTTCCTTCCTCCAAAAGTTACATTTAAAAACATCCTTTTGAGAAACATCACGGCACATCTAATTATAGCATGTACTATTCGGTGATGTGCTCACAACCATTTTAAGGAGACTGAGATTCTCTTTGCTCAGTAGGGAAGGGACAAAAAGGTCTGGTTTTTTTTTCCAGGAAAATATAGATTGTCAAATGAATGTGACTTGAAATACAATCTGCTTTAACTCTGCTGGAAGTGGACCCCTTGACCTCTGGCTTCCAGCCTCCACCACCACACCCACCAGCCTCCATTTCATGCTTCACCCTGGCGGGTCCCCAGGATGCCAAGCTACAGAACTCCCTCCCATTAGCTGCAGGAATCCAGAATATCCATGGCAACCAGTCTCTAACCCCAGGGAGAAGGCAGCAGAATTGAAAGGCTCCATTCTGCTTCTACATCCACAGCTCAGTGAATTGACAGCTTGGTGGTTTCCTTAGTTCCATTAGATTGGGATGTACTTTTCTCTCTTTCTTTTTATCATCTTTTCATCCATGGAGGTAGATCCCATCCACAGTTAAGATGTTTTGTTTTATTTTATTTTATTTATTTATTTTTACAAAGGAGTGTATCCCTTTTGCTTGCCACCTCTGCACCCATCAGGAAGCACAGTCTTTAAACAACACTTGATTTAAAAGATTTATCCAAAGAAAAAGAGCCATAGTTCTGCTGTTGGTCTTTCTGCATTCTTATGCAAACATTCTGTGTTTAGTGTGCATGTTTTACAAATTACTAGTGGATATATGATATGGAGCAACACAAGTCATGTGTATAACATGATTTTATAAAAACTGGCAGGGAGATAACAGAACACATACAATTTTGTCATGAGATTAAGTTGTAGCATCAAATAACTATAATCATGTTTAAGTCATTGTTTGTGCCACAGATATTTAGACAGGATAACAGATTGCACAGTGCGCTTGCTGTTTGCCAATGGAGCCTGAATAACTAATTTGCACTCCATGCCCTGTGGAATGGCAGCTGAGTCCCCAGTGAATAAGAGAAGAATGAGACAAAAGTAGACCATTTGGTCTGCAGAATCAAAATGAGGCAGAAATGTTATATACAGTACATAGTCTACTGTCATATGTTACACCCACAGTTGCCTGACTATTATGGTTGATAAAGGAGGTCAAGCTGTCTGTCAGCACTTCTTAACCCTTTGAGGGTGCAGAAGACATTTTTGAAGGATAATAAGATCTATGAGATCTCCTCTTGGGAGAATGTAGAACACATGAATTAGAGACGTAGACATTGTACATAGTTCTAACTTCAACAGTCAGTAAGGTGAGGCTGGAGGAGGGGAGAGAGAGAGAGAGAAATAGATGGAGAGAAGGAAGACAGATGAATGGAGGGAGGGAGAGAGAGAGAGAGACCAGCCAGACATACACAGGTGAATTTGGAAGGAACGCCCCTCCCTTTAATGTAGTAACCACAATCCTAGTGGACAGTAGGGTTTTCACAAGGAAGAGTGAACTGGGAGGATTTTAAGAAAGTAACTTTCACATTCACAACCTCCTTAGATTCTTCTGCACAAAGTATGTGTCTTTTATTTCAGAAGCTAGTCTCTTTCGCCCTTCAAGATAGACAGATATCTCACACATTACTTACTCAATCCTGGCATTTTGCTTGGGTTGTGAGCAAACCATGTTTCCAAATTAACTATTATACTGCTGCTCATCAATGCATAAGGGTTAGTTCTTAATATCTCATATGAGGATGGAAAGGATCAAAAGTCCCAACTGAACTGACAATATAACAGTATAGCCCTGAATAAAGGGAATGTGGAGAGAAAGGTAAAATACTTTCTCAAACATTTCTTTATAAATTAAAGAGATCATTGTTAAAGAAAAGAACATCTTCTGAAATAGAAAACACAATACTTTGTACCAAAGAATCTAAAGAAGTTCTGACCTCTATGGTTACGGGGGGGGGGGGGGGGGGAGGGAGACATACAGTCACACAGACTTAACTAAAAATAAAATACATTTTAATTGGATATTTTATTTATTTACATTTCAAATGTTATGCCCTTTCCTGGTTTCCCCCTACAAACCCACTTACACTGTTTCTATAAGATACATTTTTTTAAGAAAAGAATTTCTGGCAAAATACCCAACAAAGGAGAGATTCAACCTGTAGAGACCACCTCTGGTAGATAGGTATATCCCCCGGTTGAGGAATGGGGCCACCCACCCATCTCAAAATTTTAAACCCAGAAATGTACCTGTCTAAAGGAAAGAAAAAGGGACAAAAAAAAAAATGGAACAGAGACTGGAGGATAGGCCACCAAGAGACCGACCTACCTAAGGATCCATCCCATCTGCAGACACCAAACTGCCACACTATTGCCGATGACAAGAAGCACTTGCTGACAGGAGCCTGATATGGCTGCTCCCTGAGAGGTTTACCAGCACCTGACCAATACAGATGCAGATACAGCCAACTATGGAACTGAGCCCAGGGACCCCAATGGAAGAGCTAGGGGAAGGACTGAAGAAACTGAAGGGGATTGCAACCCCATAAGAAGAACAATATCAACTAACTGGACCATCCAGAGATCCTAGGGACTAAACCACCAACCAAAGAGTATGCATGGAGGGACCCAGGACTCCAGATACATACGTAACAGAGGATGGCCTTATCTGACATCAATGGGAGGGGGATGCACTTGGTCCTGTGGAGGCTTGATGCCCCAGTGCAGGGAGATGTGGGGAGCCGCCCGAATCGCACCCACATTCGCCATTACAAGATGGCGCCTACATCCGGCCGAGGACAAGTTGTAAACAGGCTAGTGCGCATGTACCTGGTAATTTTCCACCTCAGAGTCTCAGCCTCTCTCATGGTGTCATCTGGCCTGATGTGCGGGGAGCCAATGGGGAAGCTCCACGTCCCAGGCGAGCGCTGTGACCTATATAAGGGATGGGTGTTCTGTTGTTCGGGGTCTCCACTCTTGGCAAGCTTATGCTCTCCCTCTCAAGATGCATTAAAGCTTAACTGCAGAAGGATCCTTTGTGTGCCGCGTCGTTCTTGCTGGTGAGACGGTAGCGCGGGACATCTGGTGCCGAAACCCGGGAACCTGTGTCATCGTCAGCACCTTTGGAGACCCCCTGGAAACAGGGAGGATTCAGAACTGCAGGGAGGTAGGTTCAGAAAGGCATGTTGACCCTGGGTCTTGACCTGGGATTGCCCCCTTTTTGGTCTGACGCTGTTGAAGCCTTGCTAATTGTGTTAAGTGCCCTCATTTTGGTTTTACTGTCTTTGTATTGCTGTGAACAAGATGAGGCCTGTGTAGATGCTGTAAGGGAGGGGGAAATCACCCTTGAAAGGGTCCAGGACACCATGTCAGAATCCGAACGGAGTGAGAGGATGGGTACCCAAAAAGAAAGAGATCTCAGCAAGGAAAAAGGACCTCCTGGTAAGTCTAAGGATGAGGGAGAGATTGAAGACAAAATGGGAAAAAACTGTCCCCCCGACAAGGCTGTGGGCAGAAAAACGATTCTCATACCCAAGAAAAAAGTAAAAAGAAGGGGGGAGAGCCTCTACCCAGTTCAAGACCTTGAGGCTCTTCAATTGGAAACTTCAGACACTGACCCCCTTAGCTCTAGTGAGGAGTCAGAGCTAGAAGAGGAAGCGGCACGGTATAAGGAAGAAAGGTATCACCCTGATGAACATTGGCCGTCCCCTAATGGGCAGATGAAGCGGCCACCCTCTTTGGCCACCATGCGGACCGTGCCTTCCACGCCTCCCCCTTATGAGACGCGCCCCAACCCCTTTTCTTTTCTCTCTGACAAGGTTAGGAGAAAGGTACAAGCCGCTTTTCCAGTTTTCGAGGTAGATGGTGGAGGGCGAGTTCATGCCCCTGTAGAGTACAGCCAAATTAAAGACCTGGCTGAAGCGGTCCGAAAGTATGGGGTAAATGCTAATTTTACTATAGTAATGTTAGAGAGATTTGCTGGGGCGTCCATGACTCCCGCTGATTGGCAGATGCTGGCCAAGGCTGCGCTCCCTACAATGGGCCAATATATGGAGTGGAAGGCTTTATGGCATGAAGCTGCACAAGCTCAAGCCAGAGCCAATGCTACGGCACCGACCCCTGGACAGAGAGATTGGACCTTTGATATGTTAACTGGCCAAGGTCCTTTTGCGGCGGATCAGACCGCTTTTCCATGGGGTGCATATGTGCAAGTTTCTAATACGGCCATCAAGGCCTGGAAGGCACTCCCCAAAAAAGGGGAGGCCTCTGGACAACTTACTAAGATCATTCAAGGTCCCCAAGAATCCTTTTCAGACTTTGTGGCCAGGATGACCAAGGCCGCGGGGCGCATCTTCGGTGACCCCGACCAAGCGGCACCCCTTGTTGAACAGCTCATTTTTGAGCAAGCCACACAGGAGTGCCGCGCCACCATAGCACCAAGGAAAAGTAAAGGTCTACAGGATTGGCTTCGAACTTGGAGGGAGCTTGGGGGGCCCCTTACTAATGCGGAGCTGGCGGCTGCTATCATCCAGTCTCAAAATTACCCCAATAAAGGGACAGACAAAAGGGCTTGCTTCCGGTGCGGCCGGCTAGGCCACCTAAAAAAAGATTGCAAGGCTCCTCCTAATAAGTCCGGAGCCCCCTCTCCACCACATAATGTCCTTTGCCCCCGCTGCAATAAAGGTTACCATAAGGCTAGTCAATGTCGCTCTGTCAGAGATATCAAGGGGCGACTCCTCCCTCCATTAGAAGAACAACCACAGAGGATGTCAAAAAACGAGGTGCTGGGCCCTCGTTCCCAGGGCCCCCAGAAATATGGGAACAGGACAGACAGGGACCAAGAGAGGAGAGACGAGCCCGGGTGGACCTGTGCGCCGCCTCCGACTTCATATTGATGCCTCAGATGGGTGTCCAACCGGTTCCTGTGATGCCAATTGAACCCTTATCACCTGGAACTATGGGTCTTATAATTGGCAGAGGATCCATGACCTTAAAGGGCCTACATGTCCATCCGGGTATAGCAGATTGTCAACATGCCCTTGAGATCCAAGTCCTGTGTTCTTGCCCCGGAGGGGTCTTTTCCATCACAAAGGGAGATCGGATAGCTCAGCTACTGCTCCTCCCGGACATCGCTGGGCCTCCAATACCTGGGCAAGCAAGAATGGGCTCCTCTGGCACGGACTCCGCCTACTTGGTTCTCTCACTAAATGAGAGGCCTAAACTAAAATTATGGGTTGAGGGAAAATTGTTTGAAGGCATCATGGACACAGGCGTGGATAAAAGCATTATTTCTTCCCATTGGTGGCCAAAGTCGTGGCCTGTAACTGAGTCATCACACTCCTTGCAGGGCCTTGGCTATCAGGCCAGCCCTGCTATTAGCTCTGTTGCTTTGTCTTGGAAAACGGCCGAGGGACAAAAGGGATGTTTTACCCCTTACATGCTCCCACTTCCAATTAATCTTTGGGGGTGAGATGTCATGCAAGACATGAGGGTTGTGTTATCTAATGAACATATTTATTCCCCTCAGGCTAGACATATTATGGGCAAAATGGGATATGTAGGAGGAAGGGGTTTAGGGCCTATGGGCCATGGTAGAACTGAACCCATTCAATCCACTAGTAACCCTGACAGACAGGGCCTGGGTTTTTCCTAGGCGCCATTGAGGCAGCATGACCCATCCCGTGGAAAACGGAGGACCTGGTTTGGGTTCCTCAATGGCCTTTGTCCTCCGAAAAACTGGAGGCTGCTACTCAAATAGTACAGGAGCAGTTAAGGTTGGGACATCTAGAGCCTTCTACTTCCCCCTGGAATACCCCGATATTTGTAATCAAGAAAAGGTCGGGCAAATGGAGGCTGCTCCATGACCTAAGAGCC
Organism: Rhynchomys soricoides; assembly: GCA_019843965.1. NCBI lineage: Eukaryota > Metazoa > Chordata > Mammalia > Rodentia > Muridae > Rhynchomys > Rhynchomys soricoides. The sequence continues at coordinate 21,261,880 of JADRCH010000004.1, read as the reverse complement.
ATCAATGAGCAGATGGATTCCTTTGGCCCAGTACAGAGGGGTCTTCCAGTCCTTTCCGCCTTACCCAAAGGTTGGAGTCTAGTTATTATAGATATTAAAGATTGCTTTTTTTCCATTCCCTTATATCCCTTCGATAAACCCCGTTTTGCATTTACGCTCCCTTCAGTTAATCATGTGGAGCCTGATAAGAGGTTTCAATGGAAGGTTTTGCCTCAGGGCATGGCAAATAGCCCCACCATCTGTCAGTTATATGTTCAAGAAGCTTTGAGACCTTTGAGGCGACAATTTCCTTCCCTGATTTTGATTCACTATATGGATGATGTCCTTTTGTGCCATAAAGATTTGACAGTTTTGCAAAGGGCCTATCCTTTATTACAGTCCCTCTTGTCACACTGGGGCCTACAGATCACCACTGACAAAGTTCAGATTTCTGATACGGGACATTTTTTGGGGTCGATTATCCTCCCTGATAAGATTGTCCCACAAAAGGTAGAGATAAGAAGGGACCACTTAAGAACCCTTAATGACTTTCAGAAATTATTAGGAGATATTAACTGGCTCAGGCCTTTTTTAAAGATTCCCTCCACAGTCCTGAAGCCACTGTTTGACATCCTTGAGGGTGACAGCCACCTGACCTCTCCAAGGTCCCTCAATTCTCCAGCAAAACAGGCCTTGCAGCTAGTAGAGCAGGCCATACAGGAAGCCCAACTGACACGCCTTGATGATACATTGCCTTTTTCCTTGTGCCTTTTTAAGACAAAGGGATTGCCTACTGCCGTGCTGTGGCAAAATGGCCCACTCTTATGGATCCACCCTAATGCTTCACCAGGAAAAATCATTGACTGGTATCCCGATGCCGTGGCACGACTTGCCTTGCGGGGACTTAAGGCCTCCCTCACTCACTTTGGGAGACATCCAGAAGTGCTAATAGTCCCGTACACTTTGCCTCAGGTCCAGACCCTGACGGCTGCCTCCAATGAATGGGCCATATTGATAACCTCATTTCCGGGACAGATAGACAATCATTATCCCCGGCACCCTATTTTGCAGTTTGCCTTATCCCAAGCTGTGGTTTTCCCTCGCGTGACATCCCCTGTGCCCTTATCAAATGGCTTGGTAGTTTATACTGATGGCTCCAAGACGGGGATCGGAGCCTATGTGATTGGCACTCAGGTTGTCTCAAAAGAGTATAATGAAACCTCCCCCCAGGTTGTTGAATGTTTGGTGGTTCTGGACGTATTACAGAACTTTTCTGACCCTGTAAATATTGTTTCTGATTCTAGTTATGTAGTCAATGCAGTTAATCACCTTGAGCTTGCTGGAATTATTAAGCCCTCCAGTAAAGTGGCTTCCATCTTTCATAAAATCCAAACTTGCTTGTTAGCCAGGCGGCACCCGTTTTATATAACTCATATACGGGCACACTCAGGTCTCCCTGGCCCTATGGCACAGGGGAATGACCTGGCTGACAAAGCTACAAAAATGATTGCAGTTGCCATGTCTTCCAATTTGGAAACCGCCAAGACCTTCCACGAGCGGTTTCATGTGACGGCTGAGACACTACGCGGTCGATTTTCCCTGACTAGAAAAGAGGCTAGAGAAATAGTTACCCAATGTCACAATTGTTGTCAATTTTTACCTATACCTCATGTGGGGATCAACCCAAGAGGCATCAGACCGTTACAGGTCTGGCAAATGGATGTTACCCATGTCACCTCTTTTGGGAAACTCCAGTATTTACATGTTTCCATTGATACCTGCTCTGGTGATTTGCACGCTACTCCCCTACCGGGAGAGAAGGCTTCCCATGTAATTCAGCACTGTCTCGAGGCCTGGAGTGCCTGGGGCAAACCCAGGGTCCTTAAAACAGACAATGGGCCAGCCTACACTTCTCAAAAATTCAAGCAGTTCTGCCATCAGATGGATGTAACCCACTTGACTGGCCTGCCCTATAACCCTCAAGGGCAAGGCATCGTGGAACGTGCCCACCACACCTTAAAGTCTTACTTAATAAAACAAAAAGGGGGAATGATGAAGGACCTCCCTTCAGTGCCGAGGACTATGATTTCTATGGCACTATTTACTTTAAATTTTCTAAACCTAGATGAACAAGGACAAACAGCGACCGAGCGTCACTGCTCAGAGCCAGATAGACCAAGAGAAATGGTAAAATGGAAAGATGTGTTATCTAATGAATGGAAAGGACCGGATCCTATTCTTATAAGATCCAGGGGAGCTGTATGTGTTTTTCCACAGAAAGAAGAGAATCCCTTTTGGATCCCTGAAAGGCTCACCAGGAGGGTGATAGAACAAAGAAATGAGGTGGAATGCCCAGCAGAACCAAAAGGTCCGACTGCCCTGCCTGATCCTGCTGATGATGGCGAGCACCCCGATGGCTCGAGAAGAACTGCGTTGGGGAATTATGTTCACCTTCCCACTGCCGATGCCGGTGATGCATGATGCACAGGTGTTCCCTCGGTTTTTTGCGGCTAACAAAAGTTTGGGCTTGGCCTATTTACCCAAGGAAACACAATTAGAGTGAGTGAGAGAGAATAAGACCCTTGCTCTCGAGGGGAGCTTGTGCTTTTCCTTATACTCCAGAAAGGGCCCCAATCCGCCCTGTGTCATCATGCACAATCAGTCTTCTGCCTGGCTCAGGGAGGCGGCTTGGGAGAGAACCAAGCTGGTGGCGAATGCCACCGTCTTGTATGGGTGGTGGCCCATCGGTGGTTCCGAGCCAGTTGTTTACCCACCCCTACAGCCAAAAATGGCACCTTTCTGTAAGGGAAGGGATGCTGCTAGATCTCTCTTACCTTGGACGGGATGTCAAGGTTAATGGCACGGCCTTCTCCTTCTCTCCTGACTTAGGGTCGGGGAGGAATTTCACCTCCATCGACCCCATCAAAGCTGATGGAAACCCGTTTGATCAGTGGCTCCTTTGTGGGGCCAATGGCAGCTGTACTGACCTTACACCAATGGTAATGTTACAGGGAGGAGGGAGTGAATTGGGCCAGATGTCTTTTGGCTTGAACGGTTCCCTGAACTCGGGCTCCTTTTCCTGGAAGGCCAGCGAGGTCAGTTATCACTCATTTATCAGAGAGGGTTTCGACCCTGTTCCAGTTTGTGTTTGGCCGCCTTTTATGTGGTTAGTTAGTAATGTGAGTTTGAATGATAGCATATTAGATTGTAATTTTGCCTCTTGCTATTATACCTTGTGCTGGAATGCCACAGAGTTTCCCCTGGCTGTTGTTGTGCGCATGCCAAGATAGGCGCCCGTGCCTGTAGCTACCTCTGGCACTCTTTCTATATTCAGGCAGAAAAGAGACTTTGGTATCTCTGCCATTATCATAGGCGTGGTGGCAGCGGCTGCGGTTACAGGGGCCATCACTGCGTCGGCCCTTGCGCTCTCTGGAACGATGCAGACCGCCAATACCATTAATGAGTTGTCTGCAGCTGCCACCTTAGCTCTAGACAGACAGGTATCCGCCAATACTCAAGTCCAGGGGGGCCTAATGCTGGTTAACCAGCGCATTGATCTTATTCAAGAACAACTGGATGTCCTTTGGCAGCTAGCCCAATTGGGCTGTGAACAAAAGTTGCCAGGACTCTGTGTTACTTCCATACAATATGACAGATTTACAAAAGCAGCTAACCTGTCTAAAAGTCTTTCACAGTATATGTTACAGAATTGGACCCTTAAATTTGATGAAACCTTGCGAGAACTGCGGACAGCAATTATTCAGATCAACTCCACCCGTCTTGACCTGTCCTTGACAGAGGGCCTCTCTTCATGGATTTCCTCGGCAATTTCTTATTTCAAGGAATGGGTGGGGGTGAGATTGTTTGGAGCAGCGCTCTGCTGTGGGTTGGTGTTGCTCCTATGGCTCATCTGCAAACTCAGGGCCCAGACTAAAAGAGACAAGGTGGTCATTGCGCAGGCGCTTGTTGCCTTAGAACAAGGAGCCTCGGCCGGTGTTTGGCTGTCCATGCTTAAACAATAGAAGTAGGTCGCCAGCCAGACAGTTCTTGCACACCCGCGAGTCTAGTCTAATTGCACTGGGTAGAGTGTTTGGCCTGAGCAGCTCTTGAGGGATATCGAGCAAAGCATCGCACAAGGCGGTCATCATTGTGGGCCGCCTTGGGAGATATGTCATCTACATGAGGGTTGAGTGCCCTGGTTTCCCTCCCTCTAAAAAACGGCACTGGGCGGGTCAGGAAGACCTCGGGCACGCATGAGCTTAGGGGTCTTCTCCTGTACAAGGCCCAACCTTTTGGTCAGGGGATTTGACCTCTGTCTCCGCCCTCTTAAGAGTGTCCTACTTTGCTTACAGAAATGAAAAGGGGGAGATGTGGGGAGCCGCCCGAGTCGCACCCACATTCGCCATTACAAGATGGCGCCTACATCCGGCCGAGGACAAGTTGTAAACAGGCTAGTGCGCATGTACCTGGTAATTTTCCACCTCAGAGTCTCAGCCTCTCTCATGGTGTCATCTGGCCTGATGTGCGGGGAGCCAATGGGGAAGCTCCACGTCCCAGGCGAGCACTGTGACCTATATAAGGGACGGGCGTTCTGTTGTTCGGGGTCTCCACTCTTGGCAAGCTTATGCTCTCCCTCTCAAGATGCATTAAAGCTTAACTGCAGAAGGATCCTTTGTGTGCTGCGTCATTCTTGCTGGCGAGACGGTAGCGCGCGGGACATCGAGATGCTAGAGGCAGGAGTAGGTGAGTAGATAGAGGAGTAGACTCATAGAAGCAAAGGGGAAAGATGTAAAGGGGGATTGGTGGATTGGTGGAGGGGTAACCAGAAGAGGGATATCATTTAAAATGTAAACAAACAAAATGATTAATTAAAAAAAGAAAAAAGAAGAGGATTTCTGATCTTAGGAACACAAAATATATTTTCTTACAAGAGAACCAGGAAGAAAAGACATTTAGATCCAGGAAGCAGTGTTTCCAAAATCATGAAATATGGCCCAGAGGATGATGGACTCCATCTATATGACTGCTAGAGACAGCAAGCCCAAAGCCCAAAGAGGTATAACTTAAACTTACCAGTCATGAAAACATCTCTAAAAATACACAGAAGATTCTAGTGAGAGAAAGAGCTTTTGATACTGTGTCTCTCACAGTCAAGGTATCAACACACAATTTAAAAAAATGCAGTCAAATTCTGTTTTGTAAAACCCTTTCTAGGGATAGGCAATGATGGTCATGGGAGGCAGCTAATGATGAGGAGGCAAAGAAACTTCTTAGAAATCTAAGTGGGTACCACTGGAAATGCACAAGAGCAAACAGGATTGGTGTTAGTTAAATATGATCAATAAACTGGACTATAGGGTGTGGCACCTATCAAAGACAGTCTGAGTCCCATCAAACCTTCCTTCTAGTGGGTAGAGATTAACCAGAATGAGAGTGTCCATTTGAAAAGGGAATGTAAAAACAATGACTTCGTGAAATTCGCAGACAAATGGATGGAACTTGAAAATATCATTCTGAGCGAGGTAACGTAGTCACAAAAGAATGAACATGGTATGTACTCACTGATAAGTGGTTATTAGCCCAAAAGTTTGAAATACCCAAGAGTCACTTCACAGCAACCCTAGGGCTGAGTATGAGGTCCCAAATGGAGGACTTGGAGAAGGGACTGAAGGAGCTGAGGGAGTTTGCAGCCCTACAAAGGGAGCAACAGTGGCAACTGGCCTGAACCCTCGATGGTCCTGGAGACCCTAGGGCCTGAGGATGTTATATCCTCTAGTATAGGAGAATGCCAAGGAAGGATGACGAGAGTGGGTGGGAGGGTGGGTGGGGGAATACCCCCATAGTGGCAGGGGGAGGTGGAGGGAAAGGGGTGGTTCCAAAGAGGAGATCTGGAAAGGGGGAAACATTTGAAATGTAAATAAAGTATGAAAAAAAAAAGAAAAGTGAATGAGGATGTAATAAAACATCATGAACAGTCAAGGAGTTGCATGAAGAAAGATCCCATGGGTCTGTGGGAATAAACAGCAAGAGAAGGGGCTACAACAAGAAGAACATGATAGACACCAAAGAAACAACTACTATGATGATGGTTTACAATTGTTTTGTTGTTGCTGCTGTTGTTCTAACTTATACATCATTTCCTTTTAGTGAAAAAATACAGACGTAAAAAGTATCCACATCAGTGGATTGACTATGAACGTGATACATAGATATATAAAGTATGGATCAATTTGAACTTCTCAATATTTTATCACCATTTTATGGTACAAACTTTATAATTCCTTTCTTCTTATTTCTCTGGTACATATGGAATATTCAGTATTATTATTGTTATTGCTAATTATTACCTATAGGCTTCCTGTTTTGTAATTCTCTCTCTCCCTCTCTCTCAATCTTTCTCAAGCTCTCCCCCTCAACCCAAAACACACCCAGGTTCCATCAACCATAAGACTCCCAACTGAAGATGAACATTTCTTTTGTAGCAAAACAAGTATGATATGATTGAAAGATGTCCTGTGGGAGAAATGATGAAAAAACTATGACTGACATGTGCAGTGTCCTTAGAGTGGTAGAGATAGAACGCACCTGGGACAGTATTGATTTCTCAAATTAATTTATTAATTAAATAATAAGCAAACAAATAAATATCCAGTGTACAAATCCCAGAGTTCAATTTCCAGCACCACACAAAAATACCTTAGTAATAGAGATATGAAGTATAGGCAATTCTTTCAGAAAGTCTCACAATATGGCAAGGTGTTAGTCTGTGTTCTGATTCTCCTCTGCTTTCTCCAAGATTCTGACTCTGCTGATTTTACTTCATTTACTCTCATCAGCACATCCTGATGGGAGGAGCACTGATACCTCTTTGTCTTCTTGCTGTTGAGCCTTGTCTTGTGACTGGCTTTTAACAAGTGAATGTGTGTAGAATGGAAGGTGGTAGCTATGACTGGAACTTTAGCCAAGGAAGATTTTGTTTTTAATATAAGCCTGGTTTAAGTGCTCAGAAGAAAGAACCAGTGGGAAGGGAAAGTTTAAAGTCACTGAAGAGATTGGCTAATCCATGAAGCAAGAATCTAAAGAAAATAGATGAGAAATGACTCCCAAAGCAAGTAAGAAGGACTTCACTTTTAGACAAAGGCCACCCTCCTATTAACCAGAAGGAAACAGGAAGAGCAGGAAGAGGAAAGGAAGTGGTATTTTGGAATATGGAAAACAGACCTTTTAAAAAAAAAATGTTGATCCAAATAGCATAGAAAAACGCAAAAACAAATCAACCAGCAGCATTTAAGATCAAATTGAGGTTGGCACTCATTTGTTTAATGTGATAGTAATATTCATGCTTGTATAGATCTCCTTCTACCCCAGTCAGGCTCAAGACACAGATGCGCAAGTGTAAGAGGCAAGGCTTGGGTCCACCAGTCACACAAGGTATGAACTAACAAGGGAGAGACTGGTGACATTGGTCAGAAGTGCTGGCAGCTACTTCTAACTGACAGCAGCTAATTACAACTATTCTAGTTTTGAACTTCAGATGCAACAGGAAGAGACTGGGATTGAGACCAGTCTGGGTTACAAATGAGACTCTGTCTCAAGAAAATCAAATAATAAACAAGTAAGGACAAGTTTAATCAGCTTTTTCCACTGGATGTTCCCTTTAAGCCTCTGTTAAAACCCATTCAGTTTAATCTTAAAATTGCCTGGAGTAACAACTTCAATTGCTGGTAAAAACTTGTTCTCAGAGAGGGCTCCTAATTTTTACTCTAACCTGAACCAAGACTGCTAGCCATGTAGGCATTTAAAGTGAAGTTTCTTTTATATCATCCCTTTTCTTCCTCCTCCTTCTCATCCATCTTTCTTGTGTAAGTGACCTTGTCTAAAAAAATAGATACAAGAGACAAAACTCTGAGGTCACTGTAAACTCCATGCTCTGATAAGATTCATGCGGAAGTTAGGTGATAATGCCAGGAAGCCTCTAGTGGTAGCCAGCAGCTTTATCCCATGGCCTCAGAATACCTCCCATTGATTCTTCAGCAATGGTGCCTTATAGATGCATGCAGTGAGGCAAAATACCTGACCCCCTGCAAGCCCAGTCTCTCATGCCATAAGGCTTTTCCATTGATGATGCTCCACTATGCAGACATTAGCTAAAAGACTTCCCAAATCAATCGGGCAATTTGCTAATAATCTGACCCCTCAACTTCCCAATCTCTTCTATTCTATGAATATTTATGTCACAACATTTACCCAGGATAAAAAAAACAAAACCTGGCATCTGTCCTGCTTTGCTGTCCATGTCATTTTGGACATACTTCTCTTAGTCACATTAATCAAAGATGGGACCATAACAACTGGCTGCTCCAGTTTTCAGCCCTTCCTTCTTTCCTGATAACAGGGATAAAAGTAGATGTGTTGGAAGATCAGAAATAACACTAGACTTGCATGTACAGATTGATTCCTATAGATTCCTTCTTCCTAGACCCCAGAGGTAGTGTCAACATTGTTTGAGGCTACTGTACACACCTAGATAATTCAAGAGTGGAGGTCCAGTACTGGTTATCATGGGACAAAGAGAGCTTGGATCCTCCACTTACCTTCCTTTTCCCATTGTCAACATTCAGGTGCTCAAACATTGGTATCTCCATGCTCTTTGCACCATCTTCTTCCTAAACCACTGTGAACATTCTTCATGGCTATACATCAAGTGCATCCTGATGTCAAAGTCTTCAGGCGTTACTCTGAAAACAAAGGATCTTCTTGGGTTGGCACTGACATCTGCCTTTTCTCTTAAGTTAGCTAGACTGTGTTGATCTCTTTACACCCAAGTTATTTCTACCTCAGTGACTAAAGTCTTTATCATCTTCCCTTCCATGGTATTTCTGTTTAGCTACCTACTGTTTAAAGAATATTTTCTGTACCTGGAAGCATTATACAGACAAAAGAAAGTATTTGTTGTTTTGTTTGCAATGTATGTCTTGTGGGGAAATCCTGGAAATCCCCAGCCTATCAAGTGGGAGTATAGGTGCACTTTCTGTTGCCTACTTACCTGGTTACACTCTAGGCTACAACTGTCATGCCTAAGTTACAAGCTTCAGTCTATTTGAAGTAGGGTGGTGTCTGCTTATGATTGAACTCCTACTAGCTGACAGAATGTTTGACATGCTTGGTGAATGAATGTTTAATGTCTGTAACTGCCTATGAAGTGGCAGAAGTAGACTTCACCCTAAATCTTTAACGCCATTTCCTGGAGTCAGTTTCTTTATCTATAAAATGGCAAACAGTTTTCATACATCAAGTAGAACTTCTGCATTCAACCTCTACTTGCTCGCTGAGATTTTCTCGTAACAAGTAAAGTATCTGTGTCCTCCAGATAAATGATGACTATGCAGGCTAAAATACTGAGGTTATAAAACATTTATTACAGCTCCTCGTGTACACTAGGCTGTAAATAATGTTTAGGAGAGGAATGAAAGAGAAGACAGAACAACAGTTACCCAGAAGACTAGATATATAAAATAAGAAAGATGTACAGAGACTAATGGTTATGCTCATTACCTATTCTTTCTCTATTAGGTTGTTATAGACCATTAAGCTGACTGTGGCTGTGTATAGCAAAGGATAATTTTCCAGTCTCCTTTTATATAACTATTGTGCAATTTGGTTGTAACATCTAAGAAACTACAGGTTTGTGAGGCAGCTTCTTGGAATCTCCCATAGGAACCATCTGGACCACATCTTTAGCTAATCCTTCACACTTGCCTTCATGTTGCCACATGGAAAGGATGTCACCTTCTTGTACTACATCTTTTTATTGACAAAGAAGTGAACTGTAAAGATACTGGGCCTCACTAACTACACATCTCGGTGAAACAGATAAACACCTTTATCAAATCTACATTGCATACCACCATGTAGTCATGTTGAAATCAAATAAACTTTCAACTTGTTTGTGAGTCACAAGCAAACTAATTCCTAAATAATAGAGAGCTCAAGAATAAAGAAATCTGGACAACTTGAGCTACTGAAGGCATTACATACTTTGCAGGATACAGTAAAATCAAGACAGAACTAGACTGGAAACTCCATCTCTGTATGTTCATAGTATCAGAAGGACTTTTTCTAGGGAGGAAATCCATCAGTGATCACACTCAACTATATATCATACATGCTACAACACCATGGGAGTGATTAGCTACTTGATACAATAAGATCAATCAAAAGCTTGTGAGTTGGAAGGGCGTGGGGAAACACAGAAATTGCTTTTCTATTTGAATATAGTGTAAGATTTCTTCATAGATATTTATGTTTATACTCATAGGTTAGTGTGGTTCTCAGTCTGGAGCAAAGTATATCCTCTTTTAGAGGGTGATGGTTAATACAGAAAATTGTGTCTGAGAATAAGTGATTCATAAGACTGTAGTCTCATATACAAACACAGATACACAGAGAGAGAGAGAGAGAGAGAGAGAGAGAGAGACCCACAGAGGGACCTAGAATATAAGATCCAGAAGACAGAAAAGGATGCCATTAAATGCTACCATCATCTAGATATGACTGTGTCATTGTGACCATGAACACAGAACAACTATGGTTCTTGGCACCAGACTGGACACTCCACATTGGACAGAAGAGGCACCCATAAGGATACACTTCTTCATAGGGAGCTAGTGATGGTTAATGGCTGCTGAAGAGCTATTTCTCTAATGATGTATCCACTGGAAGACTAGGAGGGAAGATGGGTTTTAGATGAAAAGGGTTATCAGGAACTAATGGGAAATACATATGATCACAATGTACTGTATCTACATATAAACTGCCAGAGGAAAAGAGAACCTGCTGGAGATTGCTGCCAATGTCACAACATTGAGATGATGCGTGCATTTATAATAGGAAGACTCTGGCTTTCTACAAAAATCTAAAATACAGGAAAGATGAACATTTTATAACTTAATTCACTGGGTATAGTGGTGAATGTCTTTAAACCAACCATTTGGGAGGGAGAAGTAGGTGGATCTTTGTGAGTTGGAAGACAGTCTGGTCTACATAGTAAGTTCTAGGCCAGCTAGGGTCACATAGAAAAACACTGAACAAAACAAATAAACAAACAAACAAAAACTGATAGCAACAAAAAATAGAAATGTAGGCAGAAACGTGTGACTTATGAAAGAAAGTAGACAGCAACATAAGCATAAACTATGTCTTCTAGGACCAGGTAGTTTGCAGACATGAAACCTCCAGAAACCAGAACTGCCTGCCTCACGGGGACATTCATTGCCCCATCAGAGAAGAGAAGGGCTATCTGAATAGTACTTGCTTCTTTTCCTAAATTAGTCATGGAGAAACTCTAGCAGAGGAAAAGGAGGAATTGTAATAGTTTCTACTGTAAGTACCTAGTACTGGATGAAGCACTGGGGAAACTGAAATTGACTTTGGAAGGATGACTGGCGGGCAAGCCAGAGAGAAGCCCTTTGCTTCTTCTGCCTTATCTCTCCCAAGCCTTGCCTGAGGACAAGCTCTGCCTGACACTTCATGGAAGAAATTGGTCTCAGCACTGGCTTCTAGGTTACACCAGCTTAGTGGAAATAAGTTTCATGCTCAGAATACTAAAGAACAAAAGCAGGGCCGATCGGGACCCATTCCTTCTCAATCTCCCCTCTTCAGAAACCTGCATCACCTCTTACCAAGATGGTTTCTCTCTAAAGGCATAAAAGTTTTAGCCAAAGAAAACTGCCAATGTGGTAAGCTATATAGTATCTAAAGAACAGTATTCTGTGGTTTGTATGTATCTTCCAAAGTCCCAAAGCAACAGAATAAAATAGGTCACAAAGGTCCTGCCATTGAGAATGGATTAATGTCATTGCTGTAGGAATGAGAAAATCATCCCCAGTCAGTCTTTTCTCAACTCAAATCCAGCCCCTACTTTTCTCACTCTCCCTTGCCTTCCTGCCTTCTACCATGAGATGATACCATAGACAGAGAAAACAAGATATTTCAAGTCAAATCCAAATTTAAACAATACCTATCCACAAATCAAGCACTACAGAAAATACTAGAAGGAAAACTCTAACCCAAGGAGGATAACTACATCCAAGAAAACACAGAAATAAGTAATTCAGTACCAGTAAAAACAAGAGAAGCGCATGCGCACACACACACACACCACAAACATCAAAATAACATAAATTAACCATGGTTGGTCATTAATCTCTCAACATCAATGGACTCAATTCCCAAATAAAAAGATACAGACTAATAGTAGATATGAAAACATGATCCATTATTCTGCTGCGTAGAAGAAACACACCTCAGCAATAAAAATAGATATTACCTCAGAGGAAAGTGCTAGACAAAAAAGTTTTCCAAGCAAACAGACATAAAAAGCAAGCTGTAGTAGGCATTCTAATATCTAATAAAATAGACTTCCAACTAAAATTAATCTAAAGAGATAGGGAAAGACACTTCATAATCATCAAAGAAAAGATATACCAAAATGATATATCAATTCTGAACATCTATGCCCCAAACACAAGGGCATCCACATTTGTAAAAGAAACATCACTAAAGCATAAATTGTACATCAAAACCCTGTACATTATTACTAGGAAACTTCAACAACCCACTCTCACCAATTCACAGGTTGCCCAGAAAAAAGCTAGGCAGAGAAATAATGAAATTAACCTACACTATGAACCCAATGGACCTAACAAACAACTACAGAATATTTCACCCCCAAATACAAAAGAATATACCCTCTTTTCAGCACCTCACAGATTCTTCTCCAAAATGACCATATAGTTTGTCACAATGCAAGGCTCAACAGATACAAGAAAATTGAAATAGTGCCTTGTATCTTATCAGACCACCATGGATTAAAGCTGGATTTCAACAACAACAGAAAGCCTACACACTCATAGAAACTGATCGACTCTCTACTCAATGATCTCTGGGTCAGGGAAGAAATAAAGAAAGAAATTAAAGACTTTCTAGAATTCAATGAAAATTAATACACAACATGCTCAAATTTATGGGACACAATGAAAGCAGTGCAAAGAGGAAAGTTCAGAGTACTACGTGCCTCCATAAAGAAATTAAAAATTTCTCATATTTGCAATTTAAAAGAACACCTGAAAGCTCTAGGAAAAAAAGCAAACACTCAGAAGAGGACTAGAAGGCAGGAAATAATCAAAATCAGGACTGAAATCAAGCAATCAGAAAAAAGGAAAGCAGTACAAAGAATCAACGAAACCAAGAGCTAGTTCTTTGAGAAAATCAACAAGATAGACAATTCCTTTGGTTTTTTGTTTGTTTGTTTGTTTGTTTTTTATATACTTTTTTTTCATACTTTATTTACATTTCAAATGTTTCTCCCTTTCTAGATCTCCCCTTTGGAACCTCCCCATTCCCTCCCCCCTCCCCCTGCCACTGTGGGGGTATTCCCCCACTCACCCACCCATCCACTCTCATCTTCCCTCCTTGACATTCTACTATACTGGGAGATATAACACCTTCAGGCCCAAGGGCTTCTGCTCCCCCTGATGGCTAACAAGACCCTCCTCTGCCGCATATGTGGCCAGCACCATGGGATTCTTTGGTTGGTGATTCAGTCTCCAGGAGTATTGAGGGGTCAGGCCAGTTGCCACTGTTGCTCCCTCCCTGGGGCTGCAAACTTCCTCAGCTCCTTCAGTCCCTTCTCCAAGTCCTCCATCTGGGACCTCACACTCCGCCCTACGTTTGCTGTGATGTGACTCTTGGGTATTTTGAACTTTTGGGCTAATAACCACTTATCAGTGAGTACATACCATGTTCATTCTTTTGTGACTTACGTTAACTTGCTCAGGATGATATTTTCAAGTTCCATCCATTTGCCTGCGAATTTCATGAAGTCATTGTTTTTAATAGCTGAGTAGTATTTCATTGTGTAAATGTACCACATTTTCTGTATCCATTCCTCTGTTGAGGGACATCTGGGTTGTTTCCAGTTTCTGGCTACTATAAATATGGCTGCTATGAACATAGTAGAGACAATTCCTTTGTTAAGCTAACCAAAAGATACAGAGACAGTATCACATAAACAAAATCAGAAAAGAAAAGAGAGGCATAACAACACACAATGAAGAAACTCACAAAATCATTAGGTCTTACTTCAAAAGTCTGTACTCCACAAAATTGGAAAATCTTAATGAAATGGGTGATTTTCTAGAAAGATAGCACTTCCCAAAGTTAAATCAAGATCAGGTAAACATTCAAACAGCTCTGTAACAACTAAAGAAGTAGAAGCGGGGGTGGGGGTGGGGGGAGGGAACGATAGCCAGATAGTTTTAGTGCAGAATTCTACCAGACTTTCCAAAAAGAGCTAATACCAATACTCCTCAAACAAAATATAAACAGAAGGAACAATAGAAACTCATTTAATGAAGCCATAGTCACCCTGATAAGTAAACCACACAAAGATTCAACAGAGTTAGAGGATACACCAATTTCTCTTACAAACTATGATGCAAAGCCTACTCAATAAAATACAAACCAAATCCAGAAACACATCAAAACCATATCTACCATAATCATGTAGTTCATCCCAGGCATACAGGGATGGTTAAATATATGAAAACCCATCAATGTAATCCACCATATAAACACTCAGAAAAAAGAAACATTACATGGTCATCTTATTAGATGCTGAACAAACCTTTGACAAAATCCAACATCCCATTATGTCAAAAGTCTTAGAGAGATTGGGGATATAAGGCACAAACCTAAACATAATAAAAGCAATATAAAGCAAGCCAATAGGCAACATCAAATTAAATGGAGAAAAACTTAAATAAATTCCACTAAAATCAGGAACAAGACAAGGCTGTGCACCATCTATTCAATATAGTGCTTGAAGTTTTAGCTAGCGCATATGACAACTAAAGGAGTAAAGGGAATATAAATTGGAAAGGAAGAAGTCAAAGTATCACTATTTTCAGACTATGTAATAGTATTCATTGATAAGCAACCCCAAAAATTCTACCAGAGAACTCCTACAGCTGATAAACACCTTCAGCAAAGTGGCTGGATACAAAAATAACTCAGATAAATCAGTAGCCTTCCTTTATACAAATGATAAGTGGGATGAGAAAGAAATTAGGGAAAGAACACCCTTTACAATAGCCACAAATAATATAAAATATCTTGGTGTACCTCTAACCAAGCAAGCAAAAGATCTGTATGACAAGTATGTCAAGTCACTGAAGAAAGAAATTGAAGAATACCTCAGAAGATGGCAAGATCTCCTATGCTCATGAATAGGTAGAATTAACATAGCAAAAATGGCCATCCTATCAAAAGCAATTTGCAGATTCAATGTAATTCCCATCAAAATCCCAACACAACTCTTTACAGACCTTGATGAAGCAATTCTAACTTCAAATGGAATATCATAAAACCCAGGGTAGCTAAAACAATCCTGTGTAATAAAAGAACTTCTGGAAATATCACCATCCCTGACCTCAATGTGTACTACAAGCAATAGTAATAGAAACAGCATGGCATTGGTATAGGAACACACAAACTGATTACTGGAATTGAATCAAAGACCCAGAAATAGACCCACACACCTATGGACACTTGAGTTTTGACAAAGAGTGCAAAACCATACAGAGAAAAAAAAAAGCATCTTCAAAAAATGATGCTAGTCTAACTGGATGTCTGAATGTAGAAGAATGCAAATAGATCCATATCTGTCATTTTGCACAAAACTTATGTCCAAGTGGATCAAGAACTTCAAAATAAAACCAGGGACACTAAATTTAATAGAACATGAAATAAGAAATAGCCTTGAATTTATTGGTACAGGAGACAACTTCCTGAACAGCACACTAGTGGCTCAAGCTCTAAGATCAACAATCGATAAATGGGACCTCATAAAACTGCAAAGCTTCTGTCAGGCAAAGGACACCGTCAATATGACAAATCTGCATCCCATAGATTGGAAAAGGATCTTCACCAACCCTACATCTAACAGAGAGCTAATATCCAAAATTTATAAAGAACTCAAGAAGTTAGATACCAAGGAGCTGAAGGAGTTCGCAGCTCCATAGGAAGAACAGCAACATCAACCAACCAGACGCCCCAGAGCTCCCAGAGACTAAACCACTAACCAAAGAGTACAAATGGAGTGACCCATGGCTCCAACTGCATATGTAGCAGAGGATGGCCTTGTCAGGCATCAGTGGAAGGGAGACCCTTTGTCTTGTGAAGGCTCGATGGCCCAAAGTTGGGGAATGCTAGGACAGTAAGGCAGGAGTGGGTGGGTGGGCAGGGGAGAACCTCATAGAAGCAGGGGGAGGGGTGGGATAGAGGGTTTGTGGAGGGAAACCCTGGAAAGGGGATAACATTTGAAATGTAAATAAATAAAATAACCAAGAAAAAAGAAGTTAGACAACTACAACCCAAATGACCCAATTAAAAATGACATACAGAAGTAAACCGAATTCTCAACAGAGGACTCTCAAATGGCTGAGAAGCACTTAAAGAAATGTTCAAAGTCATCAGAGAAATGCAAATTAAAATGACTCTGAGTTCCATCTTATACCTATCAGAATGGCTAAGAACAAACACTCAAGAGATAGAACATGCTGGTGAGGATGTAGAGCAAGGTGGGAGTAAAATCTTGTACAACAACCATTTTGGAAATCAATTGGCTGTTTCTCAGAAAACTGGAAATGGTTCTACCTCAAGACCCAGCTATACCACTCCTGAGGATATACCCAAAAGATGCCTCACTATACCCCAAGGATACTTGTTCAACTATATTCATAGCAGTTTTACTCGTTATAGCCAGAAACTGGAAACAACCTAGATGTTCCTCAACTGAAAAATAAATAAAGATAATGTGGTACATCTACACAATGGAATACTACTCAGCTATTAAAATGAAGACATCATGAATTTTGCAGGCAAATGGATGGAACTTGAGAATATCATCCTGAGTAAGGTAACCCAGACCCAAAAGGACATGCATGGTATATACTCACTTATAAGTGGATATGAGCCATAAAATACAAGATACCTATGCTACACTCCACAGACCCAAAGAAGCTAAACAAGAAGGAAGTACCAAGCGAAGATGCTTGAGTCTCACTTAGAAGGGAAAATAAAATAGTCGTAGGAGTCAGATGGAGGGAGGGAACTTGGTGGGAGAGGGAATGGGGAGGAGAATGGAGGGGGGATTCAGGATCAGATGTGAGGAAAGACTAGACAGATGGCTAGATAGTCATGAGAATGAATGATATCTGTAACTGTTGGGTATGGGAGGGTGGGGGCTATCTGAAGAACATGGCAAAGATATGGAATTGGGAAGACTCCCAAGAATCAATGGGGGTGATCTTAGTTGAGACTCACAGCAGCAGAGACAAGAAAGAGGCCACTTCCTGTAGCCAGGCAGGAACCCCAGTGGGACAATAAGGATGCTAACCCACCCACAAAACTTTCAAGCCAAATTTATCCTTTCTATAAAAATTCCAGGGAGAGGAGTGAAACAGAGACTGTGGAAATGGTTAAGCAATAACCAGACCAACTAGAGACCCATCCCATCCTAAGGATCAATCCCTGATACTACTAATAATACTTTGTTATGTTTGCATACAGGAGTCCTCTGAGAAGCTCCACCCACCAGATGAGTTGGATGGATGCAGAGACTCACAGCCAAACATTGGATGGAGCTTGGCAACATTTATGGAAGAGTTGTGGGAAGGAATGAAGTCCCCAAAGGGAATAGGAATTCTACAGGAAGACCAACACAGTCAACTAATATGGACCCTTGGGTGCTCTCAGAGACTGAACCACCAACCAAAGAGGGCTGGACTTACTCCCCACACACACACATATGTAGCAGATATGTAGCTTGGTCTACATGTGGGTATCCAAAACTAGAGCAGTGGCTATCCCTAAAACTGTTGTCTGTCTATGGAATATGTTCTTCTAGCTGGGCTGCCTTATTTGGCCTCAGTGAGAGAGGATGTGCCTAGACCCATACCTACCTACTTGATGTGCCAGGGTTGAGGGATACCTGGGGGGGGGGGGCTCCACCCTCTCAGAGGAGAGGGGGAAGGGAAAATGGGGAAAGGGACTGTGGTAAGGGGTTCAGCGATCAGGATACAAAGTAAATAAATAAATTTTAAAAAATACTGAGATATAATTTTGTACTGTATCAACCTTGTAAACAGAGAATCATTAAAACCAAAGACAAGACAAGACATGGATTTGAACAAGTGTTTAAAATGCTATTTGAGATAAATATGAGTCATAAGATAGGGAAACTATCAAAGAAAATGTCTTCCTATGAAAAGCGAGAACAGAAAGAATGAAAAAGAGAAATGTGACAATAAAAAATGTAAAGTAATATGACAATTAGCAAATTTTCAAAAGTTAACATGTGGGGCCTGTGACATGGCTCAGGTAGGTAAAAATACCTGCCTCTGATCTGATGACCTGAGTTCAATCCCCAGTAACCATGTGGTGGAAAGAGAACTGACTCCTGCAAGCTGTCCTCTGACCTCCACATGTGTGTTTATTAAATGCGCATGTGCTCACTCATATGTATATAAAAACTTCAAAAGTTTTAAAAACCTGAAAGTTAACATTGAAAATCAAAACTTAAAATATTAAAAAATAAATTTGAAAGTTTAAATCTATGTTAAAATATATGGTGAATCCTAATAAGATTCATTCACCAACCCAGAAACAGAAAGTCACATCTTGAATTGAAAAAGAATCTATCACTGGACTGGGGATGTAGCTCAGATGGTAGGTGCTTGGCTAGCATGCACAAATACCTGGGTTTGATGTCATTTGGGTATGACCCAAAACATGCACAACACCTGCAACCCCAGTACTCTGGTGGTGGGAGCATGGGAGCTAGAAGTTCAAGCCAACCTGAGCTATATAAGAAAACCAGGGCTGGGGAGTTGGGAATACAGGTCAATGGTAGAGAACTCCTCCTGCATACTTACAGCCCTAAATTAAATTCTCAAGAAAAAAATCCCTTTTACCAGTCACAGTGGTGCAAGCTTATGATCCCCATACTCAGGAAGCAGAGACTGGAAAAAAACAGAAGTTTAAGGCCAACCTGGTCTACACAGTGAGTTTCAAGCTAGTCAATGAAACACAATGAGAAGCTGTTTCAAATCCCCCTTCAATAATAAAACTACTATCAGCTCCAAGATTTAAACCAAAAAACAACATAAATATAGAAAACACAAGACACAATTGGATATCACAAGAAAAAATCTGAGCAAAGAAACAGCTGGGCTCACCACCCTAACATCTTACATTTTTATTGGCCATTATACAGATAGTAGGGCCCAAAACCAGGACTGTGTCAGATCTACTGGACCACAGATAGCATCTATTGTTTAGTCGTTGTCTCTACTATAAAATCCTGGCAACAAAACTTTCATGGGTCAAAGACCAAGAGAAGATTACCCTCCCATTTGAGCACATCAAACACCATCTGGCATTATATTAAGATAATCAAATGTTGGTGTATTTCTATGAAAACAGACTTTCAATAATTGCTTTTAGTTACATTGCCCAAAAACTGTTTTTGATGATTTTTCAAAAATGGCTGTGAGGGAGGAGATTCTTAACTGTCTAACTGATGAAACTAGAGAAGGAAGAAGAGATGAAATTTTCCTTTCCTTCATTGTTCATGTGCACACAACTATACTCTTACAAGGATAGACTGTATGCCTCTGTATACAGAGAACTCACCAGGGATAGACACAAGGCTAGACTCATAAAACATGCTTAATACCACTGAATATTGACCATGTACCTGCTGAGCCATGGTACACAAAGAGAGACTATTATGTCACAATATACTGCTGGGTTTGAAATATACTTCTGAACAGAAAAGAAAACAATATTAAGCTAAACAAAACTTGAAGTCAAACACTGACAAATAAAACAATACTACAGAAGCCCTGTAGCCTCTACAGTGTTCTCTGTAGGATACAGAGAAGTGTCTATGTTCTATCAGTAGAATTGAGAATGCAACGGTTTTAACAAAGCATTGTACACTGTAACAAGATTGCCTGGAAAAGTCATCAGGAGCATTTGTTCACTGAACGAAACCATTGTAAAAAGAAATCATAAGTATGCTGCAAGAACTACAAATTTCACATATACTGTAATTTTGAGAGCTCATAAGCTTAAGACCTCATAAACCATTGATCACTTCTAAGACGGTATTGATCAAACAGAAAATAATAAAAAATTCGACTCTAAAATCCACTCACTACCTCCATTACTTATAAAAGTTTCAATAGATAACTATCATTTTTCAAAACCACCAAAAGATTGGTACAGTCATTTCAAAAAAAAAAAGACTGGTTTTGGCCACAGTGAATATAAATGTTTACAGGTCTGTTTAGTAGATATTTTTCCTACATCAGCAAAATAGCCTGAGTTTTTCCTTGTCACTAAAGAAAAACTTTGTTTGTCTGAAAAGCACTTTGGCATAGAACCCATCTTTCCCTTCTCCTTCCTCCTCGAGTGAAGACATCACCACGCTGTTTTATGATGCTACAGTCTGTTGCCATGCCATGAAGTCAGAATTTCAACTTTGTGGCAGAATTGAGGCAAGAAAGCTATCAAAGCTGTTCTGAGTGAACCCCTCGAGTGCTGCCATTTGACAATCCAGGGGAGTATGGATGCAGTACAATGGACTGGGAGATAAAAATGGGGTCAGAGGACAGTCTGTCTATGTAAGCCACAAAACTGCTTTCCAACCCACCCATAAAGGTTTCAACACATGGTCATTTTTGCTATTAACTGTCATGTGCCCAGAGTAAAATCAAAAGACTTTCACACCTTTTGTGAGCCCAAGCTTCTGTCCTTTGAGATCCAAACTATGGATGTACCCAAGACTCTGCCAATCAGCCCAAGTCCATGGAAGCAGCAAGAAGCCACCAGGCCACCACTAGTTCTTTGGTATGTTTCTATGACATCATGACAAAGGATGACCAGCAAACAATGGCAAGGCAAACCAATACCATACAATGTCATCAGCAAAGACCAGCATAAGCAAAACTGAACTATGGCCAGCAAAGAATGGTAAGGCATACCAATACCATACAGCATCATTCACTGTCTGTTGGGTTATATTTATTCTCTTTCCTAACATCATATGTTTTCTCAAGTGTCCCCTTGAGCAAACCATCACATGCCCTTTTTCCAGGCTGTTTCCAGAAAAATACCACGTGGTCTGTTCTCAGCAAAATATCCTCCCACGTGACTGCTTCAGCAAAAATATTCTCTCATAAGACAGTTTCCAGGGAAAAAATCACATGATACAAATGAGTGTCCAAAGAAACCAGAAATTTTCACTTCATATTGTCCTTGTCCTTTTCTGTGCAGTGTAGGCTATGGAAACCATTTCAGATCAGTTACACTCTCCTCTTGATAAAGATTCTTTTGCTGTTTTCAGGTTCTCTTAAAGCTAGGGTCCCACTGTGACTAGAGCTAGAGAGTCCTACACAACCTACCTCTGCCCATTCCTCTTCTGTGCCAGTCACCTGGACCTTCTCGTCCTCAATTACACCTCCTCTTTCTCCACTCTTACTTAGCTTGTGATTTCCCCTCTTGCTGAAATGCTCTCCCCATCTTCTGCTACCAGCCAACCCCTACTTAGTTTATCCAATTCATCCTTAATAACCACTTGTCCTGGCACGCCTTCCCTGACTTGGGTTTGGAAATCAATCCATTTCATATATGTTTTTATGTAAAATCACATCCCTTCTCATTAGAGCACATATGTCAATGAACAATTACATAACTGTTGGAAAAGTTGTTTAATTAATATCTCATTCCTACCCATATTATTAAGCTATGCATCTATTTTTATAGGCATGGCATCTATTATGTATTTCTTTCCATTGTAGCTCTTTCTTGACACAGCCATTAGTAACATTATATGTTAAAGAAAATTTTGAAATTTTGTCTGATGATATCTAGTACATTTAGGTTGTATCACAGATGACTTTTTAAAATTCAGAAAACAAAGTATAACCATAAAACTGTATCTGCCTAGTTGTACTATTTCCTAATAATTTGTCACAGTAGTTTTAGCAACAATGGAAAAGAAAATGGAAATCCAAGAATCAATTGATTATACAACAGATAGAAAAATTAATATTCCATAGCTACATATCTCAAAAATGTGTGTCCTACCTAAAAGATATTTTCAAAAGAATAAACTTTAAGCAATCCTCAGAATCTTTGTTCTGAGTGGAAGAATCCAGTACTTCCTTCCAATTTTATTTGTGTAGGTTAGAATGATGGGAAACATGTCAGCAATTGACTGGGAACTGATGGAGTTTAACGAGGAAGATTGTATAAGTGTTTTACATGGGCCGCACTGCAGAGACAAGAATACAGAGAGTGATAGACAAATATGCAAGGCCACTGTTTCTCCTCTTGGTGCAGGTTGTAATGACAGGAAACATGTCAATTATTAGCTGAGAAAGAGGAGAAATGTCAAAGGACCATGATAAAATTTGAGGGTGATAAAAATCATTATTATTCTGAGTGTAGTGACTATTTCACACATGTAGGCCTTTGTCAAAACTGGATATCCTTGAAACATTTAGATTTATTGATTGTCAATTCTACACTGATAAAGAACATAAGCATATCTAAATTCAATAGAAATCATTGAGATCTGAATACAATTGCTTCAGACTTAATGGTTCATATTAAAATATCAAAGTGGATATGAAAGGGGGAAATGAGTTTTAAATTTCACAACTTGGTCCTTCAAAAATATGTCCTATTTCCTCAAAAAATCCAATAAAATAAGCCAATTTTTAAAATCTTGATTTGAAAAGCTCCCATGAAAATAATATTCCCTGCCAAAAAGTTATAGGTAAATTAATAGCAAATGAAGTCTTTTTATTTGGGTCTTGACTTGCTGGCAATCACTCAAGAATGGTTCAAGGCTCATCGTCTATGAGAATGTAGAATACACAGGACTCTTGGAAACAACATGATCAGATGGTTTTTAAAAATCAAGAGAAGCATAATTTTTGAGCCAGTATTTCTAAAAATAACTAAACAACCCCTCTGCATTTATGTTCTCTCCTCTGTATTTCTTCATTGGAGTTTGAATTCTGTGTCTGAGGAAAGGTTCTGCACACTTTGTGCCACAGGCAAAATTTCATATCCTCTTGGTTCTATGATATGGATGCATCAGCTATTTCAAATTTTTGCAGACTAAATAGAATATTAATGGCCGTAATGATTTTTAAATACTATTTGCAAGGTTGTTTAAAATGCTTTGGCAACAATCAATAAGATAATGGAAGTGCATGAAAATACTGTGTATGTGGCAAGATGCTGCCCAAGCACAAGTGAAAAGATTAAAATACGTTTTTAAAAAATCACCTTCGATGGAAGTTATTTGAAGGGGTAGAATAGATGGTAAATAACCACAACTTACTCAAACAGAGGATGCATTAAAAATAAACCCAGACTGCCACAGATCCCGAGACCAAGTGGAAACTCACAAAGTTTGTTGTTTTAAAGCAAGAAGACATTATTTTCCACAAACAGGGGAATAATCCAATACAAGGTGTGTTAGTTTTCATAAGCCTCCAGGATAAAGATCTGCATTCATTGTTTTCTATTCTGGGAAGGTTGAATTCAAAATAAAAACTATTGTCAGGAGACTCTCGTATATGAAATAGCTTCAGAAGTCTGGGGTGTGTTACCACAAAACAAAGGTGTTAGCAACTAACGTGATAGTAACATGCAAGGAGACGAAACATGAGGATGTCCTATTCGATGTTTTCAAGTGGCCTTATCTGCTTAACTAATTTTGCTAAAAAGCCCCTTAAGAGTCTTCAGTGGTCAATGTTTTTGAAAAGCATAAGTTCATGAGTTTAGGTAATTTCGAGATTTAGGAGCCTATGTGAAGATCACAATGGCTGAGACTTGGGGATGGGGTTACACTTGTTTAATTGGTGTGGGCTGATAAAAAAAAGGTGATTGTTGATTGTTGCTATGTATGTGAAATGAAAAAGAATTTGGTTTGGGCTACAGAAAAATCTGGAAAATGTCTACTCTAAATAAAAGAACAAATTGTAGAAAAAGTAAAAACCAGCTAATTACACTGCCCACAAAGCTAACTTGCACTTTGTGAAGCTGGTTTATATGGAAAAATGAATCTCTAATTAAAGCAAATTCTAAAACACAGAGAAGGGTGAGACTGGAGATCAAGGGATAGTTACAGGTGAGTGCATCCCCCACAGAAGTGCAGCCATCTACAGATACCCTCTGATGGTATTCCCTGATTCCCAAATAGCTGCTAAAAATAGCTTTACCACCTACCAGCTAGTTCCTGGAGCCCAGCACCTGAGCCCTAGTCCTGCTACTGACCAAGGAAACCTTGATTTCAGAGCATCACACTGGGAGGTAGAAGCCCTGCAAACCGATTCTCAGGCTTGGAGCTTCTGAGCATGGTTGAGCTGCAAGAGCCATGCACAAAGACCTCTGGTCAAGAGAGCAAATGGGTCCTAAAAGCCGACTGCATGACACTCATCAAGTGTAGCCTAGGATTTGAGTGCTTGGGGGTGGGGTTGGGGGGAGACAGAGAGAGACAGAGAAAGACAGAGAGAGAGAGACAGACAGAGACATTTAGCATTTAACAAAGCCGGTATGTACCAGACTCCTCCATACAGAGGTGGTTTTCCTCTCCAGTTCTCCGTCGAGAACACCCAGCTGGAATTATCACAAGAGCATTCTATTGTATTCTGTCAGCTGGCAGTCTCTTCCTTAAGCCCAATTTCCTCCAGTCTTTTTCTCAGAGTACCTCTTGACTCTAGTGACATGGCAAGACACAAACAGCTCAGCCTCCACCTGCAACCCAGAGGCAAGAACGAACTACATTCCTTTTCTTCACCTGGATAAAAATATCCAGAGGACCTCAGGAAAAAAAATAGGGCAGTGGATATATGTGAAGAAAACTTCCAAAAATAAAACCTTTGCCATAGGTCTAAGGCAGACTCTGGGTGGGGCATTCCTAGGCCTAGCATCACAGGTAGCCATGGGAGGGGTGGCTGGCTACCTGCAGCAGGGAGAGACCAAAATCTATGAGAGACAATGAAATAGGCCTAGACTGTGAGACACCTACGACTAGCTTCATCCAGGGTTGTATGTGTTAAACAGTCCTGATCCTTTTAACTTTTCACATTGTACTTTATAAACACAACTTTTTGGACTATATAGCTTCCATATACACCTCCTGCTAGTTTAAAACTCCTTTTAGGTGTGAAATGGGGAATTTTATAAGCACTTTGCTAAAGGTCTGAATCCTGAGATATATGAGGAAGATGACTTGGTTATTCGTTGTGGTTTATGCCTGTTAGCAGCTTCTGATAGCAGGTACACCCTTTAAAACATTTTCCCACAGATATTCTCTGGGATTCCCATAGGAACCTATACTTGGGAAAAATACCTCAGAGAGGAAGGCTTTGTGAAGGGGTGACTCCCTTCAGCTACTCCCCAAATTCCTCTCCATGACTACTGAACTGGGATCTGGCATTTCCCCCAACACTTAGGGTGATGTGGGGAGCGGAGGGAGGGGAAAGCAAACAAGCAAACACAAGATTCAATTAGATATGACAAAGCAATCAGCTTTCTCCAGCCTGGGAAATTAAAGCACCATCATTCTGTGTACCAGTCTATGACAGAGTCCAGCAAGGGCCAATAAGAATGTGTCTAGACCGCTTACTTCAAGATGGTGAGACATCGGCAAGAACCGGAAAGCATGGAGAAGGGAAGACAAGAGGAAGCCAGGAGGGATGGAAAGGAGGAAGGGAGGAGTGAAGGAGAAAAGGAGGGAGGGGGAGAATCTAAGTCGCCTATGAGAGCCCAGTCTGCCCTCACTAGCATAGAATTTCCTCAGTTTAAAATGTGGTTTGGAAATAGACATCAGAATTAAGTAAGACATCAAAAGGATGACCACAGAGCTTCTGACAGCACAATGACATTGGAAAGACAGCCAGCAGCCAGGCAGGTTCCTATCCCTTCAAAGAAGTGCGATGAGATGTTTTTCCAAGTTAGAATTAGCTGAACATTCATTTCTGATGTTCTCTCTGTGTATGCCAAGACCCTGCTTGTTCAAGCGAGGATGGGTGTGGGAGGAGACTTCTCCATAGGAGAAACAAAGCTCAGGCCAAGACCACACAGGAACCCCTGAGAAGTTTGTCCTGGGCCCTCCCTAGGTTTCTCCTCAGCAGCACAGTGCAAGCTGCTTGCAGCTCAGTACTCTCAGCCCTGTCTCCCAGCAGATCGAGACCCATTTGATAGATGGTGTCAGAGGGCTAAGGTGGAATTGGGTTTTGATTGCTTTGATTGTGAGAATCCAGGCATTTAAAATTATCGAGATGGCTTAACTCTTTATCTATCTGTGCTATAATAAAAGGGACTAGCAAGAAACATTTCTGTGTGTTCCACAATGCAAGACAGAAGATGAGATCAGTGGTTTGCCCAGCATGTCTGAGGTGGGGTGATGAGACGTAATACTCTTCAAAACTACCTTATTACATGAATAATACATTCATATATTTCAGCAAAAATATCCAAACACTTTAGAGAATACACTAAAATGAGTTCATGCTTTTAGCTTTTACGTACTCCCACTGTTCTTTCCGCAGGTAACCAAACTTAGAGTATTAAGATTTTAGTCATTTTTCTGTATATTAAATGAACCACAGATTTTTTTTGTAAATATGAGTTTCAGTTTCTACATTTTACTTTCCTTTTTCTGTTTCACCTCACATCTCTGAGGTACCCGCTCCATGTCAGGACCTGGAGTTTCTGCTTGGCTCTTTCATATCTATAGAGTTAGTGTGGTCAATGTAGAGTACCATAATTGTGCTTTTGTGGTTTACAGGAAGTTTGGGAGATTATGCAACATTGGCCTGGTTTTACTGTAACTTTAAAAAAAAAAAAAAATGTGGTAGCTTGCATGCTTAAGTTGTTAGACCTTGAAAAGCCACTTAACATCAGGAGCAGGCTGGCACGCTTTCTGTCTTGGAATCTAGCAAGTGTTATAGAAAATTCCTGGTTCTCTGTCTTTGGGCTACCTACTTTAAACTGGCCATAGTCAGATAATTCCCAAATCTGGCTATGTTTTACATGAAACCTATAGTATCCTGTGACTCTGCGGGTTTTTAACTCAACAGAGGGATGTTGGAAAGGGGATGAAAACAGGAACCAGATCAGCTGGTTCGTTGAGGTAGTCTCTGTGCTTCTTTGCATCAATCCTGAATGGCTGGGCAGAATCTTACTAAACTCTGTTGTTGACCGCAGTCACCTTTATTGCTACAAGATCTTTACTCTCCCCTGTGAATGAGTACTGTCTGACTTTTAGCCAATGGAGACCTCTTTAACTTTTCTGATTACCAGTATTTGGTTATTGCACCAATAAACAGGCATCTTTGGGAGATTTCTACATTGTTTTTTCTATTTAAGAAAATATACAGAAGGTCAGGAGTTTGAACAGAGGTGTGTAGCAATGGGGAATGGGGAACTGGGGGTAGCCACTAGCAAGTCCCAGATGCCAAGAAAACAAGAGGCTCCCAGGACCCAACAGGGATGAGATTAGCTGAAATGCCCAAAAAAAGGGAGGGAGAACCTGTAGAGATCATATCCAGAGGCTAGGCAAGGCTCCCTGGTTGGGGGATGGGGCCACCCACTCATCTCCAAATTCTTAACTCAGAAGGGCTCCTATCTAAAGGAAATACAGGAACAAAGGGTGGAGCAGAGACTGAAGGAAAGGCCATCCAGAGACTGGATCCATCCCATAAACAGACACTAAACCCAGACACTATTGTGATGCCAAGAAGTGCTTGCTGTCTGGAGCTTGATATAGCTGTCTCCTGAGAGGCTCTGCCAGAGCCTGACAAATACAGAGGCGAATGCTTGCAGCCAACCATTGGACTTTGCACGGATCCCCAATGGAGGAGTTAGAGAAAGGGCTGAAGCGGTTTGCAACCCCATAGGAAGAACAACAATATCAACCAACCAGATACCCCAGAGCTCCCAGGAACTAAACCAGCAACCAAAGAGTACACATCGAGGGACCCATGGTTCCAGCCTCATATGTAGCAGAGGATGGCATTGTCTGGCATCAATAGGAGGAAAAACCCTTGGTCCTGTGAAGGCTCCATGCCCCAGTGTAGGGGAATGAGTGGGTGAGAGAGGAGGAGCATCCTCATAGAAGCAGGGGGAGCAGGCATGGGAGAGGGGGGTTCCAGAGGGGAAAGTGAGAAAGGAGATAACATTTGAAATATAAATATATAAAATATCCAATAAAAAGAAGAAAAGAAAAGAAAATGAGGCAGAAGTTTAGAGGCAGGGGAAATACTATCAGTATACTGATCTGGAGAGCTTAAACTTTTAAGACAAAATGTATCCTGTTCACTCCCCAGGAGCTAAAAACATCACCATTTTATGTCAGTTTGTAATGAATTAGCACAACCCTTTGATCAATGACATCAAAGGCTATCAGCAGCACCAATAATACAGATGTTAAAAATTTTTGTATCGATTAAATGCCTGAAATCAATCAACCGTATGCCATCTTCTCCCCCTCCCTTGCTCCTGCAGAAGTGAGGTGATTCGGGTGATTTCAAATCTGAATCTAGGAAGCTTCCCCTGATGGAGGATGGGGAGAAATGAGATCAGCTAGATAATCTACTCATTATCAGCGACTGGAACTGAACCCACCAAAAGCTCATGTAGTTCAAGTTCCCTCCTCTAGGAAATATCAAAACCCAAGTGGTCCTTAGGACTTTCCAATCGTGTTTCCTGTGTCCACCGTGGCTCCTCTGCATCCTCGAAGCCAACAATCAGTCTAAAAGCAGCCCAGCCCGTGCCCTTGTTCCATTTGTTCAAGTAACTTTTCCAGGGCTCGGCTGTCGGGCCAATTATCTCAGAAACAAGCAATTATAACACATTCACAGCTCCCTAAAAGGGCGAGTGCATTCTAATAACAATTTCTCATGAAAGAAACGCAGTAATTGAAGGATTGGCAGGCTATAGAAACAGACCAAGACCTGGAAGATCCACCGCCCCATTCTCCTCACTCTCCAAATACGGGGGGGGGGGGGGGGGGGGGGGG
>JADRCH010000004.1:21205047-21232631 GCA_019843965.1 Rhynchomys soricoides | reverse complement strand
GGGGGGGGGGGGGAGCGAGAGAGAGAGAGAGAGAGAGAGACTCTGCCCTTGCTCTCCCATTGGAAAAATTGTCCCTTTCCATCCAAATCTACTAAATATATTCTACAAGGAAAAAACCTCAAGCCACGGTAACAATAAGGAGCTTGGCATTCCGGTTTCTGTCCATGTAGGTCTTCAATATCTATGTGTTTATCTCTTGCTTACATTTTGTTGAACATAAGCACAATGTAAAATATTTGCAGAGTGTTCTCCCTGAGGTACCATGCGTAGAGGTGCTTTAGAAAGGCAGATTATCCTGCTGACCTAAGGTAAATTTCGTCCTTTGGGGAATTAATTCACATCTTTATCAGTATAGCATAGTACAGCTCAAATCAAGCATGGACAGTCTTCGAGGCAACCAAACTATCCTATATTCACTGCTAGATACGGTGCTCTGAATGACTAGAACAGCCTCTCAGATCTCAGTCTCCAATGACTCTAATACAGCAGCCCACAGCTGCAGCCTAGAGTAGCACACTCAAACGTATGCCCTCACTGCTTTACCTGTCTATGGCGATTTTTCTAAGACTGGGTAGTGAATTCTTTGACGTTAAACACTTATCTTTGCATCCCCCAAAACACAGAATAAAAGGCTTTTTCCATCATCTTAGTCAGTAGTTAGTTGTTGAATTGATTAACCATCATTCTGAATAGTTTTCCAGATACTGGACCTCTGAAATGGCAAATAAACACATACTTTGAACCGAGTAATGAAAACCTTGTCAGACATCTTACCCAAAGGAGAGAAATGTTTGTTTATTTGTGTTTATTTATATATTTTCTTTTGGAAAAAAGTAAATGTGGACCAGACACAACACTATTCATAACGGTTTGTACATACGCATGCCTGCACATGTATTGGGGCTTTGAGACCACTTATTCCATTTGGTCGTGGAAACAAAGAAAGTAAACCATTGTAGGAGAGATAGAAAATGTCTAACCTTGCTTTGTTTTTCATGCATCCTACCATGCATTAGAACAGAAGGGAGACAAAAGGTAATTGAGCTGGGATCCTGGGGAAGCATTTTCTAAGTGAATAAAAGGCCACTGTGATGAGTTCAGCGGCGGAGGGAGTTCCCAAGCACATCTCCCGAGACTCCGAAGTCAACCTACACACAAAGGCTTTCTTTCTCAAAAATGCAGGGAATGCTAGGTTTAATATTTGCCTCTTGCCTGCGCTGGTGACACCGGTTTGGACCTCAGAACCCCGCCAGTGGGTGACAAGGCTGGACGGATGGCTGATCGGAGGCGGAGCGCCATCTACTGGCGACTGGAACAAAGAACGTCCTTAAGTCTCCCGCTCTGATCCAAGGAGCATCATTTATAGTGCTTCTCCAAAAAGAAGTGACAAATTCTTACCCCTCCATTAGCTCTCCTCCCCCAGTTAACCTCAAGGAGAACACACAAAGGAAAGAAACTGTAAACATTCTTAGAAAATAACGGAGTAGCAGGGGGAGGGGGTAGTAGCCTCAGAACCTATTTGTTTCTACCATTTGGTAAGGCTGGAGCAGGGGACTTCTCTATGCCCTCAGCTCCTCTGACTAAGGTTACAGAGTGCCAGGAGGCTCAGAGAGTGACCTGACACAAAGGCAGAGTGATCTGGACGCCCCCATCTCTCGGGACTACCCACCAACCTTCATCCCAGAGCTTCTGCATGAAGGGCTGGTTTCCCACTGTGGTTTTCCCTACCAACAGCATAGAATGATTTGATGTTCACTCACCTTGCCGTCCTTCATCGTTTTTGAGGAGAATGGGAACCTTTTAACCACTCAATGGTTCCTGGTATTTCTCTGAGGAATTCAAAGAACGCGGGATTACCTGTTTCAAAGGGTTAGCATAGCAAAGTCAGGACTCACTACAAGACCCTAATTAGAAAGTTTCTTCACTATCAAATTGAAATAACAGGATATCATAGCACTCTCTGTGAGGTTTCCAGGTGCAGAATGCACACATCATCTCTCTTAATCTATGAATAAAATAAAACATAGCAGTGTTAATTTGCTTATCCAATGTAACAAATGGATGTGGCTGCACACTGGACTTGGGGAAGTTGGATGCCGAGCTCAGATTCTGAAGCTCCCAGCTACACTGATTTGCCATGCCCGGGCCACCTTTGTGGCCATGTTACTTGTTCTAGTTTGTGTTTTGTTGCTGTGATAAAACATGGCTTAGGGGCTGGAGAGATGGCTCAGCTGTTAAGAGCACTGACTGTTCTTCCAGAGGTCCTGAGTTTAATTCCCAGCAACCACACAGTGGCTCACAACCATCTGTAAGGGGATCCGATGCACTCTTCTGGTGTGACTGATGACAGCTACAGTGTGCTCATATAAATAAAAAATAAATAAATCTTAAAAAGAAAAAAAAACATGGCTTAAAAAATATGGGAGGAGAGGGTTTATATCTTCGTTCAGGTTCCAGTCCATCAGTGAGGGAAGTCAAGGCAGGAATTTGAAGGCAGTCCTGCTTGCTATTCCAAGCAACAGGACCGTTAGCCAGGGACCTTCTTCTCATCCAGCGTACAGCAGGAATCATGGAGAATGCTGCTTGCTAGCTGGCTCACTTGCAGTCTCGTGCTCTGCAAGCTTTGTTTATTAGTCCAGAACCACTTGTGACCAATCTGATTTAGGCAAATCCTCTCAGATGACTGTAGGCTATGTCAAGTTGACAGAGAAAGCTAACCAGGACACTAGCCAAGAAAGAAGACAAAGGTACTTTGGCAAATGCTCAAACTTAAACCAAAAAATGAAAATACAAATGCGATGCGCCCCACCACCACCACCCTCCCCCACCCCCCAGTTCATTCGTCTATTCTGTGCTCCATCGATGGTAGCTTATTTGGATCTGGAAAGAGATCATGGGGATCCTTCAGTTGCAAGGTAAGACTGAGAAATAAAGTCCCAAAGAAAGGCAAAGCGGTGAGGAGTTTATGAACAGAAAGAATGTAATGAGTACAGAAGGTGTTCTTGTAAGAGGGTGGTGACTGGAGAAATGGTTCAGTTGGGAAAGCATCTGGTGTACAAGCATTGGGACTGGAGTTCGGATCCCCATATGGGAGAAACTGAGGGAGAAGGCAATCTGAAATGGCTGCTGAATTCTTGGGGTTGTTTGATTGGGTGGGAGATAGCACCTTTAGCAAAGATTAGGAAAATAAACACAGGAGCAAGCTTAAGTCAGGGAGAGAAGGAAATGAGAACTTACTTGTCCTTGGCTGGAGACGCAAAATGATTAGGTATGCCATGCACCAGGAGCACACACAACCTAAATAACAGAACCTTTACAAAATTGCAAAATGACCTGAAAGCATTTCAGACCTTCAGAAATTTCCCTTTACCTAAAATTTTGTTACATTCTCTTTACAGGATCATTCAAGTGCATCATTGAGTGCAAAGCATCACATAACGTGATCTCACATTCCAACTCGAACATGGACATAATTAGCCTGCCAATAACTGGGGCTGTCCTTCCAGCCAGCAGAGTGCAGAAGGCAGAGGCCCATCTGTACTCCAGATTCCTGTTTGTCTCCCAAGAGGCTTCCAGGAGACGAGACTGTGACAAGAAATCCCTCCCAGGCAAATCCCAGGTGTGGGAAACGTGAACAAACATGGTCTGTCCCTCACTCAAGAGGGAGAGAGCCAGCTGGGCCTTGTTCACAGAGATTCAGGATTGAGAGCATAAGGATGATTTAAAGCAGGCCATTTCTGGAGTAAAAGAATCATAGGATGTAACATTACAACCATGGGTGGAGGGCTTCCCTAATCTTGGCAATATGCAGGGGCTGCCTGCCTATGACCTCAGTTGGCTGCCAGTGGAAAAAGCCTCAGATATGACTTAAGAGGCAGAATTCAAGGAAGCTCTTTCTAGATCTGATGGGAAATGTGATGCCAGTGAGAATAAACCTCTGACTGACTTACGTGGATAGAGAAGCCCATAATCAGGAGTAATGCTAAGACCCCTTAATTCAATTCCTCATGTCGTAGTGATCCCCAACCATAAAATTATTTTTGTTGTTACTTCCTAACTATAATTTTAATGCTGTTATGAATCATTAAGTAGATACATGTTTTCCAATGTCTTAGGTGTCTTAGGTGACCCCTGAGGAAGGGTCATTGCCCCTTCCACAGGGGTTGTGACCCACTGGTTGAGAATTGCTGGCCTAGAGACTCACTCAATCCTCAAAAAATAGTCTTTCTTTCTGTGACTCCTCTAGCCCACATGAGAGTCTCGCCTATGGAACCAGTCCTCCTGCTACAGTGCCCCTGGGGTATTGAATGCCGAGGACACCCTAGGATTCAGTAAAATTAAATGCTGTGATGAGAACAACTCATCAGTAAAATTTGGATTTTTAGGTGAACAGTGATTTATTTCAATAGATAAATGCCCCACACAATGCATGAACATGGATACAAATTATCTTTTACAAATGTAACTTCAAGTGTAAATAGCCAACAGGCATTTTATGTCACAATCCTACATTTTAGATATTAATTTATCCTGTATTTTGATAGATTTGACTCTTGTAAAAATTTCACTACACTATTTAGGTTTTCACAAGAGTAGCAAATAAATAAATAAATAAATAAATAGTGCTGCTAAATATAATTTTTGGAGTACTCAGAAGTCATCTGTATTCAAATCCTGCCAGAAACTTCTCTTCCTATTTCCTAATCTTATCAGTCACTAATTGATCGATTCACCCAGACACTGCTCTAACAGACACTAAGTCCCTACATGCACTGGTCCACAGATCTGTCTCTTAACTGTAATGGACTGAATGGGCTCCCATATTCTTCAGTGGCGAGTCATTATAAACACATCTCTTTTTTATTAACTAATTAATTTTTTTACTTATTCACTTTACATCCGACTAATTGTTCCCTGCAGTCACCCTACACACAATCCTTCCTTTATCCCACCTCCTTTTCTCCTGAGTGGGTGGAGTGCCCCTTGAATATCCCCCCACCCTGGCACTTCAAGTCTCTCCAAGGCTAAGTGTTTCCTTTCCCACTGGGGTCAAGCAAGGCAACCAAGCTAGAAAATATCCCACAGGCAAGCAACAGCTTTTGGACTAGCCCCCGTTCCAGTTGTTGAGGAGCCACATAAAGACCAAGCTGCACATCTGCTACATGTGTGCAGGGTGGCCTAGGTCCAGCCTGTGTGTTCTCTTTGGTTGGTGGTTCAGACTCCGAGAGTCCTAGGATCCAGGTTAGTTGATTCTGTTGGTCTTCCTGTGGAGATCCTATCCCTTTTGTGGCCCACAGTCCTTCCTCCTGCTCTTCCATAAAAGTCCCCAAGCTCCATCCACTGTTTGGCTGTGGGTATCTGTATCTGTCTGAGTCAGCTGGTGGGTGGAGCCTCTCAGAGGACAACGTGTTCTCGTCTATAAGCATAACAGAGTATCATTAATGTTGTTAGGGATTGGTGCTTGTCCATAGGATAGGTCTCAAGTTCGCCTGATTATTGCTTGGACATTCCTTCAGTCTCAGCTCCACCACCTGTACCTGCATTTCTTGTAGACAGGCTAAATTTTGGCTTAAAAGTTTTATGGATGGGTTGGTGACTCTATTGCTCCACTGTGGTTCCTGCCTGTCTTCAGGGTCCACATCCCCAATGTAGTGAGTCACAGCTAAGGTCACCCCATTGATTCTTAGATGCCTCCTTTATCCCAGGTCTCTGTCTCCTCCTGGAATACCCTCCAACTCCTCAGCCTCATCAGTTGCAGATTTCAATTCATTTTCATGGCCATCTAGACATCTCTCCTGTCCTTCCCCATATATGATCCTGAATTCCTCATTCTTGTCCCCATCCCCTCTCCAAGTTCCCTTGCTCCATCTGCCTCTTCTAAGTGAGATTCAAGCTTCCTTGCTTGGGCCTTCCTTCTTATTTAGCTTCTTTGGGTCTGTGTAGTGTAGCACGGGTACCTGTATTTTATGGCTAATATCCACTTATAAATGAACACAGGAGCATGCATGTTTTTTTGATACTGGGTTACGTCACTCAGGATGATATTCTCAAGTTCTATCCATTTGCTTGCAAAAATTCATGATGTCTTTGTTTTTAATAGCTGAACAGTATTCCATTGTATAGATGCTCCACATTTTCTTTATCCATTCTTCAGTTGAAGAACATCTGAGTTGTTTCTAGCTTCTGGGTATTATGAATAAAGCTGCTATGAACAGCATAGTTGAACAAGTGTCTTTGTGGGATGTTGGAGTCTCTTTTGGGCACATGCCCAGGAGTGGCATAGCTGGATCTTGAGGTAGAACTATTCCCAGTTTTCTGAGAAACCACCAAAGAGATTTCCAAAGTGGCTGTACAAGTTTACACTCCCACCAGCAATGAAGAAATGTTCCTCTTGCTCCATATCCTTGCCAGAGTGTGCTATCACTTGAGTTTTTGATCTTAGCCATTCCGATGGGTTTAAGATGAAACCTCAGAGTTGCTTTGATTTGCATTTTCCTGATGAATAAAGACTTTGAATGTTTCTTTAAGCTCTTCTCAGCCATTTGAGATTCCTCTGTTGAGAATTCTCTGTTTAGCTCTGCACCCCATTTTTAACTAGATTATTTGCATTGTTGTCTAATTTCTTGAGTTCTTTGTAAATTTTGGATATTAGCCCTCTGTTTTGGATATAGGGTTGGTAAAGATCCTTTCCCAATCTATGGGCTGCATATTCTTCCTATTTACAGTGTCCTTTGCCTTACAGAAACTTTGCAGTTTCATGAGGTCCCATTTATCAGTTGTTGATCTTAAAGCCCTAGCCACTGTCTGTTCAGGAAATTGTCTCCTGTACCAATGTGTTCAAGAGTATTTCCCACTTTCTCTTCTATGATTTTTAGTATACCTGGTTTTAGGTTGAGGTCCTTGATACACTTGGACTTGTGTTTTGTGCAGGGTGATAAATATAGATCTATTTTAATTCTTCTACATGAGGACATCCAGTTAGTCTAGCACCATTTGTTGAAAATTATTTCAGTTTTTTTCCATTCTATGATTTTGGCTTCTTTATCAAAACTAAAGTGTCCCAAGGTGTGTGGATTTATTTCTGGATTTTGATTTGATTCCATTAATCAACCTGACTGTTTCTGTACCAATACCATGAAGTTTTGTCATTATTGATCAAGTAGAGCTTGAGGTCAGGGATGGTGATTCCTCCTGAAGTTCTTTCTATTGTTCAGGATTATAAACACATCTCTTAACAGCTCTGCACACATGTATGAACAAGCAGGATACAAAGAAAGTCTAATTAAGTGGAAGTTTCTGGTTATATCATGTGATATGATGGTATTTTGCTGAGGCAAGGCCCTTTGGAGCACATGTGATGTTTGGAGAGAGCATAAATAAGATTCAACAGAGATGGGGACTTGCATAGTTAGCTGTGCAACTCTTCATTGTTCTCATATCTTTGCTAATCTTCACTTCATGGAGAGAGGCACAGGAACGAACTCCTGGCATTCTAGCTGTTCCTTGTCATGCCTACTGACTCATGGAGATTTGTCAGAGGCCTGACAGTTTCTGATGGATCGTACTACCATTGCTGATTCGTGTTTGGTGACACTTTTGAACTGGACTGTTGGTATCCTGGCACTACTGAACGAAGCCTTGTGTAGGCTTAGATTTTTTCAAAACCTACTTTAATAAGGGTTCTCAAATGTATCACCCACCCCCTTTCTAGCCCATTGTCCAAAGGTAGGAGAGAAAAGATGGTAACTAGGTTAAGGGGGTGTGGACCTCTTTAAAAGTAGTTCTTTAGGGTGATTCCAATCTCTGTTTGCCAGGATACCAGCAGTCCAGTGCAGTGGGCACTCCAGTGGCTCTCATAGGTTCATATGCATTGAGGTTGCTATAAAGAGACAAGAAAAGAGTACAGAAAGTACTTGATTGGCTACAGTAGAATGAGCATCTTATTTAGACTGTTGTAGCAGTGAGTCCCTACTGATAGACTAGTTAGCAGTTTCTCCCTAGTGATAGACTAATTGGCAGTGTCTGGTGTTAATTTCCATTTTATGTAGAGTGTGACTGTTTTTTGTGAATTGTGTTAGCTTTGCAGATATTGAAACTCTGAGCGCTGGACATTAATTAGTCTAATTAATGGCCCCCAAATGCATTATTTTTTCAAGTGTCAAAAGTAAATTCAGACTTTGTAAAGTGCTCACATGACATAGCAAACGGCATGGGCACAGGTGTGAATGTTCTAATCTGTTGCTGTGTGTTTGTTTTAACAACTATGAACTGGTAACAAGCAACACTTTACACATATTCACTGAATGATTTTAACAACTTTATCTTTGACACATAGTCTGCTTCAGAAAATAAAACACAAACTTCTAAAATGTGCATCATAACTTAAGGGACTAGGACATCATATATGTCCCCAGAGCTCTTGATAATTCCTGAACAACACATGTTCCTAATGTTTCATGTCATTTCAAGTATTTTGTAAGAATTCAGATTTAGAGCTCTATTCATTGCAATCTTGCAATCCATGGAGATAGATAGATGATAGATAGATAGATGATAGACAGATAGATATAAAGTGATATATTAAGAGTAATAAAAACCTCCCTCAACATTTTTTCTATTTTCCTAATAATTACATCTCTGACAGAATGTGGTCATTTGTCTGGTACAGCGTTCCAAGGTCTTGATTTTGTTGCTGACATCTTTGCTCTATAGTGGCCAGTGTTTCCTGTAAGCAGGCCTCAGAAAGTGATGCTTGGTTAAATTCAGATTTGAGTGTTTTGGCAAGAATACTTCATAGGTGTGGTTCTTACTGTCATTAACACAGTCTGACTGAATGTTACTTTTATTCATATCAGCAGCCATTATTACTGTCTGGAGCGATATACTTTTTGGTGTCTATGTATTTGTATGAGTGTATTTGTGTACATACATTTTCTTTTTAAGGCAAAGAGATGTGACTTACATAGATGTTATTCACCTCATTTGCTTCTAGGTTTAATCTCCTCCTCTTTGCATGTCTAATGGCTCTGGTGGAATGGCAAGGTTTACTGGGGTGGGGATGGTAGATGCCTCCTAAAGAAGCCAGAATTGGGCAGAGAGAAGAATGCCAGGTAGAGGGAAGAATTCCTAGATAAGGAGACAGAATGAGTTTGAAGCTCATGATTTTTTCCCATAAACTGTGAGCATGCTCACTGCTTAGGTATAAAACTCCAGGCAAGAGCAGATTATATGTGAGTTGGTAAAAATGAGGACTGGTTGGGCAGGGAAAGGGTGTCTCATACAATATCTCTAAAAGTATTGCATTAGTGACTAGGGCAGATTCGGTTCCAATATTCTGAACACTTCCCTGTAGGAAAAGAACTCCAAAGAAAGCCAGAATAACCAGACAGACTGGTCTTAGCCTGTTCTTGCTGCTGTGACAAAGTATGACAAATGAGTGGCAGCTGAATGACTGAAATCACTCCTAATTGTATTTGAAGAAGACCACAAAGTCTAAGATCAAGGTGCCAGCATTAAATGTCTAGAGAGGGTCCATTTCCTGGGTTATAAATGGTGACTTCTCTTTTTTTCTTAACAAGGTGGAAGACACAAATTCCCTCAGGTTCTTTTTTTAAGGACTCCTTTCTCATTCTCTAGGACCTAAGCAACTGTCAGATTCTGCACATCCTAATATGGGAACCCAAATATACTGGTGATACCACCGGGAGTCCATCCTTCTGGAGTCAGTGACTTCAGAGCTTGCTGTTCTTTGCAGGGGTAGTGAATTCATGTTCCAGTGGAACTCAAAACCCCCTTCCTCATGCAGAAGCCTTTTTCAACTTCTGCTGAGAGAATAATAAAGAATCTTCACCACCTCACCTTTATTGTTGGATTCAAGAAGAAGAAATCAGGCATGCATCCATTATATCATTTTTCTTGTCATTTTAAATTACTAGGTGGCGATGCTAAAATACTGTACATGGCTGAATATGGACTCGAGTAAATACCATGTCTGATGCTGGCACACAATAGATTTCTACAAGCTTAAAGTAATTTGTAAAGCTCTCTTTCCCTCCTCTTTCTTGAGGAGGAGGAGGAGGTTTTTTTCCACATGGAAAAATGATAAGCTTTTTGACTATTGCCCACATAAAATAGATTTAAGTTTTCTGTCTACATTTAGCATTTGGCATTTGTTTTCTCTATTTTTCTCTCTTGACATAATTTCAATCACTACCTTAGCTTTTTCTCTTCCATGCCATGGCCTACTGATGACTATTTTTATCTCCATTGGTTATTGACTTCTTCATTTATCTTGTCTAAAATGGAACTTAGTTTTTGAAAAGGGATGTTGTCCTTCTCCATAATTCCTTCTTCTGGCTACCAAGACCTTTAATTTCCTATTCTACAAATAAATTTAGAGTAAGATGATGTGCAAAAGCCAAGATGATTTAATTTTAGCTTTTCCACAGGTCACACTATTCTGATAACATGAGTCCTCACATTTTTCTTACATAGTTTTACTAAAATATTTTAATTTTAGAGTCCTTTTTATTTGTAAACCACTCATTGAAATGCTACCATGGGCAGAATACTGGGGATGCACAGAGGGACCAGAGGTGAATTATGAGATCATGAAATGCCCACATCTGAAATCAAACCCACCCTCACCCTCTTTTTAATAAATTCTCTAAGCCCCAATATGACTCCTTTAATTAGAAACTTGTTACTAATTTTTAAAAGTATCTTTTCTTACCCAATTTCAGGAAGTAAGATATTTCTGTCAACAGAAATATACTCTTACTGTTAATTTTCAAATTTCTTTTCTGTTCCACTTCTGTCTCCTTGCCTGAATCTGCACATGGTGTCTGTATTCATTCTGAAGCTCTCCTGTTGGGTGTCTCTCTTGTTCTTCTCTTCAATGCATTCTAAAGTTCAAATTAATTTTCCAACCATAATAGTTTGGTTACACAATTAGGCATCTGTCTTAGGGTTTTATTGCTGTGAAGAGACTCCACAGTCATGGCAAGTCTTATAAAGAAAAACATTTACACGGGTCTAGCTTAAAGTTTTAGAGGTTTAGTTCATTATCATCATGGCAGGAAACATGTCAGCAGGCAGGCAGACATTGTGCTAGAGAAGGAACTGAGAGTTCTGCATCTTGATCCAAAGACAGCAGAAGGAGACTGTGTGCCACACTGGGTGCAGCTTGAGCATAGGAGAACCCAAAGCCAGCCCCTACATGAAACTCTCTAACAAGGCCACACCTAATCCAACAAGGCCACTCCCTATAGGCCAAGCATTCAAATGCATGAGTCTATGGGGGCCATTCCTACTCAAACCAACATAGCATCTTTACTCAATAAATATGTAACTTATTTCCTTAAATGTATTTCCTCAAATATAGTATAAAATACCACAAAATATAGTAATTTTATATGACAACACAAAGTTTTCAAAGATTTGAAGGCACTGGAGTAAAAAGTAAAACAATCAACAAAACTTCTATTTGCAACTAATGGAGACCATTGTAGGAAATCACAACCAATTGTCATGTAGATTTCAGATCATGAGGAGTCCAGCACCAATGGATACATCTACAATGCAACTCTAGCACCTAAGGCTCAGAAAGCATTACGGAAGAGCATTGTGTAAAGATCCAGAGAACCAGGAAAGCTGCTGTGAGATTGTATCTCCTAGAAATGACAGGAAAGATAAATCTATAATACCTTAAAATAGGGCTGCCTAAACAAGACCTGAACAATAATAAATAATACACATGCTAACATGGAGAGGGGAAATCTCATGTGTCCTCATCCCTAGACAAAAAAACCACAGGTAACTAATGTATACAGAGAGAAGGAGAATTAGCCTATCTCAGAGATGAGCTTCCTAACTAGTTATCTAATACAAAGTAGTCAATGCTGGAACATACGCACTCAGCAGGAGATATATGCCATGAAATATATAGATATTTTTAAATATTTATATACAATATATATTTTTATATATTAAATATATTTATATATTAAATATTTTATATAATATATATTTTATAAATTAAATATATTTAAAATATATATTTTATAAAATATAAAATATATTTATATATTAAATATATATATTTACATGGCATATATCTAGATAGATAGATAGATGCCATTTTTGAGAGGGAGTGAGGACAGCAAGGGAGGGGTTGGAAAGAAGGAAAAAAATAGAGTAAATAATATATTTTAATTAAAACATAGAAAACAAACATAAAACAAATGAGTTGTAGATATGATGACTTCTATTATGGACTTCTGAGAGTATCCATAAGAGATGCCTGCTGGGTACCATGGAGTTCATTCTCATTGACCATGGGGAACTTCTTCACTACCTGTTTTTATTCCACACAGTTGATGTTGTAGACTTATTTCTATGGCTTGTCAGCTTGGGAACAATTGATCTGTAGTGCAAATTCTAAATTCCTTGGAATCTTTTTAAGGCCTTCTACAATCTGACCA
Source organism: Rhynchomys soricoides (assembly GCA_019843965.1). Classification (NCBI taxonomy): domain Eukaryota; kingdom Metazoa; phylum Chordata; class Mammalia; order Rodentia; family Muridae; genus Rhynchomys; species Rhynchomys soricoides. The sequence goes on along the minus strand of JADRCH010000004.1, from coordinate 21,220,149 downwards.
TCCTGTGTTTTCCATCTTCTCCCCTGCCCAAACTGTATGCCTAAGTTCACTTTCGTTGGTGGAACAAGTTGTTTACTTATTTTTCATACTTCCTTTTTCCAAGAAAAATTACCTTGCTTTGATTTCTTGAGAGAGTACCCATCATTAGCGACACAGAGCCCCAGAGAAAGAAACAGAGTGAAACTAGTGTTGGGAGTTCTCTGAGGCTTGTGACAAAGGCACACTCAGTTTTGGAGAACTCTGCCAAGTACTCTGGAAGGAAAAGGAGCACAGTAGTGAGTATATGATGAGATTAGTAAGCCACAGAACAAGTTCTGAACTGCTTGCTTCTACTCTACTTTTAAAACAAATTACACATTCTTTGTGGTTTAAACCTTTGCTACTCAAACATGTAGTTAGGGAATCAGCAGCACTGGCACCACCAAGGTGTGTGCTAGAAGCAGAAGCTCATGTCTCGCTCCAGAACCACTAAATAGGACCCATGCTTTAGTATGATCCCTAGCTAATGAAAAAGGCTATAGTTTGAGAATAGATTGAAGTCAATGACTGTTGTTTTAAAAACAAAATCCCAAAGGTTTGGTTTTACCAAAAGAAGCCAGACTCTGTGGTGAAAGCCCACTAGCTCAGCAAAGCAAAGGAAGCACCCAGCTGAACTTCTTCCTCAACCGACCTCCCAGAAGGAAAGAGCCAGTTCTCCTTCTCCATGTTGTCTTAAAAACCTTTCCAACTGAATGTCTCTCCTTTCTACTTCCTGTGCATCTCTCTATCTGTCCTCCTGACTTCCTCTCACTCTCTGGTTTGTTTTTTTGGTTTTTTTCTGTTTTTTTTTGATATTTACACCCTGTCAACCAGTTGCTTGCTCTGCCTCTTGACCTATGGTTGACTTTATTCAATCTTGTTTACAATAAGCAGAAAACTCTTAGATTAAAGGTGTATGCGAAAGCTGAACCACACCAAAACTAGAAACAGAATTTCCAGTACACAGTCTCACAATATGATTGAATAGCCTACAACACTCTTAAGATTAATTGTGTGTCCTAAGGCTAAGCCACACCACAATTAGAGACAGGCTTTTCTAGTATACAATCTTGGGGTTCACAGTGTAATCAAATGTCCTGCAATATCTTCCCATTTTTTGTTTAAATAAACGACTCTTTCTCTAACAAAAACAAACTATATTCTATCTGGTAAGAATTACATTCACTATGTCCAGTCCATTTTGTATTTGACAAACTTGGAGAAAGTACTCTATCTGTCCTATCTTGGTGAGTCTAACGTTCTGTTCCTAAAGCAATTTCTATCATAACCCGTATTTAGCAACCTAAAAACATTATTTTAGACCTTAAAACATTTTCTTAAATGCTAAACAACTTAAGCTTAATTGTGAGACTATAACTAGCTAGTCTTCAACCCCATCAGAGACCTGAGAAGGATAAATACTGCCTAAGTAGACATGAAGTGTAGAGCAAGCAACTTCCAAAACTATAGAAATGACAGAGACTGCTGGCCGAATGGACAGTTACCCAAGATTCCTCTGCCATGGGCTATAAAAAACATAAATAAAAGTGGTTATACAAACACAAGGAATAATTAGCTCAAAGCCTGAAGTTAAAAGTGTTTAACCAGTTTTGACCTTCCGGTTTCACCCATTTTTCAAACAGTATTCAGTATATTAATAAGCCTCAATTTGTCTTTCAAGATTTCTGCCTAATGTTTTCTTGAAGCAAAAGGAACATTTACCAAGTAGTCACTATCAAAAGATAAAGTGTGATTTATGACAGATAGCATGCTGCAAGTAAGATCAGCTTGAACTATCATGAAAAAAGTGCATTTGTGTCTAAATCAATCAATTATGAAATTTTATATTGAAATTAAGTTGTTCATAATTCATAAAATAAATAATGCTATCATTTTTTATCATTTTTATCATTATCAATATACAGATAAAACCTCTGATAGTGTTATATGATCTATGAGAAAAATTGAAAAATACTTTATTGATATTGATAAATTTGAACTTGGCTTTCAATTTATACAATACATTTTAAATATGATGTTAAAATATGGCATTTATACAAGCCAGTGAATAAAATTTTCTGGGACATGGTCGTAAAGCACATATTTGGCTCCAAAGCCAAATTAAAGTATTAAATGTTTTAATCAGTGTCAATCTGAATATAAGGTAAGATATACCGTTTGTTCTTTTGTGACTGAGTTACCTCACTCAGGAGGATATTTTCAACCATTTGCCTGTGAATTTCATGAACTCATTGTTTGTAACAGCTGAGTAGTATTCCATTGTGTAAATGTACTACATTTTCTAACACAGTATATACTCACTGATAAGTGGTTATTAGCCCAAAAGTTCAGAATACCCAAGATTCAATTCATAGCAACCATTGGACTGAGCGTGGGGTCCTGGATGGAGGAGTTGGAGAAGGGACTGAAGGAGCTGAGGGAGTTTGCAGCCCCATGGAGGGAGCAACAGTGTCAACTAGCCAGACCCCCAGTGCTCCCCGAGACTGGACCACCAACCAAAGAATATACATGGAGGGACCCATGGCGCTGGCGACACATGTGGCAGAGGAGGGCCTTGTTGGCCATCAGGAGGAGGAGAGCCCCTTGGGCTTGATGGTGTTAGATGCCCCAGTATAGGGGAATGCCACAGAGGGAAGACAGGAGTGGGTGGGTGGGTGGGGGAATACCCTCATAGAGGCAGGGGAGGGGGTAGAGAATGGGGTGTTTCCAAAGAGGAGACCTGGAAAGGGGAAAACATTTGAAATGTAAATAAAGTATCAAAAAATTAAAAACAAACAAAAAAAGATGCTGATGAATTGTAAAACTTTATTGTAACATTGCAGAAATAAATTCAATATGTAAATGTCAGTAGAGAAGGAAATATCCATGTCACAGAAAAATTAAAAGAAAATAGGATGCAATATTCTAAGGTTTCAAAGCTAAAAATAAAGAATTATTTTAAGTGAAAAAGAAAGAAACAAACAAACAAACAAAAGAAAGATTTTTGACCCTCATTTCCATTTTCAGAAAATACTAAGTTTGGAAAAACTCAAGCATGTAAAATTTCAGCCAGAAAATTTCATAAAATACTCATACAAACAGAGTCTTGCCAATGAAAATTCTGCATTTAGGACATAAATTAAGATGAGCAGAAAATGTCAAAAGAGTTGGGAGGAAGGACTAATGCTTTTTGTTGATTAAATAAATGTTAAATAATAACATATTGATAACATATATTGCTAAAAATTAATATTACATGTTTCTTTTACTTTTTTAGTGTGGCTACTAGAAAATTTGAGATAATGTATATGGGCTGAGAATGTGGCTCAGAGGTAGAGTGGGTAATCAGCATGTAGAAAGCACTATGGGTAATCAGCATGTAGAAAGCACTAGGTTTAATTCCCAGCACACAGAGGGTTGGAGTGAGTGCAGTGAGAGTCTTAAGGTCTCTGTTGCTGCTATAAAACACCATGACCAAAAAGCAAGTTGCGGAGGAAAGGGTTTATTTCTGTGTACACTTTCATATCACTGTTCATCACTGAAGGAAGTCAGGACAGGAACTCAAACAAGGTAGGAACCTAGAGGCAGGGACTGATGCAGAGGCCATGGAGGGGGTGATGCATCACCTTGCTTGCTTCCCATGGCTTGCTCAGCCTGCTTTCATATAAAACCCAGAATGGCCCCACCTACAATAAGCTGGGCCCGCCCCCATCAATCACTAATTAAGAAATGTCTTACAGCTGGATCATATGGAGGCATGTTATCAATTGAGGTTCCCTTTCAAATAATTCTAGATTGTGCCAACTTCACATAAGACCAGCTAAAATAGTAAGCAACAATGAATGTATTTGTCACTGGACAGTGAAGGATAACTAGACGGTAGGTAGGTAGCCATATTAGAAGACACATTTAGGTGGGAGCTTTGGTGCATAGTTGCTTCCTATTGCTTTGTTTTTATCCATAAAGCATTCATTTCCTACTGAACCCATAAGGACGAAATAGCTTTTCTCGCATAAACACACACACACACACACACACACACACACACACACACACACATTCCCCAAAAGTAAACTTAACAGTTTGGCAGAGAGAATGGAAAGCTAAAGTACATGGGTATTATTAAGCTCCTGGAGTAAAGGGACTCCAGTGATCCAAAGGCTCTGCGTTTTACAGGAATTCATGAAGACATCAACATATGTGAATGAGACTTCATAGGCAGATACTATATCTTGAACAAGCACATAAACAAATATCAACTTCCCCCAATTTCTCATGAGTTATGAAGCAGCCAGCCCAGCATAGAATTTAATAAACTAGAGAAGGAGATGTACAAAGACAGAAAGAAAAAGAGACTGGCCCCAAGAGAAGCTGGGAACTCAGTCAGGCATAGTAGCTAAGTATAGCCAGCATTGATTTAGTAAATCTGAAGTTCATATTAAAACTTACTATAAACCATTCACACTTGATACATATTTTATGCTGTTATTACTTATAAAACAAAACCAACAGAGAGATATTGCTTAATAATATGATTTCATATATTCATGACTTAAATTTTTAACATTTTCATGAAAATCTAAACAGCTTATCTCAAGACATTTATGAAAAGATACGGGTACTGAGTGGTCCCTCTTTGTTGAAAATTTATACCAGTGCCATAACAGTGCAAAAAGATGGGAATACCACTGAGCAGCTCCTCTTTAAAAGTCAGCTGATGCTTGCTTCTGTCTGAATATGCTACAGCTTTACCCAACACCTACCCAAAGCAGGGAAAAGCCACACATGTTTACTTCAGTACTTGGATTTATATCTCCTTGTTCTGAAGAACAGAAACAGACTGCTAGAGATGCAAATATACACTTAAGAACAGCAAAAAATTTACAAGAGAAATGGCCTGAGAAATAGGGATTTGAGGTTGGTGGCTCTCTCTCTCACTCTTTCTCTCATATATATACATACATATATATATGTATGTATGTATCTATTGCTTTCTCAAATACATATTGCTCATTTAGAGTGTTGTCAGTTTCCCCTCCTTTTAGTTTCTGTAAATATGCATTCTTACCTGAGTGAGGGGGGCACCTGCCATAATTCCATGAGGACATGTGAAAGAGAGTGTTTGTCACACCACCTTTAAAAAAGTTCCCAAGTACAGCTCCACAGGATTTTCTGTGGCCCATCCCTTCCTCCATCTCAGTTGCTTGCTAATTTAGAACCACTCTTCTAGATACATCACCAAGGTCCTTCCCAACCAAAACAGTCCTAATTCAATGACTCACTGAATCATGAAACAATATAATGGATGTGGCACAATACAAAGGATCCCCTACCCACTGAATTCACTGACATTTGACCCCAAATAGCCTTGAGAGGGTAATGGAGTTCCTATGACTGAGCACTCCCACTTACACACACACACACACACACACACACACACACACACACACACACTAGTCATACATTTCCCTTTAACTTATTCAAATCGACTTCACACACAAACCAATCCAAATTAGAACATTAAACCCAGCACGCAAAAATGTACTAAACATTTGCAGCATAAGCACATGCTAAGTACCAAAATCAGTTTTTATTATGAAATGTGTAAGAGCCACTCGCTTCCAATTTGGAATCGTCTTCCTCGTGAATCATTTCCTGCCTCCTCCCAGCTGTGCAGGAGGGTGAGTGATCCCAGTTTCCCCACAACTTCAGTTGCATGGCAGTGAGAGGAGCAAATGCTCTGCTCTCTCATCAAATTGCACTCACTGTATTGACATCATATTTCACTTAACCAAGGACACACTTTGCATGCATTTGCTGTCTCTCTCAAGTGAGTGGAGGTCAGTTTGCAAATGTATCAGGGTAGTCAGTGAAGAGCAATTCAGCCAATGAGTGTCTTAAAGTTTTCCTCTGGTTCTCTTTGGAGTCAGGTGTTGCTTTATTTAAAGTACCGGATTGTTTTGTTTCCATGATAGGTTTTGAGACTAAATCAACACTAAACATTGCGCTTTTCAAAAAATAATATCATAGATACAAAAAATTACCTTCGATGCTTAGCCAGGCTTTGTGAAACCACTCTGTGACAGTACATGTAATTTTGTTGTTGCTGTTTTTATTCATAGTTTCTAGCCTTTTAATTCCCTCTCCGAGAAATCCTATAGGACCAGGATTCCATTTCTGCAAAGTAGATCTTAAGAACGTCCATCTCTCTGCCTTGGAGGGTGACCAAAGGAAACTGTCTGTCCTACCTTGGTTATAGTAGATGCTAAAACCCTCTTTGAGAGAGTATCTCACCCTGTATGCAAAGGAACAAATACTAGGGCAGACAGGCCAACAGGAGTCTAACCAAAAGGAACCTGCTAGGTCTCACCACTCAGTCTAATCCTTGTACATAGGCAATGAGCTTTCTACAAAGTAAAGTGGATGCTTAAGGGTTCTTTGGAAAGTCACTTGGATGGTGTTTTGCCGGGGAAACATGGGAAGAAGTGTTTTCCTGAACTGGACACATATGAAAGACTAATGCAGACTCCTGAGGGAATGTTGTGCTGACACAGGAGGCACAGGACAGAGGATGTTCTGCTAAAGCAAGCATGTAAAAGGACACATGATGAAGGATTCTTTGCTAACTACATGTATGTATTGGTTTGCATTACATTGAATAGTTGAGCTCCATTTGTTGGAACTCCATAGAAAGATACGCCCCTAAAGTTCCGGTGGTGTGCTGCAGTTTCTTGCCACTTCCGCAGACTTGGGCTGACTGCCAGAGTGATGTCAGCTGAGAGAGATTCACATGCTGAGGCAAGATACATGATGAGACAAAACCCGTGGAGGACACGTGATGTTTGGAGGGTATAAATAGGATTTGACAGACAGTGAGGGAAGCTGAGCTTGGCTTGCTTTATAGAGCTAGCTGTGCAATGCTTGTGGGTCTTGCATCTTTACTGATCTTTAATTCTCTTAGAGAGGCGCAGCCGAGAACACCTGATGTCCAACCATCCGGGTCCCTCCTGTTCACTCCTAGTGAGGCTGAGGCCTAGCTGTCTCTGCTAGGTAGTGCTATCCTGACACTACTGAACTGGACTGCTGGAATATCTGAACTGGACTGCTTGAATATCCAGAAAGTATTTGTGAGTGGATCAAGCTGCCACTAATGACCTGTGAACTGAACTGTCGGTATCCAGACAACACAGACGGGAGTTGCTCCAAAGAACCTTTCTAAACAGGTCCACTTCTGCCATTTCCTCTCCCCTCTCCCTCCCCCCAGTACCTATGGTGGGTGGTGGGCTAAAAGGGAGATTAAAGAGCTTAAGAACTATCATTAAAAGTAGAGTTTTGAAAAAAATTAAAGTTACAATAACGTTTGGAGCTCTGAGACAATGAAGCATATGGAGAATTGTGAAGGCAAATGGAAGACAACATGAGAGTGTTGTGCTCCTTCATGGGCGCAGCCCTAAATATTTCTTCATCTAGAGCATGTTCTTCACCTTCATTTCCTCATCTTTTGAAATACCCTTCCAAGAGACAATACATGTGTCCCTCTAAGTCACATGAGCAGCTCAAGAAAAATTAGTGTGGAAAAATTCTCAGTCAAAACCAGGAGGAAAGCATCTTGGGCCTTGTGAGTAGCATTGGAAGTGAAGTAGCCAGTGTTGGCCACTGCACCCCAATTCTGGATTGTCTCCAGGAACACTAAAGATGAATTCATGGATACCCAGCTAGTGTCCAACTACAAAACTGTTTGCTTGCTTGCTTTGGGGAAGAAACGACCACACCTTCTATAGTCACTGAACAGATTGGAGCTGTGAGTGCATAATAAGTATCTGTTTTCATTGAGTTTCATTTTTGTACTGTACCTTCAGATGCCAAGTAGATGAGTTGTCCATCTTAGGAAATTTTAGACTGACAACAAAGTAGCCCATAAACGTGAATCCATCCAGCCAACACACTCAGTCTCATTTTGCAACAAAAGTTTCTAAATTACTACATCGTTCATATATTCTAATAAATTCCAAAATAGAAGGTGAATATAAAGTAAGTCTGTGGGTATCCAAAGTACCATAATAAAAAGAGCTGAGCAAATTTCTATAACTGTGTACATAATTTCACTAGCATCTGCATTTCAGACAATAAGCAAATCATGGCCACAACTACTATAGAAATTATTATAAACACTGTAATGAATAGAATGGAAACAATAAGATTAAGACCTATAAACAGTGCCATGCTCTGTTGTCAGAGATAAATTCTAGGTGTGTATGCGTTGATTTATACCTTCTACTTGAGCATTATCCTTTTTCTTTTTACTAACATTTAATATTTTATCTGCCAAAGAACATATACTTATTGAGAAAAACAAAAAAGCACATTCTATATTATTACCCAGAAAGGATTAGTGCTAACACTCCCAGTGGACCTTAGGAAAAGGAGGGTTAAGAAACAAGGACCAGCATACTGATTGCAGTCTATGTGATCCTTTCAATAATGCATAATATATCTCTGGGGTTTTTTTTTTCGAATAAATGTGGTGAAAAAGACCTCAAGGACTGTATAAAACTTCCCAAAAACAGAGCACAGGGATCTCAGAAGACTGGAGCAAAGACATGAGGCTATGTTTGCGTGCTGCTGAGCTAACGTATACACAGGAATCTATATGTTTTAAAGCTAAACATCTGTATGAAATATAAATTCTTATAAATTGCTGGCTTTCTGCTTAGGTTTTTATATGTTGATTAAGATATTGATCCACTTATTAAATAAACACTTATCAAGCAACCATAATACACCAGCACTGCAGTTATTAAGTGGAGTAATAACTGCCTAGCTCTGCAGGGTTTCATATTATAACAGAAGACAATAACTTACAGCACAACTTGGTAAGAACCATTATTAAGAAATGAGCAAAGCATTGCGGGAGCCATAGCAAAGAAAAATTCCTCAACTTCCCATTTCTCTAACAATAGTCTACCTCCTTTGCATCTCCTTTCTGTATTGGCTTGGCCAGGAAGGCACCAGAGAAGAGAACACGAAACTGTCAAGTCAGAAGAACACTAATGATGTCATTGTTTCAGGACTTAAAAGATCACTGGTGAATCACTCAAAAATTTGTTTTTTAACAGTTCAGTGAATAGGGACTCAACCTGAAGGTGCCTTCTGCCTTCTGGTGTAGTCTGACGAAGAAAATTTGCCGATCTTTTACAATATTTTAAGTCATTATTACACTCTACCTTTAGTTTTACTCTTAGAAACTCATTATTCATGCAGAGTGGTGGCTGGAGAAATGGGCAGCCAAGGTTCATGCCTTCACTGATTTACAGATTTTGCTAAGGGAAAATTGTTGGGAACAATCCTGACACTGTGGAACAAAGCCCCACATGTCTGTCCCGGGGCGCTGCGGCTCTGGGTGGGACAGGACACGCGGGAAGTGGCCGTGCATCTTCCCCCACAGTCTGATGGGCAGGTTGGGGGGCTGTGTGAAGCCTCTGTGGGCCCTGCCTATGGGTGGGGGAGGGGGCCATTCCCGGGAACATGCAGCAGCCATCTCCGTGGGTTCTGTATCCAGGGGCACCGCAGTCACCAGCAGGGTTAGCTGGAACGCAGCTGGGGTTCCTGCCAGACCTGGTCTCAGCTGCTTTGGGTGCCGGGCTAACTGCTTAGGCTTGGGTGAATGGGTACCATCTGGGAGCGCTGAGATTCCCATGGCAAGAGATTAGCTGCAGCTCATTAATCGAGGGCCAGATCCCTTGCTTCCCACGGTGGGTCCAGATAAAGAGATAGCTCATAATTCTTTCTTCTTCTTCTTTTTTTTTTTTTTTTTTTTTTGGTTTTTCGAGACAGGGTTTCTCTGTGTAGCCCTGGCTGTCCTGGAACTCACTCAGTAGACCAGGCTGGCCTTGAACTCAGAAATCCACCTGCCTCTGCCTCCCAAGTGCTGGGATTAAACGCGTGGGCCACCACTGTCCGGCAACAGACAGCCCATAATTCTAAGACGTTTATTTTCATCATGTGGAAAGTGGCATGGATGAAACTGTACCTCCCACCTCTCCCAGAGAGATGGGGCAGATATAGTAACTGGGAAGGGGCGTGGCTAAGCCTCTAGGTGTCTCACTAACATGGGGATGGCTTGGGGCTGTGTGGCCACGCCTCTACCGGGCTGTGATATGTGACCGTGGCTGGAGCCAAAAGCTTCCGGGAGCCTTGGCATAACGTTTCCAGTCCCTTGCGAGTTACTTCGTGGGTTCTCCCAGAGTTTGCCTGTGCTCAACTGGTGTGCCAGACTGCCTGCCAGATCACTGCCCCACAGAAAATAGCTCTGCTTATGTGGGCATGGTGCCACACATGGAAATTTTAACTCTCAGGAGGCTGAAGCAGAAAGATCGTAAGTTTACGATAAGTCTGGGCTACAAATGAGGTCTTGTCTTGAAACAACAAAAGGCTCCATGTCATCTGTGGGAGTAAAGATGTAGGAAGAACTCCCTTTGATAAGGCAAAGAAAATCAAGTGTTTCTCCAATTCCTTCAGTGACTTTCCATGTCTGTATCACCAACCCCTCTCTGGGTGTCTGGCATCTCACTGAGGATGAGGATGAAGAAACTGGTTTTCATGTCTCTTATTTCTGTACTCAGGATGAGCTAATCCTTCAGCTCCTCCCTGTTATACCTGTTCCCTAGGGAAATACAGAAAGTTTAAGGTAGGAAGTGGGATTTATGGATCTGGTACTTGACAAGCACAACAAAGTCACTTGATGGATTTATTCACTCATAAGATTTAACCTGGGTATAATGGCAGCTGCCACCCAATTTCCCTTTTTAAAAAATTCTCAGATGTGTAGGGCAATCATTGTAGGTCCACCGGCTGCTGATCTGTTTTTACGAAGAGCAGGAGTCACTATCTAAAACCTATAACCTGTCACAGTCTGTCATTCTTGCAGAGATGCAGCCATTATTTAAATTAGACTGTGAATGATTTTTTATTCCTCTGCAATGGTCTTTTCGGTGGTGATATGTCATTCCGGGCCACCATAAGCTGGCAGCGAGCATTCTCGACACATTAGTTCTGCTCATAATTTGCTGCTTTCAGAAAAGCACGCTGGTGATATAAAAAAATTTTGTCTCTGTTTATGCCTGGCCCAAAAAAATATATTGGACATCATTACCTGAATATGAGCTGGTCATTTTGAGGTGTAGGGAAATGTAAAGTGGCTTCACTTATTGCCAGCTAGAATTGATCCTTGATGAGGTGTCTTTTTTGAATAGAGGAAGAAAATCATCTCTCACATTTGATTAGTACTTAAGAGTTCATAATGCCTTAAAGGGACATGATCTCATTTTATTTCCACAGCAATGCTTCTCCCTGGCCAGGGATCTCAGCTCACCATTATTCTCGTTTTACATTCAGAGAACAGCGCAAAACACTTCTGGAGACTCAAGGTTACAAAGAGTTTAAAATGGTAAAACAAAACACATTCAACTTATACTTTCAGAGCTGCTTACAGGAAAAGTCTGCTGTTTCCTGGAATGGTGTAATCACAGCACTCTTAAAGCCCATGACCTCCAGGCCAGCCTGATCTACATAGTGACCTCCAGATCCGCCTGATCTATATAGTGACCTCCGGGCCATCAATGGCTGCTCAACAAGACCTTACCTCAAAAACAATAACAAATAGGCTGAGTGTACTGGCAAGCACCTATAATCCTTGCCCTTGTGGAGTGAAGACAGGATGATTAGGAGTTCAATGTTATCCTTGGTGATACAAAAAGTTTAAAGTCAGCCTGGGCTACATGAGATCCTATCTCAAAAGAAAATGCAAGAAGCAAAAATAACAACAACAAAAATATTGCTCTTGAGTTTTTCTGGCTTCAGGCTATTTTCTGTAATCAATTCACTTTCAAATGTTTGAAGACATGAACAGTCAAATTGGAGAGATGACTTATGGGGCCAGTGAAATGGCTTAGTTGTTAAAGAGTGGGCCTACAAGCCTAGAGTCCAATCTCTATAATACACATAAATGTAGAAGAACTGACATCAAATTTGTTCTATGATCTCCACATACATACCCCTATACAGCATCATACACATACATGGCAAAGTACATTTTTAAAGATTACAGAAAGAGACCATACAACTATGGTGTGTTTCTCACAACATTTAATCTGTGTGCTAGACTCATCTGGGAAGATCCTAAATATCCTGGTTCCCAAGCTCAAGCCAGTCAGATGACCTAGAGTGGGAGCAGAAATTAGCGCCTTTGTAATTCTCAAGGGATTAAAGGAAGTGTAGCCAAATGTACTCATTCTCAAGACTGCTGTGCATTATACTCCGTTCAGAATCATGTCAGGTAATAGCCCTTTCTGCGCTCAAATTTTCACCTATTAGATAGCAGTAGATCTAAGACACCTGAATTTTAACCCTATTGATTCTGATGTATACAAAGTTTGAGCACCTATGGTCTAAGAACAACCTTCAAGTTCAATGCACCTGGGTCTGATAAGCCATTTAACACATGTATGATTCTAACCAGGTTGTTTAGCCTCTACAAGCTGCTAACCTTTGGGTTCCTTATTGTTAAAGATAACAGCACCAGTGGTCCTTTCTTCACAAGTGCCCTGACACTGAGGCAACTCTTCTCACCCAAAGTAGTTCTCAAAATGAGTTCTCTGGACCAGCAGCATCATTATCAGCCAGTATATTCACAGATCCACAAACATGAGCAGGCGTCCCATGATGCTTACTGAATAAGATACTCAGAGAATGAGCCTAGCAGTATTTAACAAGGAGTCCTTTAAGGCAAGTGCCATGCTTGCTAAAATCTGATCGGTAGTCCACATGGTTAAATGGTCCAGTACCCTGTAGACAATATCAACAAATAATACATACCATGCTGTGGTCATCCTCACTGGTCTAGTTTCATTTCTGTTGCTGTTATAAAATATAATAAAAATAATTGATTCAGGAAAGGTTCTCTTTGGCTTACAATTTACAGTACACGAAGGCAGGAACTTAATGTATAATATCCATAGTCAAGCAAGGATAGAGGTGGATTCTGCCTGCCTTGCTGTCAGGTAGCATCCTTCTCCTTTATTCGCCTGCCTGGGAGATAGTGCTACCAGCCCACAGATGGGCTGGGTCTTCCTGCATCAATTAACAATCAAGACAGCCCCCCACACACACACACACACAACACACACACACACACGATAACCTCACCTAGATAATTTCTCCCTATGAGGATTTTTTTTTTCCAGATGATTCTAGGGTAAAGTCAACAGGTAAAACTAATGAGCACATTAAGAAAGATTTCTAAAGCCTGGTTTAAAAACAAAACAATAATAATAACACCAAAAATCACAGCTGGAGATAAAATGACTAAGGAGCTCAAAGTCACTACAATAATTCTCATCAGAAACAGTTTACGTCTCGTTCACCATTCCCTGTAAATTTTAATATATGACTATATCATTTCCCTCTTGAAAACCCTACCCATGGTGTTGATTACACTTATTATGGTCTCACAAACTGTCCATGCTTTCTATACCAGATACATTTGTTAAATGGCCCATCATAAAATACAGGTTTCCATTCAAGTAATGTTTCTGTCTAGCTCCTGACCCTTTTTGTTCTGTGCATTCAAACTCTGTTCTCAACATCAGGATGAGGTGTGAAGATTTATGCCAATACAAGCTTCCTTCTCCGCATTTCAAATCCCTGTCTATTAAGAACAGTTGCCTCTTTAGAAAATAATGCTAAGTAAATTGAGTAATGATCTGAAATAGGACTTCTGAGTTCCTACTTTGTGCTGAAGTTTTTGTAAATGAATAAAATTGACCTCAGCCATAACATAATTTATTATAAATCTAAGGGGAATACAGGTATTTAAAATGCTCATAAATAAGTGGTGAAATGTGTACAAAATCTATGAAAGATGGGGCTAGTGACATGTTTTGCACAACAGTGAATAGGATACATGACCCCTGAGAAAATTCTGTGCTTCATGAGACTGGGTATACAGAAAATATGGAGGCCGATGGTAAACCGGGCACAAGGATTATGAGGACTGCAGTTGTAATAACAAGTGTGAAGGGCACAGTGCATTCTGAGATGGTTTGTGTAACACAAGTCAGAGCTGATGAACACCTGTGCACTGAAACTGTTCTCAACATCAGGATGAGCTGCGGCAATTTATGCCAATATGAGCTTCCTCCTCTGCATTACAAAGCCCACAGTACCTTGTAGGCCTCACTGCTGAAACTTTATGATACTATCAATGGAATTGGATGTGAATAAAATATATTTTAAAGGACATAATATTTTGGAAGCCAGAGTTTTAGATCGGATGGAAAATCATTATAAATTAGGCAGAACATCTGGTGAAGAACTATGAAGAGTTTTAAAGAACTATGTTGGTTTGCCTTCATGAAACACAGATGAGACAGAGTTCTATAACTCTAGAACTCAAGAGGGGTGTGCTCTGGGACCTGGCAAGGATGGAGGAGGAAAAAAGTGGGAAAGGCTGGAATTAATGGAGAGGGGAGGAGGGAGGAGAAAAAGACTGAAAGGAGGGAGGAGGAAAGAGGGAAACGGGATGAAGGGGAGGAGAGAGAAGAATGAATACCCAAGGAGAAGATGAGGACAAGGAACCGGGAAGACGAGAAGAAACATCTTGGCTCCATCTTGATTTCTCTATTTTGCCCCCACAGTGTGTGATGTCTTCAGCAATAGCATCTCAGCAGCTAGCTCCAGTGATCAATCACAAGAAATGGGAGCAGCTGTGGTCACCCTGACCATAAATTGGCACCCCACACCTGGCACTGGGAGTGCTGGTTAATATACAGCAGCTTCTACGGGCAGCCTATCCAGCCTGGCAGGGCATTGCCATTCTCTTTGGCTTTTGTGACTTAAATTTTTAATTGGTTTTCAGATTATTCAGGTGTTAAAGTTCCATGCGGCTTTTTCTTGCATCTTTCCTTTTGGTGATGCACACTCATCCCCTTGTCTCTCATGTGCCATCACCCCCAACTTGAACCCCTGATTGGATGATTTTCTCTCTCTCTCTCTCTCTCTCTCTCTCTCTCTCTCTCTCTCTCTCTC
>JADRCH010000004.1:21090646-21205037 GCA_019843965.1 Rhynchomys soricoides | reverse complement strand
CTCTCTCTCTCTCTCTCTCTCTCTCTCTCTCTCTCTCTCTCTCTCTCAGCAACAACTGGAAAGGTCCCTTTCTAGTTTCTCAACTTCTATGCGTACTCTAAGTTAAACACTACCCAAGTCTTTCTGAGCCTGGGTAACCTCACCAAGTATAATTTTCCTGCAGTTCTGTCTATTTACCTGTAGATATCATAAACTTGTCTTTGCAGCTGAGCAAAATTCCATTGTATGTGTCCCCCATTATTATTCATCAACTGATGAGCATCTAAGTGGATTTCATGTCCTATCTACCTCGAATAGAACAGTGATGAACATGGACCGGCTTGCATCGCTGTGCTAGGATAGAGCCCTTCAGGTATAGGCGCAGGAATGGTATAGCCACGTTACACCTCCACACTGATTTCCATATTGGCTGCGCCAGTCTATAGGCCCACCAAGGGTGAAAATAGGGCTCCCCTTTCCTCACAACCTGGCCAGCACCTACTATCATTTAATTTTTTGGTAATAGCCAGTCTGATTTGGGTGAGCTGGAATCTCAGAATCCCTTTAACTTACATTTCTCTGGTGGCCAATGATCAAAGTGCTTATTGGCTTTTAATATTTTGAGAACACAATTCAGTTTCAATCCCATTTTTCAACTGGGTTGTTTAGTTTATTGATGTGTATGATTTTTAGTTCTTTGTACACTCTCGATAGCAATCCTCTGACGGACATAGAGCTGGGGAAAGATGCTCTCCCATTCTGTTAGTTCACCTTCCATTCGGTTAGCAGTGTTCTTCACCATTCAGAAACTTTCTGCCCTCAGAAAGTCCTACCATTTGTCAATTGTTGAACTCATTTTCTGAATGTCCAGAGTCCTATTTAGGAAATCTTTATCCATCTGTGTATCTTCTGTGTATTCTTTACCTTGCCTCTAGTGCTTTCAGAGTTTAAACTCCCTCACAGAGAGATAAGTTTCTTAGTTGCAGAAAGTGCCATTCAGGCTGCTGGGCATATAGGCACTGTGGTCTAGTTCAGCTGTGAATCCTAGGAACTACAATGCCAACCTGCTAGGCATGATATGCCAACTAGTGGTGACCAGTTGCTCTCAGTTTGTATCTGAGGCTCAATCCCGAGGATGAGAAAACGTCTAGTGCTGTAAACCCATCAAGAATCCATAGCTAGGAAGATCTATGTTTTAGAAGCAAACTTACTGTTTTGTTCAGCTAAATTGTCACAGCATCAAACAGCCTTCTACGTATTTATGCATATAGTCATGCACTTAGTCTTAATCAGAGAAGCTTCACTTTGGTGTGAATGACAGCGAATGCAGAAACTCATAGCTGTTCAAGGTCCTGACAGTACCTGGTGGCTGAATTGTGAGCCCTGCACACGGTGCTTATATGACTCCCTCTAAGTCTCAGAGAACATCGTGGAAGGGAGTGGAGGCAAATAGAATGAATGAACTGGAAGTTAGGGAGAAGGACAGGAAATTCTGTGTTTAGGGCATGACACAGCCACTGCAAGCATGACCTTGAAGCAGCTACAGTTGCCTGCACTGGCCTGCACATCGCTGGGACTGTCAACATTGAAGTACTGCTTAAAGAGGGGATCATAGGTCCCTATGCTTCCACGCTGAACTACTGGCCACGGATGGGTTCTGAGACAGGAATAGTCATTGTCTACAGTTGTGTTCCCAATAGTGAGCCCAGCTGATACTTCCAAACTCATTGCCACACAGGCTTTTCTAGTTAAAATCAGTGATTTAAGAAACAAGCAAAGACAAGAGACTATGAGAAGAGACTTTAGAGACGGAGGGGGAAGATTAAGAGAGAATGGGATGGGGTAAAAATGTACTCACACAGACATTCTTGTTAGTCTTGTGTTTTGGAAAAGCTTTTATATATGAGAAGATGACCTGATCTGCTTCAGCTCCATTGAGAACAGAGGAAACAGTGAGGATTTTAAACAGCAATGAAAAAAAACAGAGTCAGTGTGAAGTATTTTCTTGATATCAACACACAGAATTGTCTTAGGGCCGTTACAAACAGAAGACCTAGGTAGCTCCTGAAAGCATTGCTAAATTGGTGCATTTTCTTATTCTGGAGCTCTTTTCCCTGGAAGAATGGTCAGCTCTATCATTTTTGCATAATGTGGTGCTCTCCTAAGAAGGCCACGCCAAGGGAAACAATGAAATTGAAACAACAGTGTCATCTAGTGGAAATTGCAGGAATAGCATTCAACGTGCCAGTCTACGATTGAATAAATAAAAAAAAAATTTTAAATTAAATTAATTTTTACAGAAGGATGGAACTTGTTTCAAAATGGTGTTTTCCCATTCACACCTTCTCTATACACCCTGATGGAAAAGACAACCATCAAGCTGGTGGATGGCTAAATCCTCACGAAAAAAAAAAAAAAAATACAAGTTATAACACAGTCTGATGGCAACAGTTTAAAGGCTAAAACCCAGGAAAATTAGAATTTTTTAATTAAATTCCTAACAGAATTAGAATGTTTTCATTAACTTCCAACAGCAACACTCTTATTGTATAGGTAGTTTTCCAGACTTGATGCCAAGTAGAAAGCTCTGTTATTAAGATAACAGGTGATTACTGATTAGTTACCAGAAAGTGAAAACATTAACAAGGCATCAGACTGCCATCTAGTCCTCTGTAGATAAGGAGACCTTCTCAGACAGCATCCTAGAAAGCATCTCATACGAGCCTTTCTCACAATAGATTCCAATAGCAGCTGATTCCAAACACTGAGCAATTTCTGAATTGGTGATCAGTGTCTTGTGCTGATAACAATTACTTACATTACTTAAAATAGGAAGGGTTTTGTGAGATTTGAATGTGATAACAAATATGACTCACATGCAGAAACTACGATTGTCAATTGTCTTGGTTAGGGTTTCTGTTGCTGCAACAAAACACCCTGATCAAAAAACATGTTGGGAAGTTTATTCAGCTTTCACTTCCACACTGCTGTTCATTGCTGAATAAAGCCAGGACAGGATCCTAGAGGCAGGAGATGATGCAGAGGCCATGGAGGAGTGCTGTTTACTGGCTTACTCAGCCTGCTTTCTTACAGAACCCAGGACCACCAGCCCAGGGATGGCACCACCCACTGTGCTAGACACTCCCCCCGCCCCCTCGATCACTAGTTGAGAAAATGCCCAGTGGCTGGATCTCATAAAGGCATTTCCTTAACTGAAGCTCTTTCCTATTGGACAACTCTAGCTTGTGTCAGGTTGACAGAAAACCAGGCAGTACACCAGTTATAAGTGTATTGCCTCTCAGCTATTGTTCTTGGCCATAGTGAAGCTAGATCTTCTATTTCTTGTTTGTAGCTTGGATGGTTATGTAATCTAAACTTTGCAGGTAGAGGATACAGGAAGGACCCAGCAGGAGGAAGTTGTGCCTTTTAGTTTCCATGGTACTCGTCTCTGGCAGGCACCTGCATCTGCTGCCTCCTCCACAGCTGCCACAGAGCAGGCAACTTCCCACAAATCTGACTCCTGCCGTGCTCGATGGCTGGCACAGAATGATATTCCCCATAAATGGCTTCCTTCCGTGCTGCACAGACACCTCTCTGTAAAGTACCATTGGCCTAGCATCTGCTCCTATGCAGCTTCCAAGGGGCCCTTTGGGAGGGTTTTACGCGTTGTGAGGCTTCACCACTCTGTCAAGAGCTGCAGCCATCCCTCTCGATCGAAGCATGGCTCTCTGCCTTATGGGGAACTGGAGGATGTGGTTTCCATGCTAGTCCTTCACTGGAGTCTCCCTTAGTGCCTGCATCCCGCGCTGGCTATTACGTAGCCTCTGAATTCTCTTCATTTCTCACTTCCCAACTCCCATTCATTCCCATCATAGTTTAAAAGACATCACTCTACCAACAAGTCCCTTGTCAAGTTATTCTGTCTCCCGATTGGATCATAGGTGCAGCGCAAGATAATTGGTATCTAGTGACAGGCTGAAGTTTTGTGGGTTCTGAATTTCGTATAATTTGATATCCACCTTCAAAAGATATGCTATGAAATTCTGACAGAGAATCTTGGAGGGCTGTCAGGCAAATGCGGGAGCCTGAAACAATGACATCACAGAAACCCCTCCCCCAACAAGTGGTATTGTTTCTACCCTAAAGACCGTGTGGGGCTCATGGATCATCTGTGGGCTTCTGGGGTGTGAAAAAGGAACCCAGTCACCACAGGTGAACAGTATTTGAATGATTTGCTGGGACAGCGGTTCTATGAATGGCCACCCCAGATACCCTGCATATCAGACATTTACACTACAATTCACAACACCAGCAAAATTACAATAAAGAGGCAATAAAACACCTTTTTAGTTGGGGATCACTAAAATATTCTCAACTGTGTCAAAAGGTCACAGCATCGGGAGGTGGAGAACCACTGTGCAGAGGGAATATCAAAGCGTGACTGATGGGCTATTCCATGACTTTTGTGTGTCTTCTCCTTCCACATCCCTTGTCACACTTCGGCTTCCTGTGGGTCCTTTTCTGGCTTTTTATGGACCCGTCCTTACCTCATGCCTGCCAGGCACAGCAAGCCTGGACACAACTATTTTCTCTCTTACTTAAGTACAAACGAGACTTTCAGTCCATCTCACCATGAGTCTGCAAACAGAAATGTAAGCATGTAGCTGTGTCTCTCTTGCCTAGTAAATGTACAAATCAATTCAGTAGAAGCTGATTCAATAGAATTAAATGATACAAATTCCTGAAATTAGCCAGTGCCCTTCAGGTCACACTATTCAAAGCTGTGATGGTGAAATTATTAATATGAAGTAGCTCCCATGTTGAGGTCTATAGACACCAGTCTAGACTGAAAACTGCATGTGAATATAAAAATGCATCACAAATTAGTAAAAAAAAGAAATGGATGCAGTTTTGCATTGAAGGCAAAACATAAGAGTATCAAACATCCATAAAATGTTTTGAAGTGGATGTCGCCTAAATTATATTAGCACTGAAGCTATAGCCACTGTGACTGCTTTTCCACCTTTAATCTTCCAATAAAAAGGAAACCCATTTACTGGAAGATCTATTCTAGATTGTTCTGTGAAGGGCAGAAAAACCACTGTTTTGTGTGTGTGTGTGTGTGTGTGTGTGTGTGTGTGTGTGTGTGTTTTGTTTTGTATTATTTCTGCCTGAGTTTCATTTCCTGTCACTGTGATTAAATATCTTGACAAAAGCAACCTGGGGAACAAGGGGTTTATTTAGTTCACAATTATAGGTTACATTCATTTAGTGAAGTTCAAGCAACTTGAAGCACCTGGTCATATTTAATCCAAAATTAAGAGTAAGGAGCATTGTATGCTAGTGCTCAGCTGGCTTTTCCTACTTTTATACAGTCCAGGATCCCAAACTTGAGGAATAGTGCCACCCAGAGTGGACCAGTTCTCCCACGTCAATGAACAGTCTTTAGAATCTCCCTAGGTATTCTCAGAGGTCATTCTCCTGGGTGATTCTAGATTGTATCAAGCTGGCAATTGAAACCAACCATCTCAACTCCTTGGTACTTACATGCTCCAGACCACTGACATTTCTTCCATGCCCTTGCCAGGTCCTCCAGCCAACCAGACAATAGAAAACAATGGTAATCACAGTTCTAATCTCGGGAATCTCTCATTCTAATCTGTTAGCTCGTCTTTTCTGCACACTTTTCCTCAAAGTAAAACAAAACTTACTTTCTATCATACATCGTGCATGGCCCTAGAAGCCTCTCACTAAACTTTGGTGTCATTATGTAGATTTCTTTCAGTTGCATAAACATTGAAATCATGGCAGATGGTTCCTGACCCCTCTTGGATGGATGGATGGATGGATGGATGGATGAATGGATGGGTGGATGGGTGGGTGGATGGATAGATTTAAAGCATGTCCACAATTCTACTTCTCTATCAGGCCATTACACTTAACTTCTGTAGCTCTGCTTTCTCTCCTACAAGGATCATCTTTCTAGTTAAAACCATAGTGTAAGACCAGAGAAGAAAATGAGGCATTGAGCTGAAGGACATAAGGTCATTTCATCCCAATCACTTCTCCAATGTCTCTAGAGTAGAAAGCCATGGAAGCTTGGGGTTACAATGGCACTTGGGACATGATTATATTGAGGGATCTGTCCAGGAATTTCCTTAACATTTAATACAACTCTACTGGAATAGAAATTGTCTATTTTTTCCTAATTCAAATTCATTGTGCTAAGAGTGCAAGGAAAAGATATACCATTAAATGCTGTTAGTTCATTTAAATAAGAGCATACAGATAGACAGCAGTAGAAGTCCATAGTCCTCTCTGGCTTTACTCAACGTTTTTCTCAAATTAGCTCTGAATAGCTCAAGTCATCAGAAATGAGGATGGTAGCTCTGTTTATCATTCATCCTTCACCATTCCCATGCCTAATCTTTAAACACCCTTCCCTATGGCTCCTTAAAATGTTTATCAGTGTAACCATGGTGAAAGCGTTATCAACAGAACAAATGCAGAACATACACACATGCACACACACACAATTACACACACAGCCATATGCACACAAACACACACAAAGATTTAAAAATAAAACCTTTGGTGATGACATGATTTAGATTAATCTAGGATTCTCTTCTTCTAATGATTTAGGTGTAAAATGTTCCCAACAGGCTTTTGTGTTTGTTTAAGCACTTGGTCCCCAGCTAGTGATTCTGTTAGTGGAGGTCATGGAGCCTTTAGGACATGGAGCTCACCTAAAGAAAGCGGGCCACTTGGGGGGCACAGGGTACACTGATGTATAGCCTATTGTGCCTCTGCTTCCCCTTTACGGGCTCACTACCATTCACTCCAGCTTCCATGGATCCACCCACTTGCATGCCTTCTCTGCCCAAGCAGGCAGTCTTCCCAACAAACTAAATCCTTTCTCCTTTAAGTTACCCATTATCTGGGATTCACACACACAATAGAAAAAGTAACTAGTATACTAGCCAAGCATAGCAAAAGCACTGACAAGACCAGTTCTTCAGACCCACCATGAAGAATTCTAGGCCCAGCCTTCCCTAATTTACCTGACATATCATTTTGTTTTTCTTATCTGGAAAAAAAGGTAAGATTGGTTTAGTCCATAAAGTTTTTGCAATAAATTAATTAATTAATTAATTAATAAGGGAATGAATATAAAACATTGCTCTAATACCTTATCTGTACAGAATAGTTCTAATTGCTACATTATTATTAATTAGTAGTACAACAGAAGTCTTTCCTTCACCTTTACAGATCAATAGAAGTGATGATCTATGCCACTTTCTTTTCTTTCTTTCTTTTTTTTTTTTAGATACTTTATTACATTTCAAATGTTTTCCCCCTTCCAGGTCTCCCTTTTGGAAACCCCCTATCCCCCCTTCCCCTGTCTCTATGAGGGTATTCCCCCCACCCACCCACCCACCCACTCCTGTCTTTGCTCCCTGGCATTCCCCTATACTGGGACATCCAACACCCTCAGGTCCAAGGGCCTCTCCTCCCCCTGTTGGCCAACAAGGCCCTCCTCTGCCACATATGTGGCCTGAACCATGGGTCCCTCCATGTATATTCTTTGGTTGGTGGTCCATTCTCTGAGAGCACAGGGAGGGGGGGGGATCAGGCCAGTTGACACTGGTGCTCCCTCCCCATGGGGCTGCAAACTCCCTCAGCTCCTTTGGCCCCTTCTCCAACTCCTCCATCTGGGACTTCACTCTCAGTCCAATGATTGCTGTGAAGTGAATCTTGGGTATTCTGAACTTTTGGGCTAATATCCACTTATCAGTGAGTACATACTGTGTTCATTCTTTTGTGAATGAATTACCTCACTCAGGATAATATTTTCAAGTTCCATCCATTTGCCTAAGAATTTCATGAAGTCATTGTTTTTAATAGCTGAGTAGTATTCCATTGTGTAAATGTACCACATTTTCTGTATCCATTCCTCTGTTGAGAGATATCTGGGTTGTTTCCAGCTTCTGGCTATTATAAATATGGCTGCTGTGAACATAGTGGAGCATGTGTCTTTATCATATGTTAGAACATCTTCTGGATATATGCCCAGGAGTGGTACAGCTGGGTCCTCAGGTAGTATTATGTCCATTTTTCTGAGGGTCTGCCAAACTGATTTCCAGAGTAGTTGTACCAGCTTGCAATCCCACCAGCAATGGAGGAGTGTTCCTCTTTCTCCACATCCGCACCAGCATCTGCTGTCACCTGAGTTTTTGATCTTAGCCATTCTGACTGGTGTGAGGTGGAATCTCAGGGTTGTTTTGATTTGCATTTCCCTAATGACTAAGGATGTTGAACATTTCTTTAGGTGCTTCTCAGCCTTTTGAGTTTCCTCAGTTGAAAATTCTCTGTTTAGCTCTGTTCCCCATTTTTTGATAGGGTTATTTGGTTCTCTGGAGTCTAACTTCTTGAGTTCTTTGTATATATTGGATATTAGCCCTCTATCAGATGTAGAGTTGGTAAAGATCTTTTCCCAATCTGTTGGTTGCTGTTTTGTCCTATTGACTGTGTCCTTTGCCTTACAGTTTTACAATTTTATGAGGTCCCATTTGTTGATTCTTGATCTTAGAGCACAAGTCATTGGTGTTTATTCAGGAACTTTTCCCCTGTGCCCATGTGTTCGAGACTTTTCCCCACTTTCTCTTCTATTAGAGTCAGTGTATCTGGTTTTATGTGGAGGTTCTTGATCTACTTGGACTTGAGCTTTGTACAGGGAGATAGGAATGAATCAATTTGCATTATTCTACATGTAGACTGCCAGTTGAACCAGCATCATTTGTTGAAAATGCTGTCTTTTTTCAATAAGTCAGATTGTCAAAGTAGAAAGGCGCATGATGATATGTTCTTGGTTATCCTTATGTGTAGTCATAGATGAGAACTGTCACATTTTGGTTTCTTAATTCTAGCTCGTGAATCAAGTCATCTACAAGTTGAAGTTCCAAAGACCAGCAGGGACAGCTCTGTTTAGAGACAGGATAAATTAGACACATTCTATGAACAGCTGCATTGAACAAAGCTGCCTTTATGATTATCTCCTCATCTTTTCTTGCTTTAGGAAGAAGACTATTCCAGATTTTGTGTGCATGTAATTGCTGATGTTAGTTAGGACAGCACCATGTATATGAGGAGACTGGAACCTTGGGTAAATATAAGAGGCTCTAAGGTCAGATACAAACTTTCAGAATGTGAAGCCTATGGACTATTTGGAGGCAAGCTATACACGCTTTTATTATCTCACTTGCATTATCTCTCTGGATTCATGACCTACACTCACGCCTATATATCCAAACTGTGCTGGTTGGTATTTTGTCAGTTGACATAAGCTAGAGTAATCTTAAAAGGAAAAACCTAAACTGAGGATTAGCTCTATCAGAGTGTGCTGTAGGCAAATCTATGGGGCAGTCTATCAATTAAAGATTGATGTGGGAAGGCTCAGCCCACTGTGAGCTGTGCTACCCTTGGGCAGGTAGGCCTGAGCTACATCAAAAAGCAAACTGAGTGAACAAGAGAACAAGCGATGAAGAAGAAGCCAGTAAACAGCACTCCTCCATGGCCTCTGATTTTGTTCCTGCCTGCAGGTTCCTGCAGTGAGTTCCTGTTTTGACTTCTCTTCACAGTTTACTTTAAGCTGTAATATAAAACAAATCTTCCCCCTCCCCCAAGTTGCACTGGCCATGGTGTTTACCACAGCAATAGAAAGCAAACTAAACTAGGAGATATGTGTGTGTGTGTGTGTGTGTGTGTGTGTGTGTGTGTGTGTGTATGTGTCTAGGGTCCACACATATACAAATATTAAAGTCTGGGGTCCACATAAGGGACAAAAATATACAATATTTGTCTGAGTCACCTCACTTAATATAATTTCCAATTTAATCATTTCCCTACAAACATTGTGATTTCGTTTTATTTTGTGGATAAGTAAAACTCTGTTGTGTATATGTACCACATTTTCATTATCTATTCATCCGTGGACAGATACCTGTGCTGATTCCATTCCCTAGCTATTGTGAGTAATAAGTATCTCTGTGATACTTATTACTCTGAGTATGGTATCTCTGTGATAAGAATCTTTTGGATAAATGATCAGGAGTGGTACAGCTGAGTCTTGTGGTGGATCAATTTTTAGATTTTTGAGAAACTTCCATAATGATTCCACAATGACAGGGGTAGTTTGCCTTCCCACCAGCAGTGAATCGGTGTTTTCCCCACATCCTCAGCATTTCTGGTCCCTTGTCTTCTCCACTTTGGCTATTCTGACTGGGGTAAGGTGGACTATCAAAGAAGTTTTGTTTTTGAGTTCTCCGATGCCTGAGATGCTCAGCATTTTAAAATAATATTTATTGGTCATTGGCTGTCACTACACTTTAAAAGAAAAAACAAGGTGTTGATCAAAAATTATTGATCAGGCCCAGTGAGATGACTCATCCAGTAAGGGTGCTTGCCACCAAATCTGATAACCTGAGTTCAGTTGCTGTAATCCCACATGGTGGAAGGGAAGAGCTAACTCCTACAAGCTGTCCTGTGATGTCATTAGTGTGTTATGGCATGTGCATGTACCCAACCACATGAATATACAATATATAATAAAACACACACATATTAAAAAGTTTTTAAACTAATGGCTTATCAATGTAGCTTTAGAAAAGAAAATGAAAAAAAAATATTCTTTTCATTCTTTGAAATATGGGTGATGTCTATCCAGAAGACAAAATGGGTCATTTTTAAGTCTGTCTTTAAGAAAAAAAAAAATGGAAAGAGAATCAAACATATTAATGTCCCTATGTCACTGGTCCTGCCCTCTCCATTTTGCCTTGTGATTTTAAATGTAAGTACTGGTAAAGTCCCAGTGACTGCTCTAATTGCATGCACTACAATAGACTTAAACAGTGAATGGTGGTTTCTCCCCGTGAGTACCCATTTACTATACAAAGGCTAAATGGTGGTTCAGAGAGGACTGAGGCTGAAGAATCATTTGCTAGACAAAATAAAGCACAAATATAAAAAGAAAAATGCGTACATCTGAGCTGTTGAAAGTCAGCATAGAAAAGGCTCTTATTTCCTTTTGAAGGGTCCTATTTCAGAGCCACTCTTCAGCATAAGAGCAAAAGATGAATTTTAATGGCAATAATTATTTCAGAATAACATCATGTTCAATTGAGATTAACAACTGTGCGTTTGCAAATTAACTCAATTTGGGAAGGGAAACAATGTCAGGCCACACAAGGATTCTACTTTGCAAGAGATAAACATGAATCTCAGCAGCGTTTTGAACAGCTTGTAGAAAGAGAAAATCCTTCTCTTGTATCTACAAAGCACCATTATTACTGTGAAAACTAATTTGCCAACACCAGTCTTATACATTTGAGGTCCTTCCATGTAATAATAACAACAATAAGTCACCCTAAAGCTTCACTTACCCAGATGCATTTGCTCCAATTTCAGATGCTGAAGGCTCAACAATTTAATTTCATAAAGCACAAACTACAGATTCATTCTTCATGGGTAGACTCATAAAACCCAAGTTCTTAAGACAGATGAATTGGTACACCCCCTATCATAGCAGCATTAATCATAATAACCAAGAGAGCATAAGAAAAACAAGCATCTAAATACAGAGACATTAAAGAAACAAAATGTGGTTGATGTGTATACTATGGGATCCTAGTCTTTAAAAGAAATTCTGGACCAAAGAGAAGTCTCAGTGAATAAAGTATTTGATGCACAGGTATGAGGAAATAAATGCAGATCCCCAAATCTATGTAAAGCTATATACATGTAAGCCTGGCACTCCTATGGCAAGATAGGAAGCAGAGACAGAGACAGTAGTATCTCCTTAAAAACTGATAGGCCAATTAATACAATGTACACAGCAATGAATAAGAAATCCTGTCTCAAGTGTGGAGCAGAGACTGAAGGAAAGGCCATCCAGAGACTGTCCCACCTGGGAATCCATTCCATATACAGCCACCAAACCCAGACTATATTGTGGATGCTGGGAAGTGCTTGCTGATGGAAGCCTGATATGGCTGTCTCCCGAGAGGCTCTGCCAGAGCCTGACAAATATAGAGGTGTAAGCTTGCAGCCAACCATTGGACTGAGCCCAGGGGTCCCCAGTGGAGGAGTTGAAGAAGGGACTGAAGGAGCTGAGGGGTTTTGCAGCCCCATGCATGGAGCAACAGTATCAACAGACCAGACCCTTTGGAGCTCCCAGGCACTGGACCACCAACCAAAGAATACACATGGAGGGACCCATGGTGCTGGCCACATATGTGGCAGAGGAGAGCCTTGTTAGCCATCAGTGGGAGGAGAGGCCCTTGGGCCTGAAGATGTTAGATGACCCAGTATAGGGGAATGCCAAGGTGGGAAGACAGGAGTGGGTGGGTGGGGGAGCACCCTCATAGAGGCAGGGGGAGGGGAGATGGGATAGGGAGTTTCCAAAGGGGAGACCTGGAAAGGGGAAAACATTTGAACTGTAAATAAAGAAAATATCCAATCAAAAGAAAGAAAGAAAGAAAGAAAGAAAGAAAGAAAGAAAGAAAGAAAGAAAGAAAGAGAAAGAATAAAGAGGGGAAAAAATGGTAGAGACAAACACCTAGGATTGTCCTTGAACCTTCACACACGTGCCATGGCACATACACACCACCATTCATACACATACACACACTCAAGACACATGCACACAAAGTAAGGAGGAAATTCTGATACATGTCATAATACAGCTGGCAATTAACAAGGGCTAGGGCAGAGAACTTTTTGATGGAGGCAGTTAATATTTTACAAGAGGAAAAGAATGACTGGATATGGAGAATGGTTATACAATAGTGTAGGCAAAGCTATTGAGCCTTACGCTAAAAGTTAAGATCCTAAATTTTACACTGCATATATTTCACCAGAAATTTTAAAAGAAGGACTTCCTGTTTTTAATGCGTTTCTAAAAACATTTGTCAAGGATCTTGGATATTTGCATTATATGCCTAGCTTCATATTTCTCTGTGACAAAAAGCAAAGCCGAATCATAAATGGAAAGATACCTGTACGGCACAGACTTTAAATAAAGGGAAACCAATGAGTTGGGTGTCTACGGCACCAGTCCAACACAGATGGCACAGAGGTCTCACAATGGGGATAGACATGTCATAGAATGGCCAGACCACATGGACTATAGAGGCCAGAACTCTGTATTCACATTCACAATATGGACATTGCCAAGGGCTTTGGCAAAGGTTCGCTCTAGTTCTATCTGCCAAAACCTGCCTTCTTTTCTTTCTTCCAAGACTGACCAATTCTTATTGGATTAACCTAATCTTTTTCTAGATATGCAAATCTATTTAATTATATCACAGTAAAGCATTCAGACCTAGAGGCTATGCTGCCTAGAGAAACCTCTGAGATGAAATCATAGCATGTTGATGTCTCTTCAAAAAAAAAAATCTCACACTGCCCTTAGTTTTGAAGTTTCAGAAATACTTCATGGCAGCCCAAGGTATTAACTTTATGGCCCTTTCTTGTATGATACTAAGTAATATTTAGTTCAGTTTTTTCTCCATTTTATCATTTGTAACAAGGAAGATTAACACTGTTCTGTACTAAGGATTCACTGAATACAGTTTGCTAAGAAGGATCAAGCAGTCTGAACCAGATGGCATGGAAAAAAGAAGACTAGAGGAAGACAGTAAGGATGATGTGGAGAAAGAAACAGAAGACAATAACAGCATATACGTGGTTAGCTATTTATGTGCACATTAGACACTATTACCAAATGCTGGGTATCACCTAAATGTTCCCAATGTGTCCCATCAATAGGAAAGAGCTGAGTGTATTCTCTATTATGGGAGGGGAAAACACAAACTCTACAGAGTTTTTTACTGTGTCCATGCAAGGGGGGTTGGTTTAGGGTTGGTATTTCTTATGCGATACTTGGTTAAGTTTGGGTGATGATCAGGATACGTTAGTTCAAAAGTGGTGAACAATGTGAGGACTTAGGGAAAATAAAGTCAAAAGAAAAGTATAGAGAAATAAAATGAACAACAACTTAATTTTCCTGGACCAGTCTCCTGGAATTATAAACTGTCTCAATGAAGAGAAGTGAATCATAAAATTATGATAATATAACTTATAAGCAGATTAGAATACATAGTCTTATGTTTAATATACTACATTTATGTATACTTCATCATATGTAATATAGTTTATCAACTGCAATATTACATAACCCCAGGTAGAACAATAGTTGAGTGATCCCCACCCCCTCTGAGGAGGTGTGACTAAGCACCTATTCACACTACAGAAAGTGCCATTGGCAGACCAGGCTACAGTGTAAGCAAAGTCCAGTTCAGTATACCAATGAGTTTACTGGGTTTACTTGCAGAACACATGTCAGTGTTACTTACAGGAATAAGGATGATTCCAAAGCAGCATTCCCAGCAGAAAGGCTTGGAATGCTTTATCTACCTCAACATGTATAATGGCTTCTGCACAGCTGTCAACACAGGTCATTTAACCTTCCATTCTCTCCATCTTCTATTACCTCCTGAGACCACAGGAGTCCATGTGCTGCTGGAAGGTGCAACAACAAAGTGTGGCCAGATCTCACAGATGGGTCACCTTTTGCTATAAGAGAATGTCAACAGGACCAATCCAAGTGTTCTTTCCTGGGTCACCAGAACTACTTCTGATGAAGACAGTGGATGTCCTAGTCAGAGGACAGCATTCTACAGCCATCCACACTGCAGCCCATGTAAATAACGCTCCTGGGCTCTTCAATGTAACACACTGTTAAATTCTTACCACATACTGTGAAACACGAATATGGAGCATAGGCCCTGTATATGATATAATCTGTCCACAGTACATAGTAAAGACTTCCTACTTACCATGCTTCCCCTTGTCTCCCCCCGCCCCCCAGTGCTTCTAGTTTATTTTCTCAATCCTAGATATGCCTTCTGTCTTCAGCTCGATCACATACTTCCATTTCTCACTCAACAAAACAAGAGTCAAGTGGGTTAACCTCGTTGGGTTTTTTAACTTGTTTTTATGTCATATGCAATGATGTTTTGCTGCACATGTGTCTGTGTGAGGGTATCAGATACACTGGAACTGGAGTTACAGACAGTTGTGAGCTGACATGTGGCTACTGGGAATTGAACCCCAGTCCTCTGGAAGATCAGCCAGTGCTCTTAACCACTAAGCCATCTCTCCAGCCCAAATGGTAGCATCTTAATCCACTAACAAGGATGTGAGCATAGGTAGTTGATGTGGGAATGGGAAAATGGCCCATCTGTTTAGACAGAGCTCGCAGGATTCAGTGGTTATCTACATTAAAGGTGCAGCTGTACAACTGATATCCCCAGAATCTTCGGTCCTAGATCTGAGTTCCACTAATTTTTTAAGTCAGGTTTTTATTGCATTTTCCTACTCCCCAGTTCCTGTTCAAGTGTTTTCATGGGTTGGAGCAATCCTGTTTCTAACTTCTCTGGGGGAAGAACTAAGCCTTTCAAAGGTCCACAGAGGCCTTCAAGAGACTGTGGAGGCCCATCTTTGACTGCTCCCCTAAGGGACTGCACTCCTTTGGCTAAGTATCACTTATAGTGTCCCCTCTTCATCCCTTGCCCTACATCACCTAGGGCACTTCAGCTGTCCCTTTGAGACTCCCACCAAGGTGCTCTTCTTTCAGACACTTGTCACACCATTCCTGGAGCTGCCCAACCTCTTCTGCCCCAGCTGACCTCAGTGACTCTTATCTTAATGTTAATTTCTTTGCATGTAACAGTGTGCCATCTCTTGTTTTCCCATCATCCCTTCCCTCCGATCTAAACCAGAACTCTCCGAGGACAAGGGCTGTGAATTCTCCCCATTGGAATCAGCTTCAAACTAGCTGATAAGACCCGCTTTCTGAGTAAATACATACCAGTGATGAAGCCAAAATTCATATCTAGCCTTTGACCTCACATCCATGGCTGTTCCTCTTCATGTCACTCTTATGAGAGTGTCATGTGTGGGTGGAGGGCAAAATAGCACATGCTGTGAGGTGATAAATTCCTTATTTATAAGCTCTCGGTCTGAGGAAAAGAATAATAGCAGAGCTGGTAACCCAGGGTGGATGTTAGAAGACTAGATCATTAAGACTCTCCTGGGGTCTGAGGACTGGGTAAGAGCACTCGCAGCTCTTACAGAGGACCCGGGTTTGGTTCCCAGCACCCACATCAAGCAACTAACAATTGCTTATAACTTCAGCTCCAGGATACTGGATGTCCTCTTTTGACACTTCATACATATGATACACATACAGACAATTGAGCATGTACACATACACATATACATACATGCATACATACATACATACATTTTATGAAGGACCACACTGCATCCTTCTCCAACTTTTGACTATATACAATGAAATAAATACCTAAATACTGATTGGTAGCATTAGCAATAAGATTTAGGATCCTCTTAGTAGATTACAATCATACTTAAGGCTAATTTAAAATAAATATTAGGTAGGAGTATACTTATGTTGTATCCATCAGTGAGAGCAGGGTCCAGGGAGGAAAGAGGTATAGTCTGCCAGCTCAGTCTCCCCTCTTTCTCCCATCAGTAGTAAAGGCTTCATTAGGAACGAAGTTGAAAATTGGAAACAATGTATTCCCATAATTGTCTTAAATTATCTTTGTCGTCCTGGATTGTTTGCATGAGACTGTTCAGCATTTTCAGGTTTAGGTAGCATCAATCCAACCCATTCAGGTTTTGTTTTCAAGTCTCTAAGCAAGAGTGTATAGCCTACCCCACCCCTCAAAAAATAACAACAGCAGAAAAAGCCCAAGAAATGGCAGCAACATATTTATTGGAAATGATTCTAGACATTACATGAACTTGATGAAGATGTAAAATTACAAAGCCAAACAGGTGAAACACATTTTTTAAATCATCAATGAAAAAGAAAAATCATTTTCACAAGAAAATACCACATTGTCGTAATCACTGAATACCATAAACAACCTATACTGCTGATTCTCAACATCCAGTACATAGTTTACTTTTAATGGAGTAATGGAAAGAAAATATTTCCTTCCCCAACATAAGGATCCCTCACCACCACCCGTGTATCACAACGCAATTTTGACCATCGGACAGTAACACTGAATTCCTCTTCATCCTGGTAGGAGAATAAAGGATACTACAAATGAAGACATTTTCAGAAGATCTAAGCAACAGATCAACCAATGGCCCTCAACCGAACAGAGAATCAATAATGAGCACTTCCTAGAATCTAGAACGCACATCAACTCTCCTAGCTAGTAAGACTTTTTTTGTTGTTTTTAAAGGAGAAAGCCCCCTAGATCCAAGGATACTCTGACCCTGTGAGACTTGTGACATTCAAGTGGGGAACAGCCTAGATGCCTGGCATCCATTTTTCCATGTTTTCAGAAACTTTACATCTTGACTCATAAGCACTATGATAAAACTCCATCTTGTGTATAATAAACTCTCTTTGCGGAAAATTACCTCCAAGTAACCCATCTGCAAAAAGACAAAGGCTGAAAGAGCAGGGACGGTAAACACTGTTTACAAAGGCAAACAAATGCTGTATCAGTGTTCAGAGGCACTATTGTAAAATTGTCTCTGCTGTAGGGACTGAACATGTATTGGAGAAACGACTTGCCATCCACGCACCCAGCTTGCAAGAACATTCTCTAGTAGCCTATCTGTATGCAGCAGAAGCCAGGAGTCCAAACCCTGAACTGTAGGTTTTACCTGGGTTGGAGACGTTTCCCTCCCCTCCAGTGTGCTTTACATGGTTTGTTCCTAAATATTTCACAGTTCTAAATTTTCACATGGAAGGGGGAAATGATTAAAAATGTGTTCTGTCATTGAGCAAAAAATAAAAAAGCAACTCAGCATGATATACCATCTTTGAGAAATCCTAATTTTACTTCCCTATTCAAAAACCGAAGGTCGCAAGAACTACACAGAAGGCTCCCATAATCTTATGAGAAAATAGCAGACCCTCTCACTTGGTAAATACAGCACCAAGCAACTGTTTACCACTGTAGAAGTCACTTAAATAAAAAGGAAAAAAGCTACTCTAGACAATTCAGGAGCTTAATGGTGTGTTTGAAGCCTGGTATTTTCAGTTAGAATATCAATGCTGGTCTAATCTGCTAGAAAATTAGCAACATTCTTCTTCACCCTGGGGTGAGTTGACTCAGCCATAAGTCCTGCTTTCTCCCTATGTGTATCTAAAGCAAAGCCTAACCAGACTCAAGACACCTGAAGGTTAGACATGCTGCTTGTCACACAGCGGGCAGGGCAGAAGAGCCCCACCTACCTAGGAGACTCACAGGAGTGAGACTGGCAGCCAATCATGTCCCTTATAGACACAGACACATAGCTAAAGGAATGTGTGTGTCTATCACACTGAGTGAAGCATGCTAGTCTTTGGGGATGGGGAATACATTCATTTGTTGTTGTTGTTGTTGTTGTTGTTCAAGTATACTTCAATATACAAAGATGTTCTAGATTTGTTTCACTAGAAAAACCAAAAGGATTTCATGTGTATCCAAGGACACTCTCACTTGAACTCCTCTTTGATGTGAATTTCATGAAGTTCTGACTAGAAAAGAAAAATCGCTCCTAATACACACCTACTGTTTGATTTGAAAGCATGGATCTTTATGTCCACTTATATATAGTTATGTACATAGTTGACAACAACCAGAAGAAAATACAGTCTGGATGTCTGTGATGGCTTAAAAGTGGCGAGCTCTGAGGAGAGCTACTTCGCCTACTGATGATCTCACCAGCGGTAGTAGCTGTCCTACCAGCTTTCTGGTCGACCTGACACAATGTCCTTTTTCCAGGCATTTTAAAGAAAGCTGCCGCTGAGGCCATGTTTGAAACTATGGCTTATTTCCTGGCTTGGCTTTGTCATTCGTTGGGTGAGTTAGGTCTCTCAACAGCAGTTCACAGTTGGACAGCACATCTGCTGGTAGCAACTTCCGGATTTGTTCCACTGTCTTTTGATAAGCCATTTTATCTTGTTCCAGGGTCCGGATTAAAGCCTTCATTTTGGTTTCTCTGGTCAAAAGAGTTTCTAGGTTGGATTCCAAGGCCTGAATTTTAGCATGAGCCACCTGTTTGTCAAGAAAAAAAGATCCTCTAACTTAAATATTTGAGGAGTCTGATTCTTTATAACATAACAGCCATGCCTTACATTTGTTACTAGATAATTATATCATATTAGTTAACTAAATATCATGTGAACAAACAGTGAGAAAATGCATACGTATTTTCAAGTATATTTCAGTATATAAAAATGTCCCTCAAATGGAGTTCTGTGGGGGTTTTGTTTCTTCGTTTGTTTGTTGTTTCTCTAAAAAGTGTGCCCAAAAATCAGAAGATATAGCTCAGTACTTTTCTGTCATTTAAAAGGTTCTGGATTCAGATCCCAATGACATATTAAATTGGATTATACATACATGTATATGTATGTTTAATAGACAAATATGTACAGGCATATATGTGTGTATGTATTACACCTACATGACTTATCTCCTCTCACTAATGACAACAGTAAAGCAATACTGTGACAAGACCCCACATTCATCACCCACACCCACTGGAGTACCTGTCTGTCCAGTCTGACTGAAGATAGAATACGGAAACTCTTGACTACATTTTGCTATGTGAGTCTGTTTTGAGCAAAGTTTTGATAGATTCTAATCTAAGTGGCATGGAGCTGACTGTGGCCACCCTCCCCCCACCCCATCCCCACCCCCGGCAGCATCATCCACCATAGTATGAGTGCATTGGTGAGGAAAAGCTCATATATTTAAGAAGGAATCCAAGTGATTGGTAGTTCTGGACAATCTTGCTCTTTGATAACTACCTTCCCAGAAGAACAAAGCCGGATGCTAAGGAAACTCACTGATCCCTTCCAAGGTCAGAACCTTCAACAACCCAAAGACTTCCCAATAGATTTCTCTAGATATGCTTGGAACTCCATGCATTTCTACTGGTTGAGAAGTTTGACGATGACTACCTGGAATTGCCAATAGAAAGCCTGTAGCGACTAAGGACCATTACCCATGGAAAATGGGTGCAAATGCCTTTCCCAAAAAGAAAACACTCAGTGGATATTGATATAATATGGAACAGTGCACCAACCATTTTTCTATTGTGAATAAATCGCATTGGCTTACTGTTTAATAGAAAGAAATATTTTTAAAAACAATTATTTTGTGTTTATTCATCCTCTCCAGGAGGTTCAACTCCTGCTACTATACGGCTTTGGTGTGACTGTGCCCACCTCACCCCACCCCCACACCTGTTAGAAGTGTGTTGCTGTTACACCTTAGTATATGTTACCAAGTGATGACGTTACACACTGGCACCGTCTTTCAGAGATCACTGAGGAGGGTTCCCTTGAATACCATGAAGGTACTTTTCATAAGACCCTTCCTAGTTCTTGTAAAATGGTTTTTCCCAAAGAGAAAAACTGGCCTTCCCTGTCCTTGGATTCCTTCCTCATCATGACAAGTCTCCCTCTATTTCCTACTCCCACTGTGACACCATCTCCATGTGACATCACCAAGGGCCTGTCAGAGTGAGCAGCACACTGTTTCAGCCTCCAGAACTGTGGATTAAGTCAACCTCTTTGCTCTGTAAGCAATCCGGCCTTGGGGACTTCAGAGAGCAATATACCTGCTAACTTCCTCTGTCTGATTACTTCCTCACCTGCAGAACATAGATCCAGAGCTCCTATCACACGACTTCAAGGACAGAATTACTTTGTAGGTTGTTTGCTATATTTCTGTCTGCTCATAATTTGCTTACAGTAAATTACTTGGGAATAGAGTAATTGTGCATTCCTGAGTGTCAGGACTGTTATGTGCTCACTTTCAACTCACCCAGAAACATCTTTCCATTTCTGTTTTAGTCTACACAAATGTCATCTACCCTAACCAGATTTTCACAAAACCTGCCCTGCTTCCTTCTTAGTCCACCCTAATCTGTCTTCAGTTTATATTGTTCTTTCAGATGTAAGGCTCAAATCCTTTTGAGATGTTTCCTCCTGGAGAGGGACACAGACAACTGTGTTCTTAGACAACAAAGCAAACCTATTGCACTTCATTCTCCACCTGCTCTCTCTCCAGCATGGAGCCTGACCTGATACTAAGCTAACTCCACTCTACCAC
The DNA here is from genome assembly GCA_019843965.1 of Rhynchomys soricoides. NCBI lineage: Eukaryota > Metazoa > Chordata > Mammalia > Rodentia > Muridae > Rhynchomys > Rhynchomys soricoides. The sequence continues at coordinate 21,183,840 of JADRCH010000004.1, read as the reverse complement.
AGCCTCTGAAGGATGCAGCCTCCTGCTCTGAGCAAACAGAGGCTCTGCTCACTCACTGATCAGCCCTCAGAGCCCGGCCCATGGTCACACAACCACATTCCCAACTCCTCACATTTGAGTCTTCTCCCGCTAAACTCATCTGAATTATATAACATCCAATAAGAAGAACACAAATCCTGCTTGAACTACTGTTCTGTTGTTTTATGAGTGAGCATTTTCTTCTCCCAAGTGATACTTAGCCTCTTAAGTAAATTTGTAGACCACACACATACACACTCACACAAAACTAATGAGATACCTTTTGTCCTCAGTGGTTCAACCCACATACATATCACAATCATTCTGAGCAGTTCCATGCATGCAGGGCAGCATACAGATCAGTGTTCCGGTCTTTATTTCTGTACCTGGAGTTTTTCTAAGAGGTCCATGTTCTGCCTTTTTAATTGGCTGTTGGCTCTCTCCAGCTTCTCCAGAGATTCATTATCTGCACAGGCATATGAAGACTCCAGAAGCTCATCCTGAAGCACATGATATTCTACCTCATAGGCATGTAACTGTTTGGAAATATCCATCTCAAAAACCTGTTGAAATACCACAGGTTGGTTCGTCTGGCTTTCAGTATCTACACTAAGTTACAAGGAGTATATACTGGTAGACTTAATGCTTACTTCCCAGCACTAACAGAAGCATTAAAAACATACCAGAAGGAGAAATAGGCATGGCTATCCACAAAGGAACAAATGAAACAGATTCAACTTCCAATACAATAGCACAGAGCGTATTTATATGCAAATAAAACATCCTGAGAATGAGACCAAGTCACAGGAATAAACTAACATCCAAGGGTATTTTGCAACCAAGGTGACTGCAATCTAATAGCTATCTCCTGAAATGTAGAGTACCATATCAACATTTGTTGTTGAGCAATAAGCATGTGCCAAAGATAACCTCTGCTCGTTAGTAAGCAAAGTTACATCGGAGTATTTTGACTGTATGCACTCATGAAGCAGAAAGGTCTTAATAACTGCATCATTCATTTGCTATTCTTTGGGGGCCACTTTCAAGGTGAGCACTAGACTCCACAGTTAACCAGTTCAAATCCTACTAGGAACCTGGGAGTCAGGAAATTCCCCTTTTAGCTTCATTATTTTGGTTTGTCATTTCACCCTGCACTTGGGTTTTGTTTTTTGTTTTTTTTTAAAGAGGATATATTTGATTTCAAATCTCCAAAAGCATAATACATAACTGTTTGATATTCATACAAGTTATGTCAGCCAGTAGTCTATGAGAGTATATTCCTGCAAGCCCAGCACTTGAGAGACAAGAGTGGAAGAAAAGCAAGTTCAAGAACAGCCTGGATTCCAGGCTAAGTATTTAATAATTAGAAACTACTAATAATTATATACATGATAATCTGAATATTAGTTTTGTTTTACGGTGCTAAGAATTCAATGCAGGGCTTTTCACATGCCGGGCAAATACTCAATCACTCATGGAGTGACATGACCAGGGTGGCCTTAAACTTGGGATCGCACAACCTCTGCTTCCCAAGTAGCTACAGTCACAGGCCTGGCCCTTCTTATAAATTCTGAAAGAATTAGTGAGATTGCAAAACCTAGTGAACGTCATTTTATTTTGGCTCTCTCCAGCTTCTCCAGAGATTCACTATCCTCACAGGCATACGAAGATCCCAGAAGCTCATCCTATAACACGTGATATTCTACCTCACAGGCATGTAACTGTCTGAAAATATCCATCTCAAAAACCTGTTGACCTCAACTATTTCAATGAAGAGTCATCTTGACTCTTCAAGTTATAACCTGGGTCTTAACATTGGTTAAAATGAAAAAGATTCCTGAAAAAACAAAAACAAAAAACAAAAAAAAAAAAAAACCATTATACCATATTTTCTATGCATAGGCAGACAAAGGTACAATGCTAAAAATTCATAATTGTCTCATTTCTAAATAAAATGTGACAGATAAAAAAAAGAAGACCTTGAAAAATTGATGTTAGGCCAACTACATTTTTATGGGAAAACATTCAGTACTTATTGGATCATTTGCATCATACCTGTGTAATAATTTTTTCCATTTCAGTGGTATTCATATCAGGTAATGTATTTTTGAGAAATTCAACAATATTTTCAAAGTTTTCACACTCCATTATAAGTGCCTCCTGGCTGCTCAGTAAGCTGAGAGCAACCTTAAATATAACTTCAGTTCCTTGAAGAAAAATAATATCTAGAACAAGAGATAAAATATTCATAATCAAAGTTATGTATCTATTTTTGCAAAGAGCACAATCTTTTTTTCAAAAGTATGTTTTTATTACAGCAGCAGAACTAGAAAACATGTTGAAGAAACTTGTTGGGTTATAGTGGTGTGAGTCCCATGTCCACCCCAGGGCTCGGGCCTCTGGGGGAGGTCAGATGCGGGAAGTTTGACAGAGCTCAGCACCGACAGCAGGTGTCGGAAGGTGTGGGAAGCCATGGGACACTGACCCGGGGGTGGGGGAGCTCGACCTGCATCCCGAGGATTTCACGGAGCCGACTCCATCTGGTTCTCAGGCTCTTGGGCATCCCAGGAGCCGCTGGATGCAGCAGAAGAGCTGAGAATGGAGTGAGAGCCCACAGGTTGGATCTAGCCCAGGGCCAAGGGGGGATAGGTGGGGAGAATCTTTGGCTTGTGGGCAACTAGCTGGCTTGATTTGGTAGAGGCCATGGCTGGGAGCACAGAGAGGCCTTCTGCAGGAAACTAGACACGGCTCTTTAGACAAAGGCCTGTTCCATTGTTCCCCACGATGGATCCCGATGAAGAGAGACAGTCCATGGTTTTAGGGTGTTTATTGTCATGTTGGAGAGTGGTGAGGAGTGAAACCGTACCCCTCTTTCTCAAGGCGGGCTTGAGGTTAAAATACCTTTTGCAGGGGGGAGTGGCTAGGAAGGGGAGTTTATTCGATATGCCTCTAGGTACCTCATTAAAATGGAGATGTCTTGAGCCTTTGTGACCACACCTCTACCTGGAGGGGCTTGCCTTTACATGACTGATGGTCACAGACCTATAGAGAGCTGTGGCCTCATGTCAGGAGCATGGGGCCCAGGAGCAATGCAAAATGCCTACTGTCCCTTGTAAGGTTATCCCTTGCTGGGGACCCCTTACTGGGTTGCCGGATTTTTAAACCTTAGCTCAACCAGAAACCAGGCTGTCTTTCATGGTCCTACAGAAACTGGTCAAAGCCAGCTTTTATTTTTAAAAACAAGTTTAATATGACTGAAGCAAAAGAACAGGATGCTGTCTCTCTTATTTATCAAGAACCTCAGATATGGTTAAGGGAACAAAGGAGATATTATAAATCTGTCTAACTATATATTGTTTGCAAGTATAATGGTAAAATTATGGATTCTAGATAAAGTTCAAAAACATTCAACTAATGTTTGGGGTTTTTTTCCCCCCACAATAGAACATAACAATACATTGATCTAGTCAACTAGACTATTTGAATTCTCATAATCAAAAAGCAAAATGAGCCAGTTTATATGTACCTAAATCTACATTTAAGTGGAAATTCGAATTCTAAGAAAGTAGAAAGTAGAAAAACTTTAGCATCCACAAGACCTGTGCAAGCTCAAGCCGGACAAAATCCCAACATGAAGAATGGACCCGGATACAAAGTCCTACCCTAGCTGAGGAGCTACTGGATTTTCTTGGTAACTGCAAGGAAAGTCAGTTTTCTTTAAGTTTTTGACCCCTGGGAGGTAAACCACTCTCTAGGATAGCCCAAAGTAGGATTGGGGCAGCACTAATTGACTTGATGGGGGGGGGGGGAAGAGAATAAATACATGGATGAGTATGGAGATGGGGTTGAATCTAAGAGGGGATGGGTGGCGAATATCAAAATTCATCGTATGAGATTCTCAAACAAGATTATATATATATATAATCTTGTGTATGTATGTATGTATGTGTATATATATATATATATATATATATATATATATATATATATATATATATCCTAAACCAGACATGAGAAAAGAAAAAGTCATGCTAATTCTAAGGTCAACTGTATCACAACAGAAGCATTCTGAATCACATGCAGGTAGTTTTGTTTGAAAACTTCTGTCACCATGTATGTACGGTCTTCTCATCAATAACACAAAGCAATAGACTAAGCAACTAACTGTCCAGTAAAATACCTGCCAGTTTCAGCCACCTCTTCTAAAAGGGAGCAGATTGGTGCGGAAGGCACACTGGTGTGGTGAACTCTGACCTTGAGAGTCCACAGGCAGTGAATCAGCACTTATAAAGACATAAAGGATTCTTAGGAGACCTACAGCAAGATTCCAAAACACTCAAGAAAATTCCACTGGACTGAAGCGGTATGTATCCAATAAGCAAGAGACATCCATGGACCACTAGCTTATGCAGTGCAACTGAACATTTCATTTCAGCTCACACTTTGACAGAAGTCTGTATTATCCTCCAATTAAGAAATGCTATAATCCTCAATGTGGTATATGTATGCATAAAACACATATGCTCAAACCTCAAATGTCTCCTAACATTCTTCTATTATCAGCTCTAATTTTTTCTGAGTTTTATACTAATACATCTTTAAAGAATACTTTAATGACTTAAAATTAGAGAACATTTAAAATTTGACCAAAAGAATTACAAAGCTTCAACCTAGCACAGCGGTACATAAATACTGAGTTCTTAGCCATGATCCCTAGACAGATGTGCAGAACCCAGCAGTTTTAGGAGCCCACTCTAGGCTACTGAGATCCCAGGCAATATCACTGAACAAATTTCTAGAGAACAATAGTTGCTGATGTCTTTCTTTCCTTTTCTATTTTTAGATTCTATGCTGGTCAGTTTTATGTCAACTTGACACAAACTGGGGAAGAGAGAACCTCAATTGAGAGAATGTCTTCATAAGATTGCCTGTAGGCAAGTCTGTGGTACATTTTCCTATAACTGATGATTTATGTGGGAGGGCCCAGCTCACAGTGGATGGTGCCACCCCTAAGCAGTGGTCCTGGGTGTTAGATGAAAGCAGTTACTGAGTAGCTACCTCGCTCCAACCACAGTGTCAGCATTGAAAAAAAGAGATTATGGTTCGAGGAGCCATGAACAGCAAGCCAGTAATCAGCACTTTCCCATTTCCTCCACATTTACTCATGCCTCAAGTTCCTGCCTCGGCTTCCCTTGGTGATAGACTGTGGTGTGTAATTGTGAGCTGAAATAGACTCTTTCCTTCCAAGTTGCCTCTGGTCATGGTGTTTGATGACAGCAACAGAATTCATAACTAAGACAGATGGGGGGGGTTATTACATAGCTCATACATGCTCAGACTCATAACCCTACTGTCTCTGCTTCCCGAAGGCTGAGATTATAGGTGTGTATAACCTCACTCAGCCTTATGCTTTGTTTTTTAAATTATACTCTGATGAACCTGATTAAGACTTATGGATAGATGTAAGGGCCCCAGAGGGCGCAAAAACCATACCATAATTTTCCAATGCCAACAGCTACTCAGTGATGTGCCTGTCTATACTCAGTGATTTTTCTCTTAGCCATGATCTTAGGGATTGGATATGGCTCTTTTAATGGCATAAAAGGTAGCCATGTAAGCAATAAGACAGGAACAAAGCTACATGTGAACAGACATGCCGTTAGAAATCATAGCCCAGCAGTGAGTGGGGTTGCATTCTCTGTATTTTGAATCAAAATTGAAGATGAGAGAAAGGAAAAAACAGAAAAATAAAAATTTAGAAAACTATACAGAGTCTTCCTCTATTCCAGCTTTGAAAACTGTGTTTTCTACCTTTTCCACATAAATAAACACAGGAAGTTCATTGGAGACCAATTATTTCCACTACATTTGAATTTTACTTAGAACTCTGTCAGCCCTAAGGGGAGTTAATTGGCAATGAACTCAAGAGAATAGATAATCCCATCCCTCTTGAACACTGGCATCTCTTACCAAAAACTCTGGCCACGAATCCCAAGGGAAACTGAGAGGCAAAGAGTGTGAGGAACCAGGGTGCAGCGTACAGACTGGGGCTGATCTCATTTTCCTCAAGATGATTGTAGAGGTCCCGGTGGTAGTCATGAAGGAGTCTGGACAGCTGGTACATCTGAATCTGCAGTTTGTATAGAGAAGAAAAATAAAATTTGTAGTAATCTGCACGTGTATAAAATATATTAACATTTGATTACACACACATTTAGTAAAATAACATATCTTTATTTTTATTGTTAATTTTAAAAATGATGTTCAAATCATTACATTTAGCTCAGAATTCATGTCAGTGTAAATTCAACTAAGTCTCACAAGCAAGGGGTTCTACCATGTGTTTAGTATGGTGTACACACATGGAAAGAGCATCATTCTTCCTATAGAAAGGAATTGTTGGTGAGTTTCCTAACAGATTTTCAACATCTCCTCTGGAATGTGAACTCTTTCTTATAAAAAAATAACATAAATTAATAAAAATGCATGCCAATAAACAATCATGTTGTCAATTCAAGAACAGTTTCCAAAGTAGAAATAAAAAACAAGACAACTTCTGGGAGAAAATGAATCACAAAGTACTATACACAAACACTGCAGATTCCACCTGAGCCTTTTTTACAAGACTAATCTTGAAAACTAAGTTTCCACACACAGTAAAAGGAAGGAACCAGGGCCACAGGAAGTCATGGTTATAAAATGAGCATGGCAGGAGGCAAACACAAAAAGAGGACTTGTAATGAGATTATTATCTCAGTAAGTCGTGTAAGAAAAAAAATTATCCATTTCCTTTAGGCCAGCTCCAGTTCAGAAACTAGACAGGGTGGGCGTTCATCAACTGAAGAACTAGTATGTTGGAAAGCCTGCAAACAAGTCTAATTAGTAAAATAAGTAAACAGAAAGCAAGTTGATAAAGCCATTCTGTTCTTACTCAGTTGGGATCTGAGTGAAGAAACAAACATTTGCCATTTCACTGTGTTTAAGGATTCTGCACCCTGTGTTCTAAACTTGGGGTAAGGGATTCTTCCTCCATTGAAGAATATGTGGGCAGATATGAAAATTCAAGGTTCCTACAAAGTAAGTTTTGATAATAAAGCCCTATTCGACAAAAATCTAAATGCGGTCCATTTAATATGGCAAAGCTGCAGATGGAAGGATGATGGGAGAAAGAGAGAAGGGGCCGTCCAATGGAAAAGACAGAAGGCTTGTACAGCCAGCACAGAAATCAGCAGAGACGGAATGTGATGTGACAGAGATAATGACGCAGAGGAGACAGCATCCCCTTGTTCACAGTTAAGGTCACTGAAGCATCACCTGTGTGCCCACACTCCACAGTGAAGCAGGAAATCAGGCATCCTCTCAAGGAAGCCAAGCTCACTGGCACAGGTACCAGTGCCATCTTTGTAATCTTATAGATCAAACTTTACTGGCTTTCTGCTCTAGACAGCGAAAAGGTGTTCTTTTCACTTTCTCAGAGTTCAGGACTCCTATAACATCCCTAGTGTCTGGTAGGAAGGCAGCCAGGGAAAAGGCTAACTTTGCCTTTCCAAAATTAGAAAGGGTATTTTTAGTAACTATAATGATCATTCTTTATAATTTTCTTTGAGAATTTCAGGCATAAGACTCTATTTACACCATTTCAGCCACTCACTTGTCCCATGTCTCCCTGCAACTGGGATTCATGGCTTCTTCTGTATTCACCACTGTTACATACATACACACACACAACCCACTTAATGTTGCTCATATATGTAATGTGTTTAGGGATTACCACTTGGGACTCTTCTGTGATGTTCCCTGAATCATAATGATCATTAATGTATGAATACAATTTACTTATGCTGTAACAACTTTTTATTAGAAAAATTTTAATGGAAAGAACATCATTTTTAAAATACATATATAACTAAATCTTTATCCTACAGACCAAAATCAAACACCATTCATATATAGCGTCTATTCTCTGAAACTCTAAAAACAAAGAAATTGTTTTCTAGAAATCAAGAGTTATTTATTTCCTTACAACGATACCAATGTTTTCTCTCTGATATAAAGAAAATTGTTTAACATAAAACACCATTTAATGTATTAAATATATGTATATACAGTTTCCAAATAGAAATTGAATTGGTATAGTTATATACCATGGTGAGCACTCTCTCTATGCCTTCGTAAGCACATGGGTGTTTTGTAAATTCTCCAATCCTCCACTCAAACAACGACTTAACAGATACCCATATATTTGTTCAAGTTCTAAGACAGTGGGCCTAAATTTCTTGAACTTTGAACTGTGATTCATAAATGGCTGGTACTGAAGTTTCTGATGAGAGTCTCTTGCACACTTGACTCATCAAGAGCCTCTGCCTCACCTGAAGTGACATCATATCCGGTCGGTACTGCTTGCGGAAGCCCAGGTCATACATAAGGAACTTGAGCATTTCAAAGGCTTGCTCTTCACTCATGTGCAGAAGCAGGACTCCGGCCACAAAACTGATCCCCTGACAGTAGCCTACTTCTTTGTCCAGCAGAGAGTAGGCTTTCAGCAGGTTAAAGAGGGACAGCTGTCCTGCCCCTAGCTGTACTGAAAAGTAAGGGTGAGTGGGAAAAGTTCTCCCTGCGGAGGGAAAGAGAAACCACACTTAGAAATCACAGGGGAACCCACAGCAGTGACTTCTGGAATAAGCCAGCACTCTGCCACCTGGGCTTCCTGGCAATGTCCACCTAGGAGACTCCTGTCCTCTCCCTCCCCCTTTATCTACTCTCTCCTGCTTCACCATCACTTATGTCCAGTGTGCCAGAGTATCACCCCTTTTCTGCACACACAGTACAGAGGACCATTGCATGCTGAGCAGCATTGGTTTCTACCAAAGCAGGAACATTCAACAGGAACCTGTCCTCAGTGGCAGATCCAAAACATACCACAGAGCAGAACTCAGATTTGTTCTGAGGTTAGATCAAGGTAAAGTCTAAATTTATACAAAGACCACTCTCTACCCACAATCAAACTCTGCAAGGTCTCATTATTTAAGGCAAAAATCTTGGTTATCTATGACCGGATTTAATTTTTATTTTGTTTTATTTCTTTGCAATATGTCACTCGAGGGATTTTTTTGTTTTTTGTTTTATTTTGCTTTACATAGAGTCTACCATTTGGGAATTCAGCTCTTTTAAGATAAACTTTTTCTCTTCATAAGTCATGTAGACTTTTAAAAAATATACAATATATGTATATAATATAAACATATATGTATATATACATGTATACAACATACATGTCCAAGGAAAATAAGGACAGAAAAAGTTCAACACAATTTTAAGTAAATTTCTGCCTAAAATTTGCCTCTGGATAGAAAACTACCATGATTACACCAACAAGCAAACAAACTTAATCATGTGTCTTCAAAAAGCTGTTGTCACTGTTATCACAGACTGATCTTCCTCACCAAAGCTGTTTACACTAGTTTAGGACTTTCTCTAAGCTACCAGAAAATGAAAGGGATGTGTGCTTCCTCATGAAGCGATAACTCCAGTCAACTAGAAATCGAAAGAGTTTACATTTTAAAGTGTTTTCTACCACATATGCTCATAAGTAATTTTCGTTTTCCTTTTTTTCCCAGGAACTGATAAAGTTATTTCTGCAGAGTAAGGAAGAGAAATGAGAACCAGAAAAGGCTGGAAGAGCCCATTTAGCCACTAGCAGAGGCAAATAAGCAATTTTTAAAATTAGTGTTCTAATTTCGCCATTAAATCTTTTCCTAAGAAAAAGTTATACACACAGTGTAGGAACTTGATTCTGGCTCCATTCTGTCCTAGCCTTACCTCACCATTTCCCTGTCATCAGGGACATCTAGATTGACCCCAGCTACAACAGCTCAATTTTGGCTCTCATCACCCAATGACCAACACAGTCCCCAAGCTTGCGCAGGGGGACAACTCTAGTCCTGAATTAACAGAGGAGTAGATTCAGGAGCAAAGTAGCCTGCTGACAACCACAGTCAGAGGGACAATCAAGACAAGGACTCCAGTGTCCAGTCTCTCTAGGACATGTCCATTTTAATTCTATTGGGGTCAACATGTATTAACTGAGTTGAGCCCTCCTCCAAGAAAAGTTGTTTGTCAAAGAAAGGAACAGAGGTAAAAACTAGTTTTTAGCTAGTAATTTTTTATATGCCTAATATAAACTGACCCCAAACACAAGGTACTTCTGTTTACCCTTCAAGGGCTCAAATGATGTATCTGGACACATGATATCTATTAGCTCTCAGGAGTACAGATGAAACAGTTAAATAGCAATATGAAATATTTAGGTACTTTAGAACAGTAAAATACATGTAATATTTCTTTAGAAGAAAAAATTATTTTTAAAATTATACAATTTGGGAACTAGGGATGTATCTCAGCAGAGTGCTCACCACACATGCACAAAGCCTAGCTACCTTCCCTAGCACCATAGAAACCAGGCAAAGTGATAAAAATCTGGAATTGCAGCATTGGGCAGATGGGAAAGTTCAATCCAAGGTAACTCTTGACTACATAGTGAATTTGAGGTTGGCCTATACCTTATCTGAAACAGTAGAATAAAATAAAATCACACTGATTTTACTTTTTGTATGAAATTCAGTACTTAAAAGACTGCTGGATGATGCTGTCACTGGAAATTCCTCCAGAGATCAGAAGTATCCGTCCAGTCACACAACATTAACACAGCTAACCTGTTACCCAACCGGTTGGGGTGCATTAGCCCTTTCTATAGCTTAAGCACTCACTGGATTCCTTCTCTTCCTTGAGAGTTCTCTTCTCTCTCCTCCTCATCGAGAATATGATCAGCCTACCTGTCCTCTCTTAGGGCTACTTGCTTTCTGATTTGCTGTTATCTAGTCATACCTCAGTCCCTTCTTGGATGACTACTGAATTACTTATACAGTGATTGCTAAAAGTTTGAATTCAGAAATGTCTGGAGGTCTTCAAACACCCCTGTTAAATATTTCTATACCCCTTTGAACCTCTTTCAAGAGCAGCACTGACCATGACAGAGTTGCCTAGCTGAAGGGATAGGATAACTCAGTGGAGCAGCACTTGCCCAGGATGTACAAGGCCTTGGGTTTATCTCCAGCCCTATAAACACATACACATAAACGCACACACACAAGCAAAAGTCAACTGTTCAAAATTCAATAGCTGAGAGCACCCATAATCTGACCTTCATAGTGATTCCCATTTCAGAGGGATAGTTTGGGGGTAAATATTCCACTCACAATTCTTCCATCAGAATGTAAGGCTACCATCTTACCTAGACAATGCAGTCAGCAACTCAGCTGATGGCAGCAGACCCTCTTCATCAATGCCAACCAGTCAACCAACACTAAGATACCTTTTGCTTTTGTAAATGACAACCCATTTGACAGACATACCCAAATCCACAAGGATGGCATGCTGCTGAGCAGTGAGCTGCTTCAAAAGTTCCTTATAGGAGGTGTCAGGAGGCTGGTGCTTGTTGGGTAATCTGTGTCTCAGGCGGTATTGTAATGCTAAAAATTGCCAAATTTCCCCTCGACGACTTTTAGGGACCCCTACAATCCAAAAGATGTAAAGTCAGAGTTGGGGAATAAAGCCATTAAAGTAGCAATAGATAAGCCACATCACAATGGCCACCACAGCTCTCCTTGCTGTCTGTCACCCTCAGCTCATGGTCCCCAGTGTACTCACAGGAGCTTATGTTAATAACTTCTCGTCTATAGTCCCTTCACCATTATTAGATGTAAATGAATATTTCTGATCAAATGATGGCAATACATGAATCGCTTCTGCAGTAGGCAAGAACACCAAGCATCAGACAAATTGCAGTAAGTATGAGGGAGTAAGAGCATAAACACTGCAGCCTTCATGGGGACAGCAGCATTGATTTCTACCCATTAGCGAGCTACAGGTAGAAACAGACTGAGCCATCTACACAACATTGTACTTTCCCTTCCTCTTAAACAACTTACAGAACAATGTTCTATTTTCACTTCATGGATCAGATATCTCTTCACAGCTTTCCTTCAATAAAAGCTTACAGAAATGATGAGTACCTTCCTTAAGGGATGTATGGATATCTTCCATGTCGCATCTGATTTTAGTTCTGCAATTTAACAGCTTCTTGTCCCATGCTGTTAAGACTTCCTTCTGACATGTACCAATTTCTTCATAGTCTAGCTTAACTTTTCTAGACTGGAGCTCATCTCTTCTTGCTTGAAAAGAAAAAAGAAAGAGAAAAGCAATCAAGACCAACCTGCTGTTAAAATTCAGCATGGAAACAGTGTATGCATTTACTAAGCTTTACTCAACTACTCTTAGAAATCAGTCATTGACATTTACTCTGGAGGAACAAACGTAAAGTTGCGAGCAAAGGGAGCTGGAGACACACCTTAGTAGTTAGGAGGACCTAGGATCTGGACTCAAGGAGCAGCCCCCACATACTAGCTAACAGACTCCATAAATTTTAGTTCCAAAGAATCAGATTCTCTATTATACCCCATATGGATAATGCATGCAGGTGATGCACAGACATATAAGCAGGCAAAAAAAACCCATATGCATAAAAATTAAAAAAAAAACTTCTGAATTTTTTTTTTGTGGATAATATAGGTTTTCAAATGTTGAGTCATTTCTATGAGAAAATACAATAACTAAGAACTTTTTACTATCTTATACTTAATAATTTTGCCAAGTATAAAATACAAACTGGGGTTAAAGAGATAGCTCTATGTAATCAAGACACTTGTCAACAAGCCTGAATTTGATCCAGGGACCTACAAGGTGGAATAAGAGAATCAGCTTTTCAAAAGTTGTCATTCTATAGTCACTGACATCTATAGTAACACCATGACATGCACACAGCGTAAGTGGAGAGAGAGAGAGAGAGAGAGAGAGAGAGAGAGAGAGAGAGGACAGAAACACAGAGAATAGACACAGAGAGTGTGAAAAATAATGAATGAATAAATAAATAAATGTATGTTAGCTATGCTATAAATTTCAACTTCTTGACAAATATGAAAGCCTCAGTAGTAACAGATTCTATCATCTTAAACTTCATTAAAGCAGGCTAGCAAGATGGCTCAGTGGTTAATCCAGAGGAAGATGAATCCAGAAAAAGTCACTCTACATGATGACTCACAAACATCCATAACTCCACTTCCAGGGTACCTAGCACTCTCTTGGGCCTTCAAAAGCACAGGCTTGCACAGACACACATGCAGGCAAAACATTCATATACATAAAATAAAATAAATTTTAAAATCCCATAAAGCATTAATAGTTTAATTGGAATATATACAGGATATTTATATATTATATATTTATTATTTATATAATATACATAAATTCTATTTCTTTAATATATAATAAATATATAATAATTTACATATAAATACATATTTATTTATTACATATTTATACAGGATATGTATCCTGTATGAAATACATGAAGGTAACATCTCATACATTATCCTCAATCTGAACACTATTTTACTATGAGAGTCTCATGTATCCCTATTACTGTAGAATTATTCACACTCTTCTTAACACTAGGCTATGTGTTCCTATATTCATTTTATAACATTTTGTTTGTTTGGGGTCCTGGGCATTAAGCACAAGGCCTTGTGCAGGCTGAGCACATGTTCTATACTGAGTTATGTACCCAAGTCTCTATTCCTACTAACCTTAAAAGAAAAGTTCACTTTATTAAAGTCAACATTCTTTCCACGTTTTAAATGATACCGAATTCTCTCTTATTTGGTGATTGAAAACTCAAGCTCAGACTCCTTAAAGGAAATGAGCACAAAAGCGCCCACTGTCTCGACCCATCTTCGTGGTAAATAGCTGACTCCAGAAGAGAAGACACACAGGCACAAGAGTGTGTATCTCCTCCTTCCTCATGCTCCCTTCATGGAAACCTGAGTGTCGCCACTCCCTCCAGCTCCAGGTTCAAAACTGACCAGCTTACCTTCTGCAACACAAATCTTTGTCAAGTATCCAAAGTCCTCGACAGCACAAAAACAGTAGCAGGGTGAATGTTACTCTTTACTTAATGCAATTGAAACTACTACCCAAAAGTAAAATATTTTAAAACAGACTTATTCTTCAAGCAGGGCAGTAAAAATTCCTATTTAAAAATCTGGATATACCCAAAAGTCAAGTCAACTATGAAAATATTCCTCCCGGATACCACTAGGAGGCTCTCTGGTGTAGTTTGGCTTGCTTCTCAGTACTTGCTGGGTGTGTATGTGTGTGTGTGTGTGTGTGTGTGTGTGTGTGTGTGTGACATAATCCAGTTCTTCCACAGGAGTTTCCCCAAAGCTAATAAGCACAACCCAGCTACATCATTACTAACTGTGCTTCATGGGGAACAAAACCTATTTCCTCAGCTACTTTTCCTACGGCCTTCTCTGTGACTGTGCATTCTGAATCATCTTAAAAACCTGCTATATGCTAGCCACCAGGCTCGGAGGACGAAATGGTAAGAACATTAATCTCTATCCTCTCTCAACTGTTTAACTCCAAGGAGACGTTGAGAAATGACTGCCATAGGACTAGAATTGTATCCTTTTTGCTTAAGTCCGGAAGTAAGCATGGTGTTGATAAAGCTTTTTGAGAAAGAGTTACTAGCATCATCTCTGTCCTTCCTCTGCACAATTATATAGTGTAGCTGACCTCTGAATGGACATGTAATCATTTATATGAAAACACTCCACCTTCTCAAGCTAACACATACAGTTGAGAACTACTGTGGCATACTAAAAACAAGTGTGTGAGTTAACATGGGTAGCCCTGCATTCTAGAATTTGTTCCACTTACATACCAACATGTTGAAGTACTTAGTGCCCTTGCACCGGCCACTAACCAGTCTGTAGAATGAAGACTATGCTAAACATCCTGCAAGCCCATTGGCCATCCAAATAGCCAATGATTCTAAAACTTCCTTATTCAGGATATTCAGGATAAAAACCAATTGCTAAAAATATGAATTTCAGAGTTCTACCAAAATCTTTGAAAGCTCCAGAGGGTATAACATGGGTTATACAACCTCTTAAAGCTGCATCACTAACAGCTAATTGAGTTTTTAATCTTACAGGTAAGACTTATTTCCTAAGGATATTCAGCAATTGATGCACTTTTCTTTCTTATGAAGAAATAACAACACAAATAAACTATGTCTTTACACACTAAATAAGTGGTGTCAAAAAATAAATGCATAACTGCCCGACAGTGAGGTACAGTAACAAGGATGCTGTAGTAGAAAATAAACTCAGAATGTGAACACCTACATTTTAAAAACTGTCTTTCAGAAGACAACACAATAAACACAACTGGGAGAAAAAAAAATCTATTCGTACAGATGCCAGAAATCTGAGAAGTCAGGATCCCCTTTAAAAGAATCATGCATTTCACAGATGCAAAAACAAGCCCTTTAGGTGACGCAATATGTCCGAAATAATGGTATTTGTATATGTTTTGGGTTTGGATACTCTGAGATTTCTTTGTGTATGGATCTATTGAAAGTAGACAGATCACATCATTCTTTCAAGGGGCTAAGAAACACACTCTAAATCATTTGGTACACAAAAATGTAGACGTCAATTGCCATTAACAGCACACCAGCTCCTATGAATACTGGATTGGAACTTAGCAACTTGACAATGATTTTAAACAGGAAATTTATCAAACTGTGAGAAAGCCTAGGAACTTTGATTTGGTTATATTTCACTGATAGCAGTTAAACTGGATACAATACAAACAAATGTTTTTTTTAAAAAGGCAATTTTGTTAAACGCGTATTTCTCAAGTCATAACTAACACACACAAAAATAGAACTAATGAGAACCAACCAATATTCAAACAGAGTATGTATTCCCCAAGAACACATGTGTACTGTATGCAGCCCTTAACCCTGCTTGAAGAGCTAACCTTCTAGCTTCTGATTTTCCTTCTCCATTCGAAGCAACAGGATTTGCTGGTGTATAGCTTTTTTCCACAGACTCTTTAGCTCCTTTGATTTCTTTTTTTCTTCAACTTTTTCTGTGTCCTCATCACCAGACAAGAATATAACGAGAGGTTCTTCCTCCATGGTGGGAGAGAGAGGAGACAATGGGAGCAGCTCAGTCCTGTCTAGCCCATCTGCAGAGAAGAAGACAGTGAGAGGCATCTCTCAGCGGTTCCCCCACTTCAGAACACTTGTTGCTCGGCACAAGCGACCACACATACATGTGCTCACGCACCGCTTTCCTAGTTACTCTGAGTTACTGAAACTAGAGATTTGAGTAAATTCAGACTGAATTCCCCTTCCAGATTTCCCTCTTGTGGCAAAACAAAAACACCAGGCCACTGCTTCTTCTTTCCTATATGTACAGGAGTGAGAGGCTGCAAAACAAACTGGCCTTTCCCCAGAGGCTAGCACTTCTGCAATTCATTGATGTGTGTTCTCAGCCTTCATAACACGAGGTTGTGTGGGTAGGTGTGGGTGATCTCCTGAGGCCCCTGGCCACCAGTTGAGCCCCACAGAATATCACAGCCGGGCAGTGCTGGGTTTTTCCATGCTGAGCAATGCACCAAAGCCATTCCATTCAGGCACTGTCTATTCCACTGGCTTGCCCAAGCTGTTTCTCCCTCTACTCCAGCTGTTCTCTGAATGTGCCAATTATTTTTCTATTAACAGAATGATACTATCTCTTAAAGCATTTCAATGATGGCTGACATCCATGGATAGATAAGATAGACAGATAGATAGATAGATGGATGGATGAATGGGTGAGTGGGTGGGTAGATGGATGGATGTATGAATTAATGAATGAATGAATGAATGAATGCACTATAGCTCCCTAGGAATAGCATGTAAAATCCTGTCAGAATCATCCCAAGCTGATTTTCCCATCCCAGGTCTCCATCTCCCATCCAGATACCCTTCTTGCTCAGTCCCTCCCAATTCTCTGACCTGGACAGTCTCTCAACATGAATCTGGAACTTTCCTGGGACATGTTTCTCCCAAACACAAGTGTAATTTTTTTCTGGGAAGCCCTGGGACCATCCTAGGCAGATTTAATGTGATCTTTAGAAATGTCAGTTGGTTCTGTTTGTAAATTCACTGATCTCTGCTCTTAGGCTACTTCTCCTCCTGTGTTTGTATGCTGGTGACTGTTCTGAGCTTCCTGATAGTTCAGTAGACTTTATTTCTCATTTCTTGGTTTTAGGTAAATGCAGTCAAGGCCATGAGGCCCTTGAAATATCATGTGATTTTGAAATTCGGAACAGGGATCATAATCTTTCTTCTCGATTCTTCCACTAAATTTTTTTCAAATGCATAAAATATTCCAACTTCATTTTCCTGAATTTCCCAGGATGGAACTAGAGATTTCACAGGTGCTGAAGTACTGTAGCCCTAAGCTATAACCTGGCCAGTGTCCTCCATCTTTCTCCACACCTCCACATCTCACCAACCTCCCCCCTCCTTCCCACTGTGATTAGAAAATAAAGAGCATATGATCACAATTGTGTGAAGCTTTCTAACATTTTTTGGGCCAAGTATATAACTAATTTGTGTGTTTCCTGGGTACTCAAAATAGACTAAATTTCTCTACAGTTGCAAATTCTTTATCATAGTTCACATCCCTATACTGAATTTTCAGAGGGAAATTTGTCAAGCTCTCTACTAAGCACTACTGAGCTCTTTCCTTCCCTGGTCCTCACATCCTTTTCTGGCCTTTTGCCTAGACTATGCTCTCTACACTGTCACACCTTTTTTCTCTCCTGCTGTGTTGTTTAGGTTTTTGCTGTGATCTTTTTAATAGGTCTGACAGATCACAGAAAGCTGTCCATGTTCCCTTTTGGTTGCTATGTGACCTATCCATTGCAGTGTGATCTCCCCATTTCTTTATTGTTGAACTTTTTTGTCACTCTTGTGTGTGACTCTAGCATAGAGCATTACCACAGTTTCCTAGCATTGTAGAGTAACACCCAAGTCAGGAATCTCACTCACTCACACCTCCATTCAAGCATGTCTGAGTTATGTGGTCTCACGTGTTATGCTGATCACTTTAAATAAGCTGCTAAGAGCATAGCAGAAGCTATAATCATTCCCTTTATTCTCTTAAATATCTATACATTAGGCGTCCTCACTCTGTTCCCTAGTCTAAGATACCCATGGGGAGGAATTCCTGAATGACTGCACACAGACCTTTTTGCTGCTGCATTGCGGAGGGGGACTTGTTCACTGGAGATGCAACCCGGAGGAAAATCCGCTGCCTCCACGAGACTCTGCGAGGGGTGACCGGGGTTCCTCCGGCATTTAGGGACTCATTGCTGCAGGTGGATGGGGTCCTCTTTCTCCTGTCTCCATCACTGCAGAATGTCAACAAATGCGTAACTGGTAAGGAAGGCACACACTTCACAGAGAGATGGGAGCACAAGCCATTCAAAAGTTTGGCCACAGGCAAGCACAAGGCATAAGCAACATGGAGAGAGGAGACACCAGCGCTCTTGCGTCCCACCCACCACAAAACCGCAATCCAGGCCACAGCCTAGTCACAGAAAGTCAGCTGTTTCTACTCCTTCCTTAGATGGCAACCAGCCCTGGTCATAATCTGAGGATATCAGTCCTTATGCATGTGAGGATCCGCTGCTTAAGAAATGAGTTTGTTCACTGCCCAGGAAACAAAACTGAGCTTTTATGTCAAACACTGTAAGCAGGATGTAGAGTGCTCGGAAAGAGCATTGTCTACAGCTCACTCTAGGTTTATACAAGATTGTTTCAACCTTATGTGACTGTTAAGATTGATAGCTATCAAATATCCAGACCATGGCAAAAAAAAAAAAAAGTCACCCAAATCCGGGGAGAATGGACAACCCAAAGGTGATCGTTGAGTTACATATAAGCAATTTTAAACAGTGAGCCAGCCAGGTATGGTGGTGCATGCCTTTGATACCAGCACGAGGGAGACAGATGCAAGTGGATTTCTGCAAGTACTGAGCCAACTAGAGCTACACAGTGAGACACTATCTCAAAAAAAATATGCAGTTAGCCAGATTTGTATCCAACATGACATTGGTTTACTATGTTGCTGTGCACTGAGATTTGCCATCAGGGGAAAAGTGGACAGATAATATCCAAAGGAACGGATCTAAGATCTCTAACCTTTGGGTGAGAGCAGGGAGGAGTGTGCCATCACTGTCCCTTGGAGCTCTGTGAGACTCACATTTAGAAATTCTGTTCTATGCGAAGACTTACATTTTTTAGAAAAGGCCACTTCTGCATTTGCTAGGCTACACGCAAATGACAGTCAGTGGGACTCAGAGTTCCTTTCCAGACTAACTCTGTTTGCAGTTAGACAACCATGTGATGGCGAAAGCTGCTGATGGTAAGGATATTTTACTTTCTGAAGTTTCATCATCTTTGATCTGACCTGGGAGAATGATGAAGATGGAGATATTTACAGGTGGTGATACCCACAAGTCAGCCTTAGCTCAGAAACAATACTCAGCTAGAGAAGCCACTGGCTTTCAGATGCTCGGAGGAGCTCGATGGTGCTGAGCAAGTAAAATAAGGAGAAAACTTCAATACCTCCCATTATATAGTCCCTCATATTTACTCTGTATATCTGCACTTAAGGTTATCAGGAAACGCGGTTGCTGCTGCTTCTTCCTCCTTTTCCTTCTCCTCCTCCTCTTCCTCCTCCTCCTCCTCCTCTTCCTCCTCCTCCTCCTCTTCTTCTTCCTCCTCCTCCTCCTCCTCATCCTTCTCCTCTTCCTCCTCCTCCTCTTCCTCCTCCTCCTCTTCCTCTTCCTCCTCCTTCTCATCTTCCTCCTCCTCCTCTTCCTCCTTTTCTTCCTCTTCCTCCTGCTCCTCATCCTCTTCCTTACCTTCCTTCTCCCCTTTTCTCCACCTCTTAGTTTTGCTTGTTTTTGTTTTTGTCTTTGAGATGGTCTTTCAGGTAGTCCAGACTGACCTCAGTGTCTTTATATGGTCAAGGATGGCCTTGAACAATTTGTAATCCTCCTGCCTCTACCTCCTGAATGCTGCAGTTACAAGTGTACACTACTATGTTCAGTTCACATGGTGCTGCAGATCAAAATCCAGGAGTTCATCAATGCTAGACAAGCACTGGCCCAAAGGAGTTAGATCTCTAAGCTCAAGAATAGTTATTTCTAATCTGGGCTTATCTTCTTATAAATACTACTTCTAGATTCACTAGATTAAGGGTGAAAACGGACATAGGTGTGAGCTAATTTGCTGTCTTACATAAGGACGTAGATGATTCATACACCTCACAGACTCATGTCCCCTACGATGTGGATCCTGGATAAGGTAATAACCCCACTGGTGACCAGTGTTCAAAACCCCCTACAACACTGAAAAGCTTCGCCTTCATATCAACTTCAGGGAGACATAGTTCAAGTATTTCCTGTTCAGCCCTTTTCGTTCAGATGTTCTCCATCTGTCCTGCTGAATACTCGTGGAATATTACCTGTCTTCAGTCTGAAATGCTGCCTTGCTGGAGCTACTTTCATTTTCCGTCCAATGCAGCGTTTATGCTGTTTGTTATATAAAGCACCCTGGCGTTTAGCCCACCAAGACACATTTGCAAATTTCACAGCATCTGATGACAAGCTCCTGGTGTGAGCTAATTATACGGGAAGGAGATGTGTACACAGTAGAATATGGACCCTTTACTCATAGATAAAGCCTACACTTTGCAAAAGCAGTTTGTTGCTGAAATGAGGTGAAAGGCACCCTGCTACACTTAATAGGAGGGGAAATTAGCTGCAATTGGAAGGCGGCTCCTAGGTAAAGGCTTAACCAGGCAGTGAGCATGCGCAAGTCAGCAACTCACTGCCAGACCAGCAACCGGTCAGAAGTATTCACAGTGAAAGTGGCCATTTAAGGAACTGAGACTGTAGGAAACATTGCACGCTAATTTTCCTAATCCTGACCTGAGGTGCATGGTAAAATGTAGCAGTGGACATAAGGGACAATTCTTTTTTTTTTTTTTTTGTCTTTTTAAACTTTCTCTTGTTTGCCTTTTTTGCTTTAACTAAATTAGTTTTCACTTTAACTTCCTGAAATTTAAGATTTAGGTCAAGCATACAGTCAAAACTAAACTGCTTGTGGTGTCTCCTACAGCAGCAGTGACAGCGGGGATGACAGAACGCACACCACATACCATGTGCTGGTCTGAACCGTCCCAAGTACAGCTGCTCTCATTCTTACAGTAGCCACACTTACGGGGGGGGTGGTATGATACCCATTGCTACTGAGAAACCATAGGTAGAAAAAGGATAAATAACCTGCTCATGTCCTGTGACGACTAAGAATGCAGCCTGAACTCAGAGCCAGGCAGTCCATAGTCCAGAAAAATGTTAATGTCCTCTGTATTAGCTCCTACAAAGCTTCAGGGGTCTTCAAAACCAAAGTACCATAAGTGATTGGCCTATGTAAATGCCTTGCTACTTTGTTTTGCAATCTATGAGATTCAAAATGTATGCTTATTTAAACAAAAGGATGAAGTAAAAATACCTTAACATGGCAGACTATATGTACATATATGTATTTTTAAAATAATCAGACACATCATATACATATTTTCTCTTAGTTTACATATGACCCACCCCAAGGCCACTTCCTTTTGTGATTTGTAACATAAGCATGTGCCATGTAAAGGGCTGCCTAGGGTACAGTCAGGAAAAGTAGTCCATGCCAGGGCTTCCTGTATCAGAAATTTGTAAAATGAAAAATAAATACCTAGGAAGGAAGTACCATGGAGAGTGATACAATCTTTGTATCACAACCATTGGCAGAGTGATACAATCTTTGTAACTTCCTGCTACTAGGGTGCAATTAATCAAGAACCACAATTTGTGAGGCATATGAGGGATTTAGAGGGGAAGAGAGGACATGCATCGATCTGTGTGTATCACCATAGAGGCTACAGAGCCAGGGCTCTGTACAGGGCACTCATAAAACATGGATAAAATGTGGTAACTAACGCTTCAAGATGATGTTCTGATATATCCTTGGGGAAGTGGGAATAATCCTGACCTAATGAACTATTGTTATCACTGGGCTTCTGTGAACATAGAATTTTTACTACACACTTGCTTGCTTTAATAAGAATCAGTCCACTGGGTACCATATGGAATGAAGGTGTGCTGATGACAGTTTTCCTACTAAGGCAAGAGAGATCCACTTTGCACTAATATAAATCCTCTTGCCAGATTTACGGCATGTTCCACTGAGCAGGAAACTGTCCCTTGACCCTCCTGTACCTCCTAGCACCCAATAAAACCAATGACCATAAAGTTCAAACCCATGACTGCCTGCTGGCAAAATCTTCATCTAAATCATTTTATTGCATCTAAATGCATTACAAGTCGAGACAAATACTGACACTTCACTAATCCAAAAGAAGCTGTTTATCAAACATTGGAAGGTTCCCCCTGCCTGAATGTCTTAGGAAGCCTGCATAGGGCAGCAAACCGATGAAACTTTGGTTCTTTCTGACATGATCCACAGTGCTTGGTAATTTACAATTACATCAGCAGCACTCACAGTCTGTGCAAGTTCTGGCTTTCACCTGGGCAAACATCTGTCTTCCTATGGAAAATCTTTACTAACTAAACAGAACCCAGATTCCGCCATTCTAGCAGAAATCACTACCGTATATTGAGTGTGACCAAATGTGAGAGGTTAGTCAGCGGAACAATGCACAGGAAAAAAGAACAAGAAGAATGGAGAGTTTTATACTCTAGATTCCACATCCTGAGTGCAGAGAGTGAAAAAAACGTTTTGTACATTGATTTAAAATATCTCTCGGTAGGTTCTATGTTTATTCATGCCCCTGCGATGTTAGATAAATAAAACCATGCCTATTAAAAATATATAAACTTTCCCAGAATCAGTCTAATGCCATGTAAAATACAACTGTAGTCTAGATGATGGTCAACCCCAAAAAACACCACATATTAGACTTCCAACTTCTTTTTCTTTTTCATTTCAGTGCTAGAAACTACACTCAGAGCCTTGTACACGCTAGGCGACTGCTCTGCCATTGAACCTTGTTTCTCTGTTGGGCTTCTGAAATGGGGGAACTGGCCTTTAAACAACCATCCTACAATACCAGCCCCCCAAAAAGAGCCATCAATTATAACTCTCAGAAGAGTCTCTTTTTTATCGGAGCATTGTGGCCAAATGATTCTCTGAAGATGTTTCTCTCCATGCATGCCCCATTGTAGAGCAATCTTTAATACTTTTATTGAAAGTACAAAGAAGTCAAAGTGTTAAATTTTGACAGGGAGATGGCATGTGCTGTCAGGAGACTGAGACTGGGGACGCAGGCAAGGTAGGAAAGTGAAGTAGGCAGAGTGGACACTTATAGTGACACTGGGCTACATCATTCTGGATGGTTTTCAGAGAAAGTGAGTGATCCTCCAGGAAAAGGTATTACCACCATCCTTCCTGTCCATAATCAGGAACTTGGGTCTTTCCTGACTGTGACCAATGGGACATCAGCAAGGTATCAGCAAAGTCTCACAGGAACCAATAGGAGGGCAGTTAGGATGAGGAGAAGCAGACTGTGTCTCTCCCCAGATACCCCTCCTTTGATGTGCTTCCTCAGGATGCCCATTTCTCTATCTTCTTGGGATCAGAAAAAAAAAAAAAAAACAACTCCTCATATGCACATAGATACCTCTCTACTAGCTAATTCACTGTAGTAACTTTAAATTTCAATTGTCATTTTCTTGGCGACCTTGGCTTTAAAGGAATTTCAATGCAGAACAGAGTAGAAACAGGACTTTAGCTTGCAATGACATCGTACATGGCTGACCACACCATGGGGCGCATTTCCGTTTCCACAGCCCTCAGAGTGCGCAGAATGACAGCATGCATTCAGAAGACAACCAAAACTGTATCCTTAACTGATGTGGCTAACCATGGGGAAATGTTTGGAGTGTTAATCACCTTGATTCTGAAGCAGGGTCCTGTCTAGCAACAGGAAAACGGGAATGACATTAGCACAAGAGATAACTGCCCCAAAGCAGGACTTAAAAAGGCAATCCATAAGACATCAATAAATCACAGGCAAGTCAATTCAACAGTGACCCCAGTAAATAATCAGATCGATCAACGAATACAAGTGAACTATAAAATGAAAACTCTACCACAGACACTTATCATCAAAACCTTATTTTTTCTCATTAAAAAATTTATAGAATAGAAGCAATGATTATCACCCTGCAAAATAACCATTTACTTTGACCAACAAGCTTCAATATAATAATTTTTAAGCATCAGCAACTTGTAAAGCAACTCCTCACCAACACAGAAGTCTGTGGCTGGAAAGGAAATGCCATATTTGGTGAATATACATTATAAAAACATGAATCATCGGATATAATCAGGACTTAGCTACCAAGAAAAATAATGTTAACCTTTCAAAAATTAATTTGAACTAAGATATTAACCATAAAAATGCACTTATTCCTTTTCTGCTGCAATTTTAAATCTGTGCAAATGAATCCTATCAGCCAGCAAACTGCGACATTCAAAAGACCTTGGCTCCTTTTTCTCAGTACCCTAATGTGAATTAATAATTCAGAACAGTGGGCCTGTTCTAAAAACTAACACTGTCATTAGCCTATGTCCTGCTATGTCCTATTCCCTACTTGACTAGGAATATTTAGAGATTCATTTATGCAACTAATAAGACATTAGGTACCCAAGTGACGGGAAAATTATAGCTGATAATATTATATACCTCCTTCCCTCATCATTACGAACAGTTGGAGATATCATTGCAATTGTATGTACATGATGTTCTCTCTATAAAAAGTAATAAGAAGAGATGTAGAGTTCAGAAGCCACTGAATTAAAACCATTCTCTTAAATGTCATCATTCTTAGGTAAAGTACTAAGAACAAAGGGTGTGTTACAATCTACTCACATATAGCCTAGATTGAAGAATGTATTTGTGCATGGAGAGAGCTTTGTAAATGCTTTTAGCAAACACATCAAAATGTTTAAAATTAATTAGTCAAGATAAAGGATTAAAGGAAACCCTATATCTTATAATTTTCTATAAATTTGATATTATCTCAAAATAGAAATATATATTCTCATCAAGACTGTAAGTAGGACGTTTATGTCCAAGCAGCCTGTTAGTTGAATAAACCTAAAAACATACATTCTTTCTAATACTTTTATTCTGAAGTATTATATTATTATTAATGATAATTCATGTACAACTGAAAATACACACAATAACTGTCACAGCAGCACTCTAAGAAACCAAAATCCTATAACCCCTTGTCTACACATAAGAGCATAGATGGATGGGCTGTGATTTATTAAATAGAATGCTGCACAGCAATAGAACTAAATACTCTACAGCCACCTACAGCCAGGAATTGATCTCACAAAGCAATGGCAAAAGAAGGCAGGTACAGAAATAAAGGATGCTCCATTATCTCATTATAGAGCATTCCAAACGGCACAGCTCAGCCCTACTCTGTGAGGTCAGAAGGTAATAATGACCTGGGAAATGAGAGTTGCCACCAGACTTCTGGTAACCTTCCACTTGTGGACGGGGTAGTAGTGACATGATGGTGTCCTCTCCTTGGTGACCCACTGAGCTGTGTACTGAAAGTTGGCGTGCTTTCCGTGAAAATGGTTTTGGGTTTTGTTTTACCTCAACTGTACTTCAGGCCTGCTGACTCTGTTAGTAAATTAAAAGAGTTGGGGGTGGGAGAAGAACCTATGCTCTAATTTTTGGAATCTATCACAAGTGAAGAAAACCATCCAAAAGTACTTACGATTTTCAATGCTCTGAACGGTGAGGACTTTTCTACACATTCAAAGGCAGTACTGCAAATGGCATAGCGACTAAGCAGTGGAATTTTCCCACCCCAAACTCATGTATGTCTATCCACCTTCTGGCTTCAGCACCCTCCCATTAGCATGAGGAATGGAGGGCTATGGGAAACAATCATCAAAAATAAAACGCAAAGAAGCAGGAATCTCTGAAGGCAAATGAACAATCTCACACAAAACTACAGAAGTAACCTCTATGTATTAATGACAACCTCTAAAACAGCCTGTGATTCATGTCCAGTCTCTACTTCTTAATGACTATTTCTAAGTGTCATTTTGGGGAAAGGCTGTTCCCTTTTTAAGGAAGGAAGATAGGGTTCTCCCTATGTGCTTACCTCAACTGTGTTAAATGGGCTTACTGAGTGATGGATTTCTGTGAGAGAACAGTGTTAGAGACACCTTGATGGTGGAAACTCTTGGTTCTCTAAACTCCCAGCATAGTTCAACTATAGTATTCTATTCCATGGCAAGCCTCTATAGAAACTTTCCCCACAATATTCCTCCATGAAAACTCTTTATTTTATTGGCCTTCTGTCACCAGAAATTCTGTTTGAACACACTGTACTGATTCAAAAGGAAATTTCACATCCTTAATCATGCTAACCCAACATGAATGAGCAAGCATATATGGACAAAGGACACTCAGAAATAACACTAGGATGTATCTAATGTAAGCATTTAATGAGGCCTATCTACTTATATGCTAGTGCTCAGATGTTCTTGCATCTACAAGAAAACAAAAGACTATTCAAGAAGGCATCAGTGGCACACACATGCTGGCTGACAATACACAATTGACTACAAGGATTGCTAATAGTCCACTTAGCATTTATAGAGCCAATATAATCTCAACATACAAAGAGGCAGTTCTCTAAAGCCCACTGTTTTTATTTTTGTAAAAAAAAAAAAAGGGGGGGGGTAATGCGGTGAGAGTTATGTAAATTTTCTAAGGCAAAAACAAAAAGAAAAGCTACGAGGTTCGGATCTCTCTCGTGTTCTGAGAGTACCTACTGACATTATCCTGAGCCCATCGCATAGCATGCAATGAGACTCAAAACTGTAAACCCAGTCATTGAAAAAAATCAAAGAAATGACTTAGAGATATCCCTATACTTACAAATAAAGAGATACTGCCTTATCCTATTAGCAAGGTGCTTTAGTCAGTGGCTTTGGGGTGCTAAGCATATACCCAGAGGGGGGGAAAAATACAGAAGCAAGACTGTGAAAGCTTTCATACTACATGATGACAACAGGTCTCATTTCTATCAACATGAAGTTTAGATTCTGGGATGGTGGCAAAGAAGGGCATTTCATAGATCAAAAACTCAATTTGAAAAGATATAATCACATCACCAAAAAGCTTTGTAACTGCATGCTCTAATTATTTTTCTTAATAAGATTAATGGGAATTGAAGGCAACACATTAGAAGCAGGTTAGAACAAGCACACAGATGCACAAGTGTCACTCTAAAAATAACCAGCCAGTTTTCTTTTTAGTAACATTATCAATGTATCATGGGAGCAAATGGCGCTTGGCAGACAGCACACCAGTCTCACCTGATTTCATTTTCATACTGTGGGGACAGTCTACCTGAATTCTGGTAAAAGCTTTTCAGGAAAGAGGGAGCAGTGAAGGAAGGGGCAGAGAAGGATGTGTGAAGGCTTGGAAGGCTGGAAGAAGAATTACTCTCCTTGTACATGCGCCGGGCTGACGGGAGAATGCTGAGTACAGAAAACACAGCAGATTTCTCTTAAAATCTATATTTCAGCAAAATCGTCACTTACTAAGAGAAAGCACATAAAGAGGTTCTTGCTATTAATTTACTCTTTCCATGAAGGCTGGAGCTTGCACAGAACTTACAGAGGGGAGCATGCAGTTCTCTGCTTGGTAGCTAAGCTGAAGTTGTATCTCTTAACACTTTAGGAACAAAGCGTATGTTTTCATGCAGAAGAGACATCAAGGGTTGGGGTAGCAAAACACAGATAGCAACTGGAAGACAATTTCCTGAGGATAAACTGATGATGAATAATACAAAGATTAACCATTCTAAAGTTAAACAAACCCCTTCTACGTATTGGTGAATAGCGTGTTTGGCAGATGTCAGTCTCCATACACAATATTTCTGGCTTAGCCAACATGGTGTTCAGTTCTTTCCTATGTAGACCAGCAACACTCTTAATCCAAAGCTCTAAATCTCCCTCGTGGCTCTGTTAATAAACAAGGGGTTTTCAGCGCAGAATGCATCTACATAACATAAAATGGTACGTTTTTATACTGAATATGATCTAAATTATTTGAATGTATATGATATGACTTATTGGAACTCGGGGAAGAATTGGAAGACACATCATTTGTCTTTCAAAATGACGGGCACCTTTTATTCTTGACAATAGTTTGCTCTTGGGGTGAAGAGATTTATTGTCTTGGGTAAAAAATCAATGAAGTAATTATTTATAAAATCTTGATTTGCTTATGAACCACTTAATCTACACACACACACACAGGATCTGAAGACAATTTATTGTTCTGATTTTCTTTATTTTGGTAACCTATGTGTTTTATAATCTCCTTGGTTTTTAGAATTCAAATCAATCAGAAAACAGCAATGAAAGCCGCACCATGAGAGGAAAACATGATTAAAATCAACAGGAAAGTAACTCTGATAACACTTCATAGTAAACCTGGCCTTTTTATATGATGTTTTGTTTCCAGATGGTTTTGTTTATGTCTCTAAGATGGTTAGTCAACCCTGCTGTCCACATGAAAGACATAGGGAGAAAAGAAGGAAAAATAGCAGCAAAATGTGAATCTGAGCTAAATGGGAAGAAGCTCCATGTTTTACCTTCACCCCGTCATACCTGACAACAAATAATTTTTGTTAAACTATATACACACATACACACACATATATATATATATGTATATGTATATATACACAGTTTTAGATAAAAATGATAAAATGTGTAGCAATTTTCAAACTTAGCTTTAATTTACTGTGTAGTAAAAACCAAATGTTCTCTCCTGTGTGAAGGGGACTTAGACATCTGCCTCAACTTGGTATGAGACTTCAGGCTGACAAGAAGCTCACCATTGATGCCGCCTGACTCCCTCAGAGCTAGCGCTGAAGAGAAAGGATACAATGTATGCCAGTGCATTTGATTTTAGGCAAAACAACTGCCTGCTGTGTTTTCTATAATTTTTCTGGGGAAAAAAAAATTAGAAATCTTACATTTGTAATGTTAGGACTTTCTCAGGGAATATTGTAACTTCATCCATCTTCCCTTAACTGAGAGAAGTGTGTCCCTTACTTTTCTGCTCCCTAACATCTGATTAAAGCATAAAATACAATCCACACTGACTCCAAAGTGACCCAAACAGAATGACATTAAACTTCACTGCCCCACAGTAGGGAACAGGCCAGGACCTACCTGCATTGCTCACTGGAGCTCTGCCTCAGTAGAGGGGACCGTAAGCCATGGGCCTTCCCATCTTGCAAGTTCAGCTTCCTCCTTGAACTTGAAGGTGGGTGACTGAATGTGTGAGCCCGTCTTCGAAACTGTGGAGAGTCAGAATCCTCCTCAGGGCAGGCGTGCCAGGCAGAGGACAGCGGAGAGGCTGGCGGTGTCCCAGGAGGAGAGTCCCCTGGTGAAAAGTCCTACAACAGAAACCGGGAAGGTGTCTGCCGCCACCAGGCTTGCTACAGACACCAGACACTCAGGGCTGAACAGTGAACAGGGACCTGTCATCTTCCTGACTCATGACAAAACTGTTTTGTTTTTCTTTTTACTCAACCCTGGTGAAGACTAATCTGTTTCACCACAACCTGCTGATAAGCAGGTGTCACGGAGCATCTGAAAAGATGGTCAGGAAAGCAAGAAGGCTGATAAGAAATGGTGGTAAAATGCCAAGGCTACTCTACCCTTCCAGTTGTTGCCAGAAAGATGAAAAGAGACCATGACCAAAAAGGGCGGAGCCTCATTCAGGGATCGCCCAATTCTGTGACCTATGGCTCTGCATGTTTCCAGCAATGTCAAAGCAGTATCTCAGTGCCTTGGTGCCTGGGGCTCAGTGCAAAGCCTTTGGAAAAATAAATTAAAGCCCGTGAATTATCTTCCTCCAGTCTGGATATTTCTGTCCAGTCGCATGATCCCTGTGGTAAATTTCTTTGAAAAGACATGAAAAGCAGGAAATGAACCAAAGGGAGCCCTCTGGAATGCCTCTCCCATCCGGTGAAGAGACAACATAAATCTTTCAATCCAGTCAGGTATGCTACTTTAAATGGGCACCACAGCAAAACCATCTGGCTTGATGAGCAGGGCTATGGATAACAGACACATACCAACTTGGTCTCTGGTGCTAGCAAAAGTTTAATAAAAATAAGAAGAAAAAAAAAAGATAGTGTTTTCCTAGAACAACAAAATTGATAGTGCCCCACGTGGCATATTGCAGAAAACAGGAAACAGGAAACCCGCGATAGGGCTGTCTGTGAGACAGAGGATGCTGTTGCAGCTGAAATAGAAGGAAAAACAAAAAAGAGGGGAAAAAGTAACACGGAAAAAGAATAACAAGTTGGGAGTTCATGTGCACGCACATGTATGTGTGCGCATGCCTTGTGTGTGTCTGTTTGTATCTTGTGTGTCTGTGTGTATGCCTTGTGTGTGTGTCTGTGTCTTATGTGTCTCTGTGTGTGCCTTGTGTATGTCTGTGTTTCTGTTGTGTCTGTGTCTGTGCCTTGTGTGTGTGTCTGTGTGTGTTTGTGTGTGTGCTGTGTGTATATGTATGTGTGTCTGTGTATGTATCTGTGTTTGTCTTGTGTGTATATATGTCTTTGTGTGTTGTGCGTCTGCGTGTGTGTCTTGTGTGTGTATGTGTGTGTGTGTGTGTGTGTGTGTCTTGTGTGTGTGTGTGTATTTATGAGGTGGTAAATGGATGGTTCAGTATGACTTTAAATCAACAGTTGCTCAAATACTATATGCAAATTATCTGTAGTGCAAATCAAAAGAGCAGATTTAGCCAATGAAGGGCATACTTCCAACAGGAGGGAGCTTAGCTGGATGAAAAATAAACTGCTAATGCCCAGAATCTTCTCATTTAAAACAACAGAGCAAGCAATATTTATTTATCAAAAGATAAAAAAAGAATCTCATCACAACATAATTAGGCATGCAAGTTTTACCATGGCTTTGGCTAACAGCAGCATTTGGTAAACCCAAGAGCTGTCTGTGACTAGATACCTTCTCTGAAGCAAGACTGTTGGACCGTTCAAAGCTGTCCACACTTCCAAGTCGACCTCTCATTCTGTTAGCTCCCTGTGTGAAGAGCGTAGACAGAATCACTACGGCTGCAGCTTTCGGTTGTACAGGAAAAGCACCGAAGGACAATTACTCCACCACATAAGCATTAAGATAATCTCTCGGTTCATTCGAACTTGCCAGCTGTAGTAACAGCCACCAGAGCATGGTGCATGCAACCCTTCCACACTGCCATTGCTCCTCACTCAGCTGTTGGACAACAACACAGATGCCTCAAGCTTCAGGGGATATTCCCAATGTCAGCCTTAAAGGTTTCTCATCCACAAGATCAGTGAGAGTGCCGGTAAGTCTTCCCTCACACAGACAAATGCAAATGAGGTCAGGACATGAAGATGCCAAGCAAGCGACGCGTACTTTCCTTTACAATGTATTATAGACATCACAATTCACATTACAGGAATGGAATAAATATGAACAGAATATAATGTAGTCCTAGTCCTTGAAAGGCTGAGGCAGGAGGATTACAAGTTCCACATTTGAAACCAGCATAAGCTTCAGAGTGAGTTCAAGACCAACCAGAACAAGTCTTTTGTCAAAATCATGAGTAAGCCTGGCTAAGCCTGTACAGAAACCAGAGTTCTGTTCTTCAGACTCCCAACGAGGCCTCCTAAAATTTACTACTTTTGCTTTTCATTATTCCATAATGCCAATAAATCAACTCACTTTACACGCTTGGATGTCAATGTCACTGTTAATGGCTCTTGGTAGACATCTCAATACAATTTAAAAAACATAACATAACATAACAGATGGCTATCTATTCCTCTCATGTTACATACAAAAAAACTAAGCCAAATAAAGGAAAGAAAACACAAAAGTGGGTTGAGAAGTACATACACAAGGTCTTAAGAGGTGACGTATTAAAGGCATGCAAAGGTTCAAAAAGGAGTGACCAGAAATGCAAGTCAGGATGGACCAGCACCTCTCAAAAAAGAAAAGATAGCCGGGCAGTGGTGGCGCACGGCTTTAATCCCAGCACTCGGGAGGCAGAAACAGGTGGATTTCTGAGTTCGAGGCCAGCCTGGTCTACAGAGTGAGTTCCAGGACAGCCAGGGCTACACAGAGAAGCCTTGTCTAGGAAAAAAAAAGAAAAGAAAAGAAAAAAGAAAAAAGAAAGAAAAGATACACAACATTTCACAGTATTTGCTGTTTTTAAATCAGTCTATATATATATATAGTGTGTGTGTGTGTGTGTGTGTGTGTGTGTGTGTGTGTGTGTGTTTAATTTGGGTGGCTGGAAGGAATTAAATTTTATTTTAATCTTTAATCAAAGTAATACCTATACAAAGTCCCAAAACTCAAATTTTGTTAGCCAATCTTATAATGCAAACATTTACTACCACGTTCTTCTCTCACACTTTGAACTACACCCCCAAAAGCAAGTCTTGAGATGACTTATACGGGTGCTCCTCAACCTTCCTCATGTGCAACATTAGTAGCACAAACTTACTTTGTTGCTACTTCAGAACTGCGATTGTTTACTATTATGAGTCATGATGTAAATATCTGATTATACTATATCTGACATGTGGCTCCCCCAAAGGGGCTGTAACCCCCACCTCTGTTGAGAACCACTGATTTATACTGATGTTTCAGTATTCCACTCATGGTTTCATTCCTTAGTCTTTCTGGTTCAGACATGATCTGGCGGATTAAATAAGTATTCTTGCTTCTTTTAACACACATGCTCTCTCTCCCTCCTCTTCCCTTTCCCTCCCCTTTTCCCTCTCCCCCTCTCCCTGTCTCCCTTCCCCTCCTCTCTCTTTCTCTCTCTCTCTCTCTCTCTTTCCTCTTCCCTCAATGTCATTTTATCACCAGTTAAATCTGTGCTTTCTACTTCTATTATCCTGCCTTGGTAAGGACTCTTCGAGGCTAGCTACATAGCCACCACAATTGCATACGATTGCATTTGTGTCTTGTCTCTTCCTTTCTCAAAGTGTTAATGACTTCTTTTTTTTTTTTCCTACTCATAGTCCTTTAATAAGCTTTAAAATAATAGTGTTAAAAATAGACTCATTGGAAGAAAAAATTAAGTACATAAACTAATTTAACATAAGCTAAAACTTTAAAGTTTTAAATCTTTCTCATATGTATCATTCAGCTGTTCTCTTATTCTAAATTTGTAGCTGTTCATTTTTCTTTTTCTTTTTCACTTTTATGTTTCTCCTTTATTGAAAATAGTTTTTTTCTAATTAAAAATTTTTTTCCTACTTTATTTACATTTCAAATGTCTGTTAATGACTTCTTATTCGGTAATCACCAAATTCTCCAACAGATCATCATGAGGTCAAACATCACATGATCCTCCAATGACAGCCTTCATCTTTGAGCTCAGTACGGAGACCTTTGCCCTCCTGCCCCAATCTGGACTCAATCTATAGCTTCCTAGTAGCCTTTTCTTCATCAACCTAAACATTTCCTTCGAACCCCTGGCTTTAGAGGCCCATCTTCCTCTTTTTCAGTGTTCTTCCTCATATTGGTGGCACGCATTCACCAGGTACTTTCTGAGAAAGGGAAGAATGGGGTGGCATTCCTCTTGATTACAAAGCTGCAAATAACCCTATTCTATGCTTGCATTTCATTAACAGTTCATTGGATGTTTGACAAGTTTCCTTCACCATCCTTTACTCTAGCTCAGCTAAAGCCTTGTGACTCTATAGCTTCTGTGTGCATCACGCTGCTTCCCCTTTCAAGAGATATTCAGAAACTGCATGACAACGTGTTGTAATATGAATTTTATCCAGTTGCTCTAATGTGCATTTTCTTAGCCTATTGGATCTAGAAAGTCATGTTGATTAGCTCGAACATACTTTCTTTAATTATTTGTTTGAAAACCTGTGCTGTGTCTTTTGGGAGCTTTGTCCTTTGGTGGAACCCCCAGGACATATCCCTTCCATTTTTACCCATTGAGTTGTTTTGCTCTGTCTTCCAAATGATTTCCTCTTCTAGCCTTCTACTGAACTTTTCCTTTGTAGCGACTACTGACAGTTTTAAGAGTTCTTCCTTGCCTTTAATCGTTTCATCCTTGTGGTAGCCTATCTTGCTGTACAAAGTAAAGTATTCTCATTCATGATCGGAGTATATAGAACTTTGAGATCTCCATAGGGTACTTACAGAATAACAACTATATCGACAATAAAAGCCACAGCCACGGACCAACACGGTGGTAAGCATTTCACACTGCATGGGAATCTGAAAGATGATTATGGCCAAGGCAACTTCCTAGCTAGCAAAGGACAGGCAGCAATGTAAACACAGGAAGCACAAGTAAGAGTATGCTCTATGGGAGGGCGGGGCAGGACAGGGGAAGGGGGAAGGGTGCTGGGGAGGGGGAGGGGACAGTGAGCAGGATATAAAGTGAATAAGTAAAAGGAATTTTTTTAAAAATTCTGAAAATGATCTAACCCATGATCAAAATAAAAATGATCTAATAAAAAAAAAAAAAAAGTATGCCCTTGAGCCCCTTCTCAGTGCTGACCCCCTGTGGTCGGGCTTTCCGGAAGGCGGAATTACAACAGGGAATACACCTGCGTTAGGTATGTGGAGTTAGGTGTCCTGACACGACCTAGAGTCTCTCCATGCTCTTTAAGCCTTTTAATTCTGCATTATAGCAAGCAAGCATCCAGTCAGGGGCTATATTTACAGCTAATGAACTTTTGCAGTTGTGTGTGGCTGAAAGACATTCAGTAAATTCAATGCCTGCTACTTTTAGCAGTGGCTTTTATGACAACCTGCCCCAAATCACAAACCATTTCCATGAGAAAAAGAATTTAAGTCATGTGTTTTACTCCTTGTGGTGTTTTATCTGTGTGTATTGGTTTTTATGTAAAATAAAGAAAAAATGCTTTAAATGTGCCAACAAACATTAATTCCTCAGGGTTACAATGGACACTGGTCTAAAGAGGAGGAAAGGGTTAAAAATAAATCACATTTTACACCGGTGAGAATACAGGAAACCAGAGAGACAGCGACAAACAATCAGAACACACGGCTCTATCCTCAATCTCTAAATATACGGCTTTCTCAGTTTTACAGCGTGATGATTGGGTAACTCCTGTACCAGCCATTCTCCTAGGGCCCACATTTCAGTGTTAATGATCTGAGCTTCTAAGAAATGACAACAGGAATCGCATCTCATAAGCAAGTACATCTCGCTTTGGAAAGCAATTTTGAGCTACACTCAGGCTGGATTGAACTTTTACTATGCAACCCAAAGAGGGGCAACAGTAAGTTGTAGAACACAAGCTCCTTTAGAACTGTCCGACGTTTACCAGACAGATGGAGTGGCTAGCCTTCTATTACATTTGGCATTACTCCAGGACACAAAAGCTACAGTAGTCACCGAGACCAAAATAGACTGGTCTTGTCCTTGCTGCAAGCCATTACAGCAATTCAAGGCATGCAGAAGAGACACTTCAAAGTCACTCTGGCAAGGACTGTGCAGAGCATCAAGGTCTAAACGGGGTGTAAGGGCAGCCCTTCAGCTTCTTTGTAAACAACAGGTTTCCAGACGATGGTGAATACCGAGGCCAGACCTCCAGTGAGGCCCTTTCCCAATGCTGACTTATAATGTAACTCAGTATTGTGATGCACATTTTCTAAATGGAGAAACTACAGTTGAATAGAGATGAAGCCATCCAGGTTCACAGCCATAGAGGCTGCCCGGGTCAGCTCTCCCTTTCAGGTCCCTCACCAGCTACTCGATCACTCTAATGGCTACTGAACACTGTGTTCCATTCCTGCAGTTGACATCCCCTACCTGAGATGTCAGAGTTTCCAGTACACTTGTCAGGAGCGGCAGCTCTCAGACTTGAGCTTGTGGCAGTGTGACTTGGGGGGTTGTCAAAGCCCACACTGTTGGACCTGACTCCAGATCTTCTGCTGAAGCAGTTCCAAGGTTAGGCTAGGAATCTGTACGGCAGACAGGGCCCTAGACCACCATTTCTCAACCCGTGGGCTGCAACCCCTTTAAGGTGGCATATTGGATATTTATATTATGTCCCAACATTAGAAACAAAATAGTATAGTGGTTGGGGAGGTCATCACAACCTGAGGAACTGTATTAAAGGGCTGCAGGATTAGGAAGGTTGAGAACCACTGTCCTTGATGGTAAAGCTGCTCACATGTGCCCACACTTTAAGAATAAATGCTGTCCTGCAGCATGAGAAATCACAGTGGTGAGGTAAGTAGTGAACTTCATACTGGACATCAGAATCACATGTAGAGCTTCTACACCAGCGGCCTTAGTCCCACTTCCTATATATTTTGATATGATGAGCTCAGGGTTCTGCTTCTGAAATGCCCCATAAAAGATGCTAGTAGTCCATTGCCTCAACCACTCAGCTACCTCATCTCTGTTGTGATTGCAGACAGGAGCATGGCTGTCCTCTGAGAAGCTCCATCGACAAACTGACTCAGACAGATTCAGACACCCACAGCCAAACACTGGATCGAGCTTGGGGACTCTGATGGAAAAACTGGAGGAAGATTTGTGGGCCCCGAAGGGGATAGGAACTCCACAGAAAGACCAACAGAGTCAACTAACCTAGACCCTTGGGGGTCTCAGAGTCTGAACCACCAACTGAAGAACATACATGGGCTGGACCTAGGCCTCCCCGCACACATGTAGCAGATATGCAGCTGGACCCTGATGTGGATCCTGAACAACACCAGTGGGGTTTATCCTGTACATGGGATATCTTCTACCTGGGTTGCCTTGTCTGACCTCAGTGGAAGAGGAAGGGCCTAGCCTAGCAAAGACCTGAAGTACCAGGGTGGGGGTTACCCAGAGGACCCCCCACCTGCTCAGAGGAAAAGGGGAAGGCATGTGAGAAGGGATGGCCAGGAGGGTGGGCAGTGAGCTGAATATAAAGTGAATAGGTAAAAAAATGAAATTTAATTTAAAAAACCAAAAGATGCTAGCATATGGTCACGGCCAAGGAGACTAGCAGAGAGACTCAATCCTTTTCACTGCTTACTTCAAGAAATTCTGTCTAAAAATGAAAGTACAGGACCCCCTATGCTCCACTGGATTACCCTACATCCATGCACATATGGGCAATATTAGCTGGACACCGTGGGATATATAGACCCACCATAATGAAAAAGTACCACTAACTTCTAAACCTCAGCCTGTCTATGACAATTCTTTTAAATTGAGTTCTTGCAATGATTTTTTTTTCAAGAGACCCTAATTGTGTACATTTAGGTATATTTTAACATGAAAAGATAAATTTTTAAGCAAACTGACTGTGAGTTTAAAGTGGGCTCCTAAGCTACTAAGCACATTCACTCTGGAGAGCCCTGGTCAGTTATCAGCATGTACTCCCTTACAGGGCAAGAGCAGCAAGTTTTGTGTTATTTAAGTCATACTTTCACAGTGGTACGTGGCCTGAGAAGGGGATGATTTTGACTTGAAGTGCATTGCCATTCATCTTCCTTAGGGCATTAACTCAGTAAAACAGTTACAATAGAGGCCTTAGAATGGTGAACTCATGCTGATAAATTCCCCCCAAAAAATGCTACTTGGAATGGCCTGTTATGGATGGGGAGACAGGCAGAGAGATGATGGATTGATGGATGGATGGATGGATGGATAGATAGATAGATACACATATACATACATATAGAGTCATAATATACACATATACCTACATATAGAGTTCAGAGAAAACTGCTAAATGACACATAAATACTATTTTACAGTAACAGCAGGCAGATTGAGCAGTACTCTAAGTGCCATCTGTCTGTCTATCAGCCCATTTACTCCTTACCAAGTCCCCAGGCAATGGGCACGCCATTGTCCCACTTCCAGAACACATTGAAATGGAACAAAAGAACTCTATTCCTTGTGTCTTCTGTTTTCTGGTTAATGACATCACACCATGAGGCAAGAAACTAATAAATCAATGTTTGCTTTTAGCTCACAATTCTAGTTCAAGGTCAGGAGGGCACGTCCAGCATGGACCCTCCTGCTAGTAAAGCGGGGAGATGATGCAGAGCATCACACGGTGAGAAAGGAAGCATAACAGACCTGGCCAAGCAGACAGCAGCCCCACTTCAGAGCTAACCTATTAGCTCATCAGTCAATGAGTCCTATGAATAAGTTAATCACCGCACCAAGGTTCCCCCTCCTATTCTCTCCTAATAGAGGTTAGATTTCCCTACAAGTTTTGGATGAGATAATCCATAGACCCATCATAATAACAGGTAGTTTAGGTTCTGCCCAGTATGAAAAGGCTGGAGTCCTTGCCACCGGCCATGATGAACACAGTGTGCCGCTTCTGGGGTGCAACAGGCACAGAGGCCATGCCTGAGCCTAATAAGGGAACATGTCAGCAAACATGCTGAGGGACAGCTTACAAAACAGCAAGCCCACTGAACCCAGAACTGTCAAGGACCAGAAAATGGAGGCTATGTGAGGAGGTTGGGACTAGAGTTATGTCCAAGCTGTAGGTCATAGGCAGTATGCAACCAACAACAGCCATGGCGCAACACCATTTGCAATGCAGAAACCAAACTCCAGAAGTCAGATGTCATCCAAAACCAAGCTTGTTGTCGGGTGTGGGCAGGAAAGCTGCTCCCAGGTTCTCCTGACTAATAAAGCAAGGAGCTAAGTAGAGCATGGACATTTCAGAATCTCACACACATAAGTCTAAGTTACAACCAAC
This sequence comes from Rhynchomys soricoides, assembly GCA_019843965.1. Lineage (NCBI taxonomy): Eukaryota > Metazoa > Chordata > Mammalia > Rodentia > Muridae > Rhynchomys > Rhynchomys soricoides. The sequence continues at coordinate 21,144,945 of JADRCH010000004.1, read as the reverse complement.
AAGAGTTCCTTCTGTCTGCCACCCTTTTTCTCTTTGCAATTCCCTTCTCCCCTGGATGTCATGAACCATCCTCTGACTGAGCCCATTCCACTGCATGTGGTCTAATACTCTCTTCACCCGCTGTGCCTACTACCCGACTACAGGTAGCAGCCTTAGCCTGTTCAGACTCTACCTCCCTGCATAAGGCACCTTTCTCTGTGAATGCTTGCTCCTCCCCTCCGCCTCAATTACTCAGCTAGACTTCCCTTCACAGCCTATGCCTTCCTTCACTAACTAGGCTCCCCACACCAGGCACCCTCTTCTGCTGGTGGCTGTCTCCTGTAGGCTGGCTCTTGGACCACAAAGGTAGCATTCACACCTAAATTCTGGCAGCCCAGACCTAAGACTTTATGATTCAGAAAGAGGAAATCCAAGTGTGAGGGGAAACATTTTGCTAACATTTAAATGAAATGTATAAAATTTCTAGATTGGATACATAGTTTTTCCATTACTTCCTACTGTTCTTAACATTTTATGTCAGCATCTAATAATGGACAAAGGAAAAGCAGATATTTAAAAATACATTATGAGATAGCAAAACATGGAAAGTTCTTACAGAATTGCATGTTAGGGTTTGATTTCCCATTTCTACACAAACATCTCTAACAAGAAATCTCTGTGGCTTGACTTCAGATTTCAGAGGTCAGAGAACGAACCTAGACCTTTAGAAGAAGGGAACTTGTTTTATGAGATTTCGAAAACACAGTGCTGCTATGTAGCCCAGGCTAGCCGCCTACTCCAATTTTCCCTCTGTTTCTCAATACAGGAATAACAAGGTTATGTTATTGCAGTGTTAACCAAATTAATGTTATCTTAATGGGCCCCTTGAAGGACTCTTCAGTGAGCTGATCAAAGAAAAAAATCAGACATGTTTGCCAAAGATAGCCCAGTTCAATCTTACCCTGGAGAAGATATTTTCCAAGGAGGACGTTAAGGATTTCTTCGCTTTGTTTTTCAGAACATCAAGCTTGAACCTCCCACCACTTGTCGAATTTTCTGGGATTGTGCTATTTGAAATAATCTAGGAAAAGAAAACCAGCAAGGTGATAGCATCAACACACTCGAGGTTAAATGAAGCTTTAAATGTAGACTCAGGAGTAAGTAGTTTAAAAATGCAAGCAATCTTCAAGTTGCTCAATTAAGACAGTAAAAATTTAGGTCCCACACTGTGAACACAAAGATTATAAGGAAGAGTTTAATACTGTAAATAATAAAAAGGACATAAACAAAACCTTTCTTCCGTGTGTCTCCATTCCACGCACCCTTTCCCACTTTATTTACTAAAGATTCAAAACTTGGGACGTCAGTCTTTCTGCCATTTTTCAGCTGACTACCAACATCCCTTTCCAAAGTGTCTGTATTGTGTTCTAGTCATAAAGGACAGTAAGTTTCAAAGAGCAGAATCCTCTGTAACCCAAGCTGCAGTCTAAGGATGCCTCTGTTAAACTGTCTTTGAGGCTGCAGATGTGTTCAATCATTGAGAGCACTGGTTGTTCTGGCCGAGTGACCCAGGTTCTGATTTCAGGACATCCACAGTAGATCACAGTCTTTCATAACTACAGTTCTAGGGGATTCAGTGCCTTTTCTGACCTCTGTGGTCATCCCATGCACACACATGGACAGACAGACACACACGTGCAGGCAAAACAATCAGACAAAATAAATAAATCTTAAACAACAACGACGACAAACCCTCTGCTTTTAATTTGTATAGCTATGGTCATGTACTTTCCAGAGTAGTAAAGCTCCGTCAATAAAATGAATCAATGGGGTGTTCTCAGTTAGGTGTGCTGTGCATTTAATCCCATCACAGTCTTCTGCTGGCATGAGAAGGTGAAGCTAGGGGAAACCCTGGGGTGGAGGGAGGGGGGCCTCAAGTACTAGATAAATGGGAAATATGTTGATGTCAATGCTAAGAAGAGAGGTACTGTGTTTTAGGGGAATTTATCTCCTAGGCATATTTAATGTCACACAAAGGTCAGGAAAAACAGAGACTGAAAGAGCAGACTAGGCTGTTGGCTTAAGGCCTGTGCAGGAGCTCCCAAAGGGCCACACCTGATCACCCCCTATATCTCTGGAAGGGAGGGTGAGACGGCTCAGCTAGCAAAGGAGTTTCTGCATGCCTGACCACATGAGTTAGACTCATACCAAAGACAGAAGAGGCAGCTTTGGCTGCACAGCCAGGCACGGTGATATCAGGCACGGTAATTCTACCTCTGGAGAGGCTGACGCAGGAAGACTTGGAGTTTGGGGGAAGCCTGGGCTCCATCTCAAGGGTCTCGACACCAAAATAAGTTACTGATGAAAAAGGTGCAGTGAAACACGAAACCATGATTTATCTGTGTCCTTAGGAGGCATGCACGTACGATGCTTCTGATGGTGAACTAGTGGTAAGTGTTCGCTTGTTTGTTTGTTTGTTGTCTTTGTTTTGTTAATCACTGTTTTGTTAACAGACTGTGAGAGTCTGTTCAAAGCGATGGGCTCAGATATGCCATTTTTCAGTTTACATCAGAAGCAGGCATGCACAAGAATGTCTATTGTCCTTGTTAACATTCAGATAAAGCAGGTGTAGAAATATGTAAACTAAAAATCAAAGGTCACTGTAATTTTAAAGTACATTCATTGTACATTGTGAATATACATGGTTGCCTTTTTTTCTACGCAAAACACCAAATTATTTTACATTTTGAAACTATAATGATTCTATCTATCTCAATGCACCAATGTCTGTTAAAATTTCCCATAAACTTGATAAACACTGGGTTTTTCTAAGGTACAATAGGCTTTCACCCTAACAAAGATGAGAGCCCAAAGGGAAGAAATCTCTCCCATGTCTTGCGTGACTCTTTAACTACATGTGTAAATTAATGCACAGACAGACATAAACCAAGGAGGAGATCTGGTCTCACCGTCGGCCCTTCCCCGATGTGCACGTGGGTCTTCTGCTTGGCTTCACAGAGCTGCCTCAGGTGCAGAATCACAAGTTCGTTCTCCTCCTGGTCGCTGATGGGTTTCATTTTCTGTCGAAACATGAAGGGAGAGCCGAGTAGGGCAAGCCAGACTGGCTGTTTTTGGTGTCGCCTCAGCTAGATTTATATGTTCAGAGGATATATAGAAATCTAACTTTCCCATTCCGCTGGCCCTAGGGATGTACATCTTCCAGGCAATGGAATGAAAATAAAAATCCAATGATTTGATTCAATGTTGCTCCTCTTGTTTATTATAGGGATCTGTGAATAGTGTTACCTGAACACGTTCAAAGATATCAGCCTGCTCATTATCCATCAGTGAAGAGAGATGCCTCTGGATTACCAGCTTGGCTCGTGGTGGGTAGAGTCCTAAAAGATGAGGGATGAGTGAGGGAGAGGATGGATGCAGAGGTCTAAGCGCTTGGTGGCCATTACCCTCCCCCTTCCTTCCCCCTCCCCTTCCTCCCTTCCCCCCCAGCTGGTTCCCAACTTCAGTCTTCTCAAGAAGAGGACCCTGCAGCATGACCGAGGAAAGACAAAACCTAGTGGCAAACCATGACACCTAAACCAGCAGATGCCACGGTGGACTCGGACGGAGAGTGTCTACGAAGAATCCCTACTGCTACCAAACCCTGCTTCCACTGAGTAAACTCGGAAAACAAGCTCTATGAGAACTCCCGAGGGAGCTCACATGGCAGTCCAGGGCCTGTGTTAGTTAGAAAGTAAGGAAAGAAAGTCAAGGGCTAGCCTTAGCCACAACTGCTGAGCTTCCAACTCCCAATCATAAACGTAAATGAAGAGTAATGTTGAAATACAGGACTACTGACATGGGTGATCCCCCTTGGGGCTTCCATTTAAGTAGAATAAAACCTCATTTACGCCAATTATTTCATGAAATACTTTACTTCTCTGTGTTGAGATACGTATAAACCTTTCCACTGTTTTTTGTTGTCATTGCTGTTGTTCAGGCAGTCTCCTTTTGTAGCCCACGCCAGCTTCAAATCTTGTCACCTCAGCAATTTCTGCGCTGTGCAGCATAACTTTCCATTGTGCCAGACCACAAATTCCAGCAAATATTCCACACACGCATGCATAGTTTATATTAAAAGTCCTTGGAGAATTTTCTCCATACGGCTATTTCTGTTTTTAATTTTTTTTTAAAAAAAAGGGGGGGGGAGTTTAATTCACAGATACAATGATCAAGTGAGAATCCATTGTAAAGATCCAGGTTACCTGTCACTGTACATACTTCCACTACATTTGGATTATAAAGAAGCTATCTAGCTATATATAATATACTGTAAACTTTAAGTGGACTAGCAATTTTTAAAAAATAATTTGGTATTGAGCAGGATGGATCAGAGGGCAAAGGTGCTTGCTGCCAAGTTTCAACCCCACAAACCAGATGGTAGGAAGTGAGAAGTAACTCCCTGTCCTCTGACCCCCACGAGTGTGCTATGGCACACTAGGACCCACATGCCACTGCACATAACAACTAAATAAATATTACTTTAAATTGAAAAGATGGTGTTGCAAGGGTTCTCACTCTCAGGCTGTGGTAACTACAGTCTGAAATATTAAGCCATGATTTTAGCGTCTTCTGTGCATCCCTTATTCTTGCTTACAGTGGATAAGACAAAGTTGCTGACTAGAAATACTTTCTTACGACTTAATTTGGTGTTACAGAGTTTACATGCAAGTGCGACCATGTTTTATAAGCCTACTGTTACATTGTCTGATTGGATTTCTAAGGAAAAGACAGCTAACTGAAGCAAAGCAGTCTGTCCGAGTTTTAGCAGTGTTCGTGAGTGGATTCTGGGGGAGATGAGGGAGGGGTGTGTTTTCCTGTGCATGTGATGTTGAAGCCAGAGGTTGATGCTGGATGTCTTTTCTTTCTCGCTTCCACCTCAGCTTGGAATGTCATTTCAGCCTCAGTTCGACTGTCTTACCATCTATCCCCTAAGACAGAAGACATATCTGTCTCCACTCCAGCAATGGGCTAGCAGGCTCATGACACCATGCCTACCCTTTGTAAGTGTGCTAAATGACGGACCTCACGCTTACACTGTTTTCTCTCCACCCACTCAGCCACCTCCTCAGTCGCTACACTTTAGTTACTTTTTGAAAATGACCCAGATCTCTGCAGATAGCATGACAAAGAAGCCTTTTTAAAAATTGCTTCAAAAAAATTAGAATTTACTTCATGACTACTAGGAGTCATGCACAGCTGGCATACATGGGCTTGGCCACAGGTGCACCTGTTGAAGTTCACTATGAGACAGGAACAAGGACAAGGACAGTAAATTTTCAGCCCCTCTTTTCTCTCTGAAGCATAGGCAAGATTCTGTAGAAAGTCACGGGGAGAATGCTGAAATCTATTTTGATGGTAAAAAGCACTTATAAGCCTGGCTTCTTATATACTGGCAAAGGCTCCTGAAGAGGTTCTCAGATGACATACAAAGATGACTAATACTCAGATGAGATTTTATCATATTGATTGTCAAATGATATATTATCGTATTGATTTCTCAGAGGAGATTTTATCATATCAAGTCCCAGAACTCAGGAGGTAGAGGTAGGAGGATCTCTGTGAGTTAGAAGCCAGCCTGGTGTACACAGTGAGTTCCAGGACAGCCAGGACTACTTAGAGACCCTGTCTCAAAAAAAGGAAGGGGGAGGGGGGCGATCCATGCCAGGTCCATTATCTTTTTTTCTGCCCTTGGATCAGGACACAGCTCTCAGCTACTCCTTCTGTATCTGCCTGCATGCCACCATGTTCCCCACCGTGATGATAATGGACTAAACCTCAGATACTGTAAGCAAGCTCCAATTAAGTGCTTTCTCTGATAAGAGTTGCCATGGCCATGGTGTCCAGAGCAGTGGGACACTGGCTAAGACAGGAAGGTTTCCAGGACCAGCCGTGATTTCCTTCTTGTTGAGAGGGTCGTAAGGGCAATCAGAGAGCTAGCTGTTGGTCATCCTCAAGGTATGTGAACTACCAGAGAAGTGGCTGGAAAATGGCTTGCACATCTTCCTCAGAAGTTTGCCCGTTTTCTTATATGTAGAGTTTTGACAAGTCTGGGAACCAATCTGCCTAGCATGCACTTCCAAATAAGCAGTTGCTATCAGATAAACACTTGGCATTAGTGGGTCCAGGTTGTTAACGACTGCTTTTATAATGTGTTTTATTTTGTTTTTATATTTTGCTTTTTTGGCATCTGAATACAGTTTTTCCACCTTTCTGGAATAAAAATGCTTTTCTCTTTTAATGCCTATTTTTATTTGGTTTGTGTATGCTGAAGATTTTCTTGGATCCAGCTGGAATGTCTTATGAGTAGGTAAATGGAAGGGCTCTCCCTCCCTCTGTACAGTTAAACAATCCTACACAATCACCTTCCACATAGATTATAATGCTCCCTTCACCAGTCACACACACACACACACACACACACACACACACACACACTCACCTTCCATTTGCTCACATGCATTCCATCCGGTAAATGTCTCCTATATTTTAAAGTAATAGCCATTCTTTTAAAACACCCCTATAAACTTGAAGACCTGAATATTAACTTGGAGTCGTTTTAGATCAGAATTGTGTGGGTATTCAGTAAATTTACACCTTAGCACGTGCTTCTTTGGTGCCTATAGGATAGAACGCACACTAGAATCCACAGTGAGTGCATCGGCCTGACTGTGGAGTTGCCCTGTTTCCATCCAGTACATCTATCATCCAGCACTGCGTGTCTCTGCTCACATGCCTGTCTTCTCCTCCATACTAAAAGGTTTCTGCAGCCACAGCGTATGTCAAACATTTCTGCATCCCCAGTACATCCTGCCTGGTCCACAGAGGACAACTGACCAGTGTTACTAGACAGCATCTCAGCACAGATTTAAAACAAAATCAAAAACAAAAAATCTTGCTTCATGATATCACTTCCGTTATCTTAACTCTCCCGAAGATCTACAAACCAAGCAAGTTTTGCTACAGTTTTCAACTTTCAGAATAAAGGAATATATCACCAAGTGAGAGAGAACAGAAGGAAACACTGAACAGTCTTTAGGGAGTTTGCGTCTCTCCCCTCACTCAGCAAATGTTTGCTCAGTTCCCACTATGCATATATATAACCAGTCATGAGAACTGTGGGAAATACAAGCTCTTGGCTTGAATTTGCCTTTAGAAGAAAAGAGAGACAGGCAAGCATGCAGGAGCGACTGATGGCACAGTCGAGTTTGACTAGGCTTGAGAATCGCTCTGGGGGTTCTTGTTCACAGCAAAACAAAGAACTATTCAATAACAGTGGGGACTTCAGTGTGTCAAGAGGCCAAAGCAAACTCCTCTCATGCCAAGGTCATGTTCTATGGTACCTTCGATTCTCTCACAGAGCTTATGCAAAGAGTGCATGGGGCAGGCCTCACACAGCTTGATCTGCGTCTTGGCACTCTGCAGCGCAGCAGCCGTGCTGAAAGCTTGCTTCAGAGTCAGCATGACCTCATCCACCTACAAGAAGAAACAAAACTTGTGTCTATAAAAACTGACTTTCACAGAAACATAAAAAAAAAAAAAAGTAATGTGAGCCTTTATAGATGGCTGACTAAATTATAAATAATAGAATTCTGATGACTAACAGAGCTGGCAGAGAACAAACAGCAAGTCTGGAAGTCAGATCTTTCACCCATATAATTAAAAGCTAGATGAAATAAGACCATTGCAGTCTGTGGCAATATAATACGAATCTATTATTGGATTGCTATTTTCAAGTCCCACCATCAGCTACACTATCACAGACAGTGTAATTAGCAGATCAAGTCTTTGCTTAATTAAATGACTTATCAGATAAAACATCTCTCTGGAAGTTTCCTTGGGTATATATTGGGAACAACAAATTAGAGTCGATGTTCAATTGTGTTAATAGGCACCCGACTCTTCTAGGTTGTTCTTAGTGTAAACAAAGCTCGGTTTCAGTAGAGCTATGAAGGTAAATAATCTCAAGCTAAATACCAGTAGGGAACGCTATGAATACTGTTGGCCTTGTGGTTACACTGTCGATTTATTACCATCTTACTTATAATTTGTGATTCTAAGTTCTTGCATCTAAATTCCTATGTACTGGCTCGCACTGTGGCGCCAGCAGCCCAGAATGGCCAGCCTATTTTCCACACTGCTCTTGCGCTGGGCCAGCATTTGAACCGACTATCTAGTATCCGAGTTACTCTTTTGAAGTAGCTCTTCATCTTTCTCAAGCTTCTGCACTTTCTCTGTGACATAATCAATAACGGAAGAGGAGATGTCCCCACACTTTGTAGGACTCTGGTAAAGTCCTAAAGCCCTCATGGCAGAGAGGTTGGATCCCAATGGTCTCATCTCAACCAGGTCTGGTAAGCCAAACCTCCTTTCATGAACAGTACAATATGTCTTCACTCTGTTCTTCCCTTTCTTCCACAGCCAAGTCTAGGAATATGTTGCTCTAAAAGAATATTAGTCTACTTCTTTATTTGAACCTGGGATATATAAACATTTTATTAGCCCAGTAAAAACTGAAAGGGGACTTCAAAAACCTAAACAATCAGCCATCATTGTACTGCATGGTATGACAAGCCTCAGAAAGGCATAGGAATAATTTTAAAACACTCGATAAAGATGCACTTTCCTAAAATGTCACTTTACACTGCAATTAAAAAGAGAAAAACCCCCAGCTTTAGAACTAAAAGTATTTAATGGTTTTGTATCTTGATTCCATTTACTTGGTTTTCTACTCAAAACAAATTTAATTATTTTTATGCATAAGCTTCTTTATTCTATTTCTTGTTTCTCATTTATGTCAGACACTGCAAGGGCTGTCAATGGATTGAAAATATATATAATATATATATAATTTTTATGTTAAATATATAATATATACAAATTCCTTACATATAAATACTGTGTGTGTGTGTGTCTGTGGTGTTTGTTCCTCAAATGTTTCTTGTGAAGCATTTCCTGTAGAAATATTGGATGTCTGTGTTTTCTTCTCTATTTCCAGATGAAACAAGAAGCCATTTCAATGTGACTACTAACCTCTCTTTACTGCAAATACTACTAAAATATCATTAAAAACCCCATGTAATGTACAAAATATTACATGTTTCCTTTTCTAAAACGCTTCTCTCTTTCAGACAGCCTATAAATTCTGTCACAAGGTTAGTGCACTTAAAATTTCAAATTAGAACATTATAAATACAAGGAAAACATCATAGGTCAGGGCAAAAGGGCAAAAGCAAATGGACAGGCAGAACAAAATGGACATAGGAGCAAAAAGCAAGCATTCCTGGCAGTCACTTGCTGGCACAGTTCCCGTCTCTCCCAAACAGCATGAGATCATTCATATTAATAATAAGACATTTTATAGTGAAGATAATATCTATAGATATAATATACCAAGCTTAAGTATTATATTACACTTTAGACAAAAAATAACTGACGAGCATATGGCCATCTCTTGTTAGAAAGCACCTTCAATATTTCAAGGTACCCAGTGAATACTAGCATTTTACCAACTGCTAATAGAAGGCAACGCTCAGCTAAAGAGGTTAACGTCACACGGTGGAGCGTTCGTTCCCTGTGTATGTTATGTTAAAGCCTCTGAAGCACACCCGCTCTGTGTTTGAGTGCTCATACCACTGTTCTTACACCCAGCCATGTCCATGCCTCCTGTTTTGAGGCCAAACAATAGCAATGCTTGTATTTTTCTTCAAATAAAAACCTTTTATAAATTAGTTCTATTTCTTACAACATCAGTCTGTCTTCCTCACCACCTTCCACAGAACCCCCAACCTGGACTCTGTCCCTTATCCATTCTCCACACATTGCTTGTTTCTCATATATTAAAGATTTATTTTTTTCATTCACATCAGATATGAAAGATAACTTCTAGAATATAAACCTCTTCAGTCAGTATACCAATAATTTATTAGAAATATTCTTATTATATCACTACAGGTTAAGTTCACATAAACTCTAGATCAAGAATAGCATAGATCTTTTTCCCTTTTCTTGAACTTACTTTAATTAAACTGTAATTGAATATTTTCTATGCGTGTTTAGAGTTGACAAGGATTGTTTATTAGTAAATGTAAGCTTTTGTGACATCCTTTCAATTAATTTGGAGAAAGAACTTTGAAGAAACAATATTTGTGAGAATATTAACCTGTGCCCTAGGGGTAAGAAGGGAGACACCAAAAGGAAATGTCTCAACTAGTGCATAGCCTGGGAGGACCATCCCTAGACCTGTTTGGTTCACAAACTCATTGCAATGGTTACAAAGAAGCAAAAGAAAATAGTAAGTAGGGTTGGCACTCCAAGAAGACGGGCCAGCATGCGCAGTTTGGGAATACTTTGTTTTCTACAACTGCCAAGCCACTCACTCATCAAGCTGCTCTCACGGGTGTTACTGACTTGACTCTTCTGTTCTGTTCTATTGGTCAGGGCCAGAGCCACCCTCTGTTTAACAGGAAGTGCACATTAGATTTTTCCTCTGACTCGAAATTCCGATGCCACATGTTACAGTGAAGAACTGACTGATAAAATTTGAATAGAGGGGCCTTAAAAGATCTTAGCTCGAATCTCTTCTTAAAAATAATGAGACCCAAACTAAGCCTAATAGTGCCTCATGGAAGAAGAAGGCACACACAGCCAGCATGGTCTGTGGCACTGGCCTGAATATGGACACAGAAAGGCTGCAGACCCCACATCTTCTACTATCACTATTGGCAGTTTCTAAAACAAACAAAACCAAGTAAGCCCTAAAAATGAAATAAAACCTGCAAGCAAGACCATAAATAAGTGAATTTTACCAAGTTCTCCCTCCTGAGCAAGAGATACAGTGAGCACCTACCTCTGACTGTCCTTGGACCAGGACAGCCTCTTACCTCATGAGCAATGTGATCATTCAGTCATGGAAAGGTCAAAAACATGAAGGACAGCAAGAGGAGCCTGCCTAACTGAAGAGCCATGAGCAGGGTGTGTGGAGCTGCCCTCTATGACCATCTAAGGACAAATCCCTCAAAACTCAGTCCTGGAATCTATTTACCTGGATAGGTACATGTGGATATTTACTAAATAACATTAATTATCTAGAGGGGGAAAAAATGAAGCTCAAACTTAAGCTACTAGAATAAGAACCTGCTAAGGAATAGGCATTTCTTATTCCCTAGAGAGAAAGCTGGAGACCCAGAGGTCAGGGGACAGAAGGCGCCTGTGTGCCAGCTCATCCCAGGTCTTCAGTATCTACATGTCCTTATCGGGCATGTGAAGGTCACAGTTACGTGTAACAAACACCAGGCAGCACTCAGTATGGCCTGAAACCAGTGTACATGGAGGACATGCTGGTAGGGGTATATGTCTAAGAAAATTGGGGTGATGGGCTGGGATTTAGCTCTTTTGGTAAACTTACAAACCTCAGTTAAATCTCTACAACCATATAAAACTGCTGGGTGTGGTAGCTGTGTTTACAGTGTTAGGGAGCTGGAGACAGGAGGGTCCCTGCAGCTCACTGGCTAGCCAACCTAGCCTAATTGATGACTGTCTTAGTTAGGGTTTTACTGCTGAGAACAGACACCATAACCAAGGCAAGTCTTATAAGGACAACATATATTTGGGGCTAGCTTACAGGTTCAAAGATTCAGTCCAAGGTGGGAGCATGGCATTGTCCAGGCAGGCATGGTACAGGAGGAGCTGAGAGTTCCAGATCTTCATCTGAAGACTTCTAGTGGAAGACTGGCTTCCAGGGAGCTAGGATGAGGGACTTAAAGCCCACACCCACAGTGACGCACCTACCACAACAAGGCCAGGCATATACAAACCACGACAATGACCACAAAGAAGATAGACATTATTCCTGAAGACAATACCCAAGATTGCCCTCTGACCTTCATGCACATGGGCATACATGTACATGTGCACACGAATAAACACATGCAATATATTTGCTTACACAAACATGTACACATCCACATAATAAAAATATGAAAATTAATATTTTTTCCATAAATCCTATCTAATAGTGGTGATGTGGGCATCTGAAGGCTTGTATTACAATGAAAGGGAAGTCTGTGTGTGTGGAAGGACAGACAAAAACACTGACGAGGAAAAAATCAACATATTTCTTAAACAGATGTATTTCCAAGCCTGCCTTACACAAGTTCTTCTCCAAAAGGAATAAGGAAAGCTAGGGGGAAATGGACTCACAAATTCCAAAGAAACAAAATAAATGAAGCGTTCTGAAAATTAAGACAAGCTCTTTACTCTTTCAATGGAACTATTGTCTAATTTCTGATGCTATGCCCACAAAGGAAAGAGGTGAGTGCCTCTGTCCCTGTCTTTAAGCGACAGGACACACAGCAGCTTGTCTTCTGTTAGTAGTCCCCCAAACCCCCCAAAAAACACCCCAAAACAAAAAACAAACAAAACCATGGTTTTACAATTCTGTCTGTTAAAGCCAAGAGAGTGCCTACACCTAAAGGTGCGACAAAGACCTGCCTGTGGCTCTCTACTTTTGTGCATCCTTTCAGAGAGTGAACACTGAGGACTGGTCCCCAACAGATGAGACTTCTGTAAGACAGAGGGATCCACTGGCAGAGGAACCCGGGAAGTGGCAGCCCACTTACCAGAGACTCGTTGGCGCACTGGAACACATAACAGATGTACTGGCTCAGCCCCGGCTCCGGAGACTCACGACAGATAAAGCCAAAGTGATCGACGTGTTTTATTCCCTAGATGAAGGGAAAGAAACACAAGCAGTGCCTATGGGAATGTGCGCTGCAATGGTTGACGTGATTTCTACACTTTCCTATGTCCATCAATTTCTCCCTCCTGGCAAGGAGACAGAAGACACAGTGTCATAGCAGGCTCACAGGATACCCGTTAATGCAACAGATAAAGGGAGACATCCACTCAGACCCTTTGCTTTCTTCTGTGCTACTGGGATCCACTTCTTATAATGAAAACATGCTGTTTGCCTGTGATGAGTTTTCAATGTACTATCCTAGAAAAACAGTCAATGATTCACAAAAAAAAAAAAAAAAAAAAAAAAAAAAAAAAAACCTTTCTACTCTACGTGGAGCTGCGGATCCCAGGAAAAGTACAGGTGACAATTCTCAAATTAAATATACAATTCCATAAAGCTCGAATGGAACTTGCTGGAACATTTGTCAATTTATAGATACTCAAGGGAGCACATAAAGAAAGATTGATATTCGTGTTCACTTGTCTGTTCATTATTGCAGGTACCAACTATCTCCGTCCACAAATCGCTATACTTTCTTTATCTAGAATAAAGGATTTCAGCTAGATTTACTTAAACTAAAAGTTCAGCCTTTGGGATGAGGTGGCTCAGCAGTGAATTCACTTGGTGTACAAGCCTAGAAATCTGGGTTCAGTCCCTGGAATCCACATAAAAGTGGAAGGAGAGAACCAACTCACAAAGTCAGCCTCTGACCTCTACACATGTGCTGTAGCATACACACATGTGCGCACACTAATAAGACATAAATAGGTATTCAAAATAAACTTTTAAAAATGTAAAAACTGAGTCTGAATATACACAGAGACCAGTAAGTAATCAATCAGTGCCTTGTTTTAACAGCAAGCATGGTGATTTGAAAAGCTACGCTAATGGAAAACACTAAGTGTGTCTGATATCAACTAACTTCAAATAAATAGAAAAGGAATGATGTGGGTTTGAGATACTGTGCTGAGTTGCTGAAAACTGTCTCTAAGCTCCTGATGGTTGTCATTGTTGTTGTCGTTGTCTTCGTCGTTGGTTGGTTGGTTGTTTTCATTACAAAATAACATAATGGTGCCCAGTTTGAGGAAGGTGTGAGAGCTGAGAAGCTGCCGTGGTGATTCCAAGAGTGTCCTACCAATAGTGACCACTGCTCTTTCTTGTTATGATATTCTCCATCTATCCAGTGGACATGACAAAAAAGAAATCAGCTCTGCTTTTTACAAAATGTATGGGGGAAGCAGAGAGGTGAGGCTGAAAGTCAGATAAAATGAGCTCCACCTGGCACAACTCTGGTGAAAGCTTTTATTCCTGGCTTAGTACTAAATGGGGACCTCACAGGGCCTCATTAGCTCAGAGAGTCTCCAGATGTTGACAATGCTTCCAGGGGGAAAAAAAAAAAAAAACTCCCTGACTCCCATAATGACCAGGAAAACAGTCACACCATTGCCCTTTCAAAGAAAGAAACATTTGTAAGTGGAAGGTACTCAAAATCAGGCCAGTTACTGAACACAGCCACCTTGTATCCATTCATCTCCTGCAAGGAAGTTTTAAGGCTGGGTGGAGAGAAGGGGCCGACCAGCCACTGCTGTGACAGGCTGCCTGCCACCAGCTTCCTTCTTGCTGCTGTTTCCTGAACCAGAATATCATAACTCAGAGCTTGTCTTCAATAAACGGAAAAAGGAGATCATATTTGAACTTCCGCATCCGCATTTGTCTTTGTGTGTACTTGTTCATTTGGGTAATCAATGCACACTGATATATACTTCCTAGGCAACGTAGGGAAAGCGAGGCAGGAGATGCTTCCTTCAAGGATGCCCCTTGGCATGAATTAAACACGGGTGACTATCAATTTCACTGCCACACTTAGCACAAGGTCAGCTATGGAGACAGGTTCATTCACAGTGGCTGTGTGTACTGAGCACCTAAGGGCTACATGAGTATCTAATGTCCCACCAAACAAGACATGTTCACACCGTGAGTCACCAGCCCCTAGAAGACTTGGGATCTTGTGAGGACTTTCCCATAAAGAGACTACTACAAGAATACTTAATAAACACTTTAGGAGGTAAAATCACATACCCACAAAATTTCTGTGTTTCTAAAATAAGAATCTCAGTCTGCAATAGAACCTTCCTATATTCAAATGCTGCTGTTCTCTAAGTTGCTAGAGTAGAAAATGTTTAAGACTCAACAAAATTTCCTACTACAGGAACAATCTCAAAACAAGGTATTTAAAATGAAGGTATGTTAGCTAAAGCAAGCAACTATAGAACATAGAAAAAAATCCTTGTCATCAAAAGAAAGTCTTAATGCCACACCAAAAGTAATGTTGATTTCAAACTTCAAATACGCATTATATATATATGTTTATATATATATATTAAGTATATATACATATATATTATGTATACATATTATATATATACACACACATATATATATGTATATATATACACACAACATGTATAATTGTTCTGTGTTTAGAAATGCGACCCTTTGTCTTTAACAGATGAGCTACCTCTCCAGCTCAGAGTCTTCAACATCAAATGTAGAGACCCTGTAAAAAAACACATTCTTGAACACACTTTAAGTCATAGGACAAAAACAAAAGGTAATAAATTCTTCATCCTACAGAGATGCCTTTGGATATATAACCTTTCCACATTTTGATTTAAATACACCTTCTTTGCTGACACGTTTACAATATATTTAGCTAGCTCAAACTTTGGGGTAGATGTTGAAAAACATTACTCTAGTCTATGACTAATATTATACACGTCTGTTTCTATCGGTTATTTTTTTTGAAGTCCTAAGTACCTATTTTATGAAGTAAAAAATAAAAGAATGAAAGTACCAAAAGGTTCTTTTCAAAATCCACCATTTATGGTGACACAAACTGAAAAGACTACTTCTCCTTTTATCATCTGCTGTGAGATAAAGAACAACTATATCTTGGTGACACCCACAAGACCCACAGCCCAAGAGTCTGAGGAATGCTCTCCCTGTGAGGTAGTTTCAGAAGAATCACCACCACAAAACTCCCTCCAGCGTAAGAGAATGGATGAAACATCACTAAGTCAGAGAGCTGAGGGAAGATTGGATGGCAGACACTGAGGTCCTGGGAAGGAGCCTGTTGCCATAGAGACAAACATACGAGTATGTTTTTATAGTAAGGACCAAATTTTAAAAGTGTTTTTCCTTAAATTGGGGCTCACTGTTGGAGCAACTGGCCCATCATGTGTAATAAAAGCCCTAGGTTTATGCCTCAGAGAAAGAAAGGGAGGGGCAATGAAGGGAAAGAAAAATATGTAACATAAAAACATTAACATGTGATCTATGTAGGCCCAGCCATTGTGGCTAATTCAGGAACATAACAATTAGTTTCTTCAGACACTATGTTGTGACATGATACATACCTGAGAACAAGAGGAGATATCTTTGAAATTCTTCTCGAGCACAACTGATTTAGTGTCCGGACTGATGAGGTTAATCTCAAAGCGGCCGACCTTTAAAGGTAAAGGAAAGTATTCCAGTTACTTCAGCTCTCAAGGACCTCGACCGGACTTGGCAATTAAATATGCAACAACATCGATTCAATGATGTGGCCCAGACAAACCTATTTCGCATGTGTTCCACCACGTATTCAACCCAAAGTCAGCTGTCTCAAAACTTTTCTTTCCTTTGTCAGAAAATTAAGTGACCTTAGATTCTACAATTCAAGCCAAAGAAAAAGAATCCTTTTTTGCAGTTAAGAAATTAATTCTTTTTCAAAAATGTGTAATCTGAGGCTGGAGAGTTCGGTCGGCAGTTAAAAGCACATATTGCTCTTGCAGAGAACTCGGGTCCAATTCCCTGGTAGTTCACAACTATCCGTAACTGCAGTTCAGGGGATCTGATGGCCTCTTCTGGCCTTAGCAGGTACCAGGCAGAAACATGGTACACACACATACATGATATATGCAGGCAAAATACTCATACACATAAAATAAATAAATCCAAAAAGAACTTTTTAAATCTGCAACCTCAAGTCAAGTCATGAATCTTAAAGTCATCAATTATTAACCTGCATTATAAGACATTCTCCAAAATAGTCAATAAAATGATATATGCAGAACTGGGCTCAGTTAAAACTTTGGAAAACAGATAGATATTCCAAAAGGCTAACAGAAAGAACTGGTAAAGAACAACTCTGGCAGCCCCAAGAAGAAGGGCAAATGACTTCATACATACTGCAGAAAAGCCAGAGCCACTCTGACCACAAGCCTAGATGGGGATGTTACAAGACCACAACAAAAATGATCCAAGCTGATGACAGCACAGACCAACTACACAACTTTTCCAAGACAACAGCATAGATTCAATCCTGGAAGTGAAATAACATTTCCTACGACCCTGTACATTTTAAAACTATTTTTAAAATAAAAAATTATCTTGTAGTGGGACTAAAACTGTAGCCCAGTGGTTAAGAGCTACGCAAACATGGGGATTTGAATTCAGATCCCAGCACCCACCTAGCAAGGTGGTCTAAGTCTCTGCAACTCTTCTCTCTAGAAGAATTCACTTTGTTCTGCTCCATGCCAAATCCTGCTTCCCAAGATCCACACCTTAAAATCATTCCTAAGACTCTCGTTTTATTAAAGAACACATTTAGGAGTCAACCCAAGCCAGACACTGCTGATGGACACTTAGTATCCATCGAATGATTTATCTCAGAAGTTAAGAGAAGTCTTTCATTCTCTCTGCCTCTCTAGGGCCCATGATGAGTCTGTGTTTTTTCTCTGATTCTTCTGCCTTGTGGGGAGAAAAACGAAGGCAAAAGTGTTTGCTGTGGCTTCTGGGGTGAGCAGAAAGAGAAGAGAGAGATGGGGCAGGACTACTGGGAGAATAGCTTAGTCTCTCAAATGCAGCAAGAGGACAATTACCAGACCCCAGTTTTTAAAAAGAAAGCAAAGCAAAGCAGGGAATAGTCAAGGGCTTGTAAGGCCAGTGCTGAGAAAGAAGAGACA
This sequence comes from Rhynchomys soricoides, assembly GCA_019843965.1. NCBI lineage: Eukaryota > Metazoa > Chordata > Mammalia > Rodentia > Muridae > Rhynchomys > Rhynchomys soricoides. The sequence continues at coordinate 21,127,164 of JADRCH010000004.1, read as the reverse complement.
GGTAAGTCATTGGGACTCTGCTAGTCAAATCAGCCTTGCATACTTCCAGAGCTCCAGACCAGCAAGAGACCCTGCCTGAAAACAAAACAAGGTGGATGGTGCCTAGGGAATGGTACCCAAAGGTTGTCCTCTGGTCTCCACTTGCACCCAGGCACATGTGGGTAGCGCACGCACGCACGCACACGCACGCACTCACTGGCCAGGGAGGAATTATAGCTGCCAGCATCTTAAGGAAGCTACAGGCCAAAAGCTCCCTGCCAGCCTACCTGGAAGAGCATGGTCCGGTTCTTCTCTGAGTCTGAGGGCTGCACGTGACTGGGCGCGCTTGCGTGCCTCCTTCTTGGCTGCGTTTTCTGGTTGTTCTCATGAACCTTCTTTTGCATGACGCCTGTGACACTGCTGCACCGAGATCGGAACTCCTGCTGCTCATCAAAGCCACAGTCTTCCAAAATCCTCTCTGGGAAGCAAACCCGAGAGCTGGCTAGTGCGGGTTGGTTGGCCAAGGCAGGGAGGCTAGCCAGGGAGGGCAGGGCACGGGGGCTGCTGACTGTACCATCTGCCTTCTCAGGCAGACTGTCATCTGGAGACACAGGAGACTCAGCCTCAAGGACACCCATCTCATCGCCGGGCTCACCACCTCTCTCGCCCTGCAGCTTCAGTCGCTGTTGCTCATGCAGGCTGAACTTGTCCTTGCAGTCATCAATAAGACTGGAAGGTGCCTTCTTATGGGTCACAATCACCCGCCCACAGTAGAGCACTTCGAACTTCTGAGAGTTGTAGAAGGCGTCCTCATTATCTTTGCTGGGTTTGGAGTCCTCCTTCATAGCAGCCTTGGATAACTGCCTGATGCTACTGATCACATCGGGAACCTGGGGAGATTAATTGAAGGCCTCCGTTTAGTGGCATGTCCTAAGATCATTTCTGTTTACCTGAATAGATACCTGTTTACAGAATAGATTTAAAAGTACTGCAGCACCTACATACTGGAGACAGAGTTGGCAAAGTGACACTACTCTGAAATAATCTGCTTCATGGAGAAATTGAAATTTAAAAAGAGTATTATATTTTTCCACTTTAACTCTACTAGTATCAGTCAAGCAAGGTGACTCGTACCTGAAACCCCTTGGTGGCAGGCTGAGGCAGGAGAGACTGCTATGAGTTTGAAGCTAACCTGAGCTATAGAGTGAGACACTATCTCAAAAACACCAAATGTACTAGTTTGTACATATCCATATATATGTGTATACACACACACACACACACACACACACACACATATACACATCATGTGTGACTGCCAAGGCTATATATAAGGGGCTTCAGATCCCTTGAACTGGAGTTAGGAAAGATTGTAAGCCACCAAGTACTTGTTAAAAATCAAACCTGGGTCCTCTGCAAAAACAGTAAGTTCTTAACTTCCGAGCCACGTCTTTGCAGAGTTCAGCCTTTGTGGAAACTTTTTTCACTTGTGTTTTTTAAAAAAAAAAAAAAACCTCACTGCTACCATTTAAATAATGTGGGTATAGCCTCAGAGGTAGATTCCACAAGTGAGAGTGTATACAGCCAGGTCATCCCCGCTTCTGGCCAAGCCCTCAGGACTATTCTTTATTGTTTTATGAAGAGTGGAGAGCTCTGCAGTGAAAGCCAAGCCAGTGACTGAACTACCATAGCTGCTAGGACTCTTCTCTGGGACCACAGAAAAGGTCCAACACCTCAGTGAAATTCTGTAAAGGGCTCCATTTACATAAGCAGAGCCTGCCCTCCTGAATTCTAAACTGAGTGGGCAATTTAACCTTCCAGTAATTTAGCATGTTTACACCATAAAAATGATTCCAATTGCCTTTAATATCTTCTCCCAGACTGTGATTCACCACAGCTTCAGTGACCTGGACCACAGATGCTAACCACAAAACCAAGCTAAGGGTGGTCCAGCTCTGTGTGGGCTTCTTGTGTGAAAGACACAGAAAAGGAAATTGAGCATCCTACAGTGCCTGCTTGTATGACCATCCCACATGAGAAAGGACATACTGGTTATTATCATTACTGCGGGGACAGTAAGGTACCCACAGTAGAGAAATGAATTACTAGAGAAACACGCACACACATGCACATACAAGCATGCACATGCGCATGTGCACACACACACACACACACACACGCACGCACGCACGCACTCATGCACATGGACACATGCACACACACCAGATGTTCTTTTTCTGCATTTGCTTATGGGACCCACCAGAAATGTTGCAATAGAAAGAAAGTCTCTTTCCAGAACTGGCACATACCTGGTTTGGTAAATTAATAGCATTCTCCTACAGCACAGTACTAAATGGTATGTATTTATCTGTGCAGTGATAAATGCTGCTGAGTAAATTTGAGTCCCCTGTGCATGTGTTCCATCTTTTTCCTGTACTGTGACACACGAGTTTTATGTGAGAAAAAAATCTAAGCTGTGCTAATGTGTGTCTTACCAGAATCCTTCTCTGTGACCAGTAGAAAAAGCTTGGGCTCAGAACTAGAATGAATACGGTCGTGTGTGTGTGTGTGTGTGTGTGTGTGTGTGTGTGTGTATGTGTTGCATATATTCAGGAGACATGGTCCAGCGTGTGTGTGTGTGTGTGTGTGTGTGTGTGTGTGTGTGTGCGCACGAGCTACTTATATTCAGGAGACATGGTCCCCTCAAATTGGGGGATCCCAGATTCGCTCCCTGCTCATTGCTCACTTGTAGTTGGAAGTACCCATGTGTTTCTAGAACCCTCGCAACTGCTGCAAAGCACCCCACCACATGCCGTCTAGCCGTGTGTTCCCGTCACTTGTGTTGTGGCAACAAATATCTCCACTGCTCAGAAGCTGCCTGCAGCCCACACAGCCTGATTCAGACTTACGGTTAATTCAAGGCACCATTTCTATTCTGGGCAACATTTACTCTCTAGCAGAAACTAAACCAGAAAAGATGCCAGCCAGCTAGTCACAGGACGTTTATATCCCTTGGCCAGCTCTGCTGATGTTTTCTCAGCTACCACTGGGGAGTGGTGTTTCACCTCTGCAAACTAGAGTTGTCTCAAGAATGAAAAGGTGCTAGAGGATCAGAAAGAACTCATTCAGAGAGCCAGTGTCGACATAATAGAAGAAAAGAAAAACTTTAGCATCTTAACATTATGATAGAAAAGGCCTACATTGTTGGAATTAGTCATTTCCAGCAAAGTGTGATCATTTAACAGACATGCATGGAAGGGAGCTTTTTCAAGTGTCTGGTGCCATTTAGAAAATGCTCAGTGCCACCTTTAGCTGTTATTTTGCTGTTACACCTCCAGGGACTCAGTAAAACAACAGATTCAAACGCCAAGACTCAGGCAACCCACACTCCAGATCCCTCCAGCTCCTACAACTCACCCCTTCGATGCCATGTCACTTGCTATTTATCACCGACTAAACATGATTATTTCATATGTTCAAAAATATTGGTATTTTCAAATTACAATTTGCCCAACTCAAGAGAACACCAATTCTAGCACTACCACACACATCTGTCTAAACTTTAGACACTAAAGGTTTCAGAAAACCCAAGATAAAACCCCGGCATTCAAAAATCCCCAAAGAAAGATACCTTTGATCAGGAAGCCAGCTGACATCGGCATCTTCACAGACCGTATAAAGTATGCTAGACTGAGGACCGCCCCGCTTCCACCCTCTGTCTCTCTCTTTCTGAACAAGCCAGCTACAGTTTTAATGCCGCTGTTTAAAAGTCCACATTATCACTGTGTAACCAATGAGAAGACTTCCCAACCGTAATTGCTTCAAAAGTTAAGTATTTCCTGAGTCTGCAATCAGGAAATACACAGATTGCTCAGGATGAAGGCGCCAAAACTTCCCGCTGTTTTTCAAAAAAGAAAAAAGAAATGCTTTATTTTTGATGACTATCCCCTTTCTTCTGTCTAACATTTATGAATTCTATGAATACATAGATAATTTATGGACACAGGTAGGAGAAGATTAATCTATAGTATGAAGTTATTTTCCTAACAGGGCTCACATAGATAAACAGTTTTCAGTAAATAGTTTTAAACGAATGCAAATGAGAACTTCAGACTATACAAAGTAACACCTTTGAAAGAACAATTAGGTCCTTTGAGTGAGCCTAGTGGATTGGCTCATTATCAATCTTTTCCTAATAGCCAGAAGTGGGCACCACAGTATTAAAATGAAGGGAAAAGATAAACACTGAGAGAAAATATTACAAAACATGCCAAATACACAGGAAGAGTTGTCTATAATTGGTAATAGTAGTTCAAAGTAGCCTCACCCACATGAGGTACCAGCCTCACCCACCTGAGGTACCACGCCGCCACCTCTCATGTAAATAACACATGCCTTAGAGCAATGGTTCTCAACGTGTGGGTTGCAACCCCTCCGAGGATTCCATATCAGATATCCTGTATATCAGGTATTTACATTACAATTCATAACAGTAGCAAAATTACAGTTATGAAGTAGGAACAAAATAGATTTACAGTTGGGGTCCTGCAACATGAGGAACTGTGTTTAGAGGTTGCAATCAGAAACATCTGAAGCTGAGGACCACTGCTTCAGAGGAGGGTAGATCTTTGTGATCCTGCTCTGCTTAAGAGGCACAATCTTAAAGGTGGGAGAGCTGGCCCAGAGGACTGGAGTTCGGTTCCCAGCATGTCCACAAAATGACACACAGCCTACTTACTGTTACTCCAGGAGGCCCTGATGCCCTTTCTAAACTTTGCAGGCCCTACCACCAAGGCACACAAACAAACGCCACATAAACACACTTTAAATCAAAACAAAGAAGCAAGACCATAGAGTGTCTAGGCATCGTGAAACGCGGGACTTACAGACGGATAAAGTGAGATCAAGGACTTTAAGGAAGAGTAGTCGGTAACTCAATGTTATCATTCGGGGCTTCCTAAAAATTTCATTATCAAACAATGGAGGATGATGGAAAGTGTGCACACACCCTGAAGCAGCTTGTTGGTATTAGAGAAACACTACCAGTCTTAGACACTTCTCCAGACACCTTGCCTTGGCAGCACACCCAGTTCTCAGGATAGTTTGAGGGGAGGCTGTCTGAAAAAGAAATGACATCTGAATATTTATCGATGATATCTCCCCAGCAGCCAGGCTGATCTTAAATTCTGAAGCTCATACAATCCATCACCCCCAGCCTCGCAGAAGATGGGACTACAGGTATTTGCTGTCATGTATGGCCTCGCTTTGAACTTTTTCCTACAATCCCTCCAGATTCTTTGCATTTGCCTCAAAACCCTAAGTTATTATTTCAAAGTAAATGTTCCACAATAAGATAGTTTAATGCGGGGTGGGTGCAGTCAAAATAGGATAGAGTAATAAAATGATGCTAAAATCACAGAATTGCAAAGCTCTTGGTGCCCTTGAGAAGTCTCTGGTCTACCCCATCTTATTTCAAAACAAACTTCGTACATCAAAAGTTAAAGCAATGAAGAAGATAATGAGCTTAAAAGAGAGGATTCGGGGCCAACGAAAGCAGAGTCTCTCAGTGACTTGAACCAGACTCCTGGGAGCAGCTTTAGTTTTGATCTCAGAGCTATAAGCCAAGATGGTTCCCTCTCAGCCCAGGCTTTACAATTCTTAGCAACCCTCAGCTACCTTGCTCCAAACCCTAGTAACAAACAGCACAGCTTTCCTCTCGCTGCTGTTCTCCTGATGAGAGAGCATGGAGCAGATCTGTTTAACCGTCAGACCAAGTTCTTCCCCCAGTGTCCTACTGTTCATAGCGTTGAACTTCTTCCGTGGACAGCTTAACGTTTCAGCTTTTTTTTACTTCCTTGTTTGTGAGTGTTTGTGTGTGTGTGTGTGCGCACGTGTGTGTGTGTGTGCATGTACACATGTATGTGAGTGACCGCAGAGGCCAGAAAGGGGCATCAGAGCCCTTAGAGCCGTGGTTACAGGTACTTGTGAGCTGCACTGGGAACCAAACTCTGGTCATCTGCAAGAGCCCTTAACTGCCAAGCCAGCTCTCCAGCGCCCAGATGGATCTCCCCAGACCATCTCAAGCTACAGAAGCATAAGCCATACACAAGGGGCACTTGAGGAAATCTTGGGGAATCCCATGATTTTATCAGAGTAGAATCCCCTTTGAAGTGGGGGTGCTCAGTGATGGAAGGATGTAAATAGAGCATGGTTAACAGAAATGGGTGGGAAGAAGTTAGGGGGAAAGGCCGTCATATTCCTTGTCACAAACACATCATTGTTTCAAAAGAGATGCAATTCGCTGCACGGCACAGATCATGAACTTTGCCCTCGGCGACAGTACCACTACAATATCTACGGCTGCGTCCAGAAGGGTCCACATCTGCCTTCAGTTTTTCATCTGGAAAGTGTACACCACAATGCTTATCTCAGAGGTTAGCTTGGAGGAAAATCTGAATAAAGTGGGCGAATGCGCCTGAATATAGTGGGGCAGTAAACTAGCCAATAATGTTTTTAATTAAAGCTAAAGTGTAAGTCTGCTCTGCGCTATATAAGATGCTGAAAGATGTCAATCTAAACATCCTGGCCTTCATAAAATAAGGGGAATCAAGAGACATGAGGAGGAGAAAAATTTACTGTGCAAGATGAGTAAAATATTCAGGATTTTAGAGAGTAAAAATTGCCAAGAAAAACCGGAATAAGACTCTTCACAGTTTTAGAGAAAGGATCCTCTGTAAGACGTAGATTAAAAGTCAAACCAAGATTTACTTCACAGCAACTGTTGGGCTGAGCGTGAGATCCCAGATGGAGGAGTTGGAGAAGGGACTGAAGGAACTGAGGGAGTTTGCAGCCCCATGGAGGGAGCAACAGTGGCAACTGGCCTGACCCCTTGATGCTCCCAGAGACTGGATCACCAACCAAAGAATACACATAGAGGGACCCATGGTGCTGGCCACATATGTGGCAGAGGAGGGTCTTGTTGGCCAACAGGGGGAGGAGAGGCCCTTGGGCCTGAGGGTGTTAGAAGCCCCAGTATAAGAGAATGCCAAAGAGGGAAGACGAGAATGGGTGGGTGGGTGGGTGGGTGGGGGAATACCCCATAGAGGCAGGGGGATGGGGGAGGGGACAGGGGGTTCCATAGGAGAGACCTGGAAAGATGGAAACATTTGAAATATAAATAAATTATTAAAAAAAAAAAAAAAAGTCAAGCCAGTAAGGACCTTGGTCTTACAGATATCTGGGCGAGGTACATTCCAAGCAGTGAGAACATCAAGTTCAAGGCTCTGAGCCACAAACTTGCCTGGTGTGTCCAGGGAACTGCAGGAAGTCCTTGTGGACTGGGTGAGTGAATGAGCAAGGATTACAAAGTGAGGTAATTGTGGGGACATAGAGATTGACATCGTGCAGGCCTTGAAAGGACTTCAGCTTTTATTCTTAGTATTGAATGGTTGAATGGAGAAATGACATGATTTAGTTATGTTTTCAAAAGACCCCTTTGGTTAATGCAGGGAACACAGCTAGCTCTGGCAACTCAGGAAAAGCTCACCCAGCAGCAACCATCAGGGAAGGGCAAGCAGCAGCTGACATCTCCATATTGTTTTAAAGATATAGTGTGGGTTTTGAGAGCCCTGAGGTGGGGAATAGGCTGCAGAGATGTCAGGATAACTTCATGCTTGAGAGGAATTAGGAATTCAACAGGCTGAGAGGAGCAGCTGAAGGAGGTTAGGTTGGGCTATCCATTTTGAGACTCGAAGTATCGGCAGGCAGCTGAATGTATATCCCTCAGGAGGGAGAGGATGACTGACATAGAAAATGTGACACTATTATCATATAGATGCCCTTTAAAGCTGTAAGATTAAATGGTTTTTGTCAAGAGACTTTGTACAGGGGCTGGGGAGATGGCTCTGTAGATAAGGGACTTGCTGTGAGAAAATGAGAACCTAAATTGAGAACCCCAGAAATCAAGTAAAGTCAACCAGGGAAGCATACATATGTAATTCCAAGACCCCATGAGATGGGAGGTGGAGACAAGGTCCCCTAACACTCCAAGGCCAGCTAGCCTGACATACTCTGCAGTGAACCAGAGGTCTGATGCTCACAGCTGTCCCCTGACCTCTACTCTGTAACACAGATTAAAAGGAAAGGGGCTTCGTGCCAGTGTCAGAGGGAAACAGGCAGAGATATAGTAAATGATTCACACAGAAAATTCTCCAACCCAGCCCCCTTCCTCGTCTCAAAGAGCTTACAGTGAGGAAGACTGAAGAGATGTGAACAGGGAAACTGCATCAAGAATCAGGAATAAGCCAGGCAGTGGTGGCGCATGCCTTTAATCCCAGCACTTGGGTGGCAGAGGCAGGTGGATTTCCGAGTTCGAGGCCAGCCTGGTCTACAGAGTGAGTTCCAGGACAGCCAGGGCTACACAGAGAAATCCTATCTAGAGAAACCAAAAAAAAAAAAAAAGAGAGAGAGAGAGAGAGAGAGAGAGAGAATCAGGAATAAAAGCATCAGAGAAGAGGACCCTGAGGCAAGGAAAAGCAGAATAACCAATGTGGGTTCATAGGTGGTTTTGACACTCACACACACACAAACACACACACACACAAATTGTGTAGGCAGCAGGCAAAACCCATACTAGGGTAGACAGTTTCAGGAACAAAGCCTGCAGCAACAGGGCCAGACTAACTATTAAGGCAGGAAAGAGAGAACAAACAACGGGGAGCTGAAGACTTGGCTCAACTGTTACTTGCTGCTCTTTTCAGAGGTCTCTGATTCTTTTCCCAGCACTCACATGGAAGCTCACAACCATTTGTAACTCTAATTCCAAGGAATCTGATGCTGTCCTTTGACCTCTTCATGCACCAGGCACATACTTGATCCACATACATACATGCCAGCCAAACACTAATAATAGACAAAGACATAATAAAATAAACCTAAAGAAAACGTTATAAACAAAAATGTTCAAAGGATGGCTTCTGATGAAGAATACCCAATGACGATGGGCAAACTGGTAAAGCTAGAAGAGGGCAGAGTTGCAGGAACAAAGTCTGTGAGTGGGCAAAAGGGAAGAGACAACACAACGGAAGCGGAAACAATTCAGCGAGTGGGGAAAATGGTTGTAAGGCTCTGCTATGGGCAGGCATGGCGCTGTGGGCGGGCATGGCGGAGTGGGCGGGCATAGCGGAGTGGGCGGGCATGGCGGAGTGGGCAGGCATGGTGGAGTGGGCGGGCATGGCGGAGTGGGCAGGCATAGCAGAGTGGGCGGGCATGGCGGAGTGGGCGGGCATGAGCAGACTTCCTCCTTCCACTCCCTCAAGCTCCTCTGTAAATCACAAGGCATGCTCATGAGCAGAGCTGAGGACAGGAAGATTCAACTGAGTATTGACTGTGAGACATAAAATTTAATTCAAGGTAATTAGGAGCCAACTTGTGAGGCAAGCTTATCTTGGTATCTTAAGGTTACTCTTTCTGAGGTGTCATGGAAGCAATTACAAGTTAATTAAAGGTCTTACTAGACAGCTTAAATAGCTTGGGTAAAATCTGGTCATTGGGAAATAGGAAGCAGAAATCTGCACCTACATGAAGTCATGGAAATAAACTACACTCCAGCATAGGCTGAGGCTGGGAGCCGAAGTGAAGTTTCTGGTTGTCATGTGATACAGACTCCCATGGTCTTTTCCTGAGGCCGCACGCTGTATTTTGCTGAGGCAGACTCTTAAGTTGTTTTGTTTGTTTGTTTGTTTGTTTGTTTTGGGGGGGTAGATCGAAGCGTTTTTAAAACCTTTATTAAAAGTAGGATTTTAAAAATCTAAGCCTACAGGGAACTATTCGAAGAAGGATTGTATTGGTTCCTTTTCTTGTTGCCATGACAAATTATCTACTTATACAACTTAAGGAAGAGTTTATTTTAGCTCATAGTTTGAAGGGATATAGTCAATCAGAGAAGGAGAGGCACAGAGGCAGAAGCAAGAGGTAGCTAGTCCCATTGTACCTTAAGTCAGGAAAAAAAAAAAAAAAAAAGATGAATTCTCCCTTGCTTGCTCCTTTGTTCTGGAATTGCAGCCCAGGGGAAGGTACCACCCACATTCGGGGGGGGGGCTTTCCCTCCTCAGTTAAATCTCTTGGAGACACACCCACAGACAGGCCCAGGGGTGTGTCTGCTAGGTAACTCCAAATCCAGTTGGGTTAACAGTGAAGACGCCCCAGTATAGGGGAATGCCAAGGAGGGTATATGAGAGTGGGTGGGTGGGTGGGGGAATACCCTCATAGAGGCAGGGAGAGAGGGGAAGGGATAAGGGGGTTCCAAAGGGGAGACCTGGAAAGATGGAAACATTTGAAATGTAAATAAAATATCCAAAAAAATAAAACCAGTGAAGATTAACATCACACATGCATTTTGGCGTAAGTCTGTGTGTACTTAGGAAAAAGAGAACATTTGCATCTTACCAGAAATGTCTGGTAATCAAGTATTTGTGTCACTTATGAAAAATAGTTCTTTATTTCTTTTCTTATATAGATACAATTTTCAAAAAGCCAGATGAAAAACAAAGTCATTGAATCAAAAGAGTAAAACTTCTTATGCACTCAAAAAAGTTTATCTGTTTTCTAATTGTAGTAACACAGAGTACAGGACTATGAAACACTGTGAACTGCTGTTATTTATTATGGCGTGGTGAAATCCATGGTTCTGAATGCTGCATATCCCTGCAACTAATTCAAACCTCAGTGAACCAATCTATTACAGTCAGAATGTGTACTTAAGGCTGCTTAATACTGCCTGCATTTACTTAAATGACCACCAGGGGGAGTGTTCTCACATGGACTAGTGCAATGCAACAGCAAAAGAATAATACTGAAAAAAATGATAATTTGTAAAATATCATTACCACTGCTCCTATTTTAGACTCATAAAGTCAAACACTTAGAAATAAAGTCATTGTAAATTTGAATAACTAAACAAGTATGCCAAACCAATTAGCAAGTTAATAAAAAGAAAGTTTACTTAGAGAAAAATTATCGTAAAGTCAGGATTTAATGGACTTGTGCCTGTTAAATATGTTCACAGAGAACATAATAAACATAATAATAAAAATATGTCTTGGCATTTTATCAGGGTATATGAAAATATAGAGCCTTCTAAACAAAATGTCAGAGGGGACAGTTAATAAATTTCAACTCATAAAACATCTGAACTCAAGAGGAAAGAAAGCTTTGAGCAAGGCACGGTTGTGCAACGGAACGGGGCAAGGGGGCGAGCGCTGAGCCAGAAGATCTGGACACCACAAGTTCGCTTAGATCAGTAGATAGAGTTGTAATGGCAGCAGGAAACAAAAACACCACACATTTCTCAGAAACCTATTTCTGTCCTGGCGTGCCACATTGCTTCAGGTATTTATAACAGCATAACAGACCGTTCACACTGTAAAGAAAGTAATACTCAGCATTCCTCACCACTTTTCTCCAGAGATTTCAGTTGCTTTCAAACATTATCTTTAATCAGGAAAGGTGCACAGGTCCCTCTGCTTCCAAGAAGAAAAACAAAAACAGAAGCAGAATGATCCTAAACAGATATCACTGAAAGATAAGGAAAAAACACAAGATTGCCTGACTCCAAAAATAGGCGAGAAGGGAGGGCAGCCACGAGCAGCCAGATGCCTCTCTGACCCAGGCGGGCACATTCTGAGGGTCAGAGAAGACTGCTGCACTCCCCAGGGTCACTATTCATATTGGAGCACTGTGTGACCCTGTCCTTAACCCTTACAGTGGATTTTTACCCCCTCTGGAAAGAACAGGAGTAGAGGTGAAGTGTGTCCGATACAGTTATTGCCAATAAATGAAAAATGAACAGGACGATGTCTTCCAGCAAGGTTGCCTTTTGGGCTGTCAGGACATGTTCAGATCTGGGAGCACAGTTAACGTCTATCACCCAGGGAAAGCTCTTACCAGAAAACACAGGGTCAGCTCTCACAGTAGCAGAGTGGAGGGATTCCTCACTGTTCATTAGAAAGCACAAAGCCACTCCCCTTCCCACTCTTCCAAAGAGAATATAACCATTAGGAGGCTCAGAGGACTTGATTTTTCCTGTCACCTTAGGTGGCATAAAACAACAAACCAGCTTGGTACTGTAAAGAGTCTTGCAGAAATAACATACTTATGTGTGCTTCGTAGATCTGACATCCGATTAATAAATGCAAGACATACTGTCACAAGCAATAAACTTCTATCTCTGAGATCTCTGAAAATGCTTTAGAGACACCTAAAAGAGTGCACCTCCCAGCCACAAGGGGCCCCACGCAACCTTAGATGGGTGCTCTCTGGCAGGTCTCCTCTCCCGTTCAACAGAATTCAATCTCCCTCCTCCTGATATGTTCCGTAACAGCATGATCAAAGACCTCAAGAAGATATTTCTACTTATGAAACTGTACCAATACGACACACTTGGCTGTGGATTTTTAAGTCCTTCAGTTTCTGTCTCAGAAATTTAAACTGATTTGTGGCACTAACATATTTTTAAGAATATAGAAGCCTTTGGCTGGGGAAATGGCTCAGTGAGCAAGTGTTTGCAGGAGGATTCAAGTTCAGGTCCCCAGCATCCACTCAAAATCCAAGGATGGAAGCGCCTGCCTGTAATCAGAAGTAGTCAGACAGAGAGAGAGAGAGAAAGAGAATGAGCCAGCTAGGCTATCCTGACATCCACACCTGGCTTCATGTACGCACATGTGTGCATGTTCACACACACACACACACACACACACACGGGGGGGGGGAGATGTAAACTTAATACCTGACATCTTCTTAGTATCTCCGTTACTAGGATTAATGAAGCTAGGGTTTCTGTGTTAGCATTACAACCAACATGATTTGAGATAAAAGAAATGAGTAAAATCTGTTCGGTGGTCAATAATTAATATGTATGCTGTGATCCTGTGGGTAAAATTCAATTTCATCAGCATTCTCAGAGAAGAGATGTTTATTGAAGATGAATATGATCTGAGAGACCAGATCCAAAAACCAGAAACCAAGCTCAAAGCATGCTAGGAGTTCTGCTGTCTACATGCGAACCACTCCAAAAAAATATTTGTGAATGATTTAGCTGTGCTAGACATGGCAGTAAAGTCTAAACAGCATCCTTTATAATTTAGAACTCAATACTGCCAATCCTTGCTCTCTCACCAATCCAAATCCACCCCTCACAAGGCCACACAAGAAGCCACTCTGCTGACAGGTCTGAGGTTTTCATTCAGTCCCACCAGGTCAGCTTGAGATGTTCCCTAACATTATCACAATAGAAGATGACACACAATTATTTTTCATTGGTGGCCCCAGCCATTACGTTAGCTGGGTACCACATCTGTCCATATACTTTCCCTGGACAAAGTTAGTCTGCAGTAACGTGGAATGAAACCAAGAAGAAGAGGTAATTAAAAGGAAAATAGGAAGTGAGGGAGTTTTTGTCTGATCAAGTCCCTGAGTGGAGGAAAGAGACACCCTTGAGGCCGGGTAGCTAAGGAGCTCCTGGCCTCCCATAATCCTGGGCCTCTCCAGGAATCCTTTAAATGATGCTTTCCATTCTTAGAGTTGTAGCTAATAATACTAGTTTGTGAGAATACACATTAATATATCTGTTAAGAAACTATTTCTATTTCACAGAACCCGCAGAATTCAATCCTCAGGATTGAGTTCACCAATCACGATTAAAACTGAAAACAATAAATGATTCTGCTACACTAACGTACTATTCCTCTCGGATAAAGCTCAGCTGAGGAGGGTGGGCTGGTCTGGGAGGAGAATGGCTTAGCAGGTGAGGGTGTTTTCCCCTCGATCCTGAGGATCAGAGGCCAGAAGCAGGACCCACATAACAAGGAGAGTGTCCCCGCAAACCCTAGTTCCAAGTATGGTGAGAAACAGGACTAATCAAGCTTCTGCCTTCCAATGTGGTCTAGACATAGTCTCTAGGTTCAGGGAGGGGTTATTCCTTAAACGAAAAGGAAGATATAAAGTAATAAACGGTGGACACCGAATGCCCTCTTCTGCATCTCCCTGCAAAGCACAGGCGCATGCGCGCGCGCACACACACGCATGCACACACACCACCTCACCAAAAATAAATTTTAAAATAAAATAAAAATTAATACTTTTTTAAAGCAGTTAAGGGCTCAGGGCTGTTCAGTATTATTTATTGTCCTTAAATACTAAAGGTGAGGTCCCTTTTATTTTGCTTGTCTATCTTGGGGACTCCAATTCTTTGATCTTAAATAGTGGCAACTATGCTCTAGACTACAGGACATAAAGGAAAAAAGGAAAAAAAGTATCAGTGCTTTACACACACACACACACACACACACACACACATGCACACACACTTACCCACACACACGCACACATATACAGACATGCACATATGCATGCATCTATATTGAAAGACACACACATGCACCCATAAGCCAGCACCCATACCGTGGACATCTCTTAAAGCAAAGCTTCTTAAAGAAATGGTGCGCAACAGATCTACTTGCACCCCATTGGCCAGATCAAGAGGAATTTCTAGCAAAAGAATAGCTAAGGATTATAGTCTTGGCTCTAGGTGGCAATGTACCAAGTTAAAATTCTATCTCCAAAGAAGGGAGAAGAGGCGTCAGGAACAACTTGTGTTCTTGTCACAACTGCCAATGATGCACTGTCGTCAGTCAGCGCTCCTCAGCAAGAAAAGCTGGCGATGGATGGAAAGCAAAGACTAAGCTATGAAATAACACTAAAAAGAAAGAAATCAAACCAAAGGTACAGAAATGTGTGAAGTCAGATTTTACAGAGTACTTCAAAAAATTTCAAGATTAGGTTTATGGGATCCCGGATGAGCTGCTGGCTTCTGATGTACTCTGGGGGAGGGGCAATCATTATCGCCAGCTTGAGCTCACTGGTGAGCCCACCAGGTTTCAGGGAATAGTTCCCAAGCCATCACGATGCCCATTATTCTGGTTAAAGACAGTGGGTCACAAAACAAAGCAAAAAGACGTTGTGTTGTATTTTTAAATCTCAACTTTTTTACAACCTACTATCGTCGAAAACAGTGGTCCTCGTCCTTCCTAATGCTGCAGTCCTTTATTACAATTCCTCGTGTTGTGGTGACCGCCAGCCAGAACATTCCTTTTGCTGCTACTCCGTAACCATGCATTTGCTAGTGTCATGAATCACGATGCCAATATCTGATGTCGTGAATCATGACGTCAATATCTGACGTCACGAATCATGACGTCAATATCTGATATGCAACACCTGTGAACAAAAGAGTTGTGACCCAAACTTGAGAACCACAATCTAGAAGGAGCCTAAATTGAACTGCCAAGATCAGTGGAGCCTGTGGACATAGATGTGAGAAGACCTAGCCCATTGTGAGTGGTACCATTCCCTGGACTATACAAGACAGGTAAAGCCTAGACAAGAGAAAGTGGACAACATTTGTGCATTCATTTCCCTGTGTTCTTGACTGTGCTGCTGAGACTTCCTGACATGGTGACCTGCAACCTGGAACTGTAGGCCAAGTAAACCTCTCCTCTGTTGATTTTTTTTTTCAGGGTACTTTACCATATTAACAGAAAAGTAACTAGAACAGACCTGATCATGAAGAAGAGGCCTATAGGGAAGGGGGGACTTGCAGGGGTGAGATATGGAAGCAGCGAGGGGTGAAGAGTGACAGAATACATTGTAATGATGTGTGATATAATCAAAGAACAAACTTAGTATGATCAGCTTTCCCAAATTAAAGAAATAAACACAGCGGCACACCTTGAAAGACAGTCAGAGGACTAGTCCTCATTACTCAAAACCAGCAGAACACAAGATGGCAACACTGGTGAGCTGCACCACAGCCATCACTGAGGATAGCATTCGTCCGACGCTCTTAAAGTAACTTCTACATTGCTATAAGGACAGTAATAGAGCAATGGACACCCAATTAAAATGTACATCTCCTGCAATGTGTTCCTGGTATGTACTGATCTGATGTGATCCCAAAAGAGTATGGTTAATAAATATACTGGAGTAATAATTTAAATTTCATAACTGCTTTTCAGCACAGGAAATATAGATTCAAATCATTCCAGCAGGCCAGACACAGGAAGTAGCATCATGTTTGTAGCCATCATTTATCTTGTCATAAAAATTTACTGAGCAGTCGAGACTCACCTGTCCTTGGCTATA
Organism: Rhynchomys soricoides; assembly: GCA_019843965.1. Classification (NCBI taxonomy): domain Eukaryota; kingdom Metazoa; phylum Chordata; class Mammalia; order Rodentia; family Muridae; genus Rhynchomys; species Rhynchomys soricoides. The sequence goes on along the minus strand of JADRCH010000004.1, from coordinate 21,110,988 downwards.
GCTTTCCATTTCAATCATCTGAGGTATGTGTTACAGACATCTGTCTTCACAGACAGTATGTACTATGAGTATCACAAATTTTCTGCCTGATCCTACTGGGGGTCTCAGGCTTTCACTGTAGCACTGTGGGGTTCTCCATCACCTAGTCATCTGCTAAATAAATCTCAAAAACCTCCAGCAGAGTGAGGCAGCTAAGCATCAGACTATGCCACCAATAGTCTAAGGACTATATTCTTTATCATAGTTGGAGCTGTACAAGAGTAATAGCCATGACTATCTGCTTGTTTTTATACATATTATTCTTTAAATCTATAGAAGGCTAACACGCAAACTTCTTTCTGATTCTCTACCAACTTTATACTTGTTCCTAGAAGAAATGATCCCAGCAATTCCCTTGAATGGAATTTTCAAAATGGCTCTGAAGGCCAGCAGGAGGCAGAGGCCCAACAAGAATATGAAGGCCCAGTTGAAACAGTTATGCAAAGCAATTAACACTCTACTATCCCTCCTGTAGGCACTACAGGTCTGTCCTCAAACAGGTGAGCAGAACAGATCTCCACTTACCAGTACTACTTAAATGTGACATCACTGATTGTGATGGTTTGTATCTGCCCGGCCCAGGGAATGGCACTATTAGAAAGTGTGGCCCTGTTGGAGTAGGTGTGTCACTGTGGGTGTGGACTTTAAGACCCTCATCCTAGCTGCCTGGAAGCCAGTGTTTTGCTAGCAGCCTTCAGATGAAGATGTAGAACTCTCAGCTCCTCCTGCATCATGCCTGCCTGGATGCTGCCATGTTCCTTCCTTGATGGTAATGGACTGGACCTATGAACCTGTAAGCCAGCCCCAAAAGGATGATGTCCTTATAAGACTTGCCGTGGTCTTGGTCATGGTGTCTGTTCACAGCGGATCAAGTAGTTACAACACACAAAACCTTGAAGTAGAAAACTCTCTTGTCTTTTCTCTTCTCCCCCAACCCCCCAAAAATTATGGTCTCATCATATAACCCCAGTTTATGTAACGGAACTTGTGATGTAGACTCGGTTAGCCTTGAACTCACAGAGCTCAACCCGCCTTCCAAGTGCTGGGGTTAAAGGCATGCTCCACAATGCCCATCTAACAGTTTAACATTCTGATTTACAACCCTGTCTCGAAAAACCAAAACAAAAAAACAAAAACAAAAACAAACAAACAAAAAAACAACATTCTGATTTACATCACACACACACACACACACACACACCAGGGCACTGGCTGGCTTAGTAGGAAGCCTAGTAGGGTTTCTGGGCAACTCCATTGGTAAAACGAATACATAAAACTAGTGTCCAATATCATATTAAATGCACCCAAATTATTATTCTAGTTGCTAAGATCCATTTATTGCATTTCTCTTCCCAAAAAAATAAAATAATCTTATGGGAGTTTCCTGTCGTAAATGTTCCTAAGCTATAAACTATAATTTTAGTATGCTAAAGAGCAGGTCCTAGTGTCGTGGCTATAGATGGCATTTTGTAAGTGTAAAGCCCATTTAATACCTTTTCAAACCTTAGCTTCTGATTTCTGCATATATTAATTTGTGTAATAATCACTCAGGAACATACTTTTACATCTTGTCTTAAAAGCTGAATTCTCTACCTATGCATCCTCAGTCAGGAGTCAGGAAAATTGGTACTCAGCTGGCTTGTCCTTTTTCTTTTAGCCCAGACCCCCAGCTCCTGGAATGGTGCTTCCCACATTCAAGGTAGGCTTTTATACCTCATGTCGGCAGGACCAGAAGCTAGGGAGGGAGGGAGGTGGGGAAGGAGGGAAGAAGAGAGGGAAGGAAAGAAGGAAAAACAGAAGGAAGAATCACAAAGGTGGTTCTGTTCACCTGAGATCAGAGTAATGAACACTCTGAACACAGAATATTTTCACATGCCCTCATCAAGTTCAAGTATAGATTGAAAAACAGGTCCCTGCTCTGGAAAGGGCAGATGACAGACAAAAGGGGAGGGATAAACAGCTAGGGACCTGCTGAGAATGTATCTGTAAGAACTATTGTCTGCGCCTACTGTGTGCTCTTCTAGATGCTAATAGCAATTCTTGTCCTGGACTCCTGTAGGGAGTGCTTTCCGAGGTTTATCTCCCTTAATCTTGCAGCGATCCTGTGAGGTAAGTCTATTATTATCTCTGCCTTATTGGTAAGACACTGCCCTGGATGATGCAGGTTTTAACTTGCAGAATCTCATGAACTAAATCAGGAAAGTGAATCTGTCACTTCACAACTTGAGAGAAATGAACTCAAAGTCTATAAAGATGCCCACAAGTAGACACCAACTACATCGTTTAGGTCATGAGAGACTGTATGTGCCGTAAGGCTCAGAACTGTGCTATGGTCTTGAATGATTCCGGATATTTTCATAAACATGGACAGTTTAATGCTATCTTACAAGGAGGGCTTACTCATAACTATTAATCTGAAACCAAAATTGTTGGAAAAGTCACTAAAGCTTAGCTACACAGTCACATATCTATCAATAATAAAATAGTTAACATGAAAATAAAAGATTTAATAAAGACATTCTAAACTTTATGACTACTTTGTGCTGGAAAATGTGGCTGAATAGATTTCGATGACAATAATTTCGATATTCATTGTCACTTTTAAAGTACTTTCTAGAAAACTCTAAAAACTTTGGCTCAGAGCAGCGGTTCTCAGCCTTCCTAACGCTGCAACCCTTAAATACAGTTCCTTGTGTTGTGGTGACCCCCCAACCATCATTTCATTGCTACTTCATAGCCATAATTTTGCTACTGTCATGAATCATAATCTAAATATCTGACATGCAGGATATCTGATATGTGATCCCTGTGAAGAGTCTTTCAACCCTTACAAAGGGGTTGCTACCCACAGGTTGAGAACCAGCGCCTTAAAGCTTCTGGAATAATGACTATATCTACCAATATTTATCATTTTAGAAACCCCAGTTGGGGAGAAGAAGAGATAGCACTTATTGCTCTTACAGAGGATCTGGATTCCATTATCAACATCCACATGGCAACTTACAACTATCCGTAATTCCAGCTCCAGGGAATCCAACATCCCCCTTTAGTCTCCGCAGACACAAGGCATATACAAGACGCACACACATACATTCAGGCAAACACACATAGGCATAAATTAAAAGTGAATTTTTAAGAAAGAAATCACAATTAAGAAGTTGTTTTTACTGTTGTTTGTTTTGTTATGTGTGCATGTCTGTGAGTATGTGTGTCATGTGTATATACTACCCTCAGAGAACAGAAGAAGGTGTCAGAGTCCCTGGAGCTGGGTACAGGGAGGTGTCAGCTTCCTGAAGTTGGTGCAGGGAAGGGAACTAGGTCATCTGAAAGATCAGCAAGTGCTTGTGACCATTGAGCCATCTCTGCATCTCCACCACCTCCACCATCTCCACCATCACCTCCAACACCTCCACCTCCACCTCCACCACACCATACAAATGAGGAGGAGTTTTTTAAAAAAGAAAACTTAAAATCAGTCATTATATAATAACTTTACTTTATTAAATGGAAAGATAAATTAGAAGACTCTTACTATTTCATAATTTTGCAGTGGTAGATTCTCTCACCTGTTTTACTCTGAAACTGTCCTGACCCAAAGGAAGCCCAGCTTCATACAAATATGTCCTTTTCGGACACTAATGAATATTCTCTTTTGATAACATCTCCAAAACTCAAAACGTGATGATAGTTTCTTAGAGGTGTGTGGCAACATGAAATCTAGAATTTTACTGAGATACTTTCTACCTCCTCTGCCCCATTGCAACCCATTTCTTGACCTTCTACTTCACATAGATTGTTAGAAAATGTACGACTTTGAAACTTATGCACTGAGTTTTTGGAAACTGGAGGTTCACTGAATTGTGCAAATGTTGACATGTTTTTTTGAAACATCAAACTATCACACTTGTTAATCTAACCACCAATCCATTCAAGTCTTTAATACTGGCAAGATGTCACACCCATGGTGCCAACACAAGTTTTTCCCAAATTCTAAATGCTGTCAGTTGTTCCTTGCAATGGCAAGATCATTCAGCTCATTTTCAAGAAAATGCCACTGACTTTTTGCTGTTGAGTCACTCTTTCAGATGGCAACATTCCATGACATGGTGGCTGCTCGGCTCATTTGTGCTAGTTCTCAGCTGCCGTCTTCTCAAGCAGGGCAAGCTCTCCCAACCCCTTGGCATTCTGTGGGTCAGAGTTCAGTATAAATCCATCCAGGCTGACATTCCAGCTGCTGATGGCAGAAATCCTTACTGAAATCTCCAGCAAGAAACACTCTCCATGTGGCCCCAGGGCTGTCATCCCCATTCTCTAGCTGTCACTCAGGGCTATTCCTAGCCTCCAGTGGCCTTGGCATTCCACAGAGGATAGCATCCTTAGTCTATCTTCAAGGCTAGCAATGTTAGATGGAGTCCATCAGACACCCTCATCTCCAACCTCTTCTGCCTTCCTCCTTCCGTTGTAAAGATGGAAATGACATGCTTAGGTTGCACCCACCCACACGATCCAGGATTATTGTCCTGTCCCAAGGTCATGAACTTTAAGCAGACCTGCAAGTTACTTCTGACAATGAGCAAGACAAAAACAGATTTCTGGGATGGGGCCTGGTTGTATTTGCAGAGCCGTGAGTGTTTACCACTCAACTCAAACACCTGCACTTAATGATCTTCTCTAGGCTGGCTGGCTGGGAGGCCTATAACTCTGCTTTTTATCACACAGTCTAATAAAAAATGGTAAAATTGTAATTGAGTAATGTTTTAATGCACTCTTAAGTGGTCTGGGCTTTAATTTTTCTTGCCTATATTTACTTACTTATTTATTTAGATAGGACTTCAATATGCAGACATTCATCTCAGGCTGATTTGCAACCCATGGTCCTACTGCCTCTATCTCCCAAGGGCTGGAACTAGGTCAGATACCAACAATCTCCCCTGGCCAACCTATAAATTCATTTTTTAAAAAAATAAGCACCTTCATTTATTCTTTGAGAATATCATACAATGGTTTGAACACATTTACCTCCAACTCCTAGTCTTAATTCCTTCGTAATCCACCTACCCAACTTCCTGTCCTCCTTAATTTTTTTTCAATTTAATAACACATTGACTTCTATTTGTATGATCCATATGTTAGGAATAAGGCTGTCCACTTGTTCATCATCAAGTCACATCCTTAAAGAAAACTAACTCTCCTTCTCTAAAAAGCCATCAATAGTTCATTCATAAGTATCCATTCTGTGCTAGGATACTGACCCGTGTGGGCCATATCCAGGCACCACAGGTGCTGTGGAGTTCATGCATGGATTACTGCTATCATGTCCAAATGGTAGCACTTTGCTGGAGTCCTCCCTGGCCTCTGGTTCTTAAAACCATTTCACCCATCCTTCTTCAAAGACACCTTAGCCTTGGGGAGAGGGTGTGACACAAGTGTCCCATTTGCAGCCGTATATGACACAGCCACTTATTCTCAGAACTCTGACCAATTCTGAGTTTCCGTGTTAATCGACACCCTAAACCTGTGAACACTTGAAGGTGACAGATGCAACAACCAAAGTAGAGTTTGTTGATTCAGGCCAGTAGTTTGTTAGCTATGGCTAGCCCACCAGCAATGCAAATGTTCTCTCATCCTGGTCACAGTGACCCTCCTTGGAAGAGTTGGCTACCCTGACTTATTGTCTCATTTCTTCGGTTCTTTATTAAACTCACAGCTGCTCCAGTCACCTAACAAAGCACCTGTGATGGAGGCTTCAATAGGTCCAGTGCATGGTTCCCAGCCTCGGTCTCCAGAGCCCTACAGGAAGCGCGGAAGGACAGGAGCAGTTCCTGCCTTTGAAATTCTTTCTCCATTTGGCTACCACACACTCACCCAGGTTTCAGTCACGACCCGGGCTCTCTTTTTTCAGTGTCCTTCTCTCCCAGCTCTCTAGCCTTTAGTAATTGGTGCTCTTTTCTTTTCTGCTTACATCCTTCTACTTTAGTCTTCCTATCTAGTCTTAGGGCTGGACAAGGAAGAACCTATACTGTGGAAGCCTACACTGTGGTCTCTGAGCTCAGTTCCTAACAATATAGCCTCGCAGAGTCAGCCTATCCAACAAGCCTTTTTACTGTTCCTCCCACACAGACTCCCTCCTCAGCTCCAAGAACGCCCTCTCCCTCTCGTTCATCTCCTGGAGCTCCTCACTCAACCTTGGTCTTTCTCACTGAGAACATCACTGCCCACATTCCCTAAAATAACCCTCCCATCTTCATTCTTCCTCTCTCTCCTCCCCTTCTCTCCCACTTGTCCTGTGAACTTTCTCCTCAAGCATGAATGCTCCAGAGTTCACATCCTTAGCTTCTCAACATCTGTCTTCCCCTCAGGAAAAGATGAGACCTAGAAAAGCAAAGGCTTTCAACAAATGAGTATTTCTTAAACAAATAAGCAAAATATCACATTTAGGGGTATGTACGAAATGATCTGATTTAACGATTATAATGTTGTTCCAAATATTGCCACAGCAATCACCAAGTCAATCCTCCCACCTTATGTCCAGTGTTCACTCTACCTTTCTTCAGGTGCTTCACCTACGTACATTTTCATTTCTTCTCCAATCACTTTGGTCTAAAACTAGCAGAGAAGGTAAGCCCTCGAAGCGCACCATCCACTTGCAGTCTCCTGGCCCTTGTGACACCAACTGTGAATTTTCTGGAATATTCTCCTTCACTTCAGAATCCCCCGCCCTGCCTCTCTGCAGCTCTCTTCTCTTCCTCCTCCTCCTCAACTCCTGAGAACAGGTCCCTTGCTCTTCTACAGTGACTCCCTTCAGCTGCTCCAAGGCCCTGTCTACATTTCTTTCACTCCAAATCTTAACTTACGCTTCTTTCGGGATGCCAGTCTTTCCTTTTCTGTGAGCTTCAACCCTTGGCAAAGTGAAGTCATTTTAATTTAAATTAAAATACACACATATGCAGAGAGCCTCTGTTTGTTGCCCTTCCTTTTGCTGCCAGGCTCTCTAGCCATGAAGGAAAAGGTCATGTCTTCCACACCAGTGAGGCTCTTGCAGCCAGCCTTCCCTTTGACCTCTTTTCTGAAGGGCTGTGGAAAGTTAACACTGAACCAGAATTCTATAAAAACAATTCAGTTTCTTAATTAATATTCATGCAACCCAAACTGCCTAGGACATATGGTCTGCTGGGTCATGTTCTAAACAATGTATTTGTGGTAGGAAATAGCTCTCCTTCATTTCACAAAACCCACTAGATAATACACTACGGACTAACAGCCATTTGGCTTGCTATGCTCAGGCCAGATCTACAATGAGGAGACTTTCCAGTGTAACAACCAAGCTGTTTGGGGTTACCCAAGCTGTTTGGGGAAATTTGTAGGTTCTACATTCCTGGGCAAAGTTGTTTCTTGATTTGTTTTAAGTGGAATAAATAAAAATCAAGAGCAACATTGATGTTTGTTTTCCAAAAGGAAGAATAGAGAGGAGTCAGACGATCCCAGTAAGATAATTTCTCAAAATGTCTACATGAGTGACTTTGAAGCACGGGTTATATAATGCGACCCCATAATTATAAGTTTATATATACAGTTTAGTAGCTTAAAAGGTGCTTTTCAACTAACTTTAAGTTAACTGCTACAATTACCTTATGAAGAAGGAGGATAAATATAATTAGCTAAGGAAGGTAAAGGTCACAAATTTAGCAAACCCAGAACTGATCCCCCAACTCTGAAGTTTTAGGTTCGAATTTATCAGCATTTCAGTCCTACGCGGTTTAATCTAACTTCATATTATCCATTCACTTCCTTACTTATTTACATAAGTCTGGCAGGACCAAAGTTTAGATTCTATCAATTTTCTAGCTTCCCATAACCCTTATGAATTCTAAAACACTATGAAGAACAAGACGTTTTAACTGCACTGACATTCAAGGAGAAGAAAACAATAGTAATTTGAACTGTGTGCTAAATCAGTTTTTCAGATGTTCCTGATATATTTTTAATATGTATTTTTTGAAATTTTCATATATCTAGACAATGTGTCTTGATCAAATCTACTATGTCCCTCCAACTTGACTTAGTCCCACCCCAAACACTTCTCTCTCTCAATATCTCATCCTCTTTTTTTGTATATTGAATTAAAATCTATTAAAAGTCACGTGGGATATAGCGTTGGCTTACATTACTTCTTATTTCAGATTTGCTCCATCTGATAAAACAGCACCTACTCATTTTCATTATCCAAACATCTACCGAGCTACCACAATATACAAACCCTTCCTAATGTCTGGCAGAGAATACACCGGGGGTGGGGGAACCGGATGCCCCCATCCTTTTTCAAAGAGAAGGCATCTAATATAGAAGCTGCCAACTGAATCCAAATGCACCCACTGACACTCAGAGCATAGGCACCACATTTAGAGATGTGTTTGCAAGAAGTATGTGAAATTTTCACAGTTTATCTTCTAAGCAAAATGTCATTTCTTTAAACATTACAGCCATCTTGTAGTGAGTGTGATGACAGAAGGGGAACATTCCTTAAATGTGGTGTTCCTGTCTCAGCATCAGACAAGGATGGCCATGGGAAGCACACATTCACCACCACGTACATCATCCTCACCGACTGTTCATCACAGCCGACACTCTTCACCAGTGTCCAAACACTGTCCACATGAGTCAGAGACTGAGAACAACCTGCAAAACTCCCTCTACAAAGTCTTTTGGAAAGCAAATAGAGACCTGCTGGGGTCATGACATGCAATCCATTCCTCTAACACTATAATAAAGCCCTTGTATATGATCAGGAGCTATTTATAACAGCTCCTTGGATGGCTCAATGAGTTACTAGAAATAGCAAACCCATAAACAGTTTGCAAAGCTCGTAAGCTGCTAGTGAAAACAAATGACATCCTGGTCTGTTCCCTGGCTCCATACTAGTCAATATGTGTGTACCTTCCATCTTAATTGGTTGTGTTGGTAAGCTTCTTTATTTATATATGGGACCAGGCTGTCTTTGCAACTTGTTGGCCAGAAACTCCCTGCTGAGCCCTTTGTTTGTCTCATGTCCTGCTATTAATAACACAGAGCCTGATTTCAAACACTATTTTCCCACAGATTTCTTCTACCTCTTTATAGTTTACACGAATGTTCAACTCAGTGTCTCTCATTAAAAACTACAAGCTATAAACTTCACGTTTCTGCCAGAAGAAGAAAAGACCCATGGTTGCCTCCCAGACAGTCCCATTCATTATATTAAAGTAATGTTTTTCTTGCAGCTATGCACGTTCATAATGGAGTTGATATCTCAACCTCTACCGGCTTGGTGGCTGTATCAAAGGCTGGCAGAACTGGTCTGCAACACTGTATGCCCCAAAACTGCAGCTTCCCCAGACCTCGTCTGAACTGTTAAAGCCCAGGTGCATCCACACAGAGGGCCCCTTCCTCTTTGAAGGTGTGTCTAGGAAATAAGTGGTTTTCATGAGTTATTAGTAATAGAGATATTAGAATTTAAAGGTCTGACTAAACCATGAAAGGCAAGAAAGAATGGGTAAGTGGGGACTTAGAGAAAGAAAAAGGATAAAAGAAAGAAGGAGAGAGAGAGAGAGAGAGAGAGAGAGAGAGAGAGAGCCTATAAACAAAGAAATCTAATGATGGCTCTCACTCCTCTGTAAATACACAACCTGTCCTAGTAGGGCTACCATTATGGAACACCATGACCAAAACCAAGCTGGGGAGGAAAGTGTTAATTCAGCTTACACTTCCATATCACTGTTCATTAAAGAAACCATAGGAACTCAAACAGGGCAGGAACCCAGGGGCAGGAGCTCATGCAAAGGCCATGGAAGAGTGCTGCTTAATGACTTGCTCTACAATGCTTCCTCAGTCTGCTGTCTTAGAGAACCCAGGGCCACCAGACCAGTGGTGGCTCCATCCACAATGCGCTGGGCTCTCCCCCATCAATCATTAATTAAGGTATTACCAAGAGGTTTGACTGCTTGGCTGCATCCCAGTCTTGTGGAGACATTTTTGTCAGCTGAAGCTCTCTCCTATCCAATGACGCTTGCTTGTGTAAAGTTCACATGAAACCAGGAAGCACAACTGAGCCCTTGTCAGTCTAACACACTAACACATCATGGTAAGCTACAACCTTTCCTTTTTTGTTCATCCCCAAGATCACACATTAAGAAAAATATCACAATAGAAAACAGTTTACAAACTTAAAAGGTCTCACAGTCTGGGTGATGATGGCACATGCCTTTAATCCCAGGAGGGATTCAACTCAGGAGGCAGGGAGGAGGTGGATCACTGTGAGTTCAAAGCCAGCCTGGTCTTCAAAACCAATTCTAGGACAGCCAAGCTACAGAGAAACTCCAAAAGTGTAAATAACTAAATGTCCAATGTCTATGATTCATTTATGATCTTATAGGTTCCTTCAAAGGGCTTGGGTCACTTCTCCAGCTATGCTCTTTGTGGCACACACCATGTCTTCTGGGTTCCAGCTGCTTGTATTCCACTGCTGCTGCTGTTCTTGGTGGTCATCTCATGGTACTGGCATCTCCAAAATGCTGGGGTCTTCTGCTATAATTGGGCTGCACTTAACCAATAGCCTCTCATAGGCTTTTTTCATGCCAAGCCTCAACTTCTCTACATGACCTGGGCCTTCAATCCTGGGCCTTCAACTGCCAGTGAGGCTGCACCTTCACTAATGACCTCTCATGGTGCCAAGTCTCAGATGCTCTCCATGACACATCCATGCCTCCAAAACCAGTACCATGTGGGTGACTCTTACACTACCATGTTCAATCGTCCCTGCTTCTGGGGCACAGCTCTTGCATACTGACTGAGGAAAACATCCAAGAAGATTTACTCTGTGGTGGTTTGAATGAAAATGGCCCCTATAGACTCATAAGGAAGGAGTGGCATTGTTGGAGGTGTGGCCTTATTGGAGTGTGTGTGTGCGTGTGTGTGGTGGGGGGGAACCTTTGAGGTTTTAGAAGCTCAAGCCAAGCTCAGAGTCTGTCACTCCCTCTTTCCCACTGCCTGCTGATTCAGATGGAGACCTCTCAGCTACCTCTCCAGCATCATGTCTACCTACATGCCACCATGCTTTCCACCATGACAATGGACTAAACCTTTGAACTATAAGCCAGCCCCAATTAAATGTTCTTTTTAAGAGTTGTTGTGGTCACGGTGTCTCTTCACAGCAATGGAACCCTGACTAAAGACAACCTCAATGATGCTGGTTTCTTGTTAATCACGGCTGACTCTTGAGCCACAGCTAACCAAAACCACAGAATCTTAATACAAAATAGCAAATGGCCCCAGAAAAAAAGTCTTCAAACTTCTCTTCGAAGCTTCATTAGCAAGGCCTCCATCACCTTCATTGCCCTCAACATTCTTATCCACCACACTCCTAGGGAACAGCTTCCTGACCTCTAGATGGCTTTTTTTAGCCCAAAGTTCCAAAGTCCTTACACAATCCTCCACAAAAGTAACGGGTCTGTCACAGCAATACTCCACCAATTTCTGTCCTAGTTAGCATCACTATTGCTGTAATGAAATACTATGACCAAAAGCAAGGCAGGAAGGAAAAGGTTCTATTGGGCTTAAGTTCCACATCACTGTTCATTGTCAAACAGAGTAAGAACCTGGAGGCAGGAGCTAATGCAGAAGCTGTGGAGGAGTGTTGCTTACTGGCTTGCTTCCCACAGTTTGCTCAGCTTGCTGGTCCCTCTCCCATCAATAACTAATTAAGAAAATGCCCAGCAGGTTTGCCTATAGACCTATCTTATGGAGGAATTTCCTCAATTGAAGCTTCCTCCTCTCCAATGACCCTAGCTTGTGTCAAGTTGCCATAAAATTAGTCAGCTTACAACTATGACAGCTAAAAGCCCATTACCGAATGATCAACAGCCAGCAAAAAACACAAGGGCAGAGCTCAGGAACCAGAAAGTGGAAGTGGCAGAAACATATGAGAGGAATAGTGAGCAAACTGCTACAGACTAAGAGACTCATACATAGCTGACAGAAGAGGAGAGAGATTACAGGCAAACGATGAACTCTCTGGGGACTAGATGGTGACCTTAGTCTACAATCCTTGGTCTACAAACACACGCATGAAGACACACTTTTGCTCTCATTTGGGGTTCTGTCGTGTTACTGCTGTTTGTTTTTAATAAGCTGTTTTCTTGGAAATGCATCCATGAGTGAGCCACAACCGCTCCAAGAAATTTACATTGAAGTGAATAGTATCGAATCTACTATGAGTTGCCTAGAGCAGAGAAATCTAGGACTTTATGAAGAGGTTCTTGGTTCTATCTCAAGCCTAAAGAGAGAGAAAAGAAGGAAAAACCCCACACAGAACCTGAGAATATACCCAAGTACAAATAAAAGAAGCAATAAATTCTCTCTAGTTCTGCTACTGATAGCTCCTCGATTCCCCTTGAATCCAAGACCCTGTGACCATTTTGGTCAAAAGATTTAGCTAAAGGAACATTCTAGAATCTCCAGGTTCAGACATTAAGAATGCCTGGTAGCATCATTTTCATTCAGAAAAAAAAACAAAATCAAGAGAAATGAAAACATCAGCTGGCATGTCCACATGAATGGGTCAAACTCTTGGGGCCCCATACCTCAATGAAGAGCTGTAGGCAATGAATGACTACTGAGAGAGAGAGAATTAAGTCTTCCCCAGGACAGGCCCTTTGATTGGTTATTCAGTGTGAAGTGGCCAGATGCAAAAACATTCACATACAAACAACACTAAAAAAACATAGCAGGTTGTACATATAAAGTATAAATACATTGTTCCTATAGATCGGTATGTATGTCTAACAAATATAGTTAAAGAAAAAGAGGACATGGATTTGAAAGGGAGCAGGGGTCAGGACATGGGCTAGGTTAGAGGGAGGAGAGATGATACAATTATATTTTAATTAAAAACAAAAAATCTCTTTTAATACTCATCAGCTATGTGAAAAGCCCACCTAGACACATAGCCAGCACACTGGGAAAAAGCTTGAGCTGGCCACATGAGGAGCCACGAGAAGGCACAGACATGACTGACCAGCCCCCAGATATTTCAGCTGTGCAGCTGAGACACTCACCGTGACCAAGAAAGTCACTACAATAATCTAGTCCCAGCAGATGCCATGAGCTGAAGACATGGGCCATTCTCACCATGAAGGAACTCAGTTTGCAGAATAATAAACAAAGAGTTGGTGGGTGGTCTCTCAAGCAAATGTAAAAAAGCAATAAAAAATTCAGAATCCGGAAAAGGGGTGCAGCCACATCAGAAATCCAGAGTGTGGGGCACTGGCTTTTGGAATGGTCATTGTACAGAGGTGGGTGTGGCCTCAGAGAGAGGGACCCAGGATAGTGAGAAAACTGGCAATGGACCTGTCTAGTGATTCTGAAACCCCCAGTGACATACCTCCTCCAACAAAGCCACACCTCCTAGTCCTTTCAAATAGTTCCACTCACTAAGCATTTGAATATACGAACCTATGGGAGGCATTTGTATTCAAACTACCACAAGAGCAAAGTTTTTTTTTTTTCCTTGTATAGAAATCTAAAATAGATTTTGTTGCAAAGCTAGAGTTCATGTCCATGCTGGAAACCCTCACTTGTTCTTCATCACACATAGGGTAAAAAGTGGTTCGCAGAACTTCTACTCTCCGGTTTCATGACCCAGTGTCTCACAGGAGCAATGAACAAAAGAAGAAGAAAAAACCCACCTGAGGTCTAACAAAAAAAACTAGGAGAAGGTTTTGAGTCTCAAAGTATATACTTGCTGTCATGATAAAGCCTGGGCACGTGCACAAGTCACAGTAACGGAGCACTTATTAGAGAAAAATCTGAACCCACCCGAATTCAGTATGACTGTAATTCTCAAAGTACTTGGAATAAGTCAGAAACAGAGGAAGTGTGCTCCAAGGGGAAGTTCCACATAGACCTTTCTTGTGCCTCAGCGCTACCCTCAGCCTGAGAGAACTTGCCTCTAAGATCAGCTCCTATATCTGTCCTAAAGTTCCCCTTTCTTCTTCAAAAGTCAGTGTTTTCACAAGTCCCAAGCTTCCCTGTCCCTGCAATAGTGAGCAATAGTGAGCAAGACGAGAAAGGCAAGGACAGCTGCTCTGGTGAGTGTGCAGGAGCTGTGTGGAGACAGAGGCTGCACTAGGTTATTTGTACAGCCATTTCAGTTTCTAATCCTAAGTGATCTTGGCATCAGGCAGGATTTGGTTGTTTGGTTGTTGGCTGGCTAATAGCTATACACAAAATAAAACAACCCCACCCTCCCCCCAAAAAACCACAGTCCTTCACTCAGAACTGTACAATTAATTCTTTCCTACCAAATCTTACACAAAATCCAAAATGCATTACTCTCTTGACAAGAAATTTCATCTTAGCATCATCTGAAAATACAGATTCTCAGAGAGCAGCAGGATTATATTCTGGGCAATGAAGACACTGTTAGTCTGAGACTATTAAGTTCTGTTTCGGTTGTGAATTCAGCTACTAGAGAAAAAAGTAGCATATGCAAGTAGGTTTTTAAATATGTCTGCAGAACTAGGAATCACTGTGGAACAATACTGAGCTCCACAAAGACTCATCTTAAGTCCTAGAGATTGGAACACTTGTCAAAGGAAGAGAGGATGAATAAAGGTCTCAAGTTATCAACACTGTAGATTGTGATTCTAACGGGTACTGCAAATAAACGTTCTGCTCAGAAACATCTCAAGCATCCAGATCATGAGCTATTCTTCTTCTACATCGTCCAAGGCTACTTACCCAAGTTCTGTCTACTCTGTAGGTCATGCCCTGCCGAGGATGCCCCAAAATCAAAGATAAAAACAGCACCTATTTTTTAGTCATTCAAACTTATTCTATGGATGGAGGAAGGCTGAATCCATTTTACTGGCAATCGCTTTAAAATATAGTCACATAAAAATAAATGTACTACAGATTAAGATAAAAATCTACATTCGTCTATAACAAGGGTTCTCAGTGATTTAGAGCTTGTGACAGACTGCAAGTAAACCACTGCCCTCAATGAGGAACATGCCTTCCCCCTCCCCTGTCCTGGGTCTTTTACAAAAATTCCAAAGAAATAAACAGAAGCATCCTGTTCATTGTAGTTTGCTTCTTTATGCCTTCAAAGAAGTTGTAAAGAACTGATCAGTTCTTTAAAAATAAAGACATTTTAGTAGTGTAATAAATACTTCCTTTCTCAGGTAACAGCCTCAGGGAAAAAGATAAAACAAAAAGAAAGGTGGCTGGCCACAAATGGGACTGGGACATACACGTGCACACACACACCAAGAGTCAGGGACCGTCACAGAACAGGAAGCATAGAGTATAAGATCAGGAAGTTAAAGAGAAACCGCCGAGAAACAGCGTATCTCGGATTTGGCAGGACACCACTGCGCTCATGATTAACAGCAGCTGTGCTCACCTCCAAGAATCCTGAACAAGATCAAACAAGCCAACGCTCTAACATGAGGTAGGGTTTGTGAGTCCCAGCCCTTAACCGATGAGTGATACACAAATAATGGCTCCTAGGGAAGGGAGAGTCAGTTTTCTTTCAGGGTGGATCCCTTGGTAGTTCAACCACACTGCAGTGGATGGTTCCACACCATTAAATACATAACTGGCACAAATTAGACTTGGCAGGTTATATAAATAAATAATAAATAAACGGCTCAAAGTTGGGAGGGGTGGGAAATGGGCAGGGAATCCTAGAGGAGTTGGAAAAAAGTAGAGAATAAGAATTATCAAAATACATTGCATGAAATTGTCCAGGAATAAACATATGTGAATAACAAACACAGTTGAGCATTTTGCTCACATCTCTCTTACAGCAATGCCTGTCTCAGTCCATACATGTCATTTGGAACATTGCCTTTTACATTCACGGGCATTTAACTTGTATGTGTTCTTCTGTCCTTAGCGAACACACTCATGTGTGTCTTTTAATCTGGAATAGCAAAGAGGCAAGTGCAGGGGAGGGATAAGAAGGAGCAAGTGTCTTGGAGTCACTAGTGCTGAGAAAACACCATGACCAAAAGCAACCTGGGGAAGAAAGGTCTTATTGGACTTACCCTTCCACGTCACAGTCCACCATGGAAGGAAGCCAGGGCAGGAACTCAAGACAGAAACCTGGAGGCCAGAACTGCAGCTGAGGCCATGGAAGAAGGTGACTTACAAGCTTGTTCCTCACGGCTTGCTCAGCCTGCTTTCTTACAGAGCTCAGGACCGCCTGCCCATGGGGAGGAGCCCCTGAAACAGCAATCATTTCTCAACAATATCCCCCACACAGGCCAGTCTGGGTGGCGGGCGGGCATTTTGTCAATTGGGCTTTCAGATTTCCTAATGATTCAGGCTTGTGTCAAGCCAACGAACATACTAGCCAGGACACCAAAAGTATTTTAACTTCATATAGAGGTGTGTGTGTGTGTGTGTGTGTGTGTGTGTGTGTGTGTATAGGTGCCAAAGGTCTGAGAGGACTGGAACAATATGGTAGCTTCTAGAAATGACAGGACTGCTGAGCTCATGAACGCACAGCAGCTGTCGTTGCCTACACAGAATCAATCCAGGCAACATTCCATGATGTATGGGAAAGGGACTCATGATGCCCAAGCTGAGGAATGATTGACAGCTAATGGCTGCTAGCGGAGGGAGGGTCAGTTTTCTTTGTGATCCCTGGCAGACTGATCATGCTCCAGGGAGTGGTCTTAGCCTTAAGACCACTTAAGTACACATGGGCAGTACTAACTGGACAAAATGAGTTAGACAAAACAACAGACAAAAAAAAAAATAAATAGACAGGCATTTAGTTGGGAGGGCTGTCTGAAAGGTTACAGAGATCCAAGAGGTGGTGGGGGAAGAAAATGGGTGAATAAAATTGAAATCCATTGTGTGCACACATGAAACTCTCAACAAGTATACTTAAAATGTTCCACAAAGATTTTAAAAGGTAAGTGAAAGAAACATAAAGGAGATATGTAATATCTCAAATTATAAACTTTCTCAGCACAAAAAGAACAGACACACACGCACACACCAGACATGAGACTATCCCCTGCCACTGTCACACAGGAGGAAGCTATGAAGCATGACAGTCATCAGGCCCTAGTTAATGAGCACCACAGTCCAAGATCACAGCACATCAGGTATCTGCAGTCACGGGGAAAGAACGCACAGCACTCTGCTCTAAAGACAGACTCTCAGGAACTATTCCAAGATAAACCAAACCAGGAGGCAGAATTGCCTCTCCCCCATGGAGCGTGATGCATCCCACACCTGGCCAGGTATGTGAGCATTCAGAGCCAGGGCAATTTAATTCCTCGTGTTCCACCAGGTCCTAAATTCCACAATGAATTTCACTTCATTTTTAACTAAACTTACCTTCTCTAAAATTTGTCTTTTAATGGTTACAAAAACCGTAAAATTATTCTACATACTAGTAGAATGCCATGTATTTAACAGATTTATACATGCTTAAACATTATCATTTATGATGAGAATATTGGATCCTTTCTTCTAACCTTCTAAAATATGAACTAGTTTGCTGTTTTCTATAACCTCCCTACTGTGTGCTTATTATAGCTATCTGCTTACTCAATGTTAAAGAAAAATATTTTGGGCTAGGGGAGAGACAATTAACATAATTATTCTGTTTTCATGCCCACTAATCAAATGACTTACTATCAACTAATACATTAGGGTTTCTGGTTCTGTGCTCTTGTAGGATTTCTGTGCGTTTGAGTGTGTGTCTCTGTGTCTTTCTGAATGTTTCTTGTGAGGTGTTTTGGTTTTTTTTTTTCCTTTTTGGCTCTTTTGTTTTTTGGTTTGTTTTTTTTTTCTATTCTTGTTTGTCTGTTTTTGAATGAGAGAGAGAAAGAAAGAGTGTGGATTTGGGTGGGCGAGGGGATAGAGAGAACCTGCAAGGACTTGAAAGAAAGGAAATCATGGTCAGAATGTACTGTATTTAAAAAAATCTACTTTTGATAAAAATTAACATTATTTTAAAAATATTTTAGAAAAATAAAATTATTTGGGGGAAAAGAGATTTTTGCTATATGACAGCAATGACAAAAATCTTGCCTTGGAAGCTGTGGTGTGTCAGTGTGTCAAAGTGTGTCACGGTGTATCCCACAGTGTACCCTGGGTCCACACATCTTCACTTGCAAATGTTCATTGCAATGAGTCATTGGTCTGGTTTGAGGCCTCTGGCTTCTGCTGCACTGTCAATACTGGATCCTCACCAGGACTCCCTCTCCCCTCTCTCTCTCTCTCTCTCTCTCTCTCTCTTTCTCTGTGTGTGTGTGTGTCTCTCTCTCTCAGTCTCTCTGTCTCTCTCTTTCTCTGTGTGTGTGTGTGTGCGCGCGCGCGTGCAGTTCGGCAGAGTGCACTAGATTTCTCTGAAGCTGGAGTTACAGGTGGTTCTGAGCCACCCAGTGTGGATGCTGGGGAGAGCAATGTGCTCTTACGTGCTGAGCCACCTCTCCAGCTCCAACTTCATCATAATTCCTAAACAAAATGTTTTTGTTAAAGGTTCCATTCATACTGTTTCAATAACCTAATTTTAAGTGTTTCAGAGGTTTCTTCCATACAGGAAACTTATTATTTTTGCTGTTTTCCAGCAAACAGACATAGAGAGGGAATGTTAATAATTTTGTCAGCTAAAAATTAAAATCCATATGCTTCTCCAACATGGCCAAAGCATCAAACAAGGAACCAATTTAGTGTTCCTTATCATTTCCATTCCTTTTATGATATAGATTTCAATTCATTTTTAGACTTTTTCTTCTTAGTTACAGTCACAGTCATTATAAAAGAATACATTACTAAAGACACCAATTTATTGGATGCGTAATGCTCATACACATATAAAATGCATGCACATTTATATGTACTTACATACAGATAAAATCTCTTTCCTATTTTAAACAAACAGCTAAATAAATTATAACATGCTCATTCTCAAGAAGAGTAAACAACTACTAATTCTTTTTAAAGACCACAACCACAATAAGGGCAGGAGAGATGACTTAGTAGTTAAGAGCACGTACTACTCTTGCAGGGAACCAAGTTTAGCTCCCTCTTCTGGACTCAATGGGCACTGCACTAACAAGTGTATATATCATCCTACACACACACACAGAGAGAGAGAGAGAGAGAGAGAGAGAGAGAGAGAGAGAGGGAATTAAAAATAAAAACAATCTTTTAAAATGTAAAATAAAATATAAAAGTCAGAAGATTTTTAGACAGAAGACAAAAATGTGTTCATGGTATTATTACATGCTTGTAAGACTATTTTGTTTCATTTTAAAATAGTTTTAGGGGCTGGTGAGATGGCTCAGCAGTTAAGAGCACTGACTGCTCTTCCAGAGGTCCTGAGTTCAGTTCCCAGCAACAACATGGTGGCTCACAACCATGAGATCCGATGCCCTCTTCTAGTATGTGTCTGAAGATAGCTGCAGTGTACTCATATAAATAAAAAATAAATAAATCTTTAAAAAATAAAATTAAATAGTTTTAGATTTATAAAAATGGATAATAGTATAAAAAGTTTATTTTTCCTATTTTAACACCCTCCATTTATGTAGCACAATTAACTCAAATTGGTACATTTTTATTTACTAAAGCCCAGTTTTTAATACCTTAGGTTTTTTCCAAATGTCTGATCCAGGACAAGACATCATACTTAGTCTTCATGTCTATTTAAGATGCGCCTGTCTAGAATAGTGTCTCACACTTTCCTCATCTGTGACCATGAGACTTGCTCACCAGGCAGTCTGTGTGACATTCCTTAACTGGGATATTAGCTTGGCATATAATTAGAATGACATGGTAGTTTGGGAGGAGGAAGTCCATTCAGCACTATGCCATTCCTAACAAGACATTTAATAGATGCCATTAAAAAGAGAAGCATAAAAAGTATTAGCTGCAATCATGATAAGTAACTGGGAGAGGTAACAAAATAGATTATTGATACCTGAAACAACCCCAGCCCGGTACCATGCAGCCCAGGCAGGCAGAGCAAGCTCCCCCAATGATCCCTGCCTGACAACACAGGCACAAGCCAGGCATAGCATTCCTGAGATGACCTCAGATGCCCAGAGGTCCTGGCTACCATTAAGATGAGCAAGTAAGTAGGGGAAAGACGGACGAGAAAGAGAAGCAGAAAGATGTGTAAACAATGAAAAGAGGCAGAACTGGAGACTCAAGGGTATTGAGAAACAGCCCGATGTGAGTAGTCTCTGATGCCACCTGGGGCTGTGGTGACATCCATGGCCCTGCAGGAGCGGGGGGGGGGG